>CAWUFW010003139.1:0-1200000 GCA_963921515.1 Calotriton arnoldi
TTGGCACACAGGGAGGTGTAGACTGGTTGCTGGTCATCTGGCGGAGGCATTGTAATATGTCCCTATGCACCGCCGTCATCTCTTGCAGTGTGTCCCACTTGGACTCCACGTGGGACATGTGTGAGTCCAAGCGGGCATGATGGGTAGCCTGCTGCTCTTTGATGTCCCTGAGGAGCCCCACTACCTGGCTGAGATCTCCGGTGCTGGACTGGTACGCATCGGCTATGTGAGAAGTTGGCCTGGCATATGCTGTCCACTAATTATAGTGGGCACCTTGCACCAGTCCAAATCGACTCTTATGGTAGGTAGGTTAAAGACAACCTTATTGAAAGCTATCCTAGTGGTAGCTGTGGAGAGCAGCCTTCAGGCTAAGTCTTGAAGGAATGTAAAGCAGCTTGTTTTACCAGTCTATAATCTCTTGAGTGACCAAATGAAAGAGCACCACACCAGGTATATATTCAAAATATATGTATTTATTACTAAACACACCCCTCTAGTCTCTTTATGAGGCTAGAGTTCGAAGTACATAGGTTATAAGATCTTAAATCACAGTAATAGCACAAATACACGTTTGGGCCCTAGGGGCGTACTCAAACCATATACCAATAAAGTGGTATGCGAACCACGACTGAACTAGACACTAGGCCTAGAGCCTCTAGAAGTGCTTGGACCACAAGGAACCACCCAAGGTAGTGACACAGGGGACCCACGGGAGACGCGTGCAGTGTAAATACACAACCGCGATACGCCGTTAACTTCTATGGAGAAAGTCGGGATCGGGAAAATAGAGGAAAGGGACACTTTAAAGAGGACTAGGACAAAACCCTTTGAGATCTAGGACTTTGAAGAGTCTCTACCCACGGGAGCACCGGAGTACTCGTGTTACCTCACCCAGGGAAGCCGGGTGCATAGGTGCCTTTCGGGGTCGGGTTTCGTCGTCGTTTCTTATGGCGATCTGCTGCAAAGTGCTGCTGGCGACCAGGAGAAAAGTGTCCGGGTGGATCCAAGAGTGGATCGGAGTTCTGAAGAACCTGAAAGCAGAGGGGACAGAGTCTGGGTCACTAGCCAGTGACCAGGAAGGCGATGGACAGATGCCCACCGATGTCGAGTGCTTCAGGTGCGTTGACGGTCGTCTCGTTTCTGCAGCCACGAGGTCCAGGAGGCGTTGTTGGCGACCAGGAGCAGGATTCGGGCTGGTACACGATGTCTGTCGAGTGCTGCGGTGTCGGCGACCGGATTGGACCCAACAAGCCTTGGCAACGGCAAGTCTCGATGTAGCTGAAGATCGTCGATGGTGCAGACCAGCAAGGTCTGGGGAACTCACCCAGCGAGGGTAAGTCAGGGCAGGCCTGGAGCAACCAGGGGAGCCCTTTGGTTTCTTTAGAAAGTCTTCTGGGGACCCACGAGCCGGCTGGCAAGGGATCGCGAAGACACCTCGGGCGGAATCACTCAACAGGGGCCCACGGTCACTCAGGACGGTGTAGGCCTCTGATCTTCGGAGGGATTCCTGCTGGAGGTTGGGACCACACGTGGTCCAAAGCACAGGTTCGTAGAACGTTGTGAAGGGGTTGCACTCGATAATAGTGCACGGTACCCAGGGGTCGCGGTTCCTCGTCACTCGTGGGGTCCACTTGCCTCAGCTTCGCTGGGGACTCACGATGGCCTTGGAGAAGTCAGGAAATCCACTTCTTGGGCTGCAGGGACTTCGGACTCCGGCGGGAGCGGCGTAGTTTGCGACCGTCGTTATCGTTTTTGGTGCCTGCCAAGCAGGGGAGTCACTCCTTGACCCCAAGGGAGATTCTTCAGTCCTCTAATCGTGATGTAGAGCGTCGAAGGTCCAGGATTCAGTTTCAAAGTTTAGTCCAGGGATATCTAACTTGCTGTGGCAAGGGTTCCCCATTTTAACCAGTAAAACAGGGAGGGACTAACTCTATGACCCCACCTATGGGAGGGTCAAGGGAGGGGGTGGCTACACCCACTTCCCTTTGTCCAGTTTCGCGCCAGAGCAGGGGCAGGTAGCCCCTGAGCTGGTTTGAACTGGCATATGCACAGAGGAGCCTTTGCTCCCCCAGTGCAGGACTTCAAAGCACTCTAAGAGTGCACCCACCCAGCCCCAATACATTATCCTGTCTGGGGAGGTGGTCACACCTCCCTGCAACAGGAAACCTATTGTCCAGGCCTCCCCTGCCGGAGTTTCGTCCAGCAGCAGGAGGCCAGACTTGTGTCTGTGGCAGCAGCATCCATTTTGTGATGCCAGGGCTTCAGAAAGAAGTTACCGGGTAAGCCAGAGTTAACATGTCTTTCCCTCTAGAAGGGTGGAATGCTACCCCCGCCGCCAGGATTGGCGGGGGGTAGTATTCCAAGATGTTTGACACCAAACACGACATGTTTAGGTGCAGCCATTCCAAAGTTAGCATTTTACCGCGAGGATATAATGCGCTTAAGAGTATATGGTCAGGCTGCACTACAAACAGCATCAGAGATGGTCTCCGAACGCTGCAGAGGGGCCCTGCTCATGCAGGGGCACCCTCTCACATAGGAACCATGCACTCTGCCTTTAGGATTGATAAAGCCTGCCTTAGGAGTGACTTATAGGTTTCTAGGTGTGTATGTATTTCGTGATATAGGTAACCTATATCACAGTAAGGGGTGCATGCACCACCTTACCCAGGCTGCAGTAGCAGACCTGTGGTGTCAGTTTGGATGGCCTTCCAGGGGTGGCATAATACATGCTGCAGCCCCTGGCAGGCCTCTGAGGTACCTATGCCCTTGGTACATAGTATACCATATACTAGGGACTTATAAGGGCACTCCAGATCCCAATCAGAGATGTGCCTAAGGCACATGGAATCCATTTTACAGAGAAAGCAGATAGACTGGGGCCCTGAATAGCAGGATCCCAGTCCAACTAAGTCATAAACCAGCAAAACACCATAAAAAAAGTGGGGGCAACCATATAGTCAGATTCCACCTTCCTACATAACCCCCCCAAACGAAAGGAGATAAGGCTAACCTTGGCCAGTTGAGCCTATATTGACTAAGTGGCCATATAAGGAAGCACCTGCACTAGCATGGTTGCCCCCTATGTTATGGTCCACTAAGCAATCCCTCACCCTAAGGGTATGAGAGGGTCTCCACCATGGGGAATCACTACCTCTGGTGTGCTTAGGTAAAGTACAAGGCTGGTGAGGTGTCTGAGTAGGGAAGTGAGGCCCTAGGAATGTTGGCCTCAGTTTCCTCAGATCACTGGTCACCATGTATGCCTGTCTTTCCATGACTGAGTTGCACTTTGCTCTAAGGGTCAACCTTTGGCTGCCTACAGCTGGGGGTTGGGTCCCTTTGGATGGAACACTGGAGGGACATGGCAGGTTTGGAACCTTCTGGTCCCAGGTTTGCCCTTGCCTACCAGAGTCCTTCTGGGGGAGGTCCCTACATAAAGGTATGGGGGATCCCTCAGTGTGTAGAGGAATTTTCACCTGGCTAGGGCTACTAGACTGGCTGCCCCTAATCTGCTGATGGGGGCTTCCTCTGGACAGGGGGCCCGGGGGTCCACTGACCTCCCTGACCTCTGCAGCCCTGGGCTGACTGAGGCAGGGTAGAGAGGGGCAGGTTACCTGCTCCAGACTGGGTACCACCGTGGAAGGGTCCTCTGCCATCAGGGGTGTGGCCAGGCCAGGCCTGACTACCTCTGTGGCAGTTCCTTCACTAGGGGTAGGGTCAGTTCCCTGAGGAGGCTGACCCTTACCTACTGTCTGGGGGAAGAAGACTTTTCTTCAACCCTTTTGCTCTCTTTTGGGGGAGAGTGGGCCATTCTTTCAGGCTCCATCTCTCCAAAGTCTTGGGCTGGGGCTGTGGCCATCACAGCCCCACTAACCTTTGCAGGGACGCCCAACATCCTAAGATGGGTTTGGTGTTCAACTTCAGCCCAGGCTGAAATTTCCAAATCATTGCCCATCAGGCAATCTACAGGTAGGGTTGGGGACACTGCCACTCTTTTGGGCCTGTGACCCCCTCCCAGCTGAGATTGACTATGGCCATGGGGTGATCTGTTCTGACACCATCAATGTTGGTCACCTGGTATTTAAACTCAGGTAAAAGCTGGTGAGGGGGGACTAGTTTCCCTGCCACCATGGTGACACTAGCCCCTGTGTCCCTAAATGCCACAGCTTTCTGACCATTAATCATTGGCTCCAGTCTGTACCTGCCCAATGCTATGGGACCCATGGTAAAGGTGGCAAATCCTATACCACCATCAGAGTCAGAGGAGTCTGTTGAGGGGTCCCTGTCTAAACTAGGGCCCACCTCTGTTCCTCTTGCAAAAGCACCCAACTTTTTGGGTGCACTACTCCCAACTGGAGGATTACTACTGGTAGTACCAGGAGGGGTGGTAGTAGTTGTGGGAGGAACATTTTCTTTATTGCCAATCCTGGGGCAACTGGGATCAGTTTTCCAGTGCCCAGGCTTTTTACAGACATGGCAATATGGTTTCTTTTCAGGAGAGGAAGGAGTTTGGGACCCACCCCCAGAAGAGGAATTTTGGGGCCCTGTAGGGGACTTATCCTTAGATTTATCCCCACCTTTCTCTTGGGACTTAGTAGAATCTTTCTTCTGGTCACCACCCTGATTTCTAGTTTTTACTCTGGTTCTGACCCATTTGTCTGCCTTCTTTCCCAATTCTTGGGGAGAGGTCAGATCAGAGTCCACCAGATACTGGTGCAAAAGCTGGTTTTGACAATTATTAAGGATCTGCTCCCTCATAATCAAATTGTACAATCCTAAAAAGTCATGCACTTTGTTGCCATGTATCCAACCTTCCAGAGCCTTTGTAGCACAATCTACAAAATCAACCCAGTCTTGAGTCTGAGCTTTTGGGTGTCTCTGAACTTCAACCTATACTGTTCAGTGGTTAGGCCAAACCCATCTATCAGAGCACTCTTCAAGACTGTGTAATTGTCAGCATCCTCTTCTCTTACAGTGAGGAGCTTGTCTCTACCTTTGTCTGCAAAGGAGAGCCACAAGATTGCTGCCCACTGCCTCTGGGGGACCTTCTGAACTTTACAGGCCCTCTCCAGTGCAGTTATCCATTTGTGGATGTCATCCCCACTCTGGTAGGGAGGGACAATCTTGTTTAGGTTTCTATGGTCATAAGACCTGTCCCTATCTCTAGGGATATTGTTGCCACCATGGGACTCTAGTCCCAACTTTCTTCTCTCTCTAAGGAGATCTAGGGATTCTCTATCTAAAGCCAATTGCTTCTTCCTGATCTCTAGTTGAGTTTCCTCATACTGGACCAGTCTCTTTCTTCTCTCATGAGAGGATTCCCTCCTGTGAGAAGAAACAGAGCTCCCTATTGAGGTGCCAGAGTGGTTAGACTCCTGAGAAGGAGACCTAGACTTTCTGAGCACACTCATAATCCTTCCTGGGGGACAAAGGTGTGGTTCTCTAGATCCTCATCTTCATCTTCCCCAGAAGGGATTGGGTTTTCCAGGTCAGGGTCATTGTCACCCTCCTGGTCAGTTTCAGAGGGGGCTGGGGGTAGTAGTACCCCTGGCCCCTTCCTCATCTGCTGGCCCACCCTCTGCTCCTACCCCTTCAGTCTCTGAGGACTTACTAAGATCATAAGCCACCAACAACTCCTGGAGGTGTTGGGTGGTGGGACTTTGGCCTGTCCTTAATTTCCTCACGTTACACAAAGCTCTCAGTTCCAAGAATGGGAGTGTGTCATACTTGGAGGGGGAAGCTCAATGGCTTCCTGCAGGGCATCTCTAGATCCTGCTTTTAAAGACATTACTAGTGTGGTGTGGTGTATGCACTACCTACTCTAGTGTGGCCTACTAAACTCTCTTGAGTTGTAGAAAGGGTTGTGCTATCCCTTAACACACAACTCTAAGTTCAGTAGAACTTACTGATATTCTAAGCTTAAATTATATGTACCTTAGGTACCTTTAGTGGTTTTCAGTTGATCAATTCAATTGAGATTATCTGGTAAAACAATAGCAAGCTGGAATCCCACACGCTGCACACCAATGTGAGAAGTTGGCCTGGCATATGCTGTCCACTAATTATAGTGGGCACCTTGCACCAGTCCAAATCGACTCTTATGGTAGGTAGGTTAAAGACAACCTTATTGAAAGCTATCCTAGTGGTAGCTGTGGAGAGCAGCCTTCAGGCTAAGTCTTGAAGGAATGTAAAGCAGCTTGTTTTACCAGTCTATAATCTCTTGAGTGACCAAATGAAAGAGCACCACACCAGGTATATATTCAAAATATATGTATTTATTACTAAACACACCCCTCTAGTCTCTTTATGAGGCTAGAGTTCGAAGTACATAGGTTATAAGATCTTAAATCACAGTAATAGCACAAATACACGTTTGGGCCCTAGGGGCGTACCAAACCATATACCAATAAAGTGGTATGCGAACCACGACTGAACTAGACACTAGGCCTAGAGCCTCTAGAAGTGCTTGGACCACAAGGAACCACCCAAGGTAGTGACACAGGGGACCCACGGGAGACGCGTGCAGTGTAAATACACAACCGCGATACGCCGTTAACTTCTATGGAGAAAGTCGGGATCGGGAAAATAGAGGAAAGGGACACTTAAAAGAGGACTAGGACAAAACCCTTTGAGATCTAGGACTTTGAAGAGTCTCTACCCACGGGAGCACCGGAGTACTCGTGTTACCTCACCCAGGGAAGCCGGGTGCATAGGTGCCTTTCGGGGTCGGGTTTCGTCGTCGTTTCTTATGGCGATCTGCTGCAAAGTGCTGCTGGCGACCAGGAGAAAAGTGTCCGGGTGGATCCAAGAGTGGATCGGAGTTCTGAAGAACCTGAAAGCAGAGGGGACAGAGTCTGGGTCACTAGCCAGTGACCAGGAAGGCGATGGACAGATGCCCACCGATGTCGAGTGCTTCAGGTGCGTTGACGGTCGTCTCGTTTCTGCAGCCACGAGGTCCAGGAGGCGTTGTTGGCGACCAGGAGCAGGATTCGGGCTGGTACACGATGTCTGTCGAGTGCTGCGGTGTCGGCGACCGGATTGGACCCAACAAGCCTTGGCAACGGCAAGTCTCGATGTAGCTGAAGATCGTCGATGGTGCAGACCAGCAAGGTCTGGGGAACTCACCCAGCGAGGGTAAGTCAGGGCAGGCCTGGAGCAACCAGGGGAGCCCTTTGGTTTCTTTAGAAAGTCTTCTGGGGACCCACGAGCCGGCTGGCAAGGGATCGCGAAGACACCTCGGGCGGAATCACTCAACAGGGGCCCACGGTCACTCAGGACGGTGTAGGCCTCTGATCTTCGGAGGGATTCCTGCTGGAGGTTGGGACCACACGTGGTCCAAAGCACAGGTTCGTAGAACGTTGTGAAGGGGTTGCACTCGATAATAGTGCACGGTACCCAGGGGTCGCGGTTCCTCGTCACTCGTGGGGTCCACTTGCCTCAGCTTCGCTGGGGACTCACGATGGCCTTGGAGAAGTCAGGAAATCCACTTCTTGGGCTGCAGGGACTTCGGACTCCGGCGGGAGCGGCGTAGTTTGCGACCGTCGTTATCGTTTTTGGTGCCTGCCAAGCAGGGGAGTCACTCCTTGACCCCAAGGGAGATTCTTCAGTCCTCTAATCGTGATGTAGAGCGTCGAAGGTCCAGGATTCAGTTTCAAAGTTTAGTCCAGGGATATCTAACCTTGCTGTGGCAAGGGTTCCCCATTTTATCCAGTAAAACAGGGAGGGACTAACTCTATGACCCCACCTATGGGAGGGTCAAGGGAGGGGTGGCTACACCCACTTCCCTTTGTCCAGTTTCGCGCCAGAGCAGGGGCAGGTAGCCCCTGAGCTGGTTTGAACTGGCATATGCACAGAGGAGCCTTTTGCTCCCCCAGTGCAGGACTTCAAAGCACTCTAAGAGTGCACCCACCCAGCCCCAATACACATTATCCTGTCTGGGGAGGTGGTCACACCTCCCTGCAACAGGAAACCTATTGTCCAGGCCTCCCCTGCCGGAGTTTCGTCCAGCAGCAGGAGGCCAGACTTGTGTCTGTGGCAGCAGCATCCATTTTGTGATGCCAGGGCTTCAGAAGGAAGTTACCGGGTAAGCCAGAGTTAACATGTCTTTCCTCTAGAAGGGTGGAATGCTACCCCCGCCGCCAGGATTGGCGGGGGGTAGTATTCCAAGATGTTTGACACCAAACACGACATGTTTAGGTGCAGCCATTCCAAAGTTAGCATTTTACCGCGAGGATATAATGCGCTTAAGAGTATATGGTCAGGCTGCACTACAAACAGCATCAGAGATGGTCTCCGAACGCTGCAGAGGGGCCCTGCTCATGCAGGGGCACCCTCTCACATAGGAACCATGCACTCTGCCTTTAGGATTGATAAAGCCTGCCTTAGGAGTGACTTATAGGTTTCTAGGTGTGTATGTATTTCGTGATATAGGTAACCTATATCACAGTAAGGGGTGCATGCACCACCTTACCCAGGCTGCAGTAGCAGACCTGTGGTGTCAGTTTGGATGGCCTTCCAGGGGTGGCATAATACATGCTGCAGCCCCTGGCAGGCCTCTGAGGTACCTATGCCCTTGGTACATAGTATACCATATACTAGGGACTTATAAGGGCACTCCAGATCCCAATCAGAGATGTGCCTAAGGCACATGGAATCCATTTTACAGAGAAAGCAGATAGACTGGGGCCCTGAATAGCAGGATCCCAGTCCAACTAAGTCATAAACCAGCAAAACACCATAAAAAAAGTGGGGGCAACCATATAGTCAGATTCCACCTTCCTACAGGCTATGCGTGCCAGTTGTGGGTCATCATGCACACCAGACACCTCTGCAAGCAGCGACCTCTGTCTCCCACCCCTCCCACCACCCCTGCCGACATGTGCAGTGTGTGCAGTGGCATGCACAGATGACCCTGGTCCCCCTTGGGGGTTGGTGGTGGTGGTGGTGTCCATGGCCCCACGTTGGTCCAGGGTCCCTGTGCTGGTGGTGCTCCTTGTTCTGTCCATGTCGGCAGGGATGGTATTTGTGGTGACAGTCGTTGGAGGGGTGGGTGCAGGGGGTGCAGCTGGTGGTCCTGCTGGTGCTGCAGCTGGTGGTCCTGCTGATGCAGCATGATGACTTGCACCGGAGGTGCCAGGTTGGTCGTCTTCATCCGAGGAGGGCAGAGGCTGTTCGACACCAGTGAGCTCCGTATCCTCTTGAGCCTGGGACTGGGACTCCTCAGCGTCTGCTGCTGTGTCCCCATCATCACCTGTTTTTGGGAGACACACACAATGTATGTTATGTTTCTGCAGGCATCAATGCTTGACACACCTGACAGTTGTGACTGTGCCTCTGGGTGCGGGCCTGTACATTGCATTGTCCTAAGTTGTCACAGTCAGGGGTTGATATTGGTGTAGCACATTGTCCTGCATTATTTGGGCATTTCTATGTATTTGTTGGGGTGTGAACATGGTCTGCATTGGTTGTATTTGGTTGACAGCCGGCCCTCCTTCCCACCCAGCCAGTCAGTTATCCCACCATGGACTGTGCTTGCATTGCAGGGAGTGGAAGTTGTCTTTCAAGATGTCAGTCAGTGGTGTCCTGCTGTTGGTTGTTGCACAGTTGCCAGCGGGGCCTTGTGCTCCCCACAGCAGTTGCCAGTGTCAGCCATCTTGTCAGTTGTTTTCCACTCCCTGTGATGTGAGCATGGTTCAGGGTGGTGTTGATGGGACAGTTGTGGGGGTGAGCTATGTCTGTGACTATGACTCCCATCATGCTATTGCCTCCACCCCACTTCCCAACATTCCCATACTTACTTGCTTTTGTGGGGAGTTCACTGTGTGTGGGTGTGAGAGCAATGGCAAGATGGCTGACAGTGGTGTCCTGCTGTTGGTTGGTGTGCAGTTCCCAGCATGCCCTTGTGCTCCCCACAACACAGCACCAGTGTCAGACATCTTTGATGGGCCTTTCCACTCTCTGTGGGATGTGCATGCGTGAGTGTGAGCTTGCTGGGCCATGTGGGTGGGGGATGTTGAGCTGTGACTACGACTCCCATCATGCTATTGCCTCCACCCCCTTCCCAGCATGCCCATGCTTCCTTCCCTTTGACTCTGCTTCCCTGTGGGTTTGTGTGCCTGTGCTGACAAGATGGCTGACAGTGTCATCCTGGGGTTAGTTCTGCTACAGGTCCCATGTGTGTCCTTGTGCTTCACTCTGCATGACCCAGTGTTGTGGTTCTTTGTGGGATAGATTATTGGTGTGTGAGGCAATGCATTCTCCCAGGTGAGTTGTGTGGAGTTTGTGTTAAGGGGGAGGTGTGAATAGCTGCTGGTGACTGTGGTCGGTGCTGTGAGTCCTCCTTCCCACCCAGCCAGTCAGTTATCCCACCATGGACTGTGCTTGCATTGCAGGGAGTGAAAGTTGTCTTTCAAGATGTCAGTCAGTGGTGTCCTGCTGTTGGTTGTTGCACAGTTGCCAGCAGGGCCTTGTGCTCCCCACAGCAGTAGCCAGTGTCAGCCATCTTGGAGGTCCTTTTCCACTCCCTGTGATGTGAGCATGGTTGTGAGTGGTGTTGATGGGCCAATTGTGAGGCTGAGCAATATCTGTGCCTACAACTCCCATCATGCTATTGCCTCCACCCCCCTTCCCAACATGCCCATCCTTCCTTCCTTTTGACTCTGCTTCCCTGTGGGGTGGGCTGCCTGTGCTGACAGGATGGCTGGGAGTGTTGTCCTGGCAGTTGTTTGGCTAAAAGTCCCAAGAGTGTCCCTGTGCTTCACACAGCATAACCCAGGGTGGTGGTTCTTTGTGGGATCTTGAGTTAGGATGTGAGGCATTGCATTCTCCCAGGTGGGTTATGTGGAGTTTGTGTTGAGGGGGTGTGTGAGGGGAGGTGCTTGTGACTATGGTCAGTGCTGTGAGTCCTCCTTCCCACCCAGCCAGATGTCCCACCATGGAACGTGCTTCCATTGCAGGGAGTGCAAGTTGTCTCTCAGGATGTCAGTCAGCGGTGTCCTGCTGTTGGTTGTTGCACAGTTGCCAGCAGGGCCTTGTGCTCCCCACAGCAGTACCCAGTGTCAGCCATCTTGTGAGTCCTTTTCCACTCCCTGTGATGTGTGCATGGTTCATGGTGGTGTTGATGGGACAGTTGTGGGGGTGAGCAATATCTGTGACTACGACTCCCATGATGCTATTGGCTACACTGACTTGCCCAGCATACACAGAATTCCTTTCTTTCAGTGGTCTTCACTGTGTGTTGGTGTTGTAGTGGTGGCTACATGTCTGGATGTGTTTGTTAGTTATATTTGTGCCACTGTCTAGCTGTAGTTGTAGTTGTGTTTGTACATGTGATGACACGGTTAAATGTAACTTTGAGATGGCATGTGTTGTGTTTATCTGACTGACATACACATTTTGGGATGATTCTGTGCTGGTTGCTGTGTAATTGCTAAGAGTGCATGGTTTGACTCTCCCCTTGACAGTGATGTGTGTGTGTATTGTGGCAGAATAATGTGTACATTTGTTGTGTACTCACCAGGCTCTGGGAGGTTTTGTAGTCCTTAGACGCTCACTGGCGGAAGGATGGCCCGCACCTTCTCCTCCCAGGGCCTGAGGTATACTGGCTTGGCAGGAGGGCCACTGCCGGTGTGTTGGCTCAGGAGGTAGTCCTTCTTCAGCAGCTCCCCGTACCCTCCTGCGCACGTCATACCACCTGTTCTGGATGTCAGTCTTTGTGCGCAGACATGGTGATTGTGCGTTCACCCTGTTGATGATCCTCTCCCACATCTTTGTTTTCTGGGAGATGGGTGTCTGTTGGACCAGTGCGCCAAACAGCTGTGGCTCTACCCTGAGGATCTCGTCTACCATGACTTCCAATTCACAATCTAGGAACTTGTGATTCTTCTTTGGGGGCATGGTGATGGGTGGTGATGGTGAGTGATGTGTGTGTTGGTGTGCAGGTGAAGGTGTGTGAGTGTTTGTTTTGCTGGGTGTATTTGAGGTAGCTATTTGTTGGTGTGCTGATGGTGTGTGGCTTGTGTGAGGGATGAGCTGTGGGTGTGTGGTTGCTGTCTGTTGAGTGCTGGCAGGTGAATAGCATTTGCAAAGGATCATGGTTGGGATTTGTGTCCTTTATATGGGTGGAGTTGTGGGTGTGTCTTTGTTCTCTGTCCCCCCCCCCAGTATTTATTGGCTTTGTAATTGCTTGTTTGGCCTTTTTTTGTGTATTTTCCCTTAGTACTTTCTGTGCATGTTGGAAACGTTCTTGTGACCGAGTCGGACCCTGCAGTTGTCTCGTACGGTCTTCTCCGTTTCGTTCACGCTGTGTTTGTGCTATTTTCTATGCTGCGTACGCGTCGGTCGCGGTGTTTTGTGTTACTTCGGCTCGCAGTTTTGTATGCGTGTCGGTCGTACGGCTTGTCCTCCATCCGACTCGGTCGTGGTTTTCGCGCCTTGCATCGTACTTGGCTGTTTGGAGTTCGCAGGTACGTTTCGGTCGGATTTGTTCCGGGTGCGTGTTGGTCGGTTCGATTCGCGTGTTTTTCCGGCCAGATTGCTGTTTTCCGTGCGGCTCGGTCGTTCGGCTTGGGTTCCGTACGTGTCGGTCGGATTTTGCACGCTTTGCATCGTACTTGGCGGGTCGGGCGCCACAGGTACGTGTCGGTCGGAATTAATACCGGCTCCGAGTCGGTCGGTGCTTTTTCCGGCCCGAATCGGAATCAACCCCTCTGTCTCTGCACCAGTTCAGATGTGTGTTAGCTAGGCTGTTAAAGTTTATGAAGATCTAAGCGATTTTGCAGCTTTTGAGATAAATCAATGAATTTGATGAATCTTGTCAACTACGCAGGGGTTTTCAGGTTGAAAAGCATCTCTTCTGCCTCTCTACATGAATGTGTACCAAATTTTTTAAAAGAGCGGCTTTATTAAAGTGCTGCGTGCATTTAAGAGGGCCGGACATATGCAGATCAGGTGGACCAAGGATTCCTTCTATGAGTGACATAGTCTGCATGCACCAATATTGGCAAGCGACTTCTAGCTGCCATTTACATCTTTGATTGAAAGAGCCATGAGCATTGCGAGTATGATCTACTTAAGGATAAGCTTCCTTAACGCGCAATTTAAGTATGGCTGGCAGTGCTTTACTCTGTCTGAGTTCAGTATGACCTGGATGTTGCTGTTAGACTCTTCGATGGAATTGAGGTATTCCTGCCTGGATAAAAGCCTGACTTGCTTTTTTAGTGCAGTTTTTAGAGCTGTGGGATGGTTCACAAGGTTTTCACAATTGTCCACGACCAGATTTATTTGAGAGCAACTACAGTCAAATACTCTGACCACGAATTATTTTCATTTATAAAAATGGCAGTCAAAATGTCTTTCATACTATTCGGAAATGATGCATGGACTCTACAGTAATCCCGGACTATGCCTGCCCAGTTCTCCCGAGTGTTTGATCAAACCAAACTCAAGGCGTACTATGGAATTGCGGACATGTGAGGGGATTTAAAAGATGCGCTTGTAGGTGCGGCATTTCACCGACTCCATGGTGTCCAATGAGGCCCCCTTAAAGGCTATTTGTCCATAGCAGAAAGCCCTTTTCTTCTGTGCAGTTGATGTGCACCTTGGGCTTGCCGTTGCTCACAAGCTACACACCCAGATAGTTGTAGTTGAGGGTGGTCCTTATTTTCAAGTTTCCCAATCTCCACTACAACACATGTTTATTGTGGTAACAGTTGAATATGACAATCTTTGTCTTCTTGCAGGTCACCATTAGTTTGTTGGTAAGGTTATAGGCATTTAATGCACCCAGGGCTCTCTGCATTGCCACTTTCGTGTGATCAATTAGTATCCTATCATCAACGTACTGCATAAGGATAAGACACTTGTTTGAGGCCTTTGTCCGTGTACACTTTAGCAGTTGCTGTATTTTGAGTGAGCTTGTTTCCGACCCAGGTTTAGGAATAGAGTGCATTTATGGCATTCAGCAGCTTTTTCGGGATTCCCCAGCTTTTTTATTCCAGAGGATTTTCCTATCCATGCTATCGAAAGCTACAGAGTAATCAACAAAGCATGCAAAGAGTGGATGGCAGGCACGGCCCGTGGTAGGAGTGCCGGTCGGACGGTGACGTGGGGCGGGGGAGGGGCAGGGTGGGGGGTAGTAAACTACGGATTAAGGCCGAATACAGGTAAGTGAACATTAAAATAAATAAAACGAATATCGTTGTGAGCGCTGCATCGCCAAATGCGATGCAGTGCCCGATATCATAATGGGCCCCTTAGTTTGTTTTTAATTTTTAACTGACTGGAGTGAGAATATTAATTGTTACAACACTTTCCCTACTGTTGCACTCACTGGAGTGGTAATAGTAATTTTTACCCCTCCGCTGTCCAACACTTTCCCTACTTTTACAATTATTGGTGTGGGAATAGTAAATTTTATCCTACCACTATCCAACACTTTCCCTACTGTTGCACTCACTGGAGTGGGAATTGTAATTTTTACACCTCTGCTATCTAACATTTTCCCTACTGTTGTACTCACTCGATTGGGAATAATAATTTTACCCCTCCGCTATCCAACACTTTCCCTACTTTTACAATTATTGGAGAGGGAATAGTAAATTTTATCCCGCCACTATCCAACACTTTCACTACTTTTGCACTCACTGGAGTGGGAATAGTATTTTTTACCACACCACTACCCAACACTTTCCCTACTGTTGCACTCACTGGAGTGGGAATAGTAATTTTTACCCCTCCGCTATCCAACACTTTCCCTACGTTTACAATTATTGGAGTGGGAATAGTACATTTTATCCCGCCACTATCCAACACTTTCCCTACTGTTGCACTCACTGGAGTGGGAACAGTAATTTTTACCCCTCCGCTATCCAACACTTTCCCTACTGTTGCACTCACTGGAGTGGGAAAAGTAATGTTTACCCCTCCGCTATCCAACACTTTTCCTACTGTTGCACTCACTGGAGCAGGAATGGTGGTCCAGGTGTACAACCATTGGCAATTGCGACTCGCAAATTGCGCCACATTGCGAGTCACAACTGCCAATGTACAACAGTGTCTGAGACACTGTTTGCGATTCCCAATGGGGTTGCAAATTGCATCCCTCATGCATATTAATGAGACTGTCACAATTTGCGACCCCATTGGGAATGGCTGGCACTCCCAGGGATGTTGGCCTGCTGGGGTCAGCAGACCTCCATGTCTGGGACTGCTTTTAAATAAAGCAGTTTTTCTTTTTAGATGCAGCCCCAGCACGTTTTTCTTAAAGGAAAACGGGATGCTTTAAAAAAAAAAATGAAATGTTTTTGTGTCATTTTTTAAGGGCAGGTAGTGGTCCCTGGGACCACTGCCTGCTCTGAAAACATTTTTGTGCACCCATTCACCAGGGGGAAGGGGTCCCCTGTGGACCCTTTCCCCTTTGCTAATGGTTTATCACCCTCTTGAAGACGGTGGTAAACTGCGAGACTTTTGGGACCGCAATTGCGGTCGCAAAACATTCTTACATAGGGTTCAGACTCGCTATTAGGAAGGGATGCCCTCCGAACACCCCTTCCTAATAGCGAGTCGCTAACCCTATTTTTGAGTCACGATTTAATTAGCGAGTCACAAAATAGGGTTAGTACATGGCCCACTGGTTTTTTGCATGCGCAAACAGGTCTGAAACCCATTTGCGCATGCAAAAATCAGTCGTACATCTGGCCCAGTAATTTTTACCCCTCCACTATCTAACACTTTCCCTACTGTTGCACTCACTGGAGTGGGAATAGTAATTTTTATCCCTCCGCTATCCAACAATTTCCCTACTGTTGCACTCACTGGAGTTGGAATTGTAATTTTTACCCCTCCACTATCCAACACTTTCCCTACTGTTGCACTTACTAGAGTGGGAATAGTAATTTTTACCCCTCCACTATCCAACACTTTCCCTGCACTCACTGGAGTGGGAATAGTAATTTTTACCCCTCCGCTATCCAACACTTTCCCTACTGTTGCACTCACTGGAGTGGGACATTTAAGTTTGATGATTTTTAAATAGTTTAATGTTTTAATTTATAATATAATTTTTGTTTTATTAGATTTTATGTTATTGGTACACACACACATATATATATGTACATTTTTATATAATTTTAAAATTATAAAATAAATTAAAATTAATAGTTTATTAATTGTTTTGAAGGAAATATATATGAATTAATATTTATGTGTGTTTAACTTTTTTTACTTAAGTTTATTTATTATATTCTTAAAAACATATTAAATCTACTTTATTTTTTATATTAATTTTATTATTTAGCATATTTAATATTTGTTATTTTATTTTATATATATAAATATATATATATAAAATTCGATATTTTGTACAACTATATTTTTTACATCAATATTTTTTTAAAAATATTTTTGTACTTACCTGTTTAAGCATAGGGAGTTGATATTTTTGCATTCTATATTTTTACATCAATATTTTTTGCTTCTATATTTTTAACTTCGATATTTTGTCAGTGAACCAATGTATTTTAAGGAATGTACTTAACATAGTGCCTGTGGGATCAACAAGGAGTGTATCCGCGAGCTATGTTGCAGGTGTTAAAATCACCAGTAATTATTATCTTACTGGTGGGGTGGTTGTGAATTAGCTTTTCTAGGGTGCCCGCAAGTCTTTGCATTTATTAACAGTATTGATGGCGAGTGTCCCTTCAGTTTCAGATCCAGCAGTAACACAGCCTGTACCATATCCGTGGTTGGGTTGATTTTAACTGATGTTATTGCCAACGCCAAATTAACATAGATGGATATACCTCTGGAAGGAATTCTGAATAAGTTGATCTTTTGTGGCAGGGTGCTGAAATTATGCAAAGGCCCGGATTAGTAGCGGGGACAATGATCAGGTTTCTTGTAAATATAGCAAGTCTCCACTCTGCATAAAAATCAATGCTTCACTGTTGTTTATTGTAGACTTCAACCCAAATACATTCCAGGATATAATCATTAGGGGCTTTGCCCCTGCTTTATTGTGAGGTGTCATCTGGTTTGCTCTCTGGATGCTAGGAATAGGTTGCAGACTTCCTTGCCAAATTGTCTGTTAGCCAATCCCAGTCACTTGTGCAGTGTGGAGCTTGTGAGTCTGCCATGCTTCTAAATGCTACAGTTGGCCTCTTTGGGGAGAAAACACACCTCATTCTCAAGTAAGGAAAGCCATTACTAGGTGGAACTGAAGGGATGTCTCTTAATATACACTCCACTTGCTGTTGCTTCAGCTTTTTGCTGCAACTTCCCTTCAGCCTGTGCGGGTATCTTTCTTGTTCTGGCACCTGAACCCAGATCCTGCAGCTAGCAAATTGAGGTATTACCGCTATTATCTTTTGGGCAAAGGTGCTGTTTTTCCAGGTGGCTATGGTCACTTCTCTTGATGTATTACGACTCATAGATTTTAATTGAACCTGTGTCAGATCATCTGATGTTTAATGTGCTAATTCTAGAATGTGTTGCAGAACTAGCAGGACATTTGACCTATTTAGAGTGTCCATTCTCCCTCGTGAGGTGTGCTCTGGGATAAACACCATGATGTAATGATTGGAATGGCAGTTTGTAGGCTCTCTGTTATGAGCTGGGCCTTTATTCATGGCCGAAGATGTTCTGTTTAGGGTAGTTCAACTGGTGCACACATCGGGGGATGTTGCGCCTTGGTTTGTTGTCCGGTGTAGGCAATGTCCTCGCCTCTGTGGCATCCCAGTTGCATAGTGTTACAAGTTGCCTGACCGGGCTTAAAGGCAGGGCATTGATGCTTGCCTACATGTTCCTAATTGTAAACAGCTTCTGCCCTGTTTCTGTGGCCAAGTGAGACCCGGGGTTTGTCTCTGCCTTTGTTACAACATGAGCTTGGGTAGACGAGACTGAGTAAGTAATAACTTTGGTTTCAAATGGGATATCTGTGTGAGCTGTAGTCTCTGGGTTTGATTGACTGGAGCATCTATGTTGATTTGGACTTTGGTTGCATTTCTACGGTGAGACTAGATAGGAGTATCAGTACTGCCAGAGTTGGCGGGTTCGAGTGTCCAATCTGGCATGGTTTGCGGAGTGTTATTGCATCCTACACAAGAAGCCAACGGGTTTAGCTTAGCAGAGTTTATAGGTGCCTGCCGGATCTTCAGTTCAGTGACTAATGACATTAAAACATCCAGGAGTGTACTGAGTTTTTCCAGGATTGGGAGACATGAGTAGTTGTTGCCTTGGGAGCCAAGTTTAGTCTCTAGTTTGTCAATTTTTACTTACTGCCATCTCAGATATTACCATGCTAATAACCTGCATGGTGTCCATCTGAAGGTCCAGCTTGTGTGACTGCCATGCAGGAGCATTGAGTGCAGCTGCCAAGTAGCAAATCTTGTTGGGGTTGTAGTCGGCTAGTTTGGGGATGAAATTTAACACTGGTGAATCATTACTCTATGGCTCTCCTTGGGCTATTGATGCCCTCTACTTGGGTGTGGCAGTTTTGCCAGCTTCCAGTTAGCAGGATGAGTTGTCTGTCTATGAGTAGGTTGCCATACCTTTAGATTGATTTTGGCAAGAGTGCGCAGGTCCCCCACAATCGCTTCTTCTGTCGCTTCCTCTGACGCTTCACAATGGAATTGCACCCCTGCTGCGTTCACAGCTTTACATTGTAGTAGTTTGGAGGTAAAGCTGTAACACTGTGAAGAAGGGGGCATGTGTGCGTTGAACAGATCTCCACAGACACAACTGCCATGATGTGATATGTGTTCTTCAAGATCTCTACCTCCCCTCCATCATTGACATTATAAGCTGGCATTGATGTAAGTGCAGAAGATATCTTAATTATCTCGATTATCTCTTTGTCTGTAGCAGGCGACCTGCACATTGTACCTGGTACAGTGCATTGGTTAAATGGTGGTGTCCCCAGCCATTCCGTATGTTCCGTGCTGTGATGTTGTGTTCCTAGGATTGTTCTGTGGGTCAACCTATTCATCCAGTGTAGGCAGTATTTATTCCTCCAGAGTTCCTGCGGTGCATTCCTTATTTGAAGTGGACATTTTTGTGAAGTATCTGCTTATAGAGGTTATAAAGGTTGGAGCTAGGGCTGGAGCAATACAAAGGTTATTTGAGTTATGAATGTCCTTGGTGGATCTGCTCGTGGCTGAGCTCTTGACAGGGCTTCTGTTGGGTCCAGCTCTATTTTTGGTCACGGTGTGTGCCTGCCTCAGCCTGTACAGACTGAACAGATTGTACACTTTATAAGGAAGCCTCCATCTGTCTTGAAAATACTGTCTTGTGTTGAGTATTTAGATATCTTCTGGGCCCTCTGAGTGTGTTGGTCGTTGCACCACTGGAGGCTGGCTGTGGTTCATGGCTACGGTATCTCACTTTCTCCACGTCCTTCCTCTCTAAGAGCTATGGTCTGCCGTGGGCCCTGGGGTGAATCCTCACATTTTCCTTTTGCTCGAGGACCACTTTCCAGCTGTATGCTGTATATGGTGTCAACCTCCCCTGCAGCCAGTGACCTGACTTCAGTCCTTTGCCCCCTCGTTGATGGGAATTATGGTTGGTGCAAGATGGGTATTGAGGAACCCAGGTTATAGCTGGGGGAGGCAACTTCTTTGTGGGTGCTTCCTGGCTAAGTTGACCATGCCGAGGCCAGAGAGCACAACCGGTCTGCAAGCCATGCCCAAACCTAGTTGGACCGCTTCCACGAGCCGTGGTTCTACCAGTGCAGTGAGGCCTAAACCTCTGCTTCTTCGCCGCACACCCCCCACGTACAGTTCTTACCATACAGGTGATCCTGATGACGATTATCCTGCGCTGTGTGGTGCGGGGGAGCTGGGACTGCTGTCAGCAAGCGCCGCACTGCGTTGGGATCTGTGACCTGCCCCTGACATCTCAGCAGTTCGATGGGGCCAGTGCAGCAGAGGCAGCACTTGTGGTGCACTGATGGCACGTACTGGTGGACTCAGGCATTCTGATGATTGACTATTGGGTGTGGGCCAGTCCTGGCAGACCCAGGGAAGCCTGGGCCGCTGTCCCACCTAAATAAAGGAAAACATCACCAAGCAGTACACACCACACAGCACTCTCAGCGGGCTGTACTCCGCGGTTAAGGCTCTTCATCTCCTCCCTGCTACCTCGGCATGCGTGCTGCGTCTCTGTCAGGAACTTATTTTGAACTGTGATTCAAAAAAAGAGATTTATTCTGAACTTATTCAGTGCACTAACTATGTTTCACTTGTAGGAATTGGGCACAAAATTTGAACTTTGAAAACAAAAACCAGAAAAGACTTGGGATTAGGTTTGGAGGTAACCCTTGAGTAGGTATGTGTATGAGGTCAGGAAAAAATGTATTACAGGAAGTTGAGAATTAGCTGTGTGCAAGTAATAATTCCTACTGTTTGTGTATTCTTTGTTCACAGTGATCTGAAACTATTGAATGTGAAGTAAGAGAGAAAAAGACAGAGCGTTAGTGTGAAGAAACACTACAGGGAATCACTGTGAGCAACACAGCTGTCCAGAAAGGTCTCCTTTCTTTTAACGAATTCCATTTCTGTCCCTCTTTCCCCTCAATGCTATCTTGGACCTGGTGTTGTGCTCACTTGCTCTGGAAAGCGTGGTTGGGCATTGGCGGTCTGACTTTGTGAACTGCTCTGGCTGAGTCTAAGGCTCACAAGTTAGTCAAGCTAATTTTTTTTTTGTCAAAATCTTTTTATTGGTTTTACAACAAAACGAAAAACCACAATTGTAGCTCATCCAAGCTCAATATATATGCCAAGATCCTTAGTTAGTGTAGGAGAGTAGGATCTGCCTCTTATGTTGCCCCCACTTTTTTTCTGATGTTAGCACTGGTTTCTGGCTATGGTCTGGCTGGGTCCCTGCCAATCAGGGCCCCAGCCTCTCTGTTCTCTCTAAACGACATGGAGTGCACTCTAGGTGCACTAGTGATTGGATACTGTGGTGCCTTATGAGTCCCTAGTATATGGTACCTTAGGTGCCAAGGGCATAGGTACTTCACAGGCCTACCAGGGGCTGCAGCATGTATTATGCCACCCCTGGGAAGCAGTCTAAATCTGACACCACAGGCCTGCTACTGCAGCCTGGGTGAGGTGGTGCTAGCACCCCTCACTGAGATATAGGTTTCCTATATCTCTCCTGCACACACATATAAACCTATCAGTCACCCCTAAGGCAGGCCCTATCAATCCTGAGGGCAGGGTGCTTGGCTTCTATGTGAGGGGGTGCCTCTGCCTGAGCAGGGCCCCTCTGCAGCTCTCAGAGTCTATTCTCTGGTGCTGTTTGTGGATGCGGTTAAACCATATACTATTAAGTGCATTATATCCTCGCGGTAAATGCTAACTTTGGAATGGCTGCATCAAAACATGTCGTGTTTGGTGTCAAACATCTTGGAATACTACCCCCCGCCAATCTTGGCGGCGGGGGTAGCATTCCACCCTTCTAGAGGGAGAAGACATGTACCTGCTGTGGAAACGCGGTAGAATCCTAAAGAGCCCTGGCATCACAAAATGGATGCCACCAGTCACAGACACTGGGCTGCCCTCCTGCTGATGACCGAAACTCGCAGTGGAGGAAGCCCAACAATAGGCATCCTGTCACAGGGAGGTGTAACCACCTCCCAGACAGGGTTTAGTGTATTGGGGCTGGGTGGGTGCACTCTTAGAGTGCTTTGAAGTCCTGCACTGGGGGAGCAGAAGGCTCCTCTGTGCATATGCCAGTTCAAACCAGCTCAGGGGCTACCTGCCCCTGCTCTGGCGTGAAACTGGACACAGGGAAGTGGGTGTAGCCACCCCCTCCCTTGACCCTCCCATAGGTGGGGTCATAGAGCTAGTCCATCCCCTCTTATTAGTATAAGAGGGGGAACCTTGCCATTGCAAAGCAGATAACCCCTGTATGACGCTCTACAGAAGAATCCTAGCCCTTCGACGTTCCACTACCTTTGGAAGACAGAAGAATCTCCCTTGGAGTCAAGGAGTGACTCCCCTGCTTGGCAGGCACCAAAAACGACAATGACGGTCGCAAACTACGCCGCTCCTGCCGGAGTCCGAAGTCCCTGCAGCCCAAGAAGTAGATTTTCTGACTTCTCCAAGGCCATCGTGAGTCCCCAGCGAAGCTGAGGCAAGTGGACCCCACGAGTGATGAGGAACCGCGACCCCTGGGTACCATGCACTATTGTCGAGTGCAACCCCTTCACAACGTTCCACGAACTTGTGCTTTGGACCACGTGTGGTCCCGACCTCTAGCAGGAATCCCTCCGAAGATCAGAGGCCTACACCGTCCCGAGTGACCGTGGGCCCCTGTTGAGTGATTCCGCCCGAGGTGTCTTCGCGATCCCTTGCCAGCCGGCTCGTGGGTCCCCAGAAGACTTCTTAAAGAAACCAAAGGGCTCCTCTGCTTGCTTTAGGCCTGCCCTGACTAACCCTCGCTGGGTGAGTCCCTCAGACCTTGCTGGTCTGTGCCATCGACTTTTCTTCATCTCCCTGAGACTTGCTGTTGCCAAGGCTTGTTGGCTCCAATCGAGTTGCTGACACCGCAGTAAGCTGCAGACTTCGTGGGACACACAGAATCCAGCTCCTGGTTGTCGTCGACGCCTCCTGGACCTCGTGGCTGAAGAGTCAAGGCACCCGCAACCGACCTGAATCAACCGACGACGGTGGGCATCCATCTTCCTTGCCCCGAGTCACTGCCAAGTGACTTTGAACACTGTCCCCTCTGCTTTCAGGTCATCCTTCTTCAGAATCCAGGCTTGGATTCCACCGGACACTTCTTCAGCTCCCGCAAGCAGCAAGTCTTCTTTGTTCGCCATTGAAAACGACGCCGCGACCCGACACCAAAGGACACCTATGCACCCGGCTTCCCTGGGTGAGGTAACTCCAGCACTACGGTGCTCCTGTGGGTGTGGGCCCTAGAACTACTTACCCTGTAAGTGACTTGCTTGTAGGTTCTCCCGAAGTCTCCTAGAACTCTTAATCTCCAACCGCGACTTGCCCCATTGAAGTTAACGGCGATCCGCGCCTATGTATCCACACTGCACGCGTCCCCCGTGGGTCCTTTACTTACCTGCCTTGGGTGGTTTCGTGAGGCCCCAGCGCTTCTGAAGGCCCTAGGCCTTGTCTCCCTGCAAGTCGTTGTTGCTAAGTCCCTTTTTTAGTATATGGTCTGGTACGCCCCTAGGGCCCCAGCCATATTTTGTGCTTAACTTATTGTGAAACGTTGATTTGTGCATATGTTTGTCTTCTAATCTCATAAAGAGATTAGTAGAGAGTTATTTAGAAATAAATACATATATATTTGATATATATACCTGTGTGGTGTCTTTTCATTTGGTGATTCAAGAGATTATATGGTAAAACAAGCTGCTTTACATTCCTTCAAGACTTAGCCTGAAGGCTGCTCTCCACAGCTACCACTAGGATAGCTTTCTTTAAAAGGTTGTCTTAAACCTATCTACCATAAGAGTCGATTTGCCCTGGTGCAATGTGTCCACTTTAATTAGTGAACAGCATATACCAGGCCAACTTCTCACATTGGTGGGCAGCGTGTGGGATTCCAGCTTGCCATTGTTTTACCAGAAAATCTCTATTTGAATTACTAACTGAAAACCATTATAGGTACTCAAGGTACATATAAAGTCAAGCTTAGTATCAATAAGTTCTACTGAACTTAGAGCTGTGTGCCAAGGGATAGCACACCCTTTCCACAGCTCAAGCTAGGATCAGTAGGCCACAAACTAGTGTAGGTAGTACAACACTGCACAACACTAGAATGTCCTTAAAGGGTGGACCCAGTGGATCCACTCAGCCTCAGTATAAGGACATGGCTTTCTCTGACTTGAGAGCCATGTGTGTTGACAGACACCTGAGGCTAGGACAGAGTCCCTCAACACTACACCTGATAGATCTGCTGACAGCAGATGACCTTAGATTGGCTCTAGGAGCTAAAGGGTTTGAATCAGTGGGTGGGTCAGTCATAGTATCTGGGTCAGGTGATGAAAATCAGAATGACCAAGACTCTGTGATTGAAGGGCCAGGCTTCAAGGGGCCTGAAAAGGACAGAGGAATTCTCCCTAAGAGAACTGACAGAGAGGAGGAGAGGCACAGATCCCCTTCCAGGGAATCTGACCACTCTTATCACTCTGGCAGAGAATTTGTCCAGCAGAGGAGCTCATACTTTTCCTTAAGAGAGACCTCCTCTGAGAGAAGGTGCAAACTGCTCCAGTATGAGGAAGCCAAAGTGGCCCTCAGAACCAAGCAGTTGGCACTGGATAGGGAAGCCCTGGAGATCCAGAGAGCTTCTAGAAAAGAGGGGTTAGAACCCCCTGGTGGCAGCAACAGTGTCCCTAGAGGCAGAGAATATATTCCTGACCATAGGAACCTGAGCAAGGTTGTTCCTCCCTACCAGAGTGGGGATGATATCCACAAGTGGATAACTGCTATGGAGAGGGCCTGTAGAGTACAGCAGGTCCCCCAAAAGCAGTGGGCAGCAATCTTGTGGCTCTCCTTTTCAGATAAAGGAAGAGACAAGCTCCTCACTGTTAGAGAGGAGGATGCTGATGATTATGAGGTCCTGAAGAGTGCACTGATAGATGGGTTTGGCTTAACCACTGAGCAGTACAGGTTGAAGTTCAGAGATACCCAGAAGGCACAGACTCAGGACTGGACTGACTTTGTTGATTGTGCAACCAAGGCTCTAGAGGGTTGGCTGGTTGGCAGTAGGGTTACTGATTTCAAGGGATTGTATAATCTGATGATGAGAGAACAGATCCTAAATAATTGCCAGAACCAGTTGTTGCATCAGTACCTGGTGGACTCTGATCTGACCTCTCCCCAAGAATTGGGAAAGAAGGCAGACAAATGGGTCAGAACCAGGGTGAGGCAGAAAACCCAGAACCAAGGGGGTGACACTAAGAAGCAAGATCCTACAGGCTCTTAGAAAGGTGGGGATAAGTCAAAAGACCAGAAGTCTTCACAAGGGCCCCAAAAATCTGCATCTGGTGGGGAGTCACAGTCCAACAAGGGAAAAGGCCAAAAGAAGCCCTGGTGCAAATTCTGTAAACAGAAAGGGCACTGGACTTCTGATTGTACCAAGTCCAAAGACCAAACCACCACCACTCCTGCCCCTAAGGCAACTGTGCCCCCTAGCTCAGCTACTGGTGGAGGTGGTACGCAGAATAAGGGTGTAGTAGGGTTGACCCTGGGTTCTGAAGTGGATTCTGACCTAGTCAGAGTGACCACTCAGGCAATGCTGATTTGTGATGGAAACATTGATATGTCCTTCCTAGTAAGCCCCAGTAATCTGGGCAAGTACAAACAGCAGCCTTTGATAAATGGCAAACAGGCTTTGGCATTTAGGGACACAGGTGCTAGTGTCACCATGGTGGCAGAGGACCTAGTGGACCCTGGACAGATCATCCTGGGCGAAATGTACCAGGTGACCAATGCAAGCAATGTCCAGACCAACCATGGTCTGGCAGTTGTGAATTTCTCCTGGGGAGGGGTAACTGGCCCTAAAAAGGTTGTAGTCAGTGCAGACCTCCCTGTAGAATGTCTGTTGGGCAATGATCTAGAGACTTCAGCCTGGTCTGAAGTAGAGTTATGGACTCATGCTGAGATGTTGGGCATCCCTGCAGAGGTATTTGCTGTGACCAGGTCACAAGCAAGAATGCATAACACTGAACCAGCTCTGGATCCTGGAACAATGGACCAGATGCTTCCCAAGAGGAGGAGCAGTAGGGTTAAGGCAGTGCCTTCCCCTCTGTCTCAGATCAAAGATTCACTTCCAGAGGGAGGTGAAGCAGAACCTGAAGAAGGAACTGCCCCAGAGGGACTTGAACCTGACCAGGTTGAGTTCTTGGGGGCAGGGGGCCCTTCTAGGGAAGATCTGAGTAAGGAGCAACAGTGCTGCCCCTCTCTTGAACCCCTCAGACAGCAGGCTGCTGCTGAGGCTGCTGGGAGTGCTAGTGGGTCCCATAAAGTTTATTGCGATGAGGGACTCCTATATTCTGAGGGTAGACCCAGCCCCTGGAGCCACCAGGAGGTTGGTAATACCTCAGAAGTTTAGGGGGTTCCTCTTGACCTTAGCACATGATATCCCTTTAGCAGGTCACTGAGGCCAAAACAAGACCTGGGACAGGCTTGTTCCACATTTTCATTGGCCACATATGTCAGAGGACACAAAGGAGTTTTGTCGCTCCTGTGTCACTTGCCAAGCCAGTGGTAAGGCAGGTGGCACCACAAAGGCCCCCTGATACCACTACCTGTGGTGGGGGTACCCTTTGAAAGGGTAGGGATTGACATTGTTGGTCCCCTTGACCCTCAGACTGCATCTGGGCACAGATTTATCCTGGTGGTAGTGGATCATGCCACCAGGTACCCAGAGGCAATTCCCCTGAGGACCACCACAGCCCCTGTGGTGGCAAGAGCCCTCATTGGAGTTTTTCCCAGAGTGGGTTTCCCAAAGGAGGTCATTTCTGACAGAGGTACCAACTTAATGTCAGGATATCTGAAAGCAATGTGGAAGGAGTGTGGTGTAACTTATAAGTTCACCACCCCTATCACCCACAATGCAATGGTTTAGTTGAACGCTTCAACAAAACCTTGAAAGGAATGATTAAAGGACTCCCAGAGAAGCTTAGGCGGAAATGGGACCTTCTTCTTCCTTGCCTGTTGTTTGCATACAGAGAGGTTCCACAGAAGGGGGTTGGTTACAGCCCATTTGAGCTTCTGTTTGGGCATCCTGTGAGAGGTCCACTATGTTTGGTAAAAGAGGGCTGGGAGTTACCTCTCAAGCCCCCCAAACAAGATGTGATGGACTATGTACTTGGTCTCCGCTCCCGGATGGCAGAGTACATGAAAAAGGCAACCAAAAACCTGGAGGCCAGCCAAGAATTGCAAAAAGCTTGGCATGACCAAAGGCTGTGCTGACTGTATACCAGCCAGGACAGAAAGTGTGGGTGTTGGAACCTGTGGCCCCAGCAGCCCTCCAGGACAAGTGGAGTGGCCCCCATACAATAGTTGAACAGAAGGGAGAAGTCACCTATCTGGTGAATCTTGGAACTCCCAGGAGCCCCCTAAGGGTGCTTCATGTCAACAGATTAAAGCCATATGTTGACAGGGCTGACATGGGCTTGCTCATGGCAACTGATGAGGACCAGGAGGAGGAGAGTGACCCTCTCCCTGACCTGCTCTCTCAGAACCCTGATGATGGGTCAGTAGATGGTGTTGCTTTGGCAAGCAGCCTCACTGACCATCAGCAAACTGAGTGCAGACAAGTTCTGCAACAGTTTAGACATATGTTTAGCCTGACCCCTAGTCAGACTACCTGGTGCACCCATGAGGTGGACACTGGGGACAGTCTGCCTGTCAAGAATAAAATCTACAGGCAACCTGACCATGTCAGGGACTGTATCAGGACTGAAGTCCAGAAAATGTTGGAGTTAAGCGTGATTGAGCCTTCAGATAGCCCTTGGGCTAGCCCAGTAGTCCTGGTACCCAAGCCTCATACCCAGGGTGGTAAGAAAGAAATGAGGTTTTGTGTAGACTACAGAGGCCTCAATGCAGTCACTAGGACTGATGCCTATCCCATACCAAGGGCAGATGAGCTGATTGATACTTTGGCCTCAGCCAAGTATCTAAGCACGTTTGACCTAACAGCTGGCTACTGGCAAATCAGATTAGCTGATGATGCAAAAGCCAAAACAGCATTTTCGACTCCCTGGTGGGCACTACCACTTTGTGGTGATGCCCTTTGGATTGAAAAATGCACCTGCCACTTTTCAGAGGTTGGTGAATAAAGTTCTGGCAGGGATGGAAACTTATTGCTCAGCTTATCTAGATGATATTTCTGTCTTTAGTTCCTCCTGGCAGGATCACCTGGTCCACCTCAGAAATGTTTTGGAGGCCCTGCAGAAAGCAGGCCTCACTATCAAGGCCACCAAGTGCCAGATAGGGCAGAGTCAGGTTGTGTACCTGGGCCACCTTGTAGGTGGAGGCCAGGTTCAGCCTTTACAGAGCAAAATCCAAACCATAATGGAATGGGTTGCTCCAACCACCCAGACACAGGTGAGAGCCTTCTTAGGCCTGACTGGGTACTATAGGAGGTTTGTCAAGGGATATGGATCTATAGTGACCCCCTTGAATGATCTGACCTCAAAGAGAATGCCAAAAAATGTTCAGTGGACAGCTAGCTGTCAAAAGGCATTTGAAGACCTAAAGCAGGCCATGTGCACTGCCCCCATCTTACAGAGTCCAGACTACACCAAAAAGTTCATTGTCCAAACAGATGCTTCTGAGCTGGGTGTGGGAGCTGTACTGTCTCAACTGATTGATGAAGGTCAAGACCAGCCAGTAGCTTTTATTAGCAGAAGGCTGACCCCTAGAGAGAAACGTTGGTCAGCTATAGAGAGGGAGGCCTTTGCTGTGGTATGGGCCCTGAAGAAGCTGAGGCCATACTTGTTTGGTACTCACTTCATAGTTCAGACTGACCACAAGCCCCTCCTATGGCTAAAGCAGATGAAAGGTGAAAACCCAAAACTTTTGAGGTGGTCCATTTCCCTACAGGGGATGGACTATACAGTGGAACATAGGCCTGGGACCCAACATGCCAATGCAGATGGACTCTCAAGGTATTTCCACTTTGAACACGAAGACTCAACTGGTCAAGGTTAGTTTAGTGTCCCTGCGTTTGGGGGGTTGTGTAGGAGAGTAGGATCTGCCTCTTATGTTGCCCCCACTTTTTTTCTGATGTTAGCACTGGTTTCTGGCTATAGTCTGGCTGGGTCCCTGCCAATCAGGGCCCCAGCCTCTCTGTTCTCTCTAAACGACATGGAGTGCACTCTAGGTGCACTAGTGATTGGATACTGTGGTGCCTTATGAGTCCCTAGTATATGGTACCTTAGGTGCCAAGGGCATAGGTACTTCACAGGCCTACCAGGGGCTGCAGCATGTATTATGCCACCCCTGGGAAGCAGTCTAAATCTGACACCACAGGCCTGCTACTGCAGCCTGGGTGAGGTGGTGCTAGCACCCCTCACTGAGATATAGGTTTCCTATATCTCTCCTGCACACACATATAAACCTATCAGTCACCCCTAAGGCAGGCCCTATCAATCCTGAGGGCAGGGTGCTTGGCTTCTATGTGAGGGGGTGCCTCTGCCTGAGCAGGGCCCCTCTGCAGCTCTCAGAGTCTATTCTCTGGTGCTGTTTGTGGATGCGGTTAAACCATATACTATTAAGTGCATTATATCCTCGCGGTAAATGCTAACTTTGGAATGGCTGCATCAAAACATGTCGTGTTTGGTGTCAAACATCTTGGAATACTACCCCCGCCAATCTTGGTGGCGGGGGTAGCATTCCACCCTTCTAGAGGGAGAAGACATGTACCTGCTGTGGAAACGCGGTAGAATCCTAAAGAGCCCTGGCATCACAAAATGGATGCCACCAGTCACAGACACTGGGCTGCCCTCCTGCTGATGACCGAAACTCGCAGTGGAGGAAGCCCAACAATAGGCATCCTGTCACAGGGAGGTGTAACCACCTCCCAGACAGGGTTTAGTGTATTGGGGCTGGGTGGGTGCACTCTTAGAGTGCTTTGAAGTCCTGCACTGGGGGAGCAGAAGGCTCCTCTGTGCATATGCCAGTTCAAACCAGCTCAGGGGCTACCTGCCCCTGCTCTGGCGCGAAACTGGACAAAGGGAAGTGGGTGTAGCCACCCCCTCCCTTGACCCTCCCATAGGTGGGGTCATAGAGCTAGTCCATCCCCTCTTTTTAGTATAAGAGGGGGAACCTTGCCATTGCAAAGCAGATAACCCCTGTATGACGCTCTACAGAAGAATCCTAGCCCTTCGACGTTCCACTACCTTTGGAAGACAGAAGAATCTCCCTTGGAGTCAAGGAGTGACTCCCCTGCTTGGCAGGCACCAAAAACGACAACGACGGTCGCAAACTACGCCGCTCCCGCCGGAGTCCGAAGTCCCTGCAGCCCAAGAAGTAGATTTTCTGACTTCTCCAAGGCCATCGTGAGTCCCCAGCGAAGCTGAGGCAAGTGGACCCCACGAGTGACGAGGAACCGCGACCCCTGGGTACCGTGCACTATTGTCAAGTGCAACCCCTTCACAACGTTCCACGAACTTGTGCTTTGGACCACGTGTGGACCCGACCTCTTGCAGGAATCCCTCCGAAGATCAGAGGCCTACACCATCCCGAGTGACCGTGGGCCCCTGTTGAGTGATTCCGCCCGAGGTGTTTTCGCGATCCCTTGCCAGCCGGCTCGTGGGTCCCCAGAAGACTTCTTAAAGAAACCAAAGGGCTCCCTTGGTTTCTCCAGGCCTGCCCTGACTTACCCTTGCTGGGTGAGTCCCTCAGACCTTGCTGGTCTGTGCCATCGACTTTTCTTCATCTCCCCGAGACTTGCTGTTGCCAAGGCTTGTTGGCTCCAATCGAGTTGCCGACACCGCAGTAAGCTGCAGACTTCGTGGGACACACAGAATCCAGCTCTTGGTCATCGTCGACGCCTCCTGGACCTCGTGGCTGAAGAGTCAAGGCACCTGCAACCGACCTGAATCAACCGACGACGGTGGGCATCCATCTTCCTTGCCCCGAGTCACTGCCAAGTGACTTTGAACACTGTCCCCTCTGCTTTCAGGTCATCCTTCTTCAGAATCCAGGCTTGGATTCCACCGGACACTTCTTCAGCTCCCGCAAGCAGCAAGTCTTCTTTGTTCGCCATTGAAAACGACGCCGCGACCCGACACCAAAGGACACCTATGCACCCGGCTTCCCTGGGTGAGGTAACTCCAGCACTACGGTGCTCCTGTGGGTGTGGGCCCTAGAACTACTTACCCTGTAAGTGACTTGCTTGTAGGTTCTCCCGAAGTCTCCTAGAACTCTTAATCTCCAACTGCGACTTGCCCCATTGAAGTTAACGGCGATCCGCGCCTGTGTATCCACACTGCACGCGTCCCCCGTGGGTCCTTTACTTACCTGCCTTGGGTGGTTTCGTGAGGCCCCAGCACTTCTGAAGGCCCTAGGCCTTGTCTCCCTGCAAGTCGTTGTTGCTAAGTCCCTTTTTTAGTATATGGTCTGGTACGCCCCTAGGGCCCCAGCCATATTTTGTGCTTAACTTATTGTGAAACGTTGATTTGTGCATATGTTTGTCTTCTAATCTCATAAAGAGATTAGTAGAGAGTTATTTAGAAATAAATACATATATATTTGATATATATACCTGTGTGGTGTCTTTTCATTTGGTGATTCAAGAGATTATATGGTAAAACAAGCTGCTTTACATTCCTTCAAGACTTAGCCTGAAGGCTGCTCTCCACAGCTACCACTAGGATAGCTTTCTTTAAAAGGTTGTCTTAAACCTATCTACCATAAGAGTCGATTTGCCCTGGTGCAAGGTGTCCACTTTAATTAGTGAACAGCATATACCAGGCCAACTTCTCACATTGGTGGGCAGCGTGTGGGATTCCAGCTTGCCATTGTTTTACCAGAAAATCTCTATTTGAATTACTAACTGAAAACCATTATAGGTACTCAAGGTACATATAAAGTCAAGCTTAGTATCAATAAGTTCTACTGAACTTAGAGCTGTGTGCCAAGGGATAGCACACCCTTTCCACAGCTCAAGCTAGGATCAGTAGGCCACAAACTAGTGTAGGTAGTACAACACTGCACAACACTAGAATGTCCTTAAAGGGTGGACCCAGTGGATCCACTCAGCCTCAGTATAAGGACATGGCTTTCTCTGACTTGAGAGCCATGTGTGTTGACAGACACCTGAGGCTAGGACAGAGTCCCTCAACACTACACCTGATAGATCTGCTGACAGCAGATGACCTTAGATTGGCTCTAGGAGCTAAAGGGTTTGAATCAGTGGGTGGGTCAGTCATAGTATCTGGGTCAGATGATGAAAATCAGAATGACCAGGACTCTGTGATTGAAGGGCCAGGCTTCAAGGGGCCTGAAAAGGACAGAGGAATTCTCCCTAAGAGAACTGACAGAGAGGAGGAGAGGCACAGATCCCCTTCCAGGGAATCTGACCACTCTTATCACTCTGGCAGAGAATTTGTCCAGCAGAGGAGCTCATACTTTTCCTTAAGAGAGACCTCCTCTGAGAGAAGGTGCAAACTGCTCCAGTATGAGGAAGCCAAAGTGGCCCTCAGAACCAAGCAGTTGGCACTGGATAGGGAAGCCCTGGAGATCCAGAGAGCTTCTAGAAAAGAGGGGTTAGAACCCCCTGGTGGCAGCAACAGTGTCCCTAGAGGCAGAGAATATATTCCTGACCATAGGAACCTGAGCAAGGTTGTTCCTCCCTACCAGAGTGGGGATGATATCCACAAGTGGATAACTGCTATGGAGAGGGCCTGTAGAGTACAGCAGGTCCCCCAAAAGCAGTGGGCAGCAATCTTGTGGCTCTCCTTTTCAGATAAAGGAAGAGACAAGCTCCTCACTGTTAGAGAGGAGGATGCTGATGATTATGAGGTCCTGAAGAGTGCACTGATAGATGGGTTTGGCTTAACCACTGAGCAGTACAGGTTGAAGTTCAGAGATACCCAGAAGGCACAGACTCAGGACTGGACTGACTTTGTTGATTGTGCAACCAAGGCTCTAGAGGGTTGGCTGGTTGGCAGTAGGGTTACTGATTTCAAGGGATTGTATAATCTGATGATGAGAGAACAGATCCTAAATAATTGCCAGAACCAGTTGTTGCATCAGTACCTGGTGGACTCTGATCTGACCTCTCCCCAAGAATTGGGAAAGAAGGCAGACAAATGGGTCAGAACCAGGGTGAGGCAGAAAACCCAGAACCAAGGGGGTGACACTAAGAAGCAAGATCCTAAAGGCTCTGAGAAAGGTGGGGATAAGTCAAAAGACCAGAAGTCTTCACAAGGGCCCCAAAAATCTGCATCTGGTGGGGAGTCACAGTCCAACAAGGGAAAAGGCCAAAAGAAGCCCTGGTGCAAATTCTGTAAACAGAAAGGGCACTGGACTTCTGATTGTACCAAGTCCAAAGACCAAACCACCACCACTCCTGCCCCTAAGGCAACTGTGCCCCCTAGCTCAGCTACTGGTGGAGGTGGTACGCAGAATAAGGGTGTAGTAGGGTTGACCCTGGGTTCTGAAGTGGATTCTGACCTAGTCAGAGTGACCACTCAGGCAATGCTGATTTGTGATGGAAACATTGATATGTCCTTCCTAGTAAGCCCCAGTAATCTGGGCAAATACAAACAGCAGCCTTTGATAAATGGCAAACAGGCTTTGGCATTTAGGGACACAGGTGCTAGTGTCACCATGGTGGCAGAGGGCCTAGTGGACCCTGGACAGATCATCCTGGGTGAAATGTACCAGGTGACCAATGCAAGCAATGTCCAGACCAACCATGGTCTGGCAGTTGTGAATTTCTCCTGGGGAGGGGTTACTGGCCCTAAAAAGGTTGTAGTCAGTGCAGACCTCCCTGTAGAATGTCTGTTGGGCAATGATCTAGAGACTTCAGCCTGGTCTGAAGTAGAGTTATGGACTCATGCTGAGATGTTGGGCGTCCCTGCAGAGGTATTTGCTGTGACCAGGTCACAAGCAAGAATGCATAACACTGAACCAGCTCTGGATCCTGGAACAATGGACCAGATGCTTCCCAAGAGGAGGAGCAGTAGGGTTAAGGCAGTGCCTTCCCCTCTGTCTCAGATCAAAGATTCACTTCCAGAGGGAGGTGAAGCAGAACCTGAAGAAGGAACTGCCCCAGAGGGACTTGAACCTGACCAGGTTGAGTTCTTGGGGGCAGGGGGCCCTTCTAGGGAAGATCTGAGTAAGGAGCAACAGTGCTGCCCCTCTCTTGAACCCCTCAGACAGCAGGCTGCTGCTGAGGCTGCTGGGAGTGCTAGTGGGTCCCATAAAGTTTATTGGGATGAGGGACTCCTATATTCTGAGGGTAGAGACCCAGCCCCTGGAGCCACCAGGAGGTTGGTAATACCTCAGAAGTTTAGGGGTTCCTCTTGACCTTAGCACATGATATCCCTTTAGCAGGTCACTTAGGCCAAAACAAGACCTGGGACAGGCTTGTTCCACATTTTCATTGGCCACATATGTCAGAGGACACAAAGGAGTTTTGTCGCTCCTGTGTCACTTGCCAAGCCAGTGGTAAGGCAGGTGGCACCACAAAGGCCCCCTGATACCACTACCTGTGGTGGGGGTACCCTTTGAAAGGGTAGGGATTGACATTGTTGGTCCCCTTGACCCTCAGACTGCATCTGGGCACAGATTTATCCTGGTGGTAGTGGATCATGCCACCAGGTACCCAGAGGCAATTCCTCTGAGGACCACCACAGCCCCTGTGGTGGCAAGAGCCCTCATTGGAGTTTTCTCCAGAGTGGGTTTCCCAAAGGAGGTCATTTCTGACAGAGGTACCAACTTCATGTCAGGATATCTGAAAGCAATGTGGAAGGAGTGTGGTGTAACTTATAAGTTCACCACCCCTATCACCCACAATGCAATGGTTTAGTTGAACGCTTCAACAAAACCTTGAAAGGAATGATTAAAGGACTCCCAGAGAAGCTTAGGCGGAAATGGGACCTTCTTCTTCCTTGCCTGTTGTTTGCATACAGAGAGGTTCCACAGAAGGGGGTTGGTTACAACCCATTTGAGCTTCTGTTTGGGCATCCTGTGAGAGGTCCACTATGTTTGGTAAAAGAGGGCTGGGAGTTACCTGTCAAGCCCCCCAAACAAGATGTGATGGACTATGTACTTGGTCTCCGCTCCCGGATGGCAGAGTACATGAAAAAGGCAACCAAAACCTGGAGGCCAGCCAAGAATTGCAAAAAGCTTGGCATGACCAAAGGCTGTGCTGACTGTATACCAGCCAGGACAGAAAGTGTGGGTGTTGGAACCTGTGGCCCCAGCAGCCCTCCAGGACAAGTGGAGTGGCCCCCATACAATAGTTGAACAGAAGGGAGAAGTCACCTATCTGGTGAATCTTGGAACTCCCAGGAGCCCCCTAAGGGTGCTTCATGTCAACAGATTAAAGCCATATGTTGACAGGGCTGACATGGGCTTGCTCATGGCAACTGATGAGGACCAGGAGGAGGAGAGTGACCCTCTCCCTGACCTGCTCTCTCAGAACCCTGATGATGGGTCAGTAGATGGTGTTGCTTTGGCAAGCAGCCTCACTGACCATCAGCAAACTGAGTGCAGACAAGTTCTGCAACAGTTTAGACATATGTTTAGCCTGACCCCTAGTCAGACTACCTGGTGCACCCATGAGGTGGACACTGGGGACAGTCTGCCTGTCAAGAATAAAATCTACAGGCAACCTGACCATGTCAGGGACTGTATCAGGACTGAAGTCCAGAAAATGTTGGAGTTAGGCGTGATTGAGCCTTCAGATAGCCCTTGGGCTAGCCCAGTAGTCCTGGTACCCAAGCCTCATACCCAGGGTGGTAAGAAAGAAATGAGGTTTTGTGTAGACTACAGAGGCCTCAATGCAGTCACTAGGACTGATGCCTATCCCATACCAAGGGCAGATGAGCTGATTGATACTTTGGCCTCAGCCAAGTATCTAAGCACGTTTGACCTAACAGCTGGCTACTGGCAAATCAGATTAGCTGATGATGCAAAAGCCAAAACAGCATTTTCGACCCCTGGTGGGCACTACCACTTTGTGGTGATGCCCTTTGGATTGAAAAATGCACCTGCCACTTTTCAGAGGTTGGTGAATAAAGTTCTGGCAGGGATGGAAACTTATTGCTCAGCTTATCTAGATGATATTGCTGTCTTTAGTTCCTCCTGGCAGGATCACCTGGTCCACCTCAGAAATGTTTTGGAGGCCCTGCAGAAAGCAGGCCTCACTATCAAGGCCACCAAGTGCCAGATAGGGCAGAGTCAGGTTGTGTACCTGGGCCACCTTGTAGGTGGAGGCCAGGTTCAGCCTTTACAGAGCAAAATCCAAACCATAATGGAATGGGTTGCTCCAACCACCCAGACACAGGTGAGAGCCTTCTTAGGCCTGACTGGGTACTATAGGAGGTTTGTCAAGGGATATGGATCTATAGTGACCCCCTTGAATGATCTGACCTCAAAGAGAATGCCAAAAAGGTTCAGTGGACAGCTAGCTGTCAAAAGGCATTTGAAGACCTAAAGCAGGCCATGTGCACTGCCCCCATCTTACAGAGTCCAGACTACACCAAAAAGTTCATTGTCCAAACAGATGCTTCTGAGCTGGGTGTGGGAGCTGTACTGTCTCAACTGAATGATGAAGGTCAAGACCAGCCAGTAGCTTTTATTAGCAGAAGGCTGACCCCTAGAGAGAAACGTTGGTCAGCTATAGAGAGGAGGCCTTTGCTGTGGTATGGGCCCTGAAGAAGCTGAGGCCATACTTGTTTGGTACTCACTTCATAGTTCAGACTGACCACAAGCCCCTCCTATGGCAAAAGCAGGTGAAAGGTGAAAACCCAAAACTTTTGAGGTGGTCCATTTCCCTACAGGGGATGGACTATACAGTGGAACATAGGCCTGGGACCCAACATGCCAATGCAGATGGACTCTCAAGGTATTTCCACTTTGAACACGAAGACTCAACTGGTCAAGGTTAGTTTAGTGTCCCTGCGTTTGGGGGGTTGTGTAGGAGAGTAGGATCTGCCTCTTATGTTGCCCCCACTTTTTTTCTGATGTTAGCACTGGTTTCTGGCTATAGTCTGGCTGGGTCCCTGCCAATCAGGGCCCCAGCCTCTCTGTTCTCTCTAAACGACATGGAGTGCACTCTAGGTGCACTAGTGATTGGATACTGTGGTGCCTTATGAGTCCCTAGTATATGGTACCTTAGGTGCCAAGGGCATAGGTACTTCACAGGCCTACCAGGGGCTGCAGCATGTATTATGCCACCCCTGGGAAGCAGTCTAAATCTGACACCACAGGCCTGCTACTGCAGCCTGGGTGAGGTGGTGCTAACACTCCTCACTGAGATATAGGTTTCCTATATCTCTCCTGCACACACATATAAACCTATCAGTCACCCCTAAGGCAGGCCCTATCAATCCTGAGGGCAGGGTGCTTGGCTTCTATGTGAGGGGGTGCCTCTGCCTGAGCAGGGCCCCTCTGCAGCTCTCAGAGTCTATTCTCTGGTGCTGTTTGTGGATGCGGTTAAACCATATACTATTAAGTGCATTATATCCTCGCGGTAAATGCTAACTTTGGAATGGCTGCATCAAAACATGTCGTGTTTGGTGTCAAACATCTTGGAATACTACCCCCTGCCAATCTTGGCGGCGGGGGTAGCATTCCACCCTTCTAGAGGGAGAAGACATGTACCTGCTGTGGAAACGCGGTAGAATCCTAAAGAGCCCTGGCATCACAAAATGGATGCCACCAGTCACAGACACTGGGCTGCCCTCCTGCTGATGACCGAAACTCGCAGTGGAGGAAGCCCAACAATAGGCATCCTGTCACAGGGCGGTGTAACCACCTCCCAGACAGGGTTTAGTGTATTGGGGCTGGGTGGGTGGACTCTTAGAGTGCTTTGAAGTCCTGCACTGGGGGAGCAGAAGGCTCCTCTGTGCATATGCCAGTTCAAACCAGCTCAGGGGCTACCTGCCCCTGCTCTGGCGCGAAACTGGACAAAGGGAAGTGGGTGTAGCCACCCCTCCCTTGACCCTCCCATAGGTGGGGTCATAGAGCTAGTCCATCCCCTCTTTTAGTATAAGAGGGGGAACCTTGCCATTGCAAAGCAGATAACCCCTGGATGACGCTCTACAGAAGAATCCTGGCCCTTCGACGTTCCACTACCTTTGGAAGACAGAAGAATCTCCCTTGGAGTCAAGGAGTGACTCCCCTGCTTGGCAGGCACCAAAAACGACAACGACGGTCGCAAACTACGCCGCTCCCGCCGGAGTCCGAAGTCCCTGCAGCCCAAGAAGTAGATTTCCTGACTTCTCCAAGGCCATCGTGAGTCCCCAGCGAAGCTGAGGCAAGTGGACCCCACGAGTGATGAGGAACCGCGACCCCTGGGTACCGTGCACTATTGTCGAGTGCAACCCCTTCGCAACTTTCCACGAACTTGTGCTTTGGACCACCTGTGGTCCCGACCTCTAGCAGGAATCCCTCCGAAGATCAGAGGCCTACACCATCCCGAGTGACCGTGGGCCCCTGTTGAGTGATTCCGCCCGAGGTGTCTTCGTGATCCCTTGCCAGCCGGCTCGTGGATCCCCAGAAGACTTCTTAAAGAAACCAAAGAACTCCCTTGGTTGCTCCAGGCCTGCCCTGACTTACCCTCGCTGGGTGAATCCCTCAGACCTTGCTGGTCTGTGCCATCAACTTTTCTTCATCTCCCCGAGACTTGCTGTTGCCAAGGCTTGTTGGCTCCAATCGAGTTGCCGTCACCGCAGTAAGCTGCAGACTTTGTGGGACACACAGAATCCAGCTCCTGGTCATCGTCGACGCCTCCTGGACCTCGTGGCTGAAGAGTCAAGGCACCCGCAACCGACCTGAATCAACCGACGACGGTGGGCATCCATCTTCCTTGCCCGGAGTCACTGCCAAGTGACTTTGAACACTGTCCCCTCTGCTTTCAGGTCATCCTTCTTCAGAATCCAGGCTTGGATTCCACCGGACACTTCTTCAGCTCCCGCAAGCAGCAAGTCTTCTTTGTTCGCCATTGAAAACGACGCCGCGACCCGACACCAAAGGACACCTATGCACCCGGCTTCCCTGGGTGAGGTAACTCCAGCACTACGGTGCTCCTGTGGGTGTGGGCCCTAGAACTACTTACCCTGTAAGTGACTTGCTTGTAGGTTCTCCCGAAGTCTCCTAGAACTCTTAATCTCCAACCGCGACTTGCCCCATTGAAGTTAACGGCGATCCGCGCCTGTGTATCCACACTGCACGCGTCCCCCGTGGGTCCTTTACTTACCTGCCTTGGGTGGTTTCGTGAGGCCCAAGCGCTTCTGAAGGCCCTAGGCCTTGTCTCCCTGCAAGTCGTTGTTGCTAAGTCCCTTTTTTTAGTATATGGTCTGGTACGCCCCTAGGGCCCCAGCCATATTTTGTGCTTAACTTATTGTGAAACGTTGATTTGTGCATATGTTTGTCTTCTAATCTCATAAAGAGATTAGTAGAGAGTTATTTAGAAATAAATACATATATATTTGATATATATACCTGTGTGGTGTCTTTTCATTTGGTGATTCAAGAGATTATATGGTAAAACAAGCTGCTTTACATTCCTTCAAGACTTAGCCTGAAGGCTGCTCTCCACAGCTACCACTAGGATAGCTTTCTTTAAAAGGTTGTCTTAAACCTATCTACCATAAGAGTCGATTTGCCCTGGTGCAAGGTGTCCACTTTAATTAGTGAACAGCATATACCAGGCCAACTTCTCACAGTTAGCTAAAGACAACACACAGCTTCCCCACAAGTTCTCAGCAAAACTATTAGTCGTACAGAGGCGCAGCCTTTCCATCATTACAGTGCTTTACTTACATCCATTACAGATCCCCGGGTGGCTCTGTGCTCTGCCCTCGGGAGCTGACAAATAAACCATAACTTGCGAAACTCAAGTAACAATTCTGTGGTGATTCGTGTAGTCAATCCCAATGTAGCCGGGTGGGGAGGGGAGGGCAGGAACCATGATTAGCCTATTGTATCAAGAAGAGTTGCAGTGCTCGCACCCTGGGGCTGCAAGAAAATAAGGGTAACCCCTCCGACAGATAACTTACCAAAGGACTCCAGATATAGTCGAAGCTCTTGTGGGAGTCCTCAGCCACATCTGTCATCCGCTCCAGGGTGAGGGCCCGCCACAGATGGGCATGCTATTGAGTTAGAGAGAGGGCCTCTGCTGCTGCAATAGCGATTTTGGCCGCTCCCAAACACAACCACATAATAGAACGGTCTCCCTGTGTTTGATATCTTAGACTTGGATCGCATAACCCCAATAAAGTGTGTGCGGGGGAGGCAGGGATCGGGTACCCCAGAATCGGCTTGATCTGTGATAGGATTTCTTTCCAGAAGGGTTGTATGGAAGGACAGTCCCACCAGATATGACAAAAATCTCCCAAGGCCCCACAGCCCCTCCAGCATCTATCGGAGGTATTTGGGAAGATGGCATGTAAATTTCTGGGTATGGAGATACCAGTCGTGCATTTCCTTGTAATGGGCTTCTCTCAAGAACATGGAGCAATTATGCTTGGCAATGTCCCTGTGCAAGTGGCCCCACTGCTTCTCTGTTAAAGAGGTGAGTAGCATACCATCCAAGACCCCTCTATGACGGGGGGCTGGTGCTGGCCCACCATGAGGAGAAGGGAGTATAAAAAGGATATACAGCCTTTAGCTGTGCTGTCAGTTTGAACAAATCTCTCTATCGGGAGTCGGTCTCAAGATGCAGCTAGTTGCTCCCGGGGCTGCTGAACCCAGTGCTTTAATTGGAAGTAATGATATCTTCTGTGAGGGGCAGCTTAAAGCGCGCTACGCAGTCTGCAAAGGAGCAAAGCTCTCCTCGCTGAAAGAGATCCCCTAGCATAAGACATCCTCCCTCCCTCCAACTGTCAAAAGGGCCTTCCAGCATCACTGGAGGAAAACCAGGGTTAAAATGGATTGGGGTGTGAGAAGACGGAAACGCTGTCAGCGGCAAGGTCTTGGTGACCCAGTCCCACACCTTGAGGGTAGTGGCAGTAGGGGTACTGAAGTAGGCATGCTTGGCCTATCGTGTTTGGGTTTTCAAAGTAGATCCCATATGGTTCTTCCCACTGTCTGCCTATCCATATGGAGCCAGTGCTTGTCTGAGGCTTTAAGGGACTATTCAGTCATCACCCGAAGTTGGGCAGCTTGATAATATAGGAGGAATTCAGGGAGCGCTAACCCGTCCTTCAGGCGAGGCCTTGTCAAAAGCCGCTGGGACAAAGGGCTCTTTGCCGAAGCCAGATACATTTTGTGATCATGCTCTTGAGCTCAGTGAACAACTCTTTGTCCATCCTGATAGGGAGTCCCTGGAACAGATAGAGAAGACGGGGGAGGACATTCATCTTGATGGCGTTTATGCGGCCGATCCAGGATATGTATGCGGAGCTCCAGTTCTTAAAATCGTTTTTTAGCTGTTGCAGCAATGGGGGGAAATTAGCTCCGAAGAGCTCCGTCAGTCTGGGGGTGATTTTATTACCCAGGTAAGTGATTTCTTTCTGGGCACAACGAAACGGTGAGGTCTCTGCAATCTCTGATATTAGAGTGTGGGGCATAGTCAGGTTGAGTAGAAAGGATTTGGAAAGATTGACTTTGAAACCCGACGCTCGTTCGAAGAGTCGTAATTCGGCCTGTATGATCGATAGGGACTCCCTAGGGTTGGTGATGGGTAGCAGCACGTCGACTGCAAAAAGCAAGATTTTGTGTTCATCTGGGCTGAGTCAATCTAATTTTTTAATAAAGTTCTTTTGGTAATATGTGTCTGACATCCGGACCTGGAGAGGTGAATATTTTATTAGCTGCTTTTCGTATCGTTTGTCTTCATTTTATATTTTATATCTTCTGGGTGCTCCAGTACCTCCCAGGGCACCCTGACACTCAGAGGCCCATTGGGGGATGATGGAGGAAGCCCCAAGCCCACCGCAGCCCTGTCAACTTTCTGGCACAGCACCCATTCTCTGGTGCCATGCAGGAGCTGGTCGCAGTTTCTTTTGTGCTCTTGCTGGGTGGAATCAGCCTTTCTTTCAGGCTCCTGCCTATGGTGGGAGTTGTGTTGAATCTCAGTGCCTACATGCAGCATGGCCAGAGCAGCAGACAGCTGGTTTTACCTGCCTCTCCGCCCCAGGTGCAGTAGCAGTCACATCACACAAAATTCTATCCATTGTGACCCAGGAAAATGACTAATGGTCTGGGCACCAGGAGATTGGGACCCCGGGGCAAAAGACCCTGTTTGGGGAAGGTGTCCATGCACGCCCTCTCTTAATCCGAATAAGATAAAGGGTATTATGGTGAACCCCAGAGGACTGGCCCTACCCTCGAGGAATCTGAAATGGGCAGCACAACACGCTTGTTCTCTTTTATTTCTGGGTCCAAACTTTCCAGGCATGCTGGGTTGATTTTCATATGATTTGGCTAGTTTTGCTCCTGGTGGTCAAGTCTAGCCACCATGAGAATTTTCATCAGGCCTCTAAAGGGGCACATTTCATTGGGAGCTTGAGTTCCTTTCTCCCTGTGCAAGTCTTCACCTCTGACTGGCTCATGGTGCTCCTTTGTTACTAGTGGGGGCATCTGCAACCAGCCAGAAAAACACCCTCCTGCCTGCACTCTCCAAGCAGCATGGCCTCCGGGCCATCTTGCATAGCACCCAAGTGCCAGTGGAGTTCAGGTCTTCCCTCAACTGGTCCTCAGGGAGCATAAGGGGGGCAACACAACTGGCAGTAGAGAGACCCTTCAAAGTCCTATTCTTCAGCTGGTGAGAAAGTCCTTAGTCCATCTTGGCAGGGCATAAGGTGGCTTTTCTTTCCAGTTAGTCATCCTTTCCTCCGTTGTTGGCTCCCAGGCCCAGGGTCTTCTCAACTGTCTCTCCATTGTGCAGAGGTTTTTAAGTGGAGGTGGAAAGCTCTAGATGCAAGGAACCCCTGGCCAATCCTAGGATGCCACACATCCCTCCAACCCTGTCCCAACACTCCTCCACAACATTCTGGGACAAGGCATCATAAGACTCCAATCTTTCTCTGGAAAGAGCTCCTCTGAGGGCCTCAGCTCTGCCTGTAGCTTACATCATTCCCTCATCCTATCACACCAAAACGTCAAAGCCAGGTCCTCCTGTGTTGCCTCAAGAGGTCTGGGCTTCCTGTTTGATCTAGTGGGCCTTTTCTGTCCCAGCCCAGGTGCAGTGTGACAAGCTAATTATTAGATGCAAATTCCCCCCCTTTCCTCTCACAGCAACTTGGTTAATCAATGATAATTGCTGCTTTTGTGAGGGGAGGCCTTTTCCCCTCTGCTAGGAAGTAGAGTAATTAACTGGGCCCAGTAGGGGAGGGACAAAGGCCTGGAATCTGATTAAGAGCTGAGTCAGAGAAATATGAACGTTTCTGAAGTCCAATAAGATGTGGATTTAGTGTGTTTGGAACTGCAAAATAAAACTCGGGGTGCATGTTTTACCCCAGTTCGACACCTTGCTGGACTGTGTAGACTTAGGTTGAGCTAAACTATGCCTCAGGACAGATTTCACCCATACGTATAAGACAATGAAAGCACTATAGAAGCACTATGATTTCCCTTCTGAGCAAGGATACTTGTGCCAAAGTATTGGGCTTCACAAGTGTTGGAAAGTCATCCTGTGCCCTGGCCACCCCCCAACTTTTTGCTGACTGGAACTGGTGGTAACTGACTCTGACTGACCCTGGGCTCTGTTTAACCAGGCCCAGGGCCAGTGCCATGCTGAAACATTTAGATAACAGTAAAGCACCTACATACACTAGGGTACACTTTGGGTTGGGGTACCCCTGTAATTGGCATGACCTACCCCATAAGCCCCTAGTATATAATAGGGCAGGGGATTGAAACTACCTAGAAGTCCCCCAGTATCCTGGGGCATGGCAGTTTAGAGGCCAGCAGCCTTTTTGACTTGCATGTGTGCACTGCTGAAGCCTGTGGTCAGTTTAAAAGCAGCTCTGTGTGCCAGGACTGCTCTTAAACATGCAAATTGTAGCCAAACTCGACTTTGGGGTTTGGGGCACTTAAAACTGGTCAACCCAAAATGTTTTTGCATAATAATGACCCCCAGGGTCTCCCCTAGGTATCCCAGGGGTGGGGGGTCAGGTATCTATAAGGTAGACCCTTATAAAATGAGTTTATATATGCCCTGGGTTAAGTGAAATTCACATTTCACTCTCCCCATTGTTTAAAGTGCTGCCCAAATTCGACTTTAATGCTGGGGGCACTGGGCATGGAGGATCTGCAATATTTTTACAGATTCAACACCCCTAGGGTCTCCCCTACGTGACCTATGGGGTGGGGGTCCTGTGAAAATAAGCCAAGTACTTATAAAATATGTTTTTGTAGGTCCTGGTGCTGGAAAAATGGCCCATGTCATTTTTCCCATTGCAAACCCCATGGCCCATAGGTTAACATGGGGGAAAGTTATTAAACAATAACTATTGACAGGACAGGGATATAGATTCCATTCAAAGACTCACTAGAATGGTATTGATAAATCCTACACTATGATGTTATTGAATTTCTCCCAAAGTGAACAGACAAGAAGTTATAACACTTTCTTAGTTGTAGTTCCAAATCCAGCCTGCCAGTGCTCTGCCCTGATTGGTCAGAGTTAAGGGGATTAGCCAGCCTGCCTGAAGAGGTGATAAAGATCCCCTGGGGCCAGCCAGATGGCCTGGGAGGGCAGTGAGCTGTTCTGCAGGAATGCCAGGCGAGGGGAGGGGTCGTAAACAATGAGCTTCAAAGGGCCAGAGCCCAGAGCAGTGTCATTTGCAACTTTGAACCCCCACCCCAGCCAGATGGCAGGATTAAGGAAGGTATGTGCAGATGTAGGGAGGAGAGGCTAGGTTAATTAGCCAACTCAGTGGGAGTGTTTAGCCAGCTCTTACCTCCTTGCTGGAAAATCAGCCATTATGGATTTGGAAGCTTTGTTGCACTCTGGGATAGAATACTGCCACACTCTGCAGGAAGGAGTCACTCAAGTGGGAGGTTACCCTACTCCTATTGGTGAAGCTTGACCTCCTGGATGACCCAGAGACTGTGGAATAAGTATCTGAGAGAGGCCCAGACCCTCAGATCTGCTGCTTGAAACTGAAGAAAGCAAGACTGGCCCTGCTGAAAACTTCTGCTGTGCAAAGACTTCTAAGGCCTGACCTCTGGAGACTGCACCACCTGAAACTACAGCTTTGTGGACTAACTGTGCTGAGTAAAAGAAGCCAAGAGTGGACTATCTGCAAGCTACAGGTTAACAGAGCTCATCTGGACCCTCACCACCAAGAATCACCAACCTGGGGAGCTACCAGTGGATTTGTAAGGGTGACGTCCAGTGCATTGTGGGAATTGAAGTCCTCAACTTTCAAGGACCATCTTGGAGCTTCCAGACCCTTGGAGTAAGTTTGAGACACTTTGGGACCCTTTGAGGAACTTCAGGAAGAAGTTCAGGAAGTTTGGGGAACTTTGGAGGAACTTTGAAAAAAAGCTCCATAGGGGGACCGACTCATCCTGGTCAGCCAAGCCGCCTGCCTTCAACCGCGAGCCGGCCAAGCCCACCAGGTTCGTCCCGCTAAAAGCTCCATCCCATCGACTTCCAGAGATTGACCGGGACTAGCGAAAATCTGAAGCCGGCGAACCCTCACCGGATCCGGCTACATGAGGAGCATCGAGGGACCCCACGAGAAAAAGCTCCAGAAAAGCTTCTAAGTCCGCTCGTAAGAAAGTCGACCGGGAACAACCGCGAGCGCCAATCCGCCTGCCTTCCATCGCGTGTCGGCCTGGATCGTTGGATTGCCCCGCTGAAGCGATCTTGAAAAAGTTTCTAAGTCCGCTCCAGGGAAGTTCACCGGGAGATCGTCGAAAGGCTATCCGGCGGAGCCGCACCGGGTCCGGACTGACGGAGAGCGTCGAGGGGCCTCGAGGAGAAAAGCTCCAGAAAAGTTTCTAAGTGCGAAGGTAAAAACATTGACCGGGACCTTCCGCTTGGAGTATCCGCTCAGGTCTCCATCGCGGTCGGCCTTAAACTTTGACTATGGCCCGGTCTATCGCGAGGCTATGACCCAACATGGTGCTATATGCTTCTAAGTGCTATATTTTATTTAAACTTTGAAAATTCATATCTCCGGTTCCCTACATTGGATTTTTGTCGTTTTGGTGTCATTTTAAAGATAAAAATAATTCCTATTTTTATAAATTGGTGTTGGATTTTTATTATGTGTTGTGTCTTAATTATTTACTGAATTGGTGTTTTTAAATGCTTTACATACCTGTCTTTGAAGTTAAGCCTGTCTGCTCGCAGCCACGTTACCAAGGGTTGAGCATAGGAATAATTTTCTAAGACCTATGCTGAGTCCTATCAAGTGTTTGTGGTCTTATTACTAGTGGCAGACTTACATTTGCCCCTACCAATAACCCACTTTCCAACAACAAGACAGTAGTCTTACTTGCACAGCCTACACAAGAGTGCACACGCTTGTGCACATTTTCATGAGTAACCATCCCAGTACCCCTTCCCCTAGCTGTGCAACTGCAGCCTTATCTTAAAGGATGGACACTGGCAGTAAGTTATCATGAGACTCAGGTAGTTAGCCGCACCCACAGTAAAGATCCAAAAACCGGATAGTGAAAAATGAAAACTCCTGATGGAATAAATGGGTGGAACCAATTTACTACACCCACTTTATAACCTTTGCTTGCCATCCACAAGCTGGAATTTTTAAATTCAACTATATGTAGGTGGAGAAATGTTTTCACAGTCATAGCTGAGAGTTGAAAATACCTTAATAATTATAAAAACATACATCTTTGAATCTAGGCTATTGTTTTCGGATCATTTATCTCTTTCCGAAAGCTCTTTTCTATACTGCAAGCAAGTTATTCATTGTGTTTATTATAGCTTAAAATCATTGCTTCATGTTTCAAATGAAAGTTTCCTCATTGTGCATGGATCAGTATTTACTTGTGAAATCTAGTAAAATATGTGCACTTTGTTCAAGGGTAGGTATGCCAGAATATCATAGACAGAAATATCTCCGACATAAACATTGTGTATTAAATATCATTTACATAAATATTGTCCCTCTGCATGTAGATTTTTCTGTCAAAAACTCCAACAGGGCGATATTTAAGACACAATATTTATGTCAGATAATATTTTGACAACAATATTCTGGTTGCATATCATTCAGCGTGCAGCAACCAGGAAAAGACTGAAAAGTAAAATTGTTCTTCTTATCATCGAGAATGTTCTTTTCAAGTGTTTACATGAAAAGTCACATACAAGGCACGTGCCAAGAGCAATTAACAAACTATTATTTATAGTGTCATTGTATTACCTTGGTAACTGAGCTAGTTACAGCTTATTAGTGATGTTAATTATTCTTTCACAAAGATGGTATCTAATCAAATGCTTCAATATCATATACAGTATGAGAATTTCCTGCTTGTCACTTGATCGTGACCACACTTATCCTTATTTTTAGAGAATTTGATGACAGACTTAAATGTTATCTTACCATAATGGGTGTGCTGTAGACAGTGGCAGCTCGGGGCGGGGCTGGGCTGGCCAGAGCAGAGAAAGGAGTGGTTTTGCACTCCCTAAGTGTGCATGACGGTTTGGCTGGCCCCCTAGGGCTGGCCAAACTGTCATGATGACTTTGCATGTTCTCCACCGGGCTTTAATGCACAGCCTGGGAGTGCAGAAAGAAGAGGACGGAGGAGAGGAGAGGAGAGGTGGTGGTGGCGGTGTTCACAGGTAAGTTGATTTTTTTGTTCACCCCCCGCTCCACCATCCCATTCCAAGGTAGCCGCCACTGGCTGTAGAGATCTGTTTTCTTCTGCTAGGTCACAAGCTTAAATCTGAACGTAATCTTTGACCTTACGTGTCAGTTTACATTATCTATTTAACATCCTTCATCGCTAAGCTTACTGAAGACTTACCACCAACCACCAGGCCTCGCATTTACTTACAATTTTCTTTCATATCAATACTTGATTTGTGCTGGAAAGTAACCCAAATGTAGCACAAAATAGCACTTTTCTCAACATAGAGCTACTTCACGTCAAAGGGGCATTCCATGGATGGTTCTGGCTTTCCTATACAACCGCCAATGGGCTTTGATGTAAATACCTGCATGCTAACTTTGATAGACAGGGAAGTGCATCAAAAGCATATGCTTCCTTGAAGCAGGCATTATGTTGGAGCATGTCTCCAAATTTTTGGAATGTGGATGTGTGCTGCATTGTGCAGCGCATATACAAAGTGGGAAAAGTTGTAAAGCATGTCAAAATATAGCATTTTGTACTGGACAGGTATCCTTCCAGGAGTAAGCATATGCTAAACATCATGCAGACATAATTTCACTATTGTGCAAGGGTATGTGCTCACACAAGGCAGTCTAACTTGTACCATTACTCCATGATATGTGCACAATAGACATAGAGAGGGGACAAAACACAGTTTGCACTATTGAGCACCATCTTTGAATGGACATAAATCTATATAGTATAATAACAATGCACATAATACACTTCAGTATTAAACATACTTATAACTAGAATGTATTCCTAATCAAAAGTAAAATACAACACCAATTCATATGTATTTGACTCAATGGTAACTGGTGCTCCATTACTAAAAGAAATTAAAATGATTTAATTCATAATGGAATCCTTCAAATATATGGGCTGACATAAATGTTTGCTGTAAAGTTTACAAAACAGTTGGTAAGAGAAACATCAGTATGTCACAGAAATATATAACCTAGCATTCAGCCCAAGTGATCATTACAAACTTCACAGCTCAGATCTTAATAAAAAATGCACCAAATAATCAAACCATAAAGTTCAAGTGGGCTAAATGTTTTTTGTACCTGCAGTGTGTCAACGCCTTCCAAATGTACTGCTTTATGAGGTGCTCCCATAAGAAAAAAAGAATAAACAAATTGGTACAAAAAATAGTTATCCATGTTTCCAAAAAGAAGATCATCCACCAAAGTGTTCATAGGAATATTCAAAATGGAAGAGGAGGGTAAGTGGCCCCCTCCAGGCCCACCTCTATCCACCACAGCTGAACTAGGTGTATAGAGTCCCTTTCTCTCCTCCCTGTGACTGCGAAAAGGAAAACCCAATATTTGTGTAAAAAGAAAGAACTAGTCTGTTAAAATACACTTAAACCTAAAAGGGCAGCTTGTCCTCTAAAAACAGCAGGCAACGTTACACAAATACAAAATGTATATATACAATAAAAGCAACCAACCATCATGATAATGATAGGTCAACTCAGATGTACTGACAACTCTTCATTCGAGTTCAATCCAAAAGGTGATTTTATATTCAAATCAATTATATGACAGAATTCTCTCCTTCTCAATTTTAATAGTCTTTCACCCCTCTGGGATCCTTCTCAATTTTATCTATACGCCATGTATTCCAACAGGTTATGATCACTGTAGGGAAACTCTTGAAAATATCTTGCCACCAGATAATGTTTATCACAGTTGGCAATTGCTCTCATAAGTTCTAATACCCTCCTACGTATTGGGTTAATGGTGCTGCCAGCATACGTTAAACCACAGGGGCAGCGAAAGTACATAGATCAGATATTTGATAGAACATGTTATAAATTGAGAGATTTTCTTTGTTATCTTGTTATATGGAACATCATAGCTACTGGTGTTTTTGGAGTGCTTGCAGGTTTTACAATGGCCACTTATATAAAAGCTTCTCAACTCCTCAATATTACCTTTTGTTTTTTTAGGTATATCCCTTTGTACCAGCTCATCCCTTAATGATCTACTCCTGCAGTATGTTATCGATGATTTCTCATTCCTGCCCATGATGTGATCACACTTCAAAAGGTCCCAGTGTTTTGCAAAATCTTACTCACATCCCCTAATCTCCTGTTGTAGATAGTAATAAGCCTCAGTGCTCCAACATTCTGGACCTCATCCTCCTCTTTGGGTCAAATAAAATCTGATCCCAAAATGTTTCACTTAATCTTTGGGTAGCTTTCTTCAGCACCCAGGCAGGATACCCACATTCCTTAATTCTAGTAACCATAATCTCTTGTTCTGCCAGAAAATCTTTCAATTTTGTCCAAACTCATTTAAGTCAATCTGAAGATTTAAATTGAAAAAAGCCCTCATCCTCCCTCCTTGGGTCAAATAAAATCTGATCCCAAAATGTTTCACTTAATCTTTGGATAGCTTTCTTCAGCACCCTGGCAGGATACCCACATTCCTTAAATCTAGTAACCATAATCTTTTGTTCTGCCAGAAAATCTTTCAATTTTGTCCAAACTCATTTAAGTCAATCTGAAGATTTAAATTGAAAAAAGCCCTCATCCTCCATCCTTGGGTCAAATAAAACCTGATCCCAAAATGTTTCACTTAATCTTTGGATAGCTTTCTTCAGCACCCGGGCAGGATACCCACATTCCTTAAATCTAGTAACCATAATCTTTTGTTCTGCCAGAAAATCTTTCAATTTTGTCCAAACTCATTTAAGTTAATCTGATTTAAATTGATAAAAGCCCTCAAGCTAGGTATGGAGGACAAGCAAGGGTGGAGTGAGATCTGTAAAGATGTGGGAAGTAATTTTGATTTGAAAATTGGTGATGTTGATTTTCTGACTGCTCTTTATGAACCCCAAGAGGAAAGTAGGACTGAACCTGGTGACCTCAAAGGGTTTCTGAATGATTTGGGAATTGTATATGATAAGCCTAAATTGAATTTTACACCTATGTTGCCATGTGATCTGATAGATTCATTTCAGGATAAAATGGTTTCTGACTTGAACAATTTGAGAGGCAACAACAACAAAAACGTTAAAGAAAGATCATATTACTTGCTGTCAATGTAAGCCAATAGATTTTTGGGCGAGTGAGAAGAACATTGTGATACGCCCTGTGGACAAGAGAGAAAATATAGTCATTATGCCTCTGAATATGCATATAAATGAGGCTTTAAGGCAACTGGGTGAGGAGGAGAGCTACATGGCCATCAGTCAAGGTCATTATATGAGCACTGTAGACAAATACAAGGAACTCCTTGTAGACTGGAGAGACACAGGCATAATCGAATTTGAGGAGTACAGTTTTTTCAGGAATAATCATCCTCAAGTACCTGTCCTGTACCTACTTTCTAAGGTATATAAGGACAAGATTAATTCCCCCAGAGAGGCCTCAAGGGGGAGCCTTCTTGAAATACAACTTGTTATATTGACAACTTTTTGAGCCATTGGAGTCATCACTACCCTCTCATGTAGAGGATACCAAAGATTTTCTTAAGAGGATTGAGGACATTAACTGGGAGAGTACATTTGTGTTAAAACATTAGATGTCTCCTCCCTTTATATACAAATATAAACATCAGGCTGCGAATTTGGCATTTGAATATTTCTTGTGAGGTAGGCCGATTTGTTACTGTGCCCAGGCTTGAATGCTACTTAAGATGAAGATGTACTGTCTGAACGATAATATTTTCCCCTTCAATGGAACACCTTACAGGAATATTCCGGGGCCGCCATGGGTACTTGCTTTGCCCCTGGCTGTATCAATCTCCTGATGGACTGGTAGGAAAAGCAAGCGTCTGTGGCACCTGACTTTGTCCAGGATATGGAGAAGATGGTGATTTCGGTCAGATTTATCGATGACCTATTCATCATATGGGATGGAGATGAGGAGGAAACAAGCAATTTTCTGAATCGACTAAATCATAACAATTTGAACTTAAAATTTGCATGCAACATAGGCAGAGAGAGTATTGTCTTCCTGGATGTTTCCATAGAAGTGTCAGGGGACAAATTGGTTTCCAAGTTATATCTTAAACCAACAGCAGGAAATAGCCTGTTACATGCCCAGAGTAATCATCTTAGTTTCTTGAAATTGAGTATCCCCTATGGGGAACTTATAAGAGCGAAACTTAACTGTAGCAACCAAAAAGATTTACTTTAGGGGTGACTTATATGTATTAAAATGGAAGGTTTAGGCCCGGCAAAAGGGTTATTTTGCCAGGTCGAAATGGCAATATGAAACTGCTGTACATGCTGCAGTGGCAGGTCTGAAGCTTGTTTCAAAAAGCTACTTTAGTGGGTGGCACAATTAGTGCTGCAGGTTCCCTTGTAGCATGTGCTTTACAGGTCCCAATGCCAACAAAAATGGGTCCAGCAACAGAATGCAAAACTCTGGGGGAAATCCTGGCAAATGGCAAAGTCCAACAGCTCGTTTACATTTCTTGAATAAATTGTTAATAAATCAACAGGTAATGCTGACTGTCAGTGGATTAGGATGATTTGTTGTCCGCAGCCCTAACTACATAGTTATAGATTTACTACAATTGTCATGTAATTTGCCACAAATTTGCACATTTTACATATTTCACCAAATGAGTTGCTTCTATCTCAAATTGATAAAACTAATACTTACAGCGGGTGTGCTGCATAAATTGCATTTTTGGTTGTGAAATCCTGGTGCATAATTTGGTCTTTCATGTCGCAAAAATGCTATTACCCCTGCCAATACTAATGCTCTGCAAAGTGGTTTGGGGGTTTTTCATTATGATGATGAAGTCTGTATTTCACAGGCAGCCATGAAATATTTCCCACATTTCATGATTCCCTCTGGAGTATCGTTTTTTATACAACTGCATTTCATTCAATAACATGCCAAAACGTAAAATATTGATTTAAGTGTCATTCCCTTCCTGTACATCTGAGTGGCATTGTGTGATGTGTGGCTTGCTAAAGGGCCTTGCTAGAGTAAATTACAGCCTGTTTGTGCTGTAGTACTACTGATATAGATGTGGGTGTAATTTTATGAATTATGAATGACTTGCTATTTTGTAGGAGTATTCCCCATTTTTCATCCTCTCCCACTTGGCACCCCCACATATACTTTGTGTGCATAGTTCTACGGACTCTTGATGGAGAACTTGAGACATAATATTGGTACACACACATATCTATGTCCCCAACTTTGGAATTAAATTTATAAGTAATATAGGAGTACTATGATAAGTCCTCGTAAATGCCTTTCTGATTTGCTTCCTTAGGGAAAACATCGTACTTTGTGCATACATTTTTAAAGCTTATTGGTTAATGTTTGTTTCTAACATTTGGCTGCAATAGCTACTTTTTTGTGTGGTCGGGTCATTACAAGAATTATGCAAACACATATCTCAATGTATCTCTGATTCACAGAGGGATGTGGTGAAATCTGCGATTGCTGCTTCTCTATTTGCCCTGAAATATCGATTGCTGCATTGGCATTTGGTACTAGGCGAATTTCAATCAGGTACTCTCTGCAATTTGCAATATTTGTAGGCGACAATGGCAGCAAATGTGTTTGGCTGAAGCATTTGCAGTAGAATTGATTCTTATAATATTGTTACACATAACATTCGATACATTTGTTATTCTCCAAATGATATTTCATCATAAACTCCAATGACAGATATACTTTAGAAATTGATCAGTAATGCAACAATTAGAGATCATCTGTGGTCATGTTAAAAACAGTTGGGATCTTTATCTTGTTGGGTTGTGGAATGTGGAACGTATAATGCATTATCATGTGTGAGCCTTCTTACATGTCAGTTCATATTTCAAGATGCTCCTGAATGCATACTTAACTTAAGTATTAACTTAAGTATTACCTGCGTGTCTGTCATCTTTATAAAAACTATTTAAGAAGACATGAAAAATGAGATTATAGCTCACTTTGCTTGGCATACACATTTGTTTATTTCCCTCACCTGGCAGGCCGTTTTTATTATCCGTAAATATGATTACCTGCCATAACCTTTCTGACATCCTTCAACACAATTCAGTAGCATGGACTAAGAAACCTTGCAAGGAATCAAAGATAGGCCCTTTGAGCTCCTATGTTTAAACATGATTGCAAGGTGTGTACAGGAAAGGCTTCTTTTAGGCTGTTAGATGCTACGTTTACGTATCAATGCACACTTTAATATTCAACGAGAAATGCATGCACCTTGAAATAATTTTCATATCATCAGCTCTGTTTATTGCATTGCTTACATTAAAAGTAATGCGGGTGTTTTGAATAATTAGGAATAATTAACAAAAAATAATTACAGTGTCCTCAAATCACCTTGGTCACTGTGATATCTACATCACATTGGATTATATATAAGAGTTAAACTGGCTGACCTGTTTTATTTTCACATTTCCTTGTGTAGCGTTGTTTATAAATTTGAGTTGAGCAAGCATATTATAACTTTTTCAATGCATTTTTTTTGCACTGATGAAGCAGCACTCCACAATTAATGCAAGGAGAAGAAGTGTATATGATTTAGATAGAACACCCCAGTATGAGCATGGGCTTCTCTGCTCAGCAGCCAAACCAAATTGGCTCTCAGAGCCAGCATTCCACAATTATCACTCACAACCTCCCCACTCGCGCATGCAAGCAGGCTTTGCTGTAACACAAATAAAAAGGCAAGAGTAAAAAAGATGGAAACACAGCCCCTTCAATGATAAAGGCAACATAGATGGTAGGGCTCACACTAATATACCATTTGTCAGAAAATGGGATATAAGATGTGAAGGAAGTGAGTCCTTCACAAGTAATAAGTCTGCAACCTTCCATCTACTGGGAAACAAGTATCCCATTGTAGCACTTGACTTTAACAGGAAAGAGAAGCAAAGTAGTGCAAAGCCTTCTCAAGAACGTTGTGTGGGGCTAATACCATAGCTCGCAGGCACACAACAAACAACACTCAATAAATTATTTTACAATTAGTGATGTTCATGTAAAAAGGAAAATTACTTTATTTCAAACATACTACTGAATACTAAGCATTAATTAACAAATATGTACAAGTAGGCAGGGGAAATATCTATGGTGACACCCTCATAACTTGTTACACCCTGAAGACCACATTACCCCTCACATATGTTAGACACTATACACCGGGAGTCGTTATGAAAAGGCACGCTGACTGACTTAGTCAGAGTGTCACGACATTAATAAAAAGCAGAAATATTTCGTAAATAAAACTAATGCACTACCATCATGATCAATTTTGCGTGGTACCAACTTACAAGGACATTCATTAAGACCTGTCCTGACCACTGTTATCCTTGGCGTTGTCAACAAAGCATTTCCAAATATGGCAATGAGATTAATTAAAACATGTAATTATTGACTGTTAAATCTATAGCATCTTTTCATAACCATGATTAAACCAAATAAAATGTCATTGTCAATATTGCCATTATCGATACAACATTATCAACTTAATTCAATGTGTGCAGGAGTCTTTCGTTTACCTTTATCATGCTGCCATTCCAGCTTTTTGATCACCCAACAGAGGCCATATGCAAAAGCACAAACTCCAAGAATATTTGAACTTTTTCCAAGGTCAGCAATATAACCCCCTGTGAGACTTAGGGGAATTTTTTTAGGCACATGTTCTTGGGAGCTGCTGCACCTCTCTCACCCCCCACCCAAACAATTTCTCAAAACCCTTCCTGTGGCACCGCAATGACATATATGCAAATTGTTGAGACCTTCCAAAGGACATGCCCGAAGTGTGAATAAATAAGGAGCTGCTTTGTCACTTTGTGGTAAGGCTTTTTTGATTTTTAATAGGCAGCATCACATTGAATTCCCCATTTTTTGTAGAAGCCAGGTGCCCCTTCCGCTTTGAAGGGGTAACAGAATAAAGTGTTGCTGGGTATAAGAAATTGCAGTATTAGTTGAGGGGGTAACTAGCCATTTTAAGCAATAATCGCAATCGTTGTCAGGGTGAACTAATAAAATCACTAAATCAACCTGAGCTCAACACCCTGGTAGGTACGGCACAGAGCAGGCAGGCTTAACTTAAAGGCAATGGTTAAAGTATTTATACAGTACAAAAATAGCAATAAAGTCAAAACACAACACAAGAAGAATTTCAATCCAATTTAGAAAAACAGAGTACATTTCAATAATTGAAATGGCACCAAAAAGACAAAATTCCAAAAAGGGGAATCGGAATTTTTAAGGTCTTAAAAAACTGCACCAAAAAGAGCTAAGCGGCAACTGTTAACTAAATGCGGTAGGCGTGGAGCTAGGCATGATTTTAGGTCATTTGCGATAGCTCATGGGTTGGATACAGAAACCAGGTCGGACCCAGTCAGAAAATTTACCTTCGGTCTTAGCGTCCAATATATGTCTTAGTGGTATAGATACTCTGACGCAACAGCTAGAGTATTTATATTGCCAAGACTGTGGTCGCCCGCCAAATTTATATGATGGCAGACCTTAGGTTTAATCACTGTAAAACGAATCCATCTCTGGGGTGATTAAATACCTCCAATGGGCCCTACAGAGCAAGGGCCTTCAGAGGCAGATCTCTAATTTAGATGGGCGGAATTAGAGTTCAGTTTTTGCTGCCCGTCACCGCCAGGGAAACCCTGGTGGTAAGGAGCAGTGAAAACTGCTAAATGCTTACCTCGCCATGGGAGAGTACTCCCATGGTCAAAAGTAGGCCTGGGCGGAGTTTGCAAACTCTGCGAAGTGACATAAAAACTCTGCGGAGTTCCGCAAGCAGCGGAGTGTGGTGCAAACTGCCGTTCGCGCTGATCTTCCTGCTGCTCGGGTAGAAATTGTACCCGAGTGGTAACTCGCACTCGCCAACTTACCATTGGCGAGCGCGAGCGGGGAAAAACTCTGCTGCACTATGCGCAGCGGAGTTTTCTGCAGTCCGCGAGGAGTGCGGAGTGCAGAAAACTCCGCAAACTCCGCGAACGGAGGAGAGTTCACGGCCCAGGCCTAGTCAGGAGAGCAATTTCTTTTTTATTTTAAAAAGAAAATCCCGCTTTGGGATTTTCTTTTTGAAAAGGAAATAAAAACAACGCCATGAACAACGCCATCATGTTGACGGAGCTGTGTACTAATCTGTAAACAGCTTTAAGAGGAACCGCAGTGACAGCTGTTCCTGCCAATGCTTTAGAATTTGCTGGATGGCACTTCTGTCAATGCGATGGAGTCATTTCATACATCTCCCTGATGGAGAAAATGAGCCATCCCCCAAAAAATAAATCTGGCCCTCAGAAAATGGAAGTCCCAAATCTTCAATGGGGAAAGTCCGCAGATGTGGCCAAGGAGGGCTCCGTCGGGCGAGCTCTGGGTGAAGCCATTGACTTTTGGTAGGAAAGCTGGAGTGGGAGAGATTGAAATTTCATACGAAGGAAGGAAGACCCCTGGCTAACTACATACTTTTGATGCCTTTGCATGGTGAAGGTTTCTACATTCGCACTTAGTCACTTTTTTGGAGCTAGGACCCTTCCAGTGGGGCAAGGCTGCTACATGCAGCTCAAGGGGGCTCCACGAGGCCCGATACCTTCTCTGCAAGGTCCCACTGAATCAGATTTGCTGGTTCTGTAAAGCTCCAAGCAGGAGAAACCTGAATATCTAGCTCAGCGGCAACACACCTTCATCGGCTCAACTTGGCAGGTTGGTACCGGTCCTCCAGAGGTCTTTGGAGTCAAAAAAGTTTCTAAGTTCCAAATTTCTTACGATGTTAGTAGGAGTACACAGTGCCAGGACTTTAGGAACAGCACTTGGGGGTTAAGACTCACTCCATCAGAAGGATACAGGGTAGGGTCTGTTAGAACTTCTCCGCTAAGCAGTTGCAGAAAAGGCCTCTTGTAACTTGTTGTGGTCCTGTAGCTTGAACAGGAGGTCAGCCTTATCACCCTTTGAGTCCATGGCTTTTTCCTTCATACAATAGGGAGAAGATGTCTGGTATTTTCAGGGCTATTCTTAGGTCTCAGACAACAGACTTCCACAGGAACAGTAGTGTCCCGAGGAGGGAACTACGGGATATCACATTGATGCCTGAAACCAGCTTGTATGTGTGGGTGACTCCTAACTCCTCCCTAATCAATAGGGTAAAAGTTCCCAGGGGTAATCCTACCCATGTTTGCCACATTTTCAGTGTGCCCTACAGCAATCCATGTCATAGTGCCTCTCTTTCCCTAAATCCGAGATGTTGAAACCCTTTTTCACTTGCGCAGTGCCTGTGTGCTCACCTCCGGGAAATGAGTAGCCTCTCTTCTGTGGTCACTTCAAACCAGTTCTCGGGACCACTTTTCCCCATTTTTCCCACATAACCCAAAATGTAGCTGTATTTTGGCTAATTTCTCGGTCCCCTCCAGGGGAATCTACAAATCCTGTGTACCATTTGAATACCTAGGATGTTGGGAAAAAAGGATGCAAATTTGGCATGTATACCTTATGTGAACAAAACGTTATGGGGGCCTAAGCGCAAACTACCCTAAATAGCTAAAAGAAGACTTAGCAACAGTGGGGGAGGGGAGGCCTATCAGTGAAGGGGTTAAAAAAAAGGAATCACTGGTGTCTAGTGTGCTTTGCGCTCCAGTGGGGAGGGCAAATTTGAAGTAAATACCCCTAGGATGTCAGAAATTCTCTTTAGAATTCAGAGGATGGGGAGGGCAGGGCCAATATTCCTCTGTGGGGGCTGTTTGGGGTCTAGGTGTGGGAATGTGGCTGGATATCAGGGTAGAAACAACAAGGTGATGGATGGAATACTTGAATTAATCTCGGCCACTGGCAATGACACGATCCTCATCCCAATCAATTCTTTTTCACCCACCTTGCCACCTCAGTTTGAACGCAACCATATGCACATCAGTCTTGACCCTTTTCTTCATGGGAACAGTCCGGCTTAAACTTCCAGGCCATGTCTTCCCTGAACCCGGAACACAAGCAATCCAGGACCTGTTTCACCCTTATTAGGGCTCTTCAGCCAGGCATACTAGTGACTGAGATTAATTCAAACATTTCATTCATTTGATTTTGTACACTTTAGTATGTCACAATAAGTGGTTGAGTATGCCCAGACATGGGTCCCATGCACACTGTGTCACTGGAACCAAACAGTAACCGGCTAATGAGCCCAAAACAAGAGCAAAACCATTCCTGGGTTGCATGTGTTCCGGTTCAGGGAAGGACCTTGCTTGGCAATTGTTGCTTGACTGTTCTCATTCGAGCACGGTCAAGAGTGATTTGCATAAAGCTAGGTGCAAACTGAGGTTGCACAGTGTGCAAAATAACGATGGACTGGGATGCAGCCCCAAATAATTACCAGTGGCTGAGATTAATTCAAGCATTCCATCCATCACTTTTTGTATATTTTTCCAATGCCAGGAAAGGCCAGCCAAACCCTATTCCACTTAAAAATAATCCCTGGTGTATAGTATGGGGTACAACTATATGGATTTCAGGAGTGGGGTGTGCAGCCTGACCCAGGACACGTCAGTCACAACCTCATTGTTTTTTATTTAAAATGAAACCCCTGGATTTAGTGGGCTTTCTGCCTCACTGGGATGGGCAGATTGGAGGTTAACCCTGCAATCTGCCTAACACAGTGGGGCAGAAAGACTGATGATGACATTCATGGTCGGGAAGCTTCTACCCATACTCGGGTCTCAGCTTAGGGATCATCAACTGGCAGTGATGCCCAAGCCAGGATTTACTAGGCAGACATACCACTGTTTTAAGTGCTTGGAGGGCTGAAATATGCCCCCAAGCACTTAATACAATCAAAGGAGAAGGAACTAAATATCTCCTTCCTTTTTCTATAGCCATTTGCCCTGAATGTCATTCACAAAAAAACTAAGGTGTATATTTATCAGCTCCTTACAACGCTGTTGCATCACTTTTTGTGACGCAACACTGCCGCAAACCACCAAATCATATTTATGAGGCCTGGCAAAGCCACTTTGTTTAGCTTTGAATGGTCTTATAGATATGGAGTAAGGCAAGTTATTTCAAATCGCTGCCTTGCTTTACTCTGCACTAGGGAGGGGTTCCATGGGTGCTGCAGTAGGTGTTCCCATGCAACACCCATGGATTTTGACTCATCCCCACATTTACAAGACCATGCAAACCCTGAGTTGCGCCAAAGCAGTAGGCCTCCCCAGGGGAGGCGTAGCGAGGAGAAATAACTGTATTTCTCATTGTTTTTTCCTCTTTCTATGTGTGCTACATTCTGAACACATAGAAAGATGAAAACGCATCCAGGAATTGTTTTTGTGCAGGAAGGTGCCCCTTCCTGCACAAAAACAATCATGCATGCAATGCAGGAACCCTTGCACCAGAGTGGAAGAGTGCCTGCGTTAGCGCTAGACTATGGAAATAGGCCCAGCACAAGGGGAAAGGACGGGAATGGGCTGTATGCCATAGATACAGCGAATTCCTGACCTTTCACTTTGACGCAGGACAGCGCCACAAGGTGATTTTCTGTGAGGCCCTGCACCAAATCCCCATTAATATGCCCTTAAGCTTCTCAGCAAGCTTATGAGCAAGCTCTTCCCCAACAGCTTAGAGTTGGAGCCCTATAAAGGGAAGTCCTCTGGTTTGAGCACCAGAGGGTCTCCCGGCCCCTTGTGAGAGGATGAGATATCCAGGTCCTCCACACTGTGAAGGGAGTGCAGAGATGTGAACATTGTGCCCTCTGCACTAAAGGAGTTAAACATTTGCTCATGATGTCACATACTCTTGTTCTCCAAATCATTTAACTAGATTATGGGTAGTCTCATTCTCGAATGAACTGCATCCTTATGAGTATTGTCATTTCAAGTATGTGTGCAGGAAATTCACATTTTTATATTACGTGAAATTATGGGAATGTTAGACCTGGTACCATTGGCGTGGGTCTCCCTTCCATTTTTTCACTATGCCTCCTCTGTTGTTGACCTATTTTTGCTGGTTTAGATGCTTTGGGCACTTTGCCACTGCTAATCAGTGCCAAAGTGCAAGTGCTCCCTATGATAAATTGATGTATGGATTAGTGACTCCATGATTGGCTTATTTGACACCTAGTACAGTGCACCGCGTGTGCCCAGGGCCTGTAAATCAAATACTGCTGGTGGGCTTGCAGCGCTGGTTGTGCCACCCACCGGAGCAGCTTGTAAAGTGTGACTCAGGCCTGCCATTGCAGAGCCTGTGTGCAGTCTAGTACTGCCATGTTGACTTGGTAAGTGCACCCACTTGCCAGTCCCAAAACCTTCCCTTTGCTGCATGTTAGTCACCCCTAAAGTAGGCCTGCGGGCAGGGTGCATTGTATGTAAGAGGTAGGACATGCCCTGATGTGTGTGGCATGACCTGATAGTGAATAACAGCCAATTTCATTTTTCACTATTGCAAGGCTACCTGTCCCCATAGGCCAGAATGGGCAGTTTGATTATAACATCTTATAATCCTAACTGACCCAGGGAACATGGTAGAAAAACGAATTTAGTATGCCTGAACTCAGAATGATAAAATACATCTTTTAGTGAAGTTGGTTTTAACATTCTTTGTTTGAAAATACCACTTTTAGAAAGTAGGCATTTTCTTGCCTAACCATCCAGCCTGCCTCTGCTAGCTTGTGCATTTGTATGTCTGGGTTTGTGAGTGACAGGGGCTGGGGGACTCCAGGAGACAGGGTGAGCCAGCACTAGGCTGAATAGACCTATCTGCATGAGGAGTGGTGGGAGGAGTAGCACCTGGGCCTGAATAGGGCTGTGCCTGCCTTCCACAATACTGGCTCCACCTCCTGTGGTGTGTCTGATGACCCTGGCCCACACTGACAAAGGAAGAAGTTGTGCACTGGCAGAATGTACCCAGAACTGGTTTGGACTAGGTACAGGACCCTCTGCCTTCAGAGGACAAAGGATTTGCTAGTATAAATATTGGGGCCCAGACCCCAAGACTTTAGATCACTTCTGGGAATCAAGACGAACCTTTGCTGAGGAGAAGAACCAGGAAGCTGAAGGAGGAGACTACCCCTATGCTGCGTCTTGTTGGGGTTGGCCTCCAGTGGTTACTTTATTGTCAAAAAAAGGAGAAAAGGACTGAGTGTGCTTTCAACATCTTGAAGAAGATCTCCAAGGGCTTGAACATTGAGCTTGCCTCCTGCCTGAAGTCTCAGGGATACAAGACTTCACCCCCAGCTCCCCATCTGAATTCCCTTGCTGGGAATTGAAGTGCCTACTGCTGTTGGGCCTTCTGAGAGACTGCGTGTCGCTGGGAGCTGGAAGCGCGACTCAACGAAGAGGAAGCGTGTCGCCGCCGCAGCAGTTGTTGTAGCATCGCAGAGTAAGCGTGCCGCTGCTGCCGCTGTCGCATCACCGAAGCGCCCCGCATCACCGGAGAAGCGTGCCGCCGCAGCAGTTGTCGTCGCATCACAGAGTAAGCGTGCCGCTGTCGCCATCGCATTACCGAAGCGCCTCGCATCACTGGAGAAGCGTGCCGCCGCCACAGAGGACGCCGGTGCATCACCGGAGAAGCGTGTAGCAGGGCCTGTCGCGCCTCAGAAGATCGCCGAGTTGCCGCATGGCCGTCGGGCGTGCACGCATCCCATCTACGTTGTCGCACCGTAAGCAAGACGCCATTTTATCGCATCGCACCGGATCGTCATCGCATCGAAGCGCCATCTCAACACATCGTAACCGGGCCGCAGTAAGAAACCGACGCATCCTCCTTTCTGCGTGTAAGGAATCGAAGCATCACCTCCCCTGCGACCCTTTTGTTTGTTTTGCGTTACGCATACAAAGGTACATTGAGAGTAAAGTGTCGCATTTATCATCTTTATGGAACTGAGCTATTTTCTACCATTTGACAGTCATATTTTTCGCATTGTATTGTGGATTTTTGTCGTTTTTGGTCTTGTGTTAAGTGTATATAAAAATACTTATTTTTATACTACAACTTGTGTCCATCTGTAGTGTTGTCACTGGGTTACTGTATGTGTTCACAAATGCTTTACACACTGCCTCAGAGATAAGCCTGCCTGCTCGTGCCAAGCTACCAAAGGGGTGAGCAGGGGTTATTTTAGTAGTGTATACCCCTTACCCTGACTAAAATCAAGGGTCCCTATTTGGACAAAGGTACCTACCTCTGCCAACTAGAGACCCCCAGTTCTAACAGGGAACATTTTGTGAAATGACATGTACTTACAAGAAATGCAAATGTGTAATTTAGCATTATATTTTAGCACAAAATGAGTCATCACATACATTTGTTATAGGAGGATGAATTTTGCAGTGAACGATAGTACACAATACACAATTGCCATAAATAACAGCTGCTTGCAATATTCGCATTGTTTCCTCCCTCCCGTGCTACAATTTTGCCACAAATGATAGAGTACTTATACAAATGGGTATAATGGTGTATTTTTGGGAAATTGCTCATAACAAGAGTAACATGAAATTGTGCAAATTACGCCACATAATTGTACTATCTCCTGGGCCTAGTTATTTCCCTAAATGTTCACAAATATAAATAATATTAATCCCAATACTTGCTAAAATATGGCTACTCTCATTCCCAAAACAATTTAGTTTTTTTTTAAAATTCTCATTCGATAACAATTGCACAAGTACAGGTATTTATTGCCCAAAAAAATCGAAAAATGGGTGCACTAATTCCTTAAGATTTGGGGATGAACATTGTGACATCCAGTGAGTACACAAACAATATATTTTTAAATTGTGTTGCAACTGTTACAGTGCTAGGTCTTTTGTAGTCATGAGGCTGGAATCAACATATATTAAAGGATGCTTCATTAATAAGTTAGTTTCGTGTGCATTTCAAGTGGAAGTAGTATATGATGAAGTAGGGCACTGTAAGAAATTGGATAACTGGTTGAGGTGGATAAAATCCTCCTCAAGCAGCAACCACAATCCTTGTAACGGTGAATTTACAAGCAAACCCCAAATTAACCTGTGCTCGTCCCTCTGGTAGCTTGGCACAGAGAAGTCAGGCTCAACTTACAGTCAATGTGCAAAGTATTTATGTAGCATCTAAAACAGTAATAAAGTGAAAACACAGCACTAGGAAATTCCCACACCAACTTAGAAAAATAGAGTCAATGTTATTAAATCATTTAAGGCTAAAATGACAAAAATCTAATCAGTAGAACCGTAAACATGCAAATTTAAAGATTTCAGTGAATATAGTGCCAAAAAGCACAAAGCACCAACTGAGGATATCTGGTCATGCTAGACTGAGACAAAGTCACAAGTTCAGGCCGACTGCGATGGAGTTCAGGCCAGCTACAGGGACCCAATTAGGTCTGCTGAACATTAGTACCTTAAATCCTGTTTGAGAAGAGTTGACGATTTCTGAGTCAGGGATGCGTTGAGCAGCAGAGGAGATGTGAGGTTCTGGTTGGAAATGCATTGCACAGTGTCAGTTCCGAGGAGCTGCAAGGCTGCGATGCGAGGTCCTGAGTCATTGTCAAGGAGGCTCTCGAGGAGGGAGCTTGTGAAGTAAAGTTTTGTGTCAAGGATACGTCATGCACCAGCTGATTCCAACAAATCTGAGGAGCTTGCGGCGCAAAGTCCTGTTCCGTCATCGAGGCTGCCGTCGATGAGAGGCTTGCATTGTGAGGGCCTGCATTGGGAATGCGTCGTACAGCAGTAGGTCTGTTGGGATTGTGGGCTGCCAGGGTGATGCAAAGTCCCTGAGCTGACAAAGTCCACGCAGCAGAGGCAATGCATCAGTTCTGCTCAGGGTTGCGCCGTGCATCACGGGAGATATGTCAGGTTCTGCTAAGTCCACAGGTGGGCTGGCAGAGCACCTTCAGGCCTACTTCCAATGGTCCAGAAATGGGTTGGCACCACTTGGCAGGGCAGGACTGACAGATGGCCGAGTCTAGGTGCTGGGTTCAAGGTGTGGGAAGCCTGTTATATACCTGAAGCTTCTGATCAGGAGGCCAGCCAACTAGCCTTGGAGTCACTCAGGAGTCCTGGGTTTAGAGGTGCAGGCCCAGTCCTTCTCACCCAGACAAGAGGGCACCGGGGCAGACAGACAGCACAGCTGGGCAGCAGTCCTTAAGAGCAGCAGACCAGCAGAGTAGCAGTCCTTTTAGCAGTACAGCAGTCCTTCTTCCTGGCAGAGTCCATTGGTCCAGAAGTGTACTGAAGAGCTGGTAACTGAGGTCCAATAGTTCTACCTGGTGCTCACTTTTAAGTGGGAGAACCCAGAGGTGCTTGGAATTTCTTGCCTCCCTGCCCTGGCCCCAGATTGTCTGGAGTCACAACAGACTAGTTTCAAACCGCTTTGTTAGAGTGCTCAGGGAAGGCCTTTGTTATGTGCAAGTGTGGTAGGTGACAGTTCCTCCCCCTCGTTAACTCACGGTGGTCTATTCTGCCAACACCTAGCTTCCCTTTGTCTCACTGCCTGGAAGCAATACATAAAGACCAACTGTCAACTACACCTAGTCATGTGACCCAGTATACAGGCATCAGACACAAAATGGTTGGGACAAGAAAATGCCATTTTCTAAAAGTGCCATTTTTAGAATTGTGATTACAAATCTGACTTCACCATTAAAGAGGGATTCTTTAAACACCAAACCTGACCTGTCTACCTGCTCCCAATTAGAAGATACAGATTATTAAATGCAACAAGGTAACCTCAATATTATCTTATGGGAGAGGAAGGCCTTGCAATAGTGAAAAACAAATATTGGAGTTTTTCCCGACCAGGACATGTAAAACTCAAAAGTATATGTCCTATTTTAAATACACTGCCCCCTGCCCCCTGGGGTGTTCAGGGCCTACCATAGGAGAGACATATGTATTAAAAAAGAAGGTTTGGGCCTGACAAAAGGTATATTTTGCCTTGTCGAAATGGCAGTTTAAAAACTGCACACACAGGCTGCAATGGCAGGCCTGGGGCATGTTTAGAAGGCCTACATAAGTATGTGGCACAATCAGTGATGCAGGGCCACCAGTAGCATTTAACCTGTTTACCGCGGCGAACATTCCGCCGCGGTGCGGGCGTTCTAAAGGGTGGGCGGGGCTGCGTCGGCCAACGGTCGTGCGCAGCACCAGGGAGGTAGTGTTCGCGTCGGCCAACGGCCGACTCGAGCACGGAACGGGTTAATGTACAGGCCCTGGCTACATATGTTACCACCTTACTAGGGACTTACAAGTAAAGTAAATGTACCAATTAGGTATAATCTAATCCTACCATGTTTTTAGGAAAGGGCACAAGCACTTTAGCACTGGTTAACAGTGGTAAAGTGTGCAGAGTCCTAAGGCCAGCCAAAATGAAATCAGCAAAAATAAAAGGGGTGAAGACTAAAGGTTTGGGGGAAGACCACCCTAAGGCTGAGAGGTCTAACAGACACCAAGAGGAAGGATTTGTTGGTTCAATCTATAGACCAAACTGAAACTCACAGCCAACATTCCACATTAACCTCTCATAACATACAGCTCCTGCATTACTGATCAAGTGGCTGAGCAGTAACACATTTATCAAGGGATTTAGACCCAATGCATTCCCTTCCTTTATTAGGACAACATATGCAGATGTAACAGTAATTCATTAAATAGTGTCTGTGTTGTACTGAATATTATTACCGACTCAATAACTACCTGGAATTTAGTAAGGCAATTAAAACACACCTCTTTCCTGCACTGTAGGCCTGCTCTCTCTGCTCCTTTTGAACTTGTCTGTTGCTTCGCTGTCAGCGCCGGGACGCCTCTTTGCTGCGGCAGCTGTCGCGCTTTACAAGTTGCGGTAACATAACATAACATAACAATTAGCAAACTGTAGTCGACTGCTGCATTTCCTGGAAGAATATGTGCACTTTATGTCTGTCACAGGTTAAAAATAAGATTCTGTTTTTCTAGAGCTTAGAAGTTCAAGGTATGGGAGGCATGTCGCAAGAGCATCTTCAATATGTGTAGTGATACTCCTGTAGCACTACTTAAAGTACTCATAAATAAAGTTTTCAAAGCAATTGGCATAAATCTATGTTTATGTTGGTCATATCTCCCAAGTGTGTTGTTCTCTGTAGCTTGTGCATAAAAATACACACATGTTAACCTATGTTTTAGATGGAAATGTGGGAGTAGGAAGGGGAAGTGACTGGAAATAAGGAATATCTGCTAAGAAGTTGGAGAAGGAAAAGGAAAATCAAGGAGTGGGGCACAGTAAAATGCAGATACAAAAACACCTACAAAAGGGTAATTCATTTGCACATTGCACATGCCCATGACATACATATTATAAAGATGTTACCCGAACTGATGCACATACTAAAATACATATATGACAATTTTAATTGAATCATATAAGCACACGTGACATGTTCTATATCAGTCTCAACTCTACACACACTAAACTACATATCATGACACAATATGTTTCATAAACACATACACATAAGCACAATGGTACAAAACACCACTAACACACATGAATTATCAAGCCTGACCCCATTACCATTTGACAAAACCATTAGTAAAACTCACATACCAAACAATTTCCTCCATAAATCACTCCCTATTAGTTGTGAAATGTGAAATATAGAGCACATGCCTGACTATAGACTTATATGCCTTAGAATTACACTCTTACAAGAAAACCATGTCCCACTGAGTTCTGAGACCCGTCAGTGTTCTGTAGCACTGCTATGGTATCATTCATTGCTTAGGGATGCCATATCTTTGGAGCTTCATCTTTTTTCCTTTTTTACATCTATGTGTCTTCGATTTTCATAGCGTAGGTGAAATTGTCTGCCAACTGTGCTTAAGAGGAAGTTACATAGTGGAAGTGCAGAAACAGCTATTCCTGAGCCATTAATTATAACATAGCATAACATCTGGGAGGATATCACCAGGCTTTGCATTGCAGTGGAGGTTACCACCTGCATGGGCAGGGAGAACAGCAAGCATTGGGATGGCCTCTGGGTCTGGGTTGGCTGAAGGCTGAGGACACCTTACGAATGTTCCCCCAGCCCTGAAACAGATATCCCTGCTGACCTCACTGCAGAGTGGGGTCCTACAGTCAAACTATCCAGAGCGCCATTGGCAGCTTGAAGCACATCAGCTGCAGTGTGTCAGTAAGTGACCTAGACAATTGAACTCCTACTATACCGGTATATTGCATGCTTTCTCATGCTATATATTGTTCAGTTACATTGGCCATGACCAAATTGTTAGTTAAGTTAAGCAAGAAATATAAAACTAACAACATATAACACAATGTTTACTTACTTTTGACTAAACATGTTGGAATACATGTAATGCCATACATCTTGGAATTGGAGTATGTCTAAGTTTGAACAGTGTGACCATGTCATCTAATGCTATAGTCCCTATGACAGTCCTTTGGCAGTATGTTGTACAAATATCACATTTCACAAATATCACTTAATATGTATTCCCATTCCTTGATAAGTCATGCATGATACTGTACTACGGCTGTGTATAGTTTTTATACCCATCAACCATCTGCACAGAAAGTGATATAACTGAATTTCCCATCATCCATCTACACAGGAAGCGACATCAATGAATTTCCCACCCTCCATCGGTACAGGAAGTGACAGCACTGGTTTCCCGCCAAAAACATTATTTAAAAGAAGAAGTCAAGCAAGAGGACTTCATTTCCCTTCACCCATCTTTATAGGAAGTAACATCACTGGATTTCTCATGATCCATCTGCACATGAAGTGATATCACTGGTTTCCTGCCATGGCACCCTGCTCTTCTCCCCTCCTCCTAGGACCTACTTAATGGCAGCTGCAGTGCCCCCCTACACTTGTCTGCATCTGGACCATGCCCAGCACCAGTAACCTGGGTTCTCTTTCTTCTGCCCTGCCCTGCTCCTCTGTGCGCTCAACTCCATCCACCGCTCTCTGCACTAATGCCACACCATACCACACAACGTGGAAGGAGTGTTCACATGTGCCACCTGCAAGTTCTCATGCTCTCTCCTACACTCTACAACCACTCCACCCACAGCAACAGCTCCCAGCACCCCACTTGCTCACACCCACACAAGACAGTGACCTGCTTGGGTTTATACAGACCAGACATCACCCACACAACATGCCCCACTCAAATGCCTGCTCTTTATCAGCCGCTCAAAGAACACGCTACGGTGATATGGGACCTACTGCAAGGTCACACTTAGGACCTGTTCTTTCCCACACAAACATGGCTAAATTCAACCTCTGCACTGGACATTGCTACAGGCATCCAGTGACAAGATTGCCTAGGAAGACCATCAGCACAAGCCTGGAGATAGAGTTGTCATCAAAATCAAAGATACAATCACCTGCACCACCAACACTATTAACCCCACCAGCTACATGGATAACCTCACATTCAAGATATGGATCACAGAGAGTTTCTCTCTGGGAGGAACATTCGTTTGTGTAATGACCACTAAAACTCCCCATGTCACAGACTTCGTTGCACCCCTCATCATCAACTCAAGCACCTTCATACTCCTCGGAGACCTTAACTTTCACCTAGAAGACCACAATGACCCTAAATCTATGGCCTTTCTAGCAAACCTCAGAATACTTGGCATCACCCATACATTGTTGTACCCGCCCATACCACCAGACACGTATCGGATCCAATTTTCTCCTCACTCAGCAGCTAGGGTTGGGCGGAACTCAAGCAGTTACCCAAAAACTCTGCCAGACTCCGCGTGCAGTGGAGTTGTGGCACGTTGTGCTGAATTTTAGCTTTTACAGTATGACTCGCACCACACGGCACACCAGAGGGTGCTGCTACTTTCTGCCGCTGGAATAGATTTTCTACTCAAGTGGCAGCTTTCTCAATGCAAGTGGTAGTGATCTGCAGGGACCGCCCATGTTAAGAAATCTTACCGGGAGGCGGTCTAGCATTTGATTTTCTTATTTGAGCTTGCCAACTTACCGTTGGAAAGCTGTGTGAGAGAAAAAACTCGGCCACATGTCAGTTGGTGGTGTTTTTTACTTGGAGCGCGGACTGAGCAGAACTCAACAAACTCTGCCGGAGGAGTGGAGTTTGCCGCCCACCCTTATCAGCAACAAAACAGTCAACAAGCTAGTAACTATGACTTGGGCAGACCATGCCCTCATTAGTTTCAGCATACCCATCCTGCACCAACAAAGACCTACCACCGCTAGAACCGTACAACACACCTGGAAAATTATCACAGAAGAGGGATCAGCTTTTGCCCTTCTGCTCACTGGCCCAAGCACACCAGCAACTTGCTGAAAGCACAGCTGAATCATCACATACACCAACACCCTGGCTCCCCTCAAGCGCAACCCAATAGCAAGATCCTGACCACAGGCAAGCTGGTACTTAGAAGAACTTAGGCTGATGAACAGCCACTGTAAGCAGCTGGAACGCAAATATAGAACAAGTCAAGACACCATAGATTAAGATCCCACTTAATGGATAGAACACATTTTGAACTTGGCGCCTTCCTCTTTGAAGCCCACAGACTTATCTGCAGAGTGCCTCAAAGTTTATTGTTTAGCCCCACTCTCTTCAAAGCATATATGATCCCTCTGGCTAATGTCATCCAAGCACACAACATCAACATCCTCTCTTATGCCGATGGCGCACAACTGATGCATACTCTCCTACTCAGACAAGATCTCCAACACAAAGAACAGGTTCACCGCCTGCATGACCTAAGTTGCTAATTGGATGAAAGCCAACTGTATCAAGCTCAACACTGACTGGAGCAAAGTAGGGATCTTTGGCAATGGACTCCCAGTGGTGGCCAGTCAAACTTTGACCCACACCCAGCATGCACGCCCCGAACCTTCAGAAAAATCATCAACAGCAAATTGGTCATGACTGCACAAGTCAAGGCCATCACTGCATCCTGCTTCCACAGCCTTAAGTTGCTAAGGAATATCTTCAAATGCCTCCCAAGCAACACTAGCAAAAATGTCACTAATGTCCTAGTCACAAGTAAGTTGCACTACAGGAACAACCTCTTTGCCGGGATCACCAAGCAACTCACTTGAAGACTACAAACTATCCAGCACTCAGCAGCCAGACTGATTCTCAACCTCCCATATAGAATTTTTGTTATTTTCATATCTTTAGAAAGTTTTATAAAGCACAGACATGGCCCGAGTGTATCAGATCACTACAAAAAAAAATAAGCAGTTCTATAAACATACATTATCAAGTAACAGCAAAAAAAAGACCAAACCAAAAGGTCTGTCCAGAGAAAACCATAACTCATTCAATAAAATATAATATAGTACAGCAGGGAATAAAAGTCCACAACAATAAGTTTTTTGTTCATGATTGCACTTTTGAGGTGAAACAACCAGACTAATGGTACCTGTGACTCACCAAGAGTGTTGCAGGTGGTTCCGGTGTTGCCTCAGACCATTGTTATGGAAGGAATCTGTTTTGTAAAATTCTCTTGACCTCTTTCTTTAAGGCTCAGGTCAATGGGTATGTTTGAGTTTCTTATCGGAGAGAATTCTCTGGGTAGATCTGGAGAAGGTTTGAGTGTGGGCCTATTTTAGAATCTGGAAGATTCCAGCAGGAGGGTATCAGCACTCTGCAGGGAGCGGCTGCCTCCTGAGCTCATGAGTTTCTGAGTAAGTAGCATTGGTGAGTCATAAAGCCTGGCTTAGTGGGTCAGGCACCCCATTTTCAGATGTTTGTTGGTACAAATGGGAGCCAGTAAAAACACTTGAGAGAAGGTGTAATATGGTAGAAAAGTCTTGTTCCTGTAATCAATCTTACTGCTACATTTACGGTAACATTGTGTGGTGGTGTTTAAAATGTTGGTAGTCCTATTAGGGTTGCACTGCCATAGACAAGCCTGGATATGAAAAGTGTTAGACCTGATAGCCTTAGGGTGGTCTTCCCCCAACTTTTTGCCTACCTCCTCCACATTTTCTGACCTCGTTTGTGCTGGCTTCAGGACTCTGTGCACTTTACCACTGCTAACCAGTGCTAAAGTGCTTCTGCTCTCTCCCCTAAACATGGTAATATTGGTTCATCCCCAATTGACATATTTAATTTACTTATGAGTCACTAGTAAAGTGGTACCACTTGGACCCAAGGCCTGAGAATTCAATGATACTAGTGGGCCTACAGCACTGATAGTGCCACACACTTAAGTAGCCCCTTAAACTATGTTTCAGGCCTGCCACTGCAGAGCCTGTGTGTGTAGTTTGCACTGTGTCATGTCAACCTCGGTAAACCACCCTATTGCCTGGCCCAAACCTTCCCTTTTTATACATATATATCACCCCTAAGATAGGCCCTGTATAACCCAAAGGTCAGGGTGCAATATATTTAAAAGAAAGGACATGTACTTTTAAGTTTTACAAGTCATGGTAGTGAAAAATTCCCAAAGTCATTCATACTTTTTATATACCTATCTCTCCCTTTGGATAACATTGGGATTACCTTATTACTTTTTATATGTGTAATTTTCAATTGGAAAGAGATAAGACCTCTAAGTCTGCTGACTCTGGAATCACAATTTAAAATCACAACTTATGGTGAAGTCGGATTTTAAATTGCAACTCTGAAAATAGCAGTTTTAAAAATTGGTGCTGGCTGCCTGTTTCTGTTCAGTCTGGGTTGGGTGACAGCTGGCCTTTGTGCATTTCCTCTAGACAGCCACACACAAAGGGAGCTTAGGTGTGACTTGATGGGCCTTTATGGCTCATCCTGACAGGATGGGAGGGAGGAACTAGGCACAGCCTCACACTTACACCTGAATAGGTTGTGTCCTGTCCCCACACAAAGGGCTGCATGCCCCTCCTGTAGTGAGCCTGGAGCCAGGGCAGGAAGGGAGGACCTATTTGCACTTCAAAGCCCTTTTTTGAAGCTTCCCCCACTTCAAAGGCACCACTAGGTATACGTACTGGACCTCAGCCACCATCACTTCAGTACACTTCTGGACCTGTGACCACTCTGCCAGGCAGAACTGCTGTGCTGCTGAAAGGACAACCACTCTGCTGGACTGCTGTTTTGCTGGACTCTTGCCTTGCTGTGCTGTCCTGTTGCCTGCTGTTCCCTTGCCTGAGTGAAAAGGACTGGACCTGCATCACATGAACCCACAGCAACTCCAAGGGCTTGCTGGCTTGTCTTCTGATTTGAAGTCTTATTGACATAAAAGACTTCCATCTTACCTGCATCTGCATCTGGACTCTGCCATCTGTGAGTCTGCCCTGCCAAGTGGTGCCACCCCAGTCCTGGACCCTTAGAAGTGAGGCCTAAGGAGCTTCTTCAAGACAACCCATACATCCTTATTGGAACTAGCGCATCTTCATCTTTGCATGGCTCAGAACCGGCTTATCTTCACCTTTGCGTGGATCGGAACCAGGGCATCCTCGTCGTTGCATGGAGTGGACCCAGCTTATCGCCTTCAGGACAAGCACATCACCCTCATAAATGAAGCATCCTTTGCTGCAGGAGCAGTGCATCACCGTCAGAACCAGCACATCGAACTCAGAACTGATGCATAGCCGCCATTGCGTGGAGAAAATTGACTCATCTCGTCCACTACGTGGCTCGACACAGATGCATCGTTTTAGCTTCATCTATCATCTTCATCTACAATGATGCAGTCCAGATCTAGGTACTTTTGTTCAGAGGGCCTAACTGGGTCCCTGTATCTGGCCCACGATTCATCATGGTCAGCCTGAACTTTTGATATGGTCCGGGTCTGGCGCGACCAGATATCCCAAATAAGCTCTTATTGCTTCTAAGCGCTAGTTTACAATTTATTCTTTAAAAATTATTATCATGACTTCTACTTATTGGTTTCTTGTTGTTTTGGTCTTGTTTAATTCAAAAATGTATTCTCTATTTTTCTAACCCGATGTGGAGCCTTTTTGTGTGTTTTTACTGTGTTACTGTTTGAAGTGTTGCACATTGCCTCTTAAGTTAAGCCTGACTGCTCTGTGCCAAACTACCATAGGATGAGCACAGTATAATTTAGGGTGTTCTGTGACTTACCCTTACTAGGATTGTGGTTCCTGCTTGGACAGGGTGCATATCTCTGCTACCCAGAAACCTAATTTCTAACAGCTAGGGACTGACCTGAATTTTGAAGTCTGTGGAGGGGGGGGGGGGTTTAACCTTCTTGAGGAGATTGAGTTGGAGTACTGCACTGTGTTTGGCTGAGTTGATGTGTTCTTCCATGTTAAGCTTTTTGTCTGGGGTTATCCCCAGGCATTTTGTTGACTCAATGAGGACGGATTTGCAGATGAGAGCATCTAGGTGTTCATTCCATTCCAGCATGGGTGAGAGCTTTGGGGTGGGGCAATAAGTAGAAATTTGGGGGCATATTTACAAGGGCATTGTGCCAATGTAGCATCCCTTTTTAGGACGCTCCGGTGGGGCAATACCCAGCTCCATATTTTCAAAGTGACGATAAGCCACTTTGCCTGGCTTAATGCCACTTTGTAAATATCATACCCTTTCACACAGGTATCTGCGTGAAAGGGGAGTGCAACGGGTATTGCTTGGAGCATTCCACCGCAACACTCATTGCTTTTTGACGCTGCTCCAGATTTACAAGGATTTGTAAATCTGAGGCAGTGCCAAAAACTAATGCCACTGAATAGCAGGTGTTAGATTGGCGCAACGAGGAGAAATACTTTTATTTCTCCTCGTTTTTGCAGCACACATAGAAGGAGCAAATTGGCTTCAGGTAAGGGACACCCTTCCTGCATATAAACAATCATCCCTGCAACACAGACACCATTGCACCATGGTGCAAGTGTACCTGCATTGCAGGGATGATTCCTGATGATTCGTTGCGGCCATTGTTACCCACACATCTTCTAAGTTTTGCTTATAAATGTCGACCCTCTGTTCAGCACCTAGAAGCATGAAATCCTTGGTCAGCGCTGCGTTCCTGCTGCTCTGCAATCTGGCCCTGGGTGAGTGGCTGGAGTGCAAGCAGTGTGACTACCCGTGTCTGATCCCTACCACGACCACCTGTGGCCTCCTGCGTATGTGCGACACCCGCACAGCCACAAAGGGTGATCTAAAGATGAAGGCCAATGGACGTCACCAAGTGTCTTTCTACAGAGACCAACTCTATTCTGGGCATAGATTACACAGTCAACCATTCCTGCTGTACCAGTGACCTTTGCAACTCTGGCACTGCTGTCAAACCCTCCGTGTTGGCTGGACTCGCTGCCCTCCTGCGGCTGGTGCTGCTGAAGCTTCTCCAAAGGAACTGATGGCTTCTTGGTACTTTGAGATGAGATGAGGACGGTGCTGGTTTGGGAGGATAGTTACTCAGTCTGGTGCCTTGAATGTGAACTACACTTCTCTTCTCCTGTTTGTGACCTGAAATGTTTCAACAGTTAACAGTCTTTTAGATTATTCGTAATTATTATAATGGACCTTGTCCGGAAGAAACCAAACATTACTGACCTTTAAACCATGTGCTTTCAGAACCAGGACATGCCAGATGAAGGCAGCAGAGAATGAGGCACCCACCCTGCTCTGGCCACTCTTATTGAATCAGAGCAGGGTTCACTGACCATTAAAGCATCAATCTATACCCATCACTGCTGTCCAGTGACTGCTGCTCCTCATCGTTCCCTGATTGGTGCCCCATCCCCATCCTGTGCCTTGCTTTGAGTTTCACATATATTAATGTTAATGTTTGTAGCACATCTGGTGCTTAAAATGCAGTCTGAAATAGCTGCATGTTTTTCCAAAATAAATCTTTTTTTCCATCCCTGAAACACAAACACCCTTGCACCATGGTGCAAGGGTGTCTGTGTTGGCGCTAGGCAGCTTTTTTTTTAGTGCCAGCACAAGGGAAAACACAGGGGTGCATTGTATTCTTCTAAATACGACACATTCCTGCGCTTTTTAAATGACGCAGCGCGGCTCAGCTAAATTACTTGCAGCACCACCCTGCGCCATTTCTTTGTAAATATACCCCTTGGTTTTCAGGGAGTTCAGTTTAGGGTCATTTTGCGATAGTCAGGTTTGAATTTTCACTAGAGTGTCATTGAGCCGGATAATATTCTCCGAGGACAAGCTCTTTAAATACAGCTGGGTGTCATCTGCATACACATAGTATCAAGGTTTGCTTGCTTGAGGATCTCTGTCAGTGGTTCCTTGTATAGCCTGACAGGGGACATGTCAGATAGTGAGCCACACAATTTGATGCATTGTGATCGATCTTTCAGAAAAGAGGTGAACCATTTTAGTACATTTCCTGACAGCCTCGTCCTACGTTCAAGTAGGCCTAAGAGGCTACTATGATGACCGCTTTGAATGCCAAAGAGATGTCGAGGAGGATAAGTATGCAGGATTCGGTTTAGTCAAGGTTTTAAAGTGTGTCATCCATGATGTGTACTATGGTTGTTTTAGAACTGTGGGGCATATTAGCAAGACCGGCGATAAAATTATCGCCGTTTTAGCGGCAGGAAACTGCCGCTAAAGAGGCGATAATGGGCTTGCTAATATGCGTTATAGAATTCCATAGAAGCCCAGGTTAGATGTGCAGGACATCTAACCTGGGCTTCTATTGGAATTCTATAACGCATATTAGCAAGCCCATTATCGCCCTTTTAGCGGCAGTTTCCTGCCGCTAAAACGGCGATAATTTTATCGCCGGTCTTGCTAATATGCCCCTGTGTCCCGTATCCTGGTCGGAATCCAGATTGGAACTTGCTGAGCACTTTGAAATGTTTAATGTGCTGACAGAGCTGGTTGTGTACACATTTGTGCAGCAGTTTTGCAAGGAAGGGGATGTTTGACACTGCTCAAAAATTATTTAGGTCTGCACGTAATTTTCCAGCAGGGGTGTCACCTGCCCCATCTTTAAACGGACAGTGGTGCCTCACCCTACTGCAGTCCAGTGCAGCCTGGCGCTAATTTGAATGCCACTGCGCACGAGTCAGACTGCTGAGTCGTCTCCTGGACCAGGGCGCTGCTGCCCCTGTGATGTTGCGGCTGGCCCGTACCATCAGTCAGGCCGGAGTGTCACTCAACTAAGTTCTTCCTAATTTAATTGAGCGTGTCATCATTAAGCCTTCAAAGTAAGTTACAGATGCTGAGCTCTACATAATTGCACTGCAGTCACTAGTCTGTCTGCAGTCTGCACAACCGCATAATAAACTTTCTGTACTGTAACACTTTAGCAGAAGAGAAGAGCTGCCTCCGGCCCTCTCCTAGTATGTCAACCTGATCTGGCCCATTGTTCTCACAAAATGATACGGAGAGGATAAAAGGGCTATTTTGTTGCATAGTATGGAAATGTTCGTGGGATAATAATGTATTCTATTTTTTTCTTTTTTTTTTTAATAAGAACAATGGATAGGAGGATAAGCCGAATTAAGGGTAAGAAAAAATAGAATTCCAGAAATTGTCCTGAACTTGCTTTTATAAAGTACATAGTTAATGAAGTATGTAGTAAAATGGACTATTTTATCATTTGTATACATAGGGAATATACAACTCGTTTACTTAACGTTCATATATTGCTTTAACAGGAATAAAGGCTGACCTAAGCATATTCAAGGTTGAATAACAATTTTACTTTTTTGTACACATAATTATCTACAGAGGCCAAAAGGTCAAAACATCGAGTTGGCTATTCTGTTGAAAATCTGAAAAGCACCTCACAGATTAACTGATATAATTTTCTTGAATAAAATTAACCACCCTTCTGGTGCCCAGTTACCTGTTTCATTTAAGTGTGAAACATATGAATGCAGGACAGACATGGCAACTGAAAACATGAGACTGTGCAGTGTTAACAAGAAAATGTTAGTTTGTCCCACTAGCCAAATAATTGGTCACATGGTTCATAACTTGCAGATATGAATAAAGTAAAAATTGCTTTGAACTGTTTTTAGATTTGTTGCAGACGGGCTACAATGCCATGCAGATATTTTTGAAAGTTACCTAGTCACATTCAGCAGTTGATTGGTGTAATCAGGCGTTTAAAGACTTGACAATGTTGCCCACATAGTGTAAACACTCCCTAGTGTAGGAATCGGGCTTGTGTCTGTATTAGGAAACCTAGGGGCATATTTACAAGGGCTTATCGCCACCAGAACGTCACTTTTTTGGACGTTCTGGTGGCGATAACCCCTTCGCTTTATTTACAAGGCGGCGTTCAGCCACTTAAAGTGGCTTAACGCCGCCTTGTAAATAATGCCCCTTTCATGCAGCACTTAGTGTGAAAGGGGAGGGCAATGGGTGTTGCAGTGGGTGTTCCGCCGCAACACCCATTGATTTTTGACGCTGCCCCCCTATCTAAAAGGCTGGCGTAAATATGGGGCAGCGCAAAAAAAAAAACAGGGAAAACCTGGTCTTAAACTGGCGCAACAAGGAGAAATGATTAATTTCTCCTCGTGTTTTGCTGTTTCTATATGTCCTGCAGCACACATAGAAAGAGCAAAAAGCCATTAGTGATTGTTCATGTGCAGGAAGGGATACCTTCCTGCACATAAACAATCATTCCCTGCAAAGCAGGGACCCTTGCACTACTGTGGAAGGGTGCCTGCGTTGGCGCAAGTCAGCTAAATTTGGCGCAAGCACTAGGGAAAACGGTGTGGTGTGCCGTATTATTGTAAATACGGCGCATACCTGTATTTTCAGAATGTCGTAGCGCTGCGTTACCAATTGTAGTGTAACACTGATCTCCGCCATTCTGTTATAAATATGCCCCTAAAACCATAAGTAGTTCTATGCAGTTCAACCAAGGTATATAGAACGAGTCCTTTATTGTCGTGGTTTTTGTTAGATTCAATAAACACAAACACATTTTGACATGAAAGAGATTGTTTTAATGAAGCAGTTATTTAAACAGCCTGCCCAGACTTTAGAAAATTCACAAATATTTTGCGTCACTGTTAAATTGAATGTCCTTAAACCTAGAGAATCTCCGAGAAACACATATCTCTCTGTGATTTAGAGGGAAACATTGAGAATCTGCACCTCTATGTCGACAACCTAAGTAGTCGAGGTTTAAAGTTTTTACCAATTCGCAAAACCTTCCGGGGAATGGAAAGCAGCACCAGTCGCTGTTTTCTAGGTTTAGTCCTGGAAAGATTAAGGGGCATATGCATCAAATGTTTCATTAGCGACTCGCAATTTGTGATTTTAACCGAATCACAAATTGCGAGTCGTAAAATGCGATGCATGAAAATATTCGCAATAATTTAGCGAATCGGTAAAAATCGCAATTATCGATGTTGAAATAGCGAATAGCGAATAGCAAATTTTGCGTATTCGCTATTTGCGAGTCCCAGAATACTATTCACCATGATGATGTCAGAACCAGCAAGTGGCCACACCCATGCAGTTACCTGCATGCTGAGAGTGAGGAGGAGGAGGCAGACTACTGGAGAACTGCTATTCAGAAGAGTTTGTGCTTATTTAAACTGGTGCAGACAGCAGCATGGCTAAGGAAACACCCCTGAAGGAGAGAAAAAGGCAGAAGAAGTTCAGTGAGAAGGAATTGGAGTTACTAATCAAAGAGGTGGTGAGGAGCCATGACAAATTGTTTGGGAAACTTTCACTGCAAGTCCCAGAATCTGAAAAAAGGAAATTGTGGCTGGCAATGCAAAGTAAAATTAATGCAGTGGGAGTTGCTCACCGCAGCATTGGAGATTTGCGCAAAAGGTGGTACGACCTGCGTAGTCGTGCCAAAGAAATGGTTGCGGATCGGCTTGAGGAAGCAAAAAAACTGGAGGTGGCCCATCAACCCAAGCCAGCCCCACAGCCATGGAGGACCTTGTGGAGTCTACCCTGCAGCCGGAGGCAGTAGTTGGAATCACAACAATAGATTCCTCTGAACCACCCAGTACCTCCCAAGGTAAGATGCATGCAACTTCATTTCCACATTTCAGTGTTAGCTAACAGACAGTGTAAATCAGGTCTGGCTTGTGCAGGAAATAGTATTCCGGTCCATGTTTTACTTATGACACACCAATGCATTATGGGAATTGTAGTCAGCAAAACCACAAGGGAAGTCTGGTGTCTAGCAAACAAGATAAGTTCAAATCCATTGTGCCAGGGAAGTCAGTCTACACACACACACACTGTAATTCAAAATAACTTTATTTAACAAAACTTTGTACAAAAACAGGAAACATGTCCTAAATGCCAACTAATCATGCACTGTTCCACATCACAGATTCACGTGACCAAGAGTCTGAGGACAGTGATGGACATGCACCACCAGAGAGTGAGTCCCAGTCAGAAGAGGACATAGCAGTCTCACCAGCACCCACAACACCAACTCCAAAAAAACGCAGGACCACTGTGGCCCCATTGCCAGCATTGGAAACAGAGGATGAGGGACAACCTGAGCCCACAATAGCACAACCAGTGTGTTAGACCTGTCAGCCCTAGGGTGGTCTTGCGCTGTTTTTTTCCCTTTTGCTCCTCATTTTTGCCACCATATTTTTACTGGACCTAGGTCTCCGGGCGCCTTGCCACTGCTAGCCAGTGCTGAGGTGCAGGTGCTCTCTCACTCAAGATGGCTGCCACAGGCCCCTGCTACTGCAGAGGGGCCTTACACGCATACACACTAGTAGCCAGGGTCAGGCTGGGACATAAGGATACAGTATCCATTCCGTCCCCGCCTCTGGGCCACATAGCCAGACATGTAGAAGGTTCCAGAACCTTCCGGGCTGTGGGAGGAGTTATGTTTTGCCACCTTTGGGAGGGTCACCTGACCTAGGGGTATAAAAGGCTTGGAGGGAAAACTTTTTAGTCAGTTGGGATGGGGCACCACTGATCCTGGGAGAACCTCTGCCGGAGTACAGGCTTTAGGGCCTAGGGGGGAGACCTACACTACTGCTGCTGACAGGGCTTAGGCCCTGCTGTAGTAAGATAGCTGAGGAACGCCCACCACCCACTGACCTTGCCCAGTGTGAGGGGACCCAGGGAACCACCTTCAGCGTGCTGGGAGGAACATGAATGCAAAAACAACAATTGATGGACAGAATGCAGAACAATGTCATACATTCACCCCATTACAGAGATCTGGGCCTAAATCCATCGTTTTTTTGCTCACCATGCCATTCCAGTTTGAACCCAGCCATATGCAAATCAGTCTTGACCCTGTGCCTCATGGGAACAGTCCAGCCCGAACTGCCAAGCCAGGTCCTCCCTGGACTGGAAACAAGCATCCTAGGACCGGTTTCAGGGTTTCACCCCTCTTCAGCCAGGATAGCTTGATTCCAGTGGCATGGAGAGCACGGGACCCACGTCTGGGCATACCCGTCCCACTCGGGGTGACAAATGCAAAAACAACAATTGATGGACAGAATGCAGAACAATGTCGGTATCTGAGTACCATTGATTTGACGTCAGGCTATTGGCAGATCGCCATGGTGGAAGGAGCAAGGGAGAAGACTGCGTTCTCCACCCCCGAGGGCCACTTTCAATTTCGGGTGATGCCCTTCGGGTTGAAAAATGCTCCCGCCACTTTCCAGCGGTTGGTGAACCAGGTGCTGTCTGGCCTAGAGGCCTTCTCTGCTGCCTACCTGGACGACATAGCTGTCTTCAGAAGCAGCTGGGAGGACCATCTGGAGCATCTCCAGGAGGTGCTACAGGCTCTGCAACGGGCTGGTCTAACCATCAAGGCCAGCAAGTGCCAGATTGGACAGGGATCTGTCGTGTACCTGGGACATCTGGTGGGCGGAGGTAAGGTGCAACCCCTCCAAGCCAAGATTGAAACCATCTTGGCCTGGGAGCCCCCCAAGACCCAAACCGAGGTCCGAGCTTTTCTCGGCCTCACGGGATACTACCGCCGGTTCGTCGAGGGATATGGAACCATCATGGGCCCATTGACGGAATTGACTTCAAAGAAGCAGCCACGCAGAGTCATCTGGACGGCTGCCTGCCAGGAAGCCTTTGAGACCCTCAAACGTGCAATGTGCACCGCACCGGTGCTCAGGACTCCAGACTTTGGACGGGAATTTATTGTGCAGACAGACGCTTCTGAGCATGGCATAGGAGCTGTGCTCTCGCAGCTGAATGACGATGGCCAAGACCAGCCAGTGGCCTTCATTTCCCGAAGACTACTCCCCGGGAACAGCGGTGGAGTACCATCGAACGAGAAGCCTTTGCCGTGGTTTGGGCTGTAAAGAAGTTGAGGCCATACCTTTTGGTTGTCACTTCCTGATCCAGCCCGACCACAGACCCCTTCGCTGGCTCATGCAGATGAGAGGCGAAACCCCAAATTGTTGAGGTGGTCCATTTCCTCCAGGGGATGGACTTTCGGGTGGAACATCGACCCGGTGTAGACCACGCTAACGCTGACGGTCTCTCCCGGTTTTTCCGCCTTAGCGACGAGAACTCCCTAGAGGTTGGGAAGCTCTCCCTCTTTCGGCTGGGGGGACGCGTGTTAGACCTGTCAGCCCTAGGGTGGTCTTGCCCTGTTTTTTTTCCCTTTTGCGCCTCATTTTTGCCACCATATTTTTACTGGACCTAGGTCTCCGGGCGCCTTGCCACTGCTAGCCAGTGCTGAGGTGCAGGTGCTCTCTCACTCAAGATGGCTGCCACAGGCCCCTGCTACTGCAGAGGGGCCTTACATGCATACACACTAGTAGCCAGGGTCAGGCTGGGACATAGGGATACAGTATCCATTCCGTCCCCGCCTCTGGGCCACATAGCCAGACATGTAGAAGGTTCCAGAACCTTCCGGGCTGTGGGAGGAGTTATGTTTTGCCACCTTTGGGAGGGTCACCTGACCTAGGGGTATAAAAGGCTTGGAGGGAAAACTTTTTAGTCAGTTGGGATGGGGCACCACTGATCCTGGGAGAACCTCTGCCGGAGTACAGGCTTTAGGGCCTAGGGGGGAGACCTAAACTACTGCTGCTGACAGGGCTTAGGCCCTGCTGTAGTAAGATAGCTGAGGAACGCCCACCACCCACTGACCTTGCTCAGTGTGAGGGGACCCAGGGAACCACCTTCAGCGTGCTGGGAGGAACATCAAGCACTCCCAGAACCACCAACTCATCCCCCCCCTCATAAGAAGAAACTTCTGACAAGAAACTTTTGACAAGAAACTTATAATAAGAAACTTCTGACAAGAAACTCCTGACAAGAAACGCCTAAGAAGCAACCAATCTGGAACAGTCGCAAGACATCTTAATTTGAGGAGGCCTGACCGTCCAGCAAGGCCTGAAGCCTAAACTGCCCAACTGGGGATCACCAGGTAAAGCGCCGTACCCTGAAGCGCTAGACCTTCACCCCCTATCTATTCCTGCCTGCTGCTGGGCTGCCCCCAAGTACTTTTCCAGTCAGCCCTGCCCACAGGCTGCTGGTGCGCCCGCGTTCTGTCTCCACGAGGGAGAAACTGCCCCCCTCAGGTCACTGACCTTGTGAGGAAATCACCGCCGCTGCCGCCGCCGCGTGAAGAGAAGTGCTGCTGTGAGGAGAGGCCCTCCTCGAGGCCGTGTGGTGAGGTGCGCCGTCCGCGCCCTCACCGAAGGAAGCGCTGAGGTGAGGGAAGCCCCTCGAGTGGATGTGGTGAGGTGCGCCGTCCGCGCCCTCACCGAAGCCTCTACATATCCCCAAAGTCATTGCCGCCGGGCCCGGGGCCCCACCGCCGCCGTCGCAGCCGAAGAAATCACCGCCGCAGCCCAAGGGGGCCGCGTGAAGCAGCCGCGGCCTAGCGCGATCCGCGAGGCCACCAGGCCCCGCCGACGCCGTTGCCGAGCAACCGGGGACGCCGGCCGCGCCCCCAGGAAGGCCGCGCAGCGATTGGGCGCCGGCTCCCACCAGGCCCCCAGCGCCGACGGAGGCCAAGGAAGAGCCCCGGCCGTGCAGAGGGAGAAGGGGAGCCGGCCGGAGAGGACTGCCGGCTCCCGCTCCCATTCCCGAAGTCCCTGAAGCCCGCCAAACTCACTCACCTGATCCCGGGGGCCGGAGGAGGGTGATACTGGCCCCCACAACGTGCCGCACAGTCACTTCCCTAATCCCGGGGGCCGGAGGAGGGTGATACCGGCCCCCGCAACGACCCGTCATTCCGGCCAGAAGGCCGAGGTACCCCGACCGGGCCCCGCCCTCCAGAACACGGGCCGGGCCTGGAGTTAGCCAGTCGCTAAGAAGCGCGACCAACGATCAAGCACCAGGTGAGCCCAGGAGGCCCCTAGGGCCCACAAAAACGCCACTGGGGGCCGGGGGCCACCATTAACCCCTAAATTAACCGTGTAACTTTCCCCATGAGGCGAGGCCCCGGAGAGGAGTGGGCCTAGCCTGGAATTAACCCATAAGGGACATAGAAGCCCCAGGATACAGGACATGTTGAGGGGTTCCCCACAGTGTTTACTAATTTAATGCAGATGCCTATTGTAATTACTGCCTAGGCCTATGCTTTTAACTGCAAAGTCTTTACCACAGGGGGAAAGTGGTTAATTGAATTGAGCTGAAGTGTACACCGCCAAGAGTTGAAGTGTTTTATGTTACAGGTGTACTGGAATCGCGACGCCCACTGTACTGAATGTGGGTGCGCCTAGATTAATGCAGGCCTATTGAAATGTAACGTGAAAAGCCTTCTTTTAAGTAATTGAATATGCTTGAAGTGAACTGCATGTTTAGGCCCATGTTTTATTAATGCACCTTGTGATCCTTATTGGTGCTATGTTTAAGAGATAATTCCTGCGGCCTCTTAGTGGCCTACAATGTTGATGAGCTATGATGCTTTATTAAGAATGTGCACCAGTTGAGTAATGCAATGAATTTAAATGTAGATCTGAATTAATCTGCCTCATCTGATGCTAACTTGATTTATATATAAAAGATCTTGATTTTAAATACACAAGCCTGGTGTGGTGTCATGTTATTGCGTTCGCATTCCTGAGTCAAAGTAAGAGTGTGCTGCACAACTGCCTTACACATTGCCTTCGCGTGCTTTCCCGCCTCGCGCCATGCTACCGTGGCGGACTCGGTAAACCCGGTTCCAACACAGTGGATACCCCCACATCCAGACCACGCGAACAGCTGCGACGTGGGAACATGCAATCTCGGAGAAGCAGGGCAGCAGCACTGGTGAGATCTGACGCAGGCGAGAGTTCCACATTGCAGGATGGTCTAGAGAGGGCCATGTTAAGGGTACAGTGCCTTCAGGTGATACACATGCGGTTAATGCAGGGACACCTTTCCACCCTTGCATGCAAAATGGGGGACATGAGTGACAGCATCAAACATCTAACTACTGCTGTGCAGGAAGGTCGCAGGGAAAGCAGAGAACAATTTGGAGAGATTACTGTAGCACTCAGGGACCTATGCAAGGTTCTAAAGGAGGATCAGGTGTCCCATTGCAGAAGACACATCCAATTACTTGGACACTTAGATGGGTACACTAGGGCCACCAACCGTCTCAGTACTGCTACAGCACAACTATCCCGACGTGCAATAGCTATGCAGTTGGAAATGAGCCTTTGCTGCGGAGATGTTGCCAAGGGACTGGTCCAAGTCACAAATGCTGTGGAGCAGATGCAGACCAATGCTGTTGCTGGCAGTAGTATAATGGGGGAGAGTGAGGATGACTCCAGCCACAGTAGCAGCTTGGCACCAGTGCCGGACTCCAGGAGATGCAGCACACGGAATACAGCAGGATCAGAGAGCTCACAAAGGGATGTGTCTGACCCCCCAGAACTGGCAAAGGGAGTGAGAGTACGCAGGAAATAGTGTGGCCATGTCCACAGCAATTGTTACTGGTGAAGCAACCAGTAACTACTTTTGTCTGGACTGAAGTGAAGTACCAGGACATACCAGTATGTGTATACATCATTATATTCAGGCTATGCAAGTGTGCATTAACACAACAGTTTACGTTGTTTTAAATAAATCTCATTGGCAAAGTAACAGTGTTGTGTTGTGTTGGATTATTACTCACATCAAAAATAATTCTGTGTGATTTCTGCACGTCGCGCTCTCCCTTCAGCTGCACTCACTGCACTTCCTGCATGTTGTGGGTGTATGTTATCCTCTTCCTCATTGGGATCACTATCCGATGTTTCAAGTGGTACGTCTCTGGCAGTTGCTATGTTATGCAACATAGTAACAATTAACAGGAGTAAGGCCCGTTACCCCAGGTGAGACCAGGCGCAGTTTACAACAAAAAACAATGTCTCAACTGGAGGATAATTAAAAGAGGTCAATTTAAAACAGTGAAATAAATCACAACATGGCACATGTGGCAATTATCTTACAACAGATGTCAGGCCTGTATTGCAAGGCATCGCCAGTTTTATGGATGCAGCCAAAGTGACTTTTCAGCAGCCCAAAGGTCCTCTCTACCACATTTCACATTGTCCTGTATGCTGCATTGAACCGGTGTTCACTAGGTGTGCTTGGATGCAGGTACGGTGTCAAGATAAGAGGACGCACAGCATATGCGCTGTCACCTGTGGAGAAACAGCATATATTTTAGTCACTGTGATCTTTCACCATAAAATGTAGATATGTATGAGACAGTGGAATGTGTTTACCAAGCAGGAATCCTTCTCCAAATTCACCCCCAAGTAGATGTGTATGTATGCTGCTGTGCCTAAAGATATATGAATCATGCGTACTACCTGGGTATCTTGCCACTATGTCCGTGATTATGTACTTGGCATTGCATATCACTTGTATGTTCAGTGAATGATATGACTTTCTATTCCTGAAGATACACTCATTCACTGAGGGTGGACATATGGCTACATGTGTCCCATCTATGCAACCTATTACATGGGGGATGTTGGCTATCTGATAAAAGTCCATTTTAGTTTCAAACAATTCCTGTGGGGTGGTTGGGAATCTGATGTGTTGGCGCATCCGCAGCAACATAGCGTCCAGGAACGAGTTGAAGAAACGCAAAAGTGAACTTTGTGACACTCCGCCAGCTGTAGCTATTAACCCCTGGAAGCTACCAGACGCTAGGAGGTGCAGGGAACACAGGACCTGCACATGGGTGGGGATGGCATGTGTCCTGCCAGATTGAGGCTGCAGTAGTGGGTATAAATCAGCAATTAGATCATATATCATTGCTGCATTCAATCTATACTTCTCATAGATTTCCTCCTCTGTCTGTCTCAACAGAGTAACGCGCACTCTGAAAATGCGCTCCTGTATCCTCCTTCTCCTCTGTGCTGCTGCTCTTAGCCTCATCCTCCTCGCCATGATGTAGAGCGCTGCCATTGTGAAACATTCTGAGGCCTTCTGGGCCTGTTTAAATACTTTCCTGATATTTCCCACCTGTTCTGAGTGTTTTCACCTGGTTACCACCTAGTTTGCTTTGGTGGTATTTTGCGAATGCAAAATTGCGAATCCTTATTTTTTTCGCAATTTGCGACTTTTCATGCATTGCTTTGCGACTTCGCAAATGGTATTCGCTAATAAGGATTCGCAGATATAGGTAATCGCAAATTTGGAAATCGCTAAATTTAGCGAATACTTGGGATATTCTGCGATTTGGGTTGGTGCATTGCATATTGCCAGTTTGCGATCGCAAACGCTCATTTTTTGCGATTTGCACTGTTTGCGATCGCAAAATAGCTTGATGCATATGGCCCCTAATAAATTCCATTTTCTCATGCAACTATCTACAACCTCAATAAGTTCACATGATAAAAATAAGAAACAAATGCAAATTCATCACCTCAGGAATAAGTGCGTTCCCCTACAGTCTTGCCTTCTTACCGTGGAAATAGATTTAATCATGCACATGTTCGGTGTAAATATTCAACCAGGATGCATGGACACATGAATTTTAGAATACTCACAAAGGTGTAAGTTTGAGGTGATCACAAACTTCCAGGTCATTGGCAAGTTGAAGTCCCCACACACCGTCCATAGAGATTTACTCTTTGTGTGAACGAGCACATTTATCAGTGTGGCACCATCTTTTGTGAGTGCAAATGTTGCATTACATCAGCATAAAAGCTATTTGCAGAAGTAAACAAAACGCAAGCATCCTAATAGCTTTGTAAATGGCCCTTAAGACATAATGAAATGTACAACTGCACCAGGAAAAAGAATATGGGACACAACATCAGGGCAATGGACGTGATGCTTTGGCACACTGCATGCCCCTCCATCACCATTGGAGAAACAGACAATGCTAACCCCAGTGAGGACACAACCTCCCCACCTCAAATGCCCCCCATCCACACCAAATGCTTCATGACCCACACCACCCCTCTACAGAAATTTACCATTTGCCAGAATCATATAAAACCTGTGATAAAGTATTGCAAGTCCTGAAGGATAGTCCCTATTTCGTAGAGCTGAAGGGGTGGGGTTAGAGGGGTTGGTGTGAACCCTTCTCAAGCAATAGCCACAATCCTTGTCAGAGTGAACCACAAAGGTTACTAAATTAACCTGTGCTTAACCCTCTGGTAGTCTGGCACAAAGCAGTCAGGCTTAACTTAGAGGCAATGTGTAAAGTATTTATGCAGCAATTAAACACTAATAAAGTGAAAACACAACACAAGAAAAAAATCTAATCGGCAGAACTGGAGATATGCAATTTTAAATATTTAAGGTAAGTATAGTGCTTAAAAGCACAAAGCATCATCCCAGTTACATGGTCTTGCAAGACCTGGTGAAAGTCACAAGGTCATGCCGAACATAATGGAGCATGGGCTGGATACAGGGATTAGTTTAGCTCCGCTGAAAAAGTTACCTTCTAAAGTCTAGCACAAAGAGTCCAGTTCATGGTGGAGGAGGCCGCGCAGATCCGGGAAAGCATATGGGATGGTCACTGGATTGCATGAATAGCAAGCTGGGCCTTGTGGAAAGTCATCATTGTAGTACAAAGATCCTGTCAGGCGTCGTGGACGGTTGTTGCTGGAGCATCACGTTGGTGGTCACCGCGGGCTGTCGATGCTGTAGCTCAATGTGCAGAACTCATGTTGCCGGTCGTTGCTGGTGGTCACTGTAGCGTGAAGAGTTGGGTTCACCAGAGCTTCGTGTAGGGAGTCAGCGCATGCAGCAAGATCTTTGGCAAAACAGGCCTGTTCGTGGTCGCAAACAGCTGAAAACTTTGGAATTTCTCCTTTTCTTCTGAGAGAAGCTCAACTGATGCCACACCAAGAGTCCAAGGCCTGGGGGCCTCTCTTGGGCATCAGGTACTCACTCCAGCAGAGGCCAACAGGGCTCTGGCAGGTCCATTTGCAGTCCAGGAAGGTCCAGTGCAGCAGTTTAGTTGGGCAGTTGCAGAGGCCTCTGGAGCTTGTTGTGTCCCTGTAGCTCAAACCTGTTACAGGTGCATTGTCCCATGCACGTCTCCTTCCCTTTCCGCCTTGATTTGAACACATATCAGCAGAAACAGATTTAATGGTAATATAACACTGGTATCTTGTATAAGGCATCCTGTTAATGTATGGATTTCTTCCATTACAACTCATGGAATGCCATCCTGTTCATATATGTGTTTACTGTTAATTATGTTCATGTATTATGTCATGTTCTTTAACTGTGGCTCCATCATGCCGTAAGTAATAGAATAATGTGTAGTTATTCTGTGCAAACCCTGGGCCTTGCCACAAACCCTGGGCCTGAAAGACAGTTGGAAGCCACACCCAGTTTGCCACAAACCCTGGGCCTGAAAGACAGTTGGGCCACACCCAGGACCACACCCAGCACCTGCTTAGGAGCCTATTTAAACCGCTCCCCTTCACTATTCAGGGCTTGGCCTCGTTGCTTCAACACACTTACCTGGCTTCAGCTTTTCCGATCAGCATCTCCTGCTTGACAGCCTTGCATCAGCAATTTCCTGGCTTCCTGGTTCTGGGCTGAGTCTCCGGTCCGACGTCTTCTTCCGTGTCGTGTTCTCTGAAAAAGAAGCGCACAGAGAAAACATGCTTTAAGGTATTTTTTGGAAGACAACTATCCCACAGTGAGTCTGCTTACATTAGAACTTGGAACGTTTGCTTTAGAACTTGGAACATTGCTCTTTGAACTGCGCATATTATTAGAACTATATTTCTTGGACAGAAGGAACACACTTCATCTCGAGTGTTACGGCGAGTTTTACCGTAGTACCCAGAAACTATTGACATTTATAAAACAAAGACTAAAATAGAAGGTTGTGCCTTTTTAAAAGTGTGAAAATAGTTATCGCAAAGCGAAGTTAGCCTTAAGAATCACAACAGCACAGATGTGGTTTTGACTACTATTATTTTGTATGCATTATTTTGTACCTTTATGGCAGAAGGTTGTTTTTGCAGCATTTAAACTTCTGTGGACTCAAGGCATCTGATCCTAAGCTGGGCATATAAGGATTCAGGTACCTATGCTGATGAACATAACTAAATGCTATCATGATTGTTAAACTTATTTGAAAGTATATTAATGATTGTATTGTTTATTGCAGATTGCATAAATCGACAAATAGATTGTTAGATCAACCCAAACGTCTGTTGAAACCTACGTAGTCTGTAGGTAAGAATTATTGGAGACTTTTGGTTACAAGTTTATGATAACTGTAAGAAGATACTGCCTCACAGATATACACATTGTTTATCTTCTGTGTTTTGTACTTAGGAGTCTAGTAGAAAACTCAAGCCACTATCCAGTTACATTCCTGTTTATTGTATCCTGTGAATACTCAAGCCCACAGAAGCCCGGGTCCCCCTAAAAGAAGACCGCTGGAATCTTCTTGTTTCTCTTCTCTTGTCATCCCAACCCCTTTTCCCCCTGAGACTACCGGATTGATCCTAAGTTATATCTTGGTATCACGCTGCTAGTTTCTAGAGGGATTGGGGACCTGTCGTCTCACCGTACACATCGTCATCAAGGTGAAACAATCTGGTGCACAGGTGAGTGCCTCGTAACAGAAGGCCAAGCCCACCAATTGTTTCATCTTGATAACGATTCAGTATGGAAGTCCCAGATCAAACAGCGCAGTTAGCAGACATCATTAGAAAATTACAAGAAGAAATGCAGCAAATAAAACAGGAAAATCATACACTGAGAGAGGAATTATTAAAGACTAGAGCAAGCTTGACACAATGGAGAGAACCCGAAGAGACCGACCCTCGCCCATTCATAGCGCCAACTAGATTTGCTCAAAGTCCTGTAACAGCAACAGGTTTTAGTCCTCAATGTCCTGATCAAAATGTCCAGGTAACAGTGGTTACACCAAGTCCAGTTCCCCTGGCTAACCCTGAGCGTTTTTTAGGTGATACTTCCCGGTTTGCTTCATTCATGAGTCAGTGTCAGTTGCATTTCTTATGTAAGCCGCAGGTTTTCCCGTCTGATACTGAGAAAATAGCGTTTATTATTTCTTACCTAGGTGGTGTAGCCGCAAATTGGACAATACCCTTAATAGAAAATGATGATCCCCTTTTACACAACTACATTCGTTTTAAAAATGCCATGTCCCGCCTCTTTGCACGTCATATGTTCATTCAAGCTAGTGACAACGAACTTTTAAATCTGAGACAGGGTTCTAAGGACCTCATTACTTACATGACCGCCTTTAATCGCCTCTTATCTGAAACTCATTGGCCCGAAGAGAAACGTATTTCTCTTTTTTATAGAGGTTTAAGAGACGATCTAAAAGACTCTTTAGCCCATATTGTAAACTTACCTGATGATTACTCTGAATTCTTGGATTTGGTGGTAAAGCTAGATCACAGACTTGGAGAAAGAAAACACGACAAACCCCGATTTGACACTAGACTCATTTCAATCAAGCGTGAGAAAAAAGATGTTGACGACAAATCAGAACCCATGCAAATAGGAGGTCTTAAAGGCCCATTGACTGCAGAAGAGAAAGATAGACGAAGAAAAGGAAATCTTTGTCTTTATTGTGGCAAAGCAAGGCACTTTGCTCAAGAGTGCCCAATAAAGCCCAAAAAGAAAAAAGCGATAGTTAGTTTACTTCCAAATTCCATTGAGTCGGAAAACTAAATGTCTCAAAGGATGTAGAGATCGCTCCTTTCAGAAGTGATGACATCAAGATCTCTCAATATGCTACAAACACCATTAATCGTGTTCCTCGCCATATGACTATACGACTTACTGTTATTATTTATGACCCACAAAGGTATAGTTTGTCTGTTTTAATTGATTCTGGTGCCACAGGGAACTTTTTTGACTTAGCCCTGGCCAAAAAATTTGGCATCCATTCCAAAAGCAGAACCAGAGCCTGTAAGGGCAGTTGATGGCTCTGCCTTGTCCTCCGGTTTGATTCGTTTCCATACCCCGCCTTTGATACTTGTAGGAGGAAATGGTCATACTGAGCAAACCACGTTTGACCTTATTGACACCCCTACATTCGGAGTCATTCTAGGAATTCCTTGGTTAGAATTGCACAATCCAAAGATTGATTGGGTCCAACAGACTGTAACTTTGGATTCTGCTTTCTGTAGAACACATTGTTATAAAGAGACACAAGACCCCATCCATCCATTATATTGTGCTTCCACGCAGGAACAAATTACTACTCTACCAGAACAGTATAGAGACTTCTCTGCAGTATTCGACCCAGTTCAGGCCACGCAATTGCCACCCCACAGGGTGTATGATTGCAGAATAGATCTAGTGCCAGGGGCAGTTTTGCCTTGTAGTCGGATATACGCCTTGACAGACCCTGAGACGCAATATCTTAAAAAATATTTAGACGAATTGTTGCAACTAGGTTTTATTAGACTCTCCACATCACCTGCCTCATCACCACTCTTTTTTGTGGCAAAAAAAATCTGGAGATATCCGCGCATGTATTGATTACCGCGCAGTAAATAAGGTTACAATAAAAATCGTTATCCTTTGCCCCTGATCCCTGTATTGTTAAACCAAGTTAAGGGGTCCACCATTTATACTAAATTGGACTTGCGGGGGCCTATGATCTCATCCGCGTCAAACAAGGCGACGAGTGGAAAACCGCCTTCCACACAAAATGTGGACTTTTCGAGTACACAGTAATGCCGTTCGGATTGTGTAATGCTCCGGCGGCATTCCAATATTTTATTAACGAAGTGCTACATGATTTTCTGGATGTCTGCGCCATTGTCTATCTAGATGATATTTTAATTTACTCTAAGAATGAAGAAGAACACATCCAACATGTGCGCGCCATCCTACAAAGACTGCATGAACATTCTCTATATGCTATATTTCACACCAACACAGTAGAATTTTTAGGTTATTTCTTGTCCCCTGAAGGGATCACTATGGATCCAAAAAAGGTAGACGCTATTCTTAATTGGCCATCCCCTAAATCAATAAAAGATATTCAACGAGTGTTGGGTTTCGCAAACTTTTACAGACGGTTTATTGCCCAATTTTCTGAAATTGTCTCACCTATAACCCATTTATTGAAAAAAGGAAAACCCTTTTGCTGGACTGACAATGCTGAAACTGCTTTCAAAAAATTAAAACAAGCATTCACCTCAGCCCCTATTCTGTGTCATCCAGATCCTGATCATCCATTCTTTGTGGAAGCGGATGCTTCCCAGACTGCTTTGGGAGGAGTTCTGTTACAAAAGAATCCTAACACAGGACACCTGCATCCAATAGCATACTACTCCAGAAAATTATTATAGGCAGAACAAAACTATACGATAGCAGAGCGAGAACTGTTAGCTATTAAGGCTGTTTTCACTGAATGGAGACATCATCTTCTAGGGGCCAAACATACGATAACCATCTTCACAGATCATAATAATCTCCAATTTTTTACGTCTGTAAAGGCCCTAACTCCCAGACAGATGAGATGGTTACTATTCTTTAGTGAGTTTGATTTTATTATGACCTATCGTCATGGTAAACAACAATTGCTATCTGACACGCTGTCCAGAATTAGTGAAAAAGAAAATAAAGGAAATTTCACCATGGCACCTAGCATCATACCCGAAAACAAGATAGTTGCCCTGACTCAGGTTGATTCGTTCTTTCAAGACATTAGGACAGCATCTCAAACAATTGGTACACAAAAATAGTTACAAAACACCAGGAATTCCAAAACAAATGGCTATCTATTTCATAATAATAAGTTGTTTATTCCATTAACAGAATTGAGACAACAAATCATTGCCTGGCACCTTGATTCAGGTTTAGCAGGACATCCAGGTGCACACAAGACGTTGGAGTTATACACAAGAAACTTTTGGTGGGAAAACATTCAAGATGATGTCCGCAAATCTGTCAAATCATGTCCAACCTGTGCACGAAATAAAACCCAACATATTGCATCTGCGGGTTTGCTACATCCCTTACCCATTCCTCCGGTACCCTGGCACACTGTTAGCGTGGATATGGTCACTGACCTACCCAAAGTAAATAAATGCACAACCATCCTGGTAATTGTAGACTTACTATCCAAAATGAGTCATTTCGTTCCACTGACTAAATTACCCACAACCGTGGAATTTAGTACTATTTTCTTAAATCACGTGTTAAGGTTGCATGGTCTGCCCAGTAAAATTATATCCGATCGAGGCCCCCAGTTTAACTCCAAATTCTGGAAAACCCTGTGTACTCAATTAGGAATTGATGTGGCATTAAGTTCCGCTTTCCATCCACAAACCGATGGACAGACTGAAAAAGTTAATCAGTACTTGGAGCAAAGTTTATGTTGTTTAACATCTACTCTGACGTCAAGTTGGGAAGAAGCCCTCCCGTTAGCAGAGTTTGCGTACAATAATAGTATTCATTCTGCACTAGGGTGTTCACCATTTTATTTTTTAACCGGTCAGCATCCACAGTCCCTTCCTACCTTATCTTTGCCATCCACGATTACTCTACCATCGGTCTCAGAGCGTTTCGCTCAACTACATACCATGCAGGAGAAAGCTAAATTATGTCTTGCTAAGCATAAAATACAGGCCAAAGTCCAAGCAGATAAACATAGGTCACCCGAGGCTGTGTACAAAGTAGGAGACCTAGTCTGGTTGTCCATGCGAAATATACAGTTAGAAGGTCCTAGAAAATTACAGCCCAGATTTATTGGACCATTCCCAGTGAAACAGGTTATAAACCCAGTCACCATACAATTACACAGTTACCAGATGATCTCACAATTCATCCCACTTTTCATGTGTCCCTAGTGAAACAATACCATCCCTTAACAAGGAAAGATACCCCTCCACCTCCAATTATCATAAATAATCATCCAGAATTTGAGATTCGGCGTATCCTTGATTCAAAAAGAATACAGGGAAAGTTACATTATCTTCTTGATTGGAAGGGTTATGAAGCCTCTGAACGATCATGGGAACCCGCTTCTCATGTACATGCTGATCGATTAATCAGACGGTTTCATGCCCTCCATCCTGATAAACCACGTCCGGTTAGGCGCCCTTACCGGGGGGGAACTGTTACAGGTGCATTATCCCATGCACATCTCCTTCCCTTTCCGCCTTGATTTGAACACATATCAGCAGAAACAGATTTAATGGTAATATAACACTGGTATCTTGTATAAGGCATCCTGTTAATGTATGGATTTCTTCCATTACAACTCATGGAATGCCATCCTGTTCATATATGTGTTTACTGTAAATTATGTTCATGTATTATGTCATGTTCTTTAACTGTGGCTCCATCATGCCGTAAGTAATAGAATAATGTGTAGTTATTCTGTGCAAATCCTGGGCCTTGCCACAAACCCTGGGCCTAAAAGACAGTTGGAAGCCACACCCGGTTTGCCACAAACCCTGGGCCTGAAAGACAGTTGGGCCACACCCAGGACCACACCCAGCACCTGCTTAGGACTGGAGCCTATTTAAACCGCTCCCCTTCACTATTCAGGGCTTGGCCTTGTTGCTTCAACACACTTACCTGGCTCCAGCTTTTCCGATCGGCATCTCCTGCTTGACAGCCTTGCATCAGCAATTTCCTGGCTTCCTGGTTCCGGGCTGAGTCTCCGGTCCAACGTCTTCTTCCGTGTCGTGTTCCCTGAAAAAGAAGCGCACAGAGAAAACATGCTTTAAGGTATTTTTTGGAAGACAACTATCCCACGGTGAGTCTGCTTACATTAGAACTTGGAATGTTTGCTTTAGAACTTGGAACATTGCTCTTTGAACTGCGCATATTATTAGAACTATATTTCTTGGACAGAAGGAACACACTTCATCTCGAGTGTTACGGCGAGTTTTACCGTAGTACTCAGAAACTATTGACATTTATAAAACAAAGACTAAAATAGAAGGTTGTGCCTTTTTAAAAGTGTGAAAATAGTTATCGCAAAGCGTAAGTTAGCCTTAAGAATCACAACAGCACAGATGTGGTTTTGACTACTATTATTTTGTATGCATTATTTTGTTCCTTTATGGCAGAAGGTTGTTTTTGCAGCATTTGAACTTCTGTGGACTCAAGGCATCTGATCCTAAGCTGGGCATATAAGGATTCAGGTACCTATGCTGATGAACATAACTAAATGCTATCATGATTGTTAAACTTATTTGAAAGTATATTAATGATTGTATTGTTTATTGCAGATTGCATAAATCGACAAGTAGATTGTTAGATCAACCCAAAATTCTGTTGAAACCTACGTAGTCTGTAGGTAAGAATTATTGGAGACTTTTGGTTACAAGTTTATGATAACTGTAAGAAGATACTGCCTCACAGATATACACATTGTTTATCTTCTGTGTTTTGTACTTGGGAGTCTAGTAGAAAACTCAAGCCACTTTCCAGTTACATTCCTGTTTATTGTATCCTGTGAATACTCAAGCCCACAGAAGCCCTGGTCCCCCTAAAAGAAGACCGCTGGAATCTTCTTGTTTCTCTTCTCTTGTCATCCCTATCCCTTTTCCCCCTGAAACTACCGCATTGATCCTAAGTTATATCTTGGTATCACGCTGCTGGTTTCTAGAGGGATTGGGGACCTGTCGTCTCACCGTACACATCGTCATCAAGGTGAAACAATCTGGAGCACAGGTGAGTGCCTCTTAACAAAACCTGAAGGGCAGCCAACTAGACCTTGGAGTCACTCAAGTAGCCTGGGATGACAGGTGCAGGCCCAGTCTTCCTTCTCTATTAGCAGGGCAGTCCTGAGGCAGCAGGACAGTACTCTGGTACCAAAAACTGAATTTAGGGGTTTTTCTCTACCAGTTCACGTAAAACTCCAAGGTACATGTCCAACCTTTTAAATACACTGCACCATTCACTATGGGATGTTTAGGGCCTACCCTTGGGATGACATAAGTGTTAAAGAGTGACTTTTAGGTTTGGCAAAAGGTTTATTTTGCCAAGTCGAATTGGCAGTTTAAAACTGCATACAGTTTTATATAGCGCAAACTTGACCCGAAGGTATCGGGTATCAGAGCTCTTTACATAGCACGAGTTGCGTTACATGAGGGCACATTCGTTTTTTGTTAGGCACGGGGAGATAAAGTGATTTGCCCAGAATCACAGAATGTTCAGCGTCATTGCCAAGACTCGAACCCAGTTTCCCAGATTCGAGGTCGACAGCCCTAGCCGTTAGGCCAACTCCTCTCCCCATGTTTAGACAGGCTTAAGTGGGTGGCATAATAAGTGCTGCATACTCACTCGTAGCATTTCATTTACAGGCCCTGGGTACATGAGGCTCCACTTTACTAGGGACTTACAAGTAAATTAAATGTGCCAATTGGGTGTAAGCCAGTTTTACCATGTTTAAGGCACAATCACTTTAGCACTGGTAACAGTGGTAAAGTACACAGAATCTGATAAGCCAACAAAAATGGGTTCAGAAATCAGGATGGATAAGGGCAAAAATTTTGAGGGTGGCCCTGCAGAGAGGTCCAGGTCCAACAAACTCCATGACTCTCATCAACTCAAGGGGAGTTACCAGCAGTAATTATGACCCCGGTATCTCCCTCAGTAGTTAACAGTGTACTCATAATGAGATAGTGGAAATTGTGCTTCAGAAAAAAGAATAACAATCCATATTTAAATAAATTAGAACATTCAGGTAAGGAACGTTACTGATTAATGCTGTATAATAAATGCAACAATGTTTAAGCATTACGCCATGGTAAAGTGAATTCATAGTATACAAAAGGCCGTAATATGAAAATAGATTTACTTGGATACCGTGACAGTGTCTTGAGATTTCACTAAGATGATTCTTTCTGGGGAGCAAAATTACCAATGAAGAAGTACATTTAATCTGTTTCTTATTATTCTATTAGTCAAGAAAACACCATTTTAACCAGAACTTACACACTTAAACATATCAAAATAATAGTGTGAAATCAATACGAATTCAGAAAGAATGAGACAGAATACTCAAAACAGCCATTGAGTGCTTATTAAAACAATCTGTTTTGCCTCTGCAATCGCCAGTATCGAAATGATTAATTAGAGATGTACATGACTGTGTATTTCTTGCATTTGATGTTTCCTGCTTCATGTAGGTCTTGTTACCGGCCATAAAACCCTTCAATTTAGTTTTACCCAATAGTTCTCAGCCAGTCAAATAATGTTATCCCTCTATAATCCTGCAAAATGTAAGATCATATTGATCCAGCGCTAATCCAATAGTTATCAGGGATCAATACTCAATACATCATAATACAATGGCCCATACACATTCACCCAGAAATCTTGATGCGCTGGGGTCAATTTATATGTACGATCAATTCCTTTCCTTTTCTCATGGGATAAATTATGACATCACAACTAACTTTTAACATCAACTTTCCTTCCACTTGGTCGATGGACCAATTAGTTGAATAGTTGATGGCAATGATTAACTTCTAACTTACTAACCATTTAATAAATCTAAAATGATCACAGACTCTCAGTGAAGTTAATAATGAATTTTATTTCAAGAAATTAAAGATTATGCTCAACTGCGTTTGGTTACACAATACAAACACTGAATCTCACACGAGGAGAACTTTTACCTATGCAGTACAATTGAAAACGCTAACCCATCTAAACATAGCAATGACTTTATGCAATGAAGGAGTGGATAGAGTAAGAGACAAAAGTTTCAGCAAAAATATATATGCGAATCATCATATACCTAACGGAGGGAATAGATGAAGAGACAATAATTTCATCTAAAAATACATATCATTGACGGAGTGGCTAGGTAGAGAGACAAAAGATTCAGGGACAAAATACATTCATAAGATAAATTCTGAGAACCAATTAAACTAAATACAAACCTATTGGTCTGTAAGAAAACCAACCCCGCAACCTAGGGGATGATGGGGTTTTCCCAACATAGGATCAGGAAACAAAGGATAAGAAGAAAAAGGATCGGGACAGGTCAGGAACAGCTAGGCCTCTCTGCAACCCGACGAACAGCGACGCATTCCCCCTCTTTCTCTCCTGCCAGCCTAAGCTCTAACCACACCCCTAAAGGTACCCCAATTATACCCTTAAACTAACATGTCCATCCCACAATTGTTGCAAATAATTCTACATCTCGCAAAGGGATTGGGGTTTTGGGAGGTGGCGTTGTCACAGCACTGCTCCCCGGTCCACCACGAGCTTTCAATCTCGATTGTGTGGAGGGAGTATCGGCAACGCCTATTCCTCATTTCCCTCTTCCGGGCTGGAGACCGGAGGGGGTGGAGCCTCTATTTGTATTTAAAACGGATGTCACTTCTTCCGCGCTGCGGACGCACGCAGCGGACGCGCGCAGCGGGTGCGCCAAAGGCAAACCCGTCTGCGCCGGTCCACGGCCAGACAGGGCCAAGGGCCAGACATTATGCTCGTTTCTTATCTTACACTGCACCAGAGTTAAAATCAATGCAGGGGAATTGGGCTATTGATCCTCGCACCCATTCCAAACTAGATAAACTAGAGATTCTGTCCCACAGGGACCCCCACTCTGCAACTCCTTTCAATCCTCTTAGCCAGGAATCCCTTAATAAAGACAAGTGCCGGCAAGTTTCAACCAACCCCGCACACCAAGTGCTGGAGGGACTTTCTATCTGCTATTTAAATACACGCTCAATGGTGAAACACCAGCTCGAGATCTTTCACCTTTTAGATGCTGACAAACCTGACATCCTCCTTCTCTCAGAAACGTGGTTGACAACGGAATCTGCTCCTGACATTCTTGCAGCAATTCCAGACAATTACTATATCCTCCAGGCTAATAGACCTGCGGATAAAACTGGAGGAGGGGTCGCAGCAATAATTCAACAGAAGCACAAATTTACATCATTAGTATCTGTAGGTATCCCCTCGGTCGACAGCCTTCTGTTAAAATTTGAATCTCACCATTCTTCTTTCATATGTGTACTATGTTATAGACCCCCACATCACTTTCCTACATTCCCCCAGTTGTTAGGTGATATGATCCCCGAACTGGTGGTCAACCATTCCCGAATTTTGATTATTGGCGATTTTAACTTCTGGCCCTATGACGCACGAGAAAGTCCCTGCTCTATCGAATTCACTGAACTCTTAGTGGGCCTGAATTGCACTCAGCATGTAAAGGTAGCCACACATATCAAGGGGCACATTTTAGACCAGGTCTGGACCCCCAACCTAGAAATTTCTCACCTGCAGGTCTCCTCTTCTATATGGTCGGACCATCACTTTATTACCTTTGTTATTCCCTATGTCCGCCCTACTAACATTCCTTCGCCAGGTACTTTTATGGCCAGAAACTGGGGTCGGGTGGACATCGAAGAATTTTGTTCCTCGTTAACTGCCTCAGCCCCCTCTGCCCTAGATGAGTCTCCTCATACTTAAGCGGAAAACATTAATACTTGGCTGGACTCGACCAGAGATAGCATAGTCCCCTTGAGAAAAGTTAAAACTAGGAGGCCCCATGATGCACAACGTTGGTTTTCCGCAGATCTAAAATTAAAGAAACTTGCACTGAGACAAGCTGAACGCAAGTGGCGCCGCGACTACTGCCCCGCCAAAAAGGCCGCTTTTGTGTCTCTACTGAGAGACTATAAAACCGCTATCCTTAAGACCAAAGCAGAATACTTCTCTTTTAAAATATTAAACTCAGCCAATAAAGCTAAGGACATCTTCTCTATTGTGGATGAACTTGCTTCACTGGATCGAGTCATGGCAAAACCTGTTCCATCACAAACTCTATGTAATTCTCTCAATTCTTTCTTCATCGAGAAAATTGCCACCATTAAGGCCAGTATTCCTAAACCCTCCTTACCCCTGGACCTTTTATGCTCTTACACAAACCCTGCTCATCTAGATCAAATCCCTCTTATTACTCAAGACATTTTTTTTTTGCCCTACTTAAAAAGGTCTGCTCTGGCTCCCCCATGGATAGCTGCCCCCCTCACATCCTTCCGGAAGCATTCCTACGCTGCCCGGACCCTCCCTTACTGCTCATCAACAACTCCCTTGCTCAAGGGATTGTTCCAGACTTATTCAAAAAAGCAGAAGTTGTCCCCATAGTCAAGAAACCTAGTTTAGATCCTTTGGTTCCTGGTAATTACCGCCCCATTTCTTTGTTGCCTTACTTAAGCAAGATTTTGGAAACCCACGTTGCCAATTGTCTCAGTTCTTTTGTAGAGCAATCGCATTATCTGGACCCTCATCAAGCAGGGTTTAGACCTGAACATTCAACTGAGTCTGTCAACTTGGCAGTCCTGGATGAACTGAGAGGGGGGGCTGATCAGGGCACTACTCAGGCCCTGGTGCTCCTGGACTTGTCGGCCGCTTTTGACACGGTCGACCACCATCTTTTGATCGACCGTGTCGGCTGCGCCGGGATCCAGGGTCTGTAATTGAAGTGGATCACTTACTTTCTCGACAACCGCTCCCAATCAGTTCGCCTCGCTAATTTTTGTGCAGAACAAAGAAAACTGACCTGCGGGGTCCCACAGGGCTCTTCCCTCTCACCCCTTCTTTTTAACCTGTACATTTTACCTCTGATCCTGGCTTTGCGTAAAAGAGAGGTTATAGTTTTTAATTATGCCGACGACCTCCAGTTGGTGTTTAACATTGATTCATTTGCATCATCTGTTGTGAGCTTCCAATCCACTATGAACTTCATTAGTGATTGGATGAATATAAATCAGCTCAAACTAAACCCTGAAAAAACCGAGCTGATCCTCACTGGCGGGTCGGCCAACCCTTGGAACTCCAACTTCTGGCCTCTGTCACTGGGGAACCCCCCACTCCCAGCTAGTTCTGTTAAAAGTCTGGGAATTGTGATCAGTAATGATCTAACAATGAAGGCTCAGATCTGCTCAGTGGTCTCCGGATGTTTTTTTCATCTGCGACGTATTTGTAAAATCAGTAGATTCTTGTCCACAGAGGTCCTGACTCAAGTCGTCCTTGCCCTGGTAGTCTCACGTATTGACTACGCAAATTCTCTGTACGCTGGTATACCAGTATACCAATTGCATCGCCTGCAACTGGTTCAGAATAAAGCGAATAGGCTGATCTTTGGTCAGCCAAAACACCAACATGTGAGACCACTGCTGAAAAGCCTCCATTGGCTTCCTGTGTCCCAACACTGTCTATTTAAGCTAGGCTGCACCATCTATAAAGCTCTCTCAGGACGTGGTCCTGTCTTCATTGCCTCAAAGTTACAGCGGTACACTCCTTCGCGTGACCTACGCTCTTCCAATAAGAACCTGTTGTCCCCCAATCTCTTCAAACGGAAGAAACATGGGGGCCTTAGATTTACGACCTTGGCTCCTCAATTCTGGAACCTTCTTTCTCCCGAACTGCGTATGGCAAGCTCTTACACCGAATTCAGGAAATCACTTAAAACTTGGCTATTCTCCCAGGCATATAACTGAACTCACTATTTTGCGACTGCAACTGTTCCCCCTTTAGCGCCAAGAAACCGCCTGGTGTACGCGCGCTTAACAAATCACTTTTAACATAACATAACACTGTGACTTCACCCTTCTTTCAACTATCCTTTTGTTCATTTTCATTCCCAGCGTATGGTTCTCAGCTTGTTCTCACTTTATTACATATAATACAAAATTTATCAATTTCATTCATTTCTATAACATCATCCGCAGTCTGTTTCTCCGGTCCCACGCTTGGACACTGGTTTTGGCAGTCGTTCGACCTTCTGGCCTTCACCCTCCTCAGGTGCTGCGCGTCTGCCTTGCTTCTGACAGAGCAAACTCACTCCTCATGTTTTCCCCCTCCCTTTTTTAGCCATGTTTAGAAAGATGGCTGCTTCAACTAGCACACTAAAACAAACAAAAATGAACATTTATTAATTATATGATAATGAAACCTTCACTGTTTACCACCCACCTTGCACTGTTCCCTATTAATGTTACCTAGCATAAGCTTTGTGCCAAATTAGTATTGTTTATTAGTTCAAAACAGAATACAACATGCAGATTACTGAAGCATATGCGGCCTATTTATCCAACACTTCTTATTTTCCTTAAATCACAATTATTATTACAATATTATTTTGTTTACATGTTAATTCAGACATGCGCAAAGCAATTTCCCTTATGTTCGTGTTGGGTGTACATTAGTTTTTTCAACAACTAATTACTGTTAGTATGTATTATGGGGGTATCCGATCCGAGCAGGTTTCATTTTTGCGAAACCCTGCTCCATCAATATCAACGGTTAATACATTTGTAGGCCTCTTAACTGCCGAAACAATGAAGAGTCTGTAGCAGGTAGGTAAAAACAAAATACAATAAATAAATGCGATTAGGGATATAGATTGTCAAAGTATCTCTCAAAAGTATGTTCTCGAAAGCGGAGGTTATCCTACCTGCTGTAGAATTTTCATACATTGACAAACTATTTTGAAGGTGATTATGGCATTTCTAATTTTCAATCACATCCCCTCAATTTTGTCTATCAGACTCCAGAACCCAAAAGCACACGTATCTCCCTTTTCTCTTCTTGAAACCCCTACAACAGATTAGAGAAGGCAGACAATCTCCCCTCGTTGCTAGCATCTGATTCCCTTTCCATTAACTGGCTTATCTTCCACTTAAACTCACTTCTGCTAGCAAGCAGTAATCAGATAACTTAGCATGGGAATCTACCCCAGGTGCTTGTGAACACAGACTAACAAACTAACGCTTGTTACAGATCCTCCTATTTATTTTCACTCTGGTAAATTGACCGACTACCGGACATTCTCCATTTGGACCTATTTTCTATCCACACGTATACTTATCTCTGAAAATTTCCAATTATAACTCTGTGAATCTTCCATGTAGAACCCATTCCAGGTGCCTGGGCGCCATGAGCAACAAACACAAAGTTACTCTATAACTCACCACACCAGGCTATGCATGTGTGTGTATATAAAAGGTAGAAAATGCTAACAAAATGGAATTATGACGCTCTATGTTTTGCTTTAAATGTGTGCCATCATAACAAATCGTATTCACATACACTTCCATAAACCTTAAACTCAAGTGTAGTGGGATATCTGTGTGCTATCCACGTTGATCACAACAAATAAAAAATAGCTTTGACTTCCTGAATCAATACTTTTAATGAAAATTAACATTCCCAGTCTTGCAGAATCTGTAGGTTTAGGCATCATCAAGGGCCAACCATGTGTTGGATGTCAGGCTGCTCACCGTGACAATGTCTTCAGCACAGAAAATGACACTATCAAAAGCTGATTTTGAATCACGTTTTTGTATAGTGAACAGTTTTAATGTATCTGTATTAGTAAACATGGAAGTGATTTTCAAATATTTGGATGAACATGTACATTGAATCGTAGGTGAAAGCATTCTATCAGTTTACGACTAATCCCTGGAGTAAATATTATTTATAGCACATCATGAGTATCTTGTTCTGCAGTACTGGATCTCCATCTACATTTGACACTGTGCATTTTAGTCCCATATGTCAGAAACTGCGAGGGAGGAAGTGTAGTAGTGAGCCTCAGCAAGGCCTACCAGTGCTTAGGGGTTCACCCTTCTCTGCACAGAGTCCTCAGACACTTAGGAAGAAGTTGGCACAGAAACTGAAAATAGAAAAGACAGAGTTTATTAAACCTCATGAAGTGGAGTTACATTCACACATCACCCTTCAGTAATGCATGAAGTAGCATACTGAATGGAAGGACCATGGTCCTTTTATACCCACACAGGGGCTCAAATGGAGGCGGTACAAACACAAATGCTGGTTTTAGGTACATATAAGGTCATACAGAAAATGCACAGTCGACAAGTGGGTGGAGCTAACAGTTTCTACTTCTAGTAGACACATCCTGACATTTATAAACTCGGAACAGCTGCAAGATCAACTGAGCATGTGCAAAGCAAAAAGAACTAAATATAACTTGTCTCTAGGCAGATTTCAAGAGCAGTTAACAGGAAGGTAGGACAGAGCACATGGGGAGCACATGGTAGCACATGGCAGCCAAAATGGCTGCCAGAAATACAAAATGGATTCCACAAAGCGGACAATTTAGCCTCTGAATACAGGCTGTCTTCAGCTAATGCTTAACTTAAGTGCTGCCAAATTACAACAGACGACCCTTTCAGCATTGGCTGAAGACATTCGTTTATCTGGGGTAATCTAGATATTCATCCCGTACATCTATTAACATTATTTCGGCCACCTCTTTATTCAACATTTGTTGGGCCTTTGTTTCAGCAACGTTCCCTTTGGTAGGTATACAAGCAGAGATGCAAATGGAGCAAAGCATTGGACCACATTGGATACATACACAGCATGTAAAAAGTATTGTGATTATTACACACAGGATAGTCAGTAGCTTCCAGCCCCAAGCAGAAACAAGAGTCCAAAACCATCCAGCAAAAGTCCAAGTACCAGTCTCTGGATGAATTTCTGCAGCAATCTTATGCAGTTTTGATATTGCGTCATATACTGAAGGTGAGTGATCCGGTATGAATACACAACAGCTGCTACCGATGATGCGACATGCACCACCTCGATCAGCCAAAATTACGTCTAGCACCATCCTATTCTGGAGTGCTACAATCCTTGCAATCTGTAGTTCCTCTGTAATGTTCCCAAGTGCCATAGCTGTGTGATTGGTAACAGCTTCCACAACACAAGTTAGTCGCCTGATCTTCCTGCTATTTAATGCAGCACCCACAAAGAAAAATAAGCCCAAGTTGAAATCAACATATTGTTGTAGGGTAGTGTCGGTTTGGTCAACTTCATCCATACTTATTGTCCTCTTATTTCTGTTTTTGGAAATATCATTGTACAGTTTAAAATCACGGTGATACAATGCAGGTGCCAGAAACACAGGGGGCAACAGAAAAGATACATAACAGATTCCTGTCCACCCAACAGGTAATTGATAATATCCGTTATTTCCACACACAAAATACGTGTTATGCGAGGCTGTGAAAGTGCTCTTATTGGCACCTTCAATGGTCAGGATTACAGTACACTCGCTCCTCCCCACTGGAATTCTTCCAACACTACAAATACACAAATATGCTTTAGCTTTTGTCACAGAAATCACAAAAGGTCCAATGTTCTTTACTATTCTCACATTTGTGAAAACATATGGTGTTGAAATATTGTCCGGTTGATACTCTTCCCATTCCCATTTAGTCCCTTTGGCTTGTGGATAACCTTCTTTATTTTGATAACATACTTTATTAAGTTGAAAAATAATCCCACCTACTGAAGGCTTTCCATATGCAAACAAGAGCGCATACCAAGCTTGACAAGAACCATTGTGAGAAAATGGAAGAGGAATAAAAGGTGTTCCTCCTTTCTTTTGATGTGCAGGTATCATCCCACACACCCAACAGTTGGTAGTATTTGTAGCATTGTGAGTATGGTGCAACATCTGGATAAAAGTATTGTTTAGATAAGATTGTCGATGCTTTTGCTCATGGTAAGGAAGAGTAAAGTAGTGGTGTTCCACGGGTACTGGCGTAGTGGCAACAAAAAGCTGTCGAACAGGAGCCACCGTCTCGATGTACCATGTAATTGCTGCCATAGCCACCATAGCAACAACAAACCCTACAGCACAAATGATTCTTTTGTTGGTCATTTTAGCAGCAGTAATGATTGATCTTTCTGAAAACTTGTTGAAAACAATCGTTGGAGCACTTCTCCCTGGGCAGCCGCTGATTTCTTCACCATGGGCCAAAGCGGGTGTCACTACACTAATACAGGGCTGATCCCTCTCCCCTTGCCACATTGGCTCTCCGTTTCACTAACCCAGGGCGGTAGCTCAACCAGTCTTTTTCAAAACTGCAGATCCTTTCCTCGGTCTCAATTGATATCTGGATACTCCAGTGATCGTGTGGTCCGGGAAGACTTCCGCAGATTCGTCAGGTGAGATAGCTTGGCCTTTCTCCGTCTCCAGAATCTCTCGATGGTCGGTCAACACAGCAGGTTCCACCAAGGCAGGCGACACGCGTTTGCAGTGTGTGCGGTGGATCCAATTCTTTCTGTTTGTCACTCGAACTGCTGTCCTTGTCGCAAGGAGCACCTGCTCTGGTCCTCGCCACCTTGGCTCCAAGCTGTTCGATCTGTCGAAGACCTTGACCATTACATGGTCACCAGGACGGAGTTCGTGGGCCTCACCTGTAGATCTGTCAGGAAGAGCTTCTCGAACCTGTTGATGAATAGAAATCAAACTGTCAGTTAACTGTGCCAAATAATCATTCATCAGAACACAAGGAACATCATGTATGGGGCGTGGCTTAGGAATTCCCCAAATGTTCATCGGTCTCCCAAACACCACCTCATAGGGGGTAAGACCTGATCGTGAATGTGGCACCGATCTTATGGATAGTAATGCCAAAGGTAGTGCATCTGGCCACTTTAGGGACGTGGAAGCCAGTATTTTCGCCAACTTTGATTTTAAAGTAGCGTTATACCTTTCCACCAATCCTGCTGATTGCGGGTGGAAAACTGTATGGAATTTCTGTTTGATCCCTAATCCTTTCAGGACATGCTCAACAACTTGCCCAATAAAATGAGGTCCATTGTCACTCCACAAAAGTTTGCAAACACCGTATCTAGGGAAAAACTCCTTTAGAAGCACCTTTGCTGTGGTGAGAGCAGTATTATCCTTCGTAGGGTATGCCTCTATCCATTTGCTAAAGGCACATACCACCACTAGGACATATTTCAGATTATTGCAGCGTTCGAGTTGGATGTAATCCATCTGCAAAACTTCAAAAGGTGCTGTTGGTGTAGCAAACCCTCCTGTAGGAGTTTGTGTCCCTTTTCCAGGATTATACTGCCAACAGATCAAACAGGACTGTACTACCCTTTTGGCTGTGCTAGCAATTTCAGGATGCTCCCAAACTTGTGTAAGCAATTTAGTTATTGCTAGAGCTCCAACATGTGCCAGCCCATGTGCCATTTGAACCATAGGTTGTAAATAGGCCGCAGGCAATTTCCACTTATTCATTTCTTTGTTACGCCAACAACCCTCATCATCTAAAATTCCTTCTTTAGACCATTGCTCAAGCTCTTCCACAGAAGCAGATCTCTGTATATCCAATACTTCCTCTCTAGCATCATGCCAACGCTCAGCTTGTGATTTCACTACGTACATGGGTGTAGTGCTTCGCTGCATCGCAGTCTCACGGGCTACGCGGTCTGCAAAGGCATTGCCTTGTCCTATTTTGTCAGTCACTTTCTTGTGTGCGCTACACTTCATAATAGCAACTCTCTTTGGGTATGTAAGTGCAGTCAAGAGATTATGCACTAACTCTCCGTGCATTATCTGCATCCCATGGGATGTAAGAAAGCCTCTTTCCTTCCAGAGTAGGCCAAAATCATGAACCACTCCAAAAGCATAGCGGCTATCCGTGTAAATGTTCACCCACAAGTCAGTGCTAAGCTCACATGCTCGTGTCAAAGCTATTAGTTCAGCAGCTTGAGCCGACTTCTGAGGTATGCGAGCTGTTTCCACTATTGTCTCAAGCGTGGTAATTGCATAAGCAGCTGAAGTCGTGCCATCTGGTAACTTCAGACAGGACCCATCAACCCACAGTTCCCCATCTACATCTGGAAGGGGCGTATCTTGCAAATCGATGCGACCCTTTGTCTGTTCCTCAGTAACGAATATACAATCGTGAGGCTCCTTTGACTGAGACTGAGTCGCAGGATATGGCAACAAAGTGGCGGGGTTCAGTGTCGCACATCTCTTCAAGGTAATATGAGGTGCTAGCAGTGTCAATTCGTATCCTGTCAAACGAGCACTAGTTAAGTGCTGAGTCTTAGTCTTAGTCTTAGTCTTAGTCTTAGTCATGATACTGCATGGGGTACTAGTACCAACAGTTTGTGTGACAAAACTATCCCTTCACTCTGACGTATGGACACAGCCGTCGCTGCAACTGAACGGAAGCACCCAGGTAATGCACGAGCAACAGGGTCAAGAACTGCAGAAAGGTATGCGCAAGGACGCTGTTTGTCCCCGTGTGTCTGTACTAAAACTGACAATGCACATCCTTCTTTCTCATGTACATAGAGTGTAAAAGCCTTCGTGTAATCTGGTGTGCCTAACACTGGTGCAGAGCAAAGAGCTTGTCTCAACTGACAAAAAGCATTTTGACATTCATCTGTCCATGGAAGGGGGATCGGAGTGTTTTTAGTCAAAAGTGCTAGCAAGGGTTTAACAATGTGTGAAAAACCCAATATCCATTGCCTGCAAAACGAAGTCAGACCAATGAATGCACGGACATCTTTCTGCGTGGAAGGTACTGGGGTGTCTAAAATTGCTTGAATGCGATCTGGTGTCAGTGCACGGCCCTCCTTAGACAGAAGGTGTCCTAAATAGGTCACCTTCGGTCTACAATATTGCAATTTCTTCCGTGATACTTTATGGTGGTGTGTAGAAAGAAAAGAAAGCAAAGACAAAGTGCATTTCTCACACTGCTCAGGTGTATCAGCTGCCAACAAGATGTCATCGACATATTGTATGAGAGCCACTCCTTTAGACAAGGTAAAGGAATCAAGCTGTCTTTTTAATGCTTGACTGTAAATACTAGGACTCTCAGTATAGCCTTGAGGAACTCTACAAAATCTGTATGATCTATTATTCAAAGTGAAACCGAACAAATATCGGCTATCAGGATGAATAGGAATCGAGAAGAAAGCATTCTTCAGATCAATTACAGAAAATGTAGTTGCTGTTGGAGGGACCAAGGTAAGCAATGTCGTTATGTCAGATACTACAGGGTACTGTGGTACTACAATCTTGTTAACTTCTCTCAAATCGATGATAAATCTATAGATCCTAGTGTCAGTATCTTTTTCAAAATGGGAAGAATCGGACTATTGCAGACATTGTAAGGAACTTCTTCCACAACCCCCACCTTAATTAAATCATGTACAATACGTGTGAGTGCTTCTTCTCCTTCTCGAGAAATGTTATACTGAGGCAGTCTTGGCAATAAAGCGCCCTCCTTAACACTAATATGTACTGGTGGAATAACCATTTGTCCTACATCAGTGTCCGAAGTAGCCCACAAAGTACTAGGGAGTGAGGCTAGTGCAATGTCCTCTTTAATAATACAAGATCTCTCAATCACAGGGTAGTTGTCATTCAAAATAACCCGTACTCCTTCCGGAGAACACCGTATCGTAGCCCTAAAATATTTAAGCATATCAAGACCCACAATATTGTCTGGTGTGTTTGGAGAAAGCAAAAACGGACATGGAGCAGAAAACTTATCAACATCAAATGCAAGTGGTTGTGACAATGGGCTAAGGGAAGGTGTTCCATCGAAACCTATCGATGTAATGGTTAAGCCAGACAGGGGAGCCCTTGGAACCAATTGTTTAGACAAGGCGCTACGAGTAGCTCCTGTATCAACCAGAAACTGATCAGTAGAACCCAAAACATGTGCTGTAACATAGGGACCCCTCTGATCTACTGGAACTTCAACTGATTCCTTACCCCATCCTAGGCAATCCTATGCATAAGCAGAGTCTTGAAAATCAGAGGGCACATAGTCAGACATTTGATATTGGTTCCTTCTATCAAAAGTGTTAAACCCATCCTGCCCACGTATATTAGCATCAAACCGAGCATGATCATTCGCGCTTCCTCTAGGCCCTTGATATCCTGAACGATTTCTCATTTGTCCCCGACCACGTAGATTCTGCTGAGCACGCAGCACTGGACAATCAGAAAGCCAATGTCCAAATTTTTTGCCGTACGCACACTGATCAACAGACAAATTCGAACGGGCAGAGGAAGGAAAGGACGAACCATAAGATCCACGTCCACCTCTATCATTACCTCTAGAAGGCGGACCATAAGCTTGAGCCAACATAACCTTTGTTTTCAACTCCTTAGACTTTTTGTCCTCATTACCTTTGGTTTCTAATTCTTGCCGCTCATAATCCTGGGCCATAGTTAAAAGAGAAACCGGAGAAGATGTAGTCCATGAACTCTCACTGGCCTTTAAGCGACTAGCTATTCCTGGCAAAAGGTTTGCGACATATTTATCGACAAACAGATGCCTACCCGTGTCATCTGTCAATGACTGGCCACTAAAATCGTGAAATGCTTCTTCAAAGCGTGTGAAGAAGTCAGAAACTGATTCATCTACCTTTTGCTTGCAAGACGCTAGCACTGTCCAATCTATCTTTTTAGGGGGAATGATCGTCTTTAACTTAACTAATATAGCTGCCGGAAGATTTAAAATTAACTGACACGGTTTCTGTGCAGGTTCTCTATCTTCATCTAACCGCTCTAAATCTTTCCACAATGCTCCAAATGTCGCATTATCATCTATTTTGCGCACAGTTCTCCACATATCAGGTGGTAATATTAATCCAAAAAACAAATCAATATCCGACAAAGTCATAGTACAAGAGCTGATTGCACCCTCAACTTCCTCATAAAAGGCTGCTGGATTCTTTCGCGGGTCAGGCAATGCATTTTTAAGGGCCATAACATCTGCTCTATTCCAAGGAGTGTAAACCCAATTATAAATAAAGTACCCTTTCGCATTAAGAGAAGTCTTATCATCCTCTGTACCCGTTCCTTTAGGAGGAACATATAAAGGCGCGGCTTCCCGCATGGGTTTCACATGAATTACAACATTCTTATCTGTTTCAGGAGTAGAAGTTCGTGCCATGCTGATCTGAGATGCTAGTGCAGCTGTTTCTGCTGCCTTTTTCTCCTCTCGCAAACGGGCTGCTTCAACACGCAGTTTAACCAAGCGTCTGATCGTGTCAGCCACCTGGGAGAAGACAAAAAGACCGTCACGTAATTGTTTACAATCAGCTGCTACATCATCGGGCTCCACTTCTACCGAATACTTCCTAAATTGTTCAATAACCTCTGCAGCAAATGTATCGGTAAAATATATTTGCTCCCTTTCCTGCCATCCTTTTATACTATCTAAAAGTTCAGAAGCAGTGGTAGTACTACGAACGGCTTTACGCGCAGTAGATCTGATGTCAGATGCACGCTCAGCAGATAGCATGGAGCGAGTTTCTCGAGCTTTGTCCTGGTCTGAAAAAGAGTCCTCATCTGACTCATGAGGAGCGGAAGAAAAATATACGGAGGTGGAGAACGATCTAATAACAAGAAATCATCTTGCGGTTTATTAAGGATAGGATAAAGGGGCTGCCTAACAGCGTATTGGCCAGTTACCTGTAAATGGCGTTCCCTATCTTCCCTCTCTTTAATTTCTTTCATCTCCTTGTTTTTTAACTCTAATGCTTTCGCATAAATGGTCTTTCGCTGTTCTTTGTCAATCAAGGCTTGCTCACGCTTCATTCGCTCACGCACTTCTTTCTCCCACATTCGCACACAATCAAACATATATTGCCTAGTCTTTCGTTTAAACATACATTGTTCCGCATACTGAATTTTTCGCAAATCAAATGACCCATACATAGGCCAACGCAACTCAGGATCTTTACTAGTATATTTGTTCCATAACGTGCAGTACATTATAGAAGAAATACCATACTTAATATACATATCCCTATTAGGCGTCCCCTCCGGGGGCTGGTTGTGCTTCGTCAAGTCTCAAATTGGTACCACTACAAAAGCAACACATCCTACGAAGTGTGCTGAAAACAGGCATGCCAAAAAATAGTGCAAAATATGCAGTATTATAATCAAAGTAGCGCTTAAAGTACTCTTCGTACGTTGCGCTGTTCAAACAATTTTAAATAGAGAAAATTCTCCTCATTACCTGCCTATATGTATTGCAATACATATATAATTACAAAACAGATTCCAAAATTGGCCAATCATACAAACAAAGCCACAGTAAGTGTTACTAAAACTACCTTACCAATCAAAGGCATCAAACCAACAGCAAGTGCCGCAAAACGGCTCTTACCAATCAAATGGTGTCCAGGTTCCAACTGCCAAGTTCTCAAATCGACCAAATGGTCACTGCACGGCGAATCAACAGAAGAGATCTCAGTCGAGGACCGGCGCCGCCGGGATGGTCAGATCAGAAAGAAAGGAAAAACGCCGTGGGTGCCAAGACTCTGGTCTCCTCATGCAGCGATCGCTTCCAAGAGCGAGATTCCAATCCTTCGTCTCGACCAGTCCTTCGGGCATCCGAGTCGCCGATGAGCCCCGCGTTGGAAGCGCCAATTTGTAGTAGTGAGCCTCAGCAAGGCCTACCAGTGCTTAGGGGTTCACCCTTCTCTGCACAGAGTCCTCAGACACTTAGGAAGAAGTTGGCACAGAAACTGAAAATAGAAAAGACAGAGTTTATTAAACCTCATGAGGTGAAGTTACATTCACACATCACCCTTCAGTAATGCATGAAGTAGCACACTGAATGGAAGGACCATGGTCCTTTTATACCCACACAGGGGCTCAAATGGAGGCGGTACAAACACAAATGCTGGTTTTAGGTACATATAAGGTCATACAGAAAATGCACAGTCGACAAGTGGGTGGAGCTAACAGTTTCTACTTCTAGTAGACACATCCTGACATTTATAAACTCGGAACAGCTGCAAGATCAACTGAGCATGTGCAAAGCAAAAAGAACTAAATATAACTTGTCTCTAGGCAGATTTCAAGAGCAGTTAACAGGAAGGTAGGACAGAGCACATGGCGAGCACATGGTAGCACATGGCAGCCAAAATGGCTGCCAGAAATACAAAATGGATTCCACAAAGCGGACAATTTAGCCTCTGAATACAGGCTGTCTTCAGCTAATGCTTAACTTAAGTGCTGCCAAATTACAACAGAAGGGCAATGACATGTGTCAGCCTAGCTAGGGAGATTAATTGTCCATTGTAGGAATGACCATCTTTTGCGTGGTATTCCCCTAGATGTTTCTATTTACTACCCTACTTTTGCTGGACCCGTTACTTTTGGCATTAGCACTCTATGCACTTTACTCCTTCTAACCAGTGGTCAAGTGCATGTGCTCTCCCTTCCAAGCATGGTACCTGGTATACCCCTGATTGGTACATTTAATTTACTTATGCGTCCCTACTAGATAGTACTACATGGACTCAGGGCCTGTAAATTAAATGCTGCCACTGGACTGCAGCACTCATTGTGTCACCTACTAAAGAAGCACTGTAAACATGTCTCCAGGCCTGCCCCTACAGCCTGTGTGTGCAGTTTGTGATAAAATTACCCTTTTGCCTTGTCTAAGCCTTCTTTTGGTATTACTTATAAGTCATCCCTAAGGTAGTCCCTAAAGGTTCATGGAGCAAGGTGCATGGTATGTAGTAAGTAGGGAATGTCAATCAACCAATCAATCATTATTTGTATAGCGCTACAATTACCAGTGAGGGTATCCGGTCGCTGGTTTGCAGGGCTCAGTTGAAAAGCCAGGGCTAGTGACTTTCTCTGAAGTCCGCCAGTGAGGGTGATGATCGGAAGTGGAGGGGAAGGTCGTTCCAGGATTTGGCGGCGAGACAGAAGAAGTAGCAGCCTCCACTGTGGCTTTGATGGATGCGCAATGTCTGTGTGAGGGCAAAGGTGCGAAGGTCTCTGGATGGTTAGTGGAAGTTCAGGCGGTGTTTGATGTATGCTGGTCCTAGGTCTTGAAGGGCTTTGTATGTGTGTGTCAGTATCTTGAATTGGCATCTTTTCTGGACGGGGACCGGTGGAGGTTCCTAAAGTGTTGTGATGTGGGTCCATTTAGGTAGGTTGAGGATGAGTCTGGCCTCTGAGTTCTGTATCATCTGTAATCTACTCATGTGTTCAGTGGTGGATCCTGCATTCAGTGTGTTGCCATAGTCCAGCTGGCTGGTGACTAGAGATTGAGTTGCGGTTTTCCTTTTGTTGATAGGTATCCTTTGAAGATTCTTTGGAGCATGTGGAGAGTGTGGAAGCAGGCAGAGGAGACGCCGTTTATCTGTCCTTAATGGTCAACTTTCAGTCCAGGATGATGCTGAGGTTGCTGGCGTAATCTGTCGGTGTGGGTCCAAGTTCTGCGGGCCACCAGGTGTCATTCCAAGGTGAGGTGTTGTTGCCAAAGATCAGCACTTGGGTCTTGTCAGTGCTTAGCTTCAGACAGTTGGTCTTCATCCAGTCAGCGACGTTCTTCATGCAATTGTGGAAGTTGGTCTTAGTGGAGGTGGGGTCTGCGGAGAGCGAGACAATGAGCTGGGTATCGTTGGCATAGGATATTATGTTGAGGTCGTGGGTTCTGACGATGTCAGCTAGAGGTGTCATGTAGGTGTTGAAGAGGGTTGGGCAGACCGATGAACCTTGAGGGACACCGCAGATGGTGCCCTTGGCTTCTGAGGCGAAGGGAGGTGGGCAGATTCTCTGAGTGCGTCCCGTGGGGAATGATGAAATCCATCTCAGGGCTTCTCCTTGAATCCCAATGTGGTGCAGTCTCTTGATGAGAGTGTTGTGGGATACGGTGTTGAATGCTGCGGAGAGGTCAAGGAGGATCAGGGCCGCCAATTCTACTTTGTCAAGGTGGGTATGGATGTCATCCGTGGTGGCGATCAAGGCAGTCTCGGTGCTTTGCTTGGTGCAGAAGCCAGATTGGGAGGCGTCAAGCAGGTTGTTTCTTTGTAGGTGTTCTGTGAGCTGCTGGTTGATGGCCTTCTGGAGGACTTTGGCTGGAAAAGAGAGTAGCGAGATGTGGCAGTAGTTCTGGAGTTCGCTGGGTTCGGTGGAGGGTTTCTTGAGGAGAGGTCTGACTTCATTGTGTTTCCATGAATCTGGAAAGGTGGCTGTGGTGATGGATGTATTGAGTATGGTGGTGAGTTGACGGCTGATGTTCTCGCTTACGAGGTTAAAGAGTTGGTGGGGGCAGGGGTCCATGGGAGCTCCCGAGTGGATGGAGTACATGATGGCTGTGTTGTTCTGCATGGCAAGCTGTTCCCATGACGTGATGGGCTGGCCGTGGGAAGCTTCAGTAGGAATGAGGAGGATGTGGAGGTCAGTGGGTTGAGGCTCGAAGTTCTTGTAGATGGTTGATATCTTGTTGTGGAAATGGTCCGCAAGAGCATTGCAGAGTTTCTGTGAAGGGAGATCGTGTTCTCGGTGGCTGTAGTGCAGGAGAACTATGATGCTGAGGAGTTCTTTGGTGTGGTTGGTGCTTGCTTCAATGTGATTTGCCCGGGCGGCTTTTTTCGTGTCTTTGAGTCACTGGTGGTATTTGTTGAGGGCTGACTTGAAGTTGGCATGATCTGTGGTGTCTCTGCTGGATCGCCATCTTCTCTCCAGTTGTCTGAAGCTGTGTTTCATTGTCCTAAGGTCTGGTGTGTACCTGCTGGCTAGCTTGGTGGATATGTGGGTCTTGGCTGTTTGATGGGGGTGACTTGGTCGGCTGCGTTGGGGATCCAGGTGGTGGAGTTCTGGACTGCTTGTTCTAAGATGGTTGAGGGGTCGGGTTGAGTGGTGTTGAGGGTGTTCATCCATTGGATCTGTGACACTTTGCTCCCACTGCGGAATGTGGAGTTGGCGGGGCTGGTGGTGGTGCCTGGTGATCCTGCGATGGTGAAATGAACAATGAAGTGGTTGTTCCAAGTTAGTTCTGTGGTATGGCTGTATTTGAATCTGTTGCTGGCCAAGAAAATTGGATCCAAAGTGTGTCCTGCTCTATGTGTGGGGTCGGTGACCAGCTGGGCGAGGCAGATGTTGCCATGTGTTCCAAGAGGCTGGTGGAGTTAGTGTCTGTGGGGTCATCCAGGTGGAAATTGAGGCCTCCTAGGAAGATTTAGTGGTTGGACTTGATGGCTAGTGGGACGATGAAGTTGGTGAGGTTGCCTCTGATGGTCGTTCTGTCATATGTGTGGAGTTGGAAGTTGAGGCATTCCATGATAGGTGTGGTGTCATATTTAGTAGTTGTTTCTTTGTGGATAATGGCAATGCCTCCTCCATATTTGTTGGTGCGGTCCCGGTGAGTCATCTTGTAGCTGTTGCGCGTTGCGGTGGCAATGTTGGGGGCAGAGGAGGGGTTGAGTCAGGTCTCAGTGATGAAGATCACTTTGGGGGTGAGGATGGAGATGGTGTCCCAGACTTCGGTGGAATGTTTGCAGAATGGTTGGAAATTGAGCAAAGACATCGGAGTGGTTCTGGTGCAGTCAGTGAGGTAGATGTGGCACAGGTTTCTCTGAGGGTGGTAGGTCCTGAGTTGCAGGAGAAGAGACAGCGGTGGCAGGTAAATGGTCCTTCTGTTGAGCATTGGGATGTGAGGCCGCAGTCGGTGTGGCTTCCAGGATCTAGGGCACGGAGTTCTGCAGAGGAGTATTTGTGGGTGGCCGGAGAACCAAGGCTCCTGGCACTGGGTGCAGTTGAGGCACAGATGGGCTTTCCTTTGGTGTGCCTTCGGTGCACCAGTAGTGCCCCTGCTTTGCGCCCGCACTGAGGACTCCATTAAGTAGGTCCTGGGAGGGGGGCGGGGTGCTGGGTGGCAGGAAGATGGAGATGGGAGCTGAGCGTGAAAATGGAGGAGACTACATGAGAGAAGAAATGTCCAAAACTAATCTACAGGGAAAGGCAGCACAAGAGCAGGAAACTGAACAAGTACAAGTACAAAAAATACACTCAGGCAATCAACAGGATGAGCTAAAGGTGTGCTTTATGTGTGCTTAAGGGTTACATGTCCTGCAGTGAAAGATCTCCAAAGTCTTTTTTCTCTGTGACAAGGCTTGCTCTCCCGTAGAAAAGAACATGCTTAAATTATAACACCTAATAATGCATAACTTCAGTTTAAGAATAGCTAGAACCATGGTTCAAAGAATCAAATTAATAGTAATTTGAAATCCAATCGAACAGTGAAGTTAGAGTTTGAATTACTACTTTGAAAAAGTCACTTTTAGAAAGTTGCCATTTTCCTGCCTAAACCAAATGTGCCTTTCTGCCAGTTTTCAGTGTCATCTGACTCTTAATAGCTCACCTGTGGTGAGAAGTTTATTCCTCCCAGACATTGCACAAAAGTGCCTTGGGTAGTGGGAACGGTGTACCACTCCTGGACAGGATGGCCTGGGGGGGTTGTACCAAGCCACTTCCTGAGCTACAAAGGGTAGCCTGTGGGCATTATGCAGCCCCTATTTGAGTTTCGAAGATACATGCCCTGTTACTGGCAAATGCAGATCACACCTGGTCCTTCCTGCCCTTTGGTCCACTAGTCAGACTGGAGCCAAACCCAGGGGAAAGGGAAGAAAAATGCCCAGAACCAGTTTTAGGGTTAGAAAAAGGGGTGTCCCACATACACAGGCTGGCAAGGGGTATAAAAATGACATCCACAGAATCTGAAGAGAACGTTCCTGGTCCTAAGAAGATTCTGAAGGAGTGTCCTGCTGTCTGAAAAAGGAGGATTGGACCTGCTTTCCTTGAACACAGGACCATAGAAGTGACTGCAAGTGTCAGTTGGCTGACCTCCTGTTTGAGCTACAGGGATACCACAAGCTTCCATATATCCATCCTGCTTTCCATCTGACCGGACCCAACTGGAACTGACCTGGTCCCCACTGCTGGCCACTCTGGGGGTGAGTCCTGGCACCCAAGTTCTGTCTTAAATGTCCTGGAACCTTGGCTGGAGTCACAGTGCTCTTCTCCCTACCTAAATGAAGGTTTGACCAGATCTGATGCAGAGCGATAAAGACCCCTAAAGTCCCGCACAACTTTTACTATAAGACTTCACCGGATACGATACAGAGTGACTCTGTGCCTCACAGAGCCACACAGAGCAGATCTTGACTGAAACCTTCACCGGGTCTGATGCTCAGTCACACAAACCCTCACAGAGCCTCGCTGCACAGAAAAAAGCTTCACCAAATCTGATGCGAAGCAACGCAGAGCTCCGCAGAACATCACCACACAGCTGAAAGCTTCACGGTATCCAATCCCGAATGATGACAAGTTCTGGAAAATAGCACAGTGCAAATCCCGCACTTTTTGTTATTTTGCTGTCATTTCATTTTTTCACATATTCTCAATTTATTTTAATTGGTTTGGAATTGTCCTTGTGCTGTGTTTTCACGTTAATACTGTTTTTGTACTGCGAAAATACTTTACACATTGCTTCTAAGTTAAGCCTGACTGCTTTGTGCCAAGCTACCAGAGGATTAAGCATAGGTTTATTTAGTGATCTTTGTGGTTCACCCAGACAAGGATTTTGATTATTATTTGAGGTGGGTTCTCAACCCTCTCAACTAATAACCCAATTCCTTACATCTATCTTGAAATAGGTCACCTGTAATCAGTAGTTCGACCTCAGTCCAGTGCGCCAGAGTAGTAGATGTGTAGGAGCGTATACCATATGGCACCTCTATAGAGGGAACAGTAGGAGCATACAGTAGTTTAGATGATGTTCTTCATACACATCTCTCTCAACACACCAGTGCTGTCGACATCAGGGTATTAGGTGCACTCATCTTCTGCTTCTGGTACAGAAGGTATGCAACTAGCTAACCATGGCTCTCATCTCCATTTGTCCCCGTTTCTGGGCTAGCCCATCAGCCAGTCACCTGGATAACCACTGGATCTGTCAAGTAATACAATTCAAGATTAGGCAGCCCTAAATGACCTTCAGAGAGTGGTTGTTGCAGGGTGTCTAGAGCTGGTGTATGTCAATCAACGACCAATAAAATCCTGAAGTAACATTTCCAGGTCTCTAAACCAGCACCCTGGAACCCCTACAGCAGGTTGGCAAAGTAAGAGAAAATCTAGTGAGTGTGACCATTTTAACAAATGCCTCCCTGCCTATTACCTATAATTTCAAAAGCCCATGTTGCCCTTCAGATTCCTCAGTGCTGTACCCAAATTAGCAGCCCTGAGTTCATTGATTCAGTTATTTATCCTCACCCCAAGTTTCAAGGTGTATTTTGCTCTCAGGTGATTCCTCCTGGATGTATTTATTGGACTATGAGGCTCAAACTAGTTTAATATATCATAGGATGCCAAACACCTCATGAAGTATAGTTGTGGAAGGTAGTTCTCAAACTCAAAATACTGTTTATTTCGGATTCAAGATCCATAAAACATTCAAGATAAAACATAACAGTCATTTCACATCTCCTTAATAGTTTGTTCACAATAGCAGGTTATAAAGCTATAAAAGCAATGCAACCTAAATTTTAAAGCTATATCCTTTTATACAAAATAGCAATTACAACGATATTACTAAAAGTTTGATAAAGAACAACCTTGTTATCATTTGTAAAAAAGCTAAGATCCTAGTACGTCTAGAACGACAGTAGAGGGAGTTAGGAAAGATAAAACTTATTAAAATACATCATAATATAACCAATAGGGTAGACAAATTCTAACATTAAAATCAGAAGAAAAGGAAATGAGAAATAAAAACTTCCTTCACCACACATGAAAATTGCTAATAATTATGGCTTACACTGGCAGGAAAATGTAGATCTATAGTTTTCTTTTGCAGCGCTAGTAAACTAGCGGATGCCATAATCAGAAAGGCAGAGGAATCCCTCCAGGTATTGTTTGTGGATAAGCCAAGCAGCCTGCAGAAATTTGGACATGCTAATAACTACAACTTCCCTAGTGTAAGACTTCAGAATCCTTATTGCTTGCACGTAATGCCTGACACCTAGAAGGTGGCATACTGGTATGATCCACTTTTTATGGGGAGCCCTGTATGTGGTGCAGAATAGTAAAAAATGGTGCAGGGTTTCAGGGACCAATTTGCAAACGCGGCATACTGTACTCGACTCAGAGTACTAGTCCCAGCTAGCGGTAAACCCAAAATTGGGAGTGGCCAATATCTAAATTTTAGGAATAGGTGTCTTAGAAGGGAGCCATGGATAGCGTCAAGGGAAGCTTTATAGGTTGGGATATTTTTGTGATCAAGGAATTTGTTGCTCAAGCTACCTGTCTTGAAATTCCTGACCTCTCCACCCCAGAGGTATTTCCTACACCTATCCATAATTATTTGCCTTGGGATTTGAGTGGCTTCATCCAGGGTATCCCAAAGTGAATGGAGGCCTAATATATACATTTTTTTTATTTTTTTACATATGTCAACCATGGTATTCTTAGATGACCCTTGGTACTTCAGAGTTCCCTAAGAGGAAGTCTCTAGGGTTCCAATTTTTTGGTGGACCACAGCCTATTCCAAAACAGCAAGGATGGCTGCTGCATAGTAATGGAGATCGGGTATAGTCCCAAATATTGTAACAAGGGAAGGTGAGGTGAGCTTTGTGGAGGTTGGATCAAAGCCTAAGAAATCTGGTTTCAGCCAGTGTGAGTTCCTTAGCACCTGTGTGGCCCCAAAGTTCAGCTCTATATAGGGCTGAGCTTTTTATTTTCACTTTGTACATTTCTATGGCTGGGGAAAGATTTTTAGATTTCAGTTTCCTTGCCATCTTAAGGACCGCCCCTGTCTCCTGCTGTAATTTTACTCTTATTTGTTTGAACCCTCCAGCTAAAAGTATGGGTCAAGTTCACCCCGAGATAGTCAAAGTCTTGGACTTGCAGAAGGGGAGAATTTTAGACTTAGATTCTTGCCCGTTCTGATCTATATGGGTTTAGTGCCATAGATTTGGTTTTTGTTAAGTTAAGCTCTAGACCTCTATCTGCACAAAATAGCAGGAAGCGATTTATAATGACCTGAATCCCAAGAGGGGTTTTAGACATAAGGAGAGTATTATCTGCAAATAATAGAGTAGGTATTTTGGTGGAGCCTACTTTTGGGGCATTATTGTTAGGGAAATCAAGGAAGGTAGTTCTTCTTCACTGTTGTTCAATAACAGTAGTATGCCATCTGCACAAAACAAGACAATATGCATTTAATCAGCAGGATTACCCTATCTCTGTTTTCAATTCTAAAGAGTTCCTCAAAGGGCGCTATTGCTAGGGCAAAGAGCATTGGGGAAAACATGTCTGGTTCCTCAATGGACTGAGTATAATGGCAAAATCATCTTCCCTGTTTTAACTCTAGCAGTTGAGCTACCATAGGGAATTTTAATCCACATCTGTTTGCTGAATGTTGTCAAGTGCTTCATCCCATAACCTATTGAGACACGTGCTAGTGAGGTAGTACTCTTAGCGGGTATGAACCTATTTTAGTCATGGTGAATACATGCTGTCATATGCTGGTGAAGTTGTGTGGCTAAAATTTTCTTGAGAATTATAAAATCCAGATTCATCATTGAAAGTGGTATGTATGAAGATATGTCAGTAGGATCTGTGTGCTGCTTGGGAATAGGAATTATATGTGCCTCACTCTTGGTGTTAGGGGGCTTGCTGCTGTCCCAGGCTGCAGCATAAAGTCTAAGCAGCTGAACCACAAGAACACTGGTGTATGCAAGGTAAAATTTAGCTAGTAAGTCAACCATACCAGGGGTTGTCCCATTAACCAGTAGCAATACTGCTTCCCTGATTATCACATCCCAACTGCTCAACTGCCTGTGCTGACACTTTGTTCAAGTTCAATCTTTCTATGCAAACCAGTATCTTAGTCGCTCAAGCCTATTCCTTTGCATTTATGCTGAACCTGGTAATATTCAAAGAAGGCTGTATTAGTACTAGCCTGGGCTTGGACTATGTGTCCTAAAGAAGACATATTGGACTAATGGGCATGACTGTATTAGTCAGCCTGATCAACCATGCCAGTAGGCCTCCAGACATCTCAACTTCTGGGGAAGATAGGCCTTGTGGTCAAGGTATCTCTTATTTCCATTAGAACCTCATATCTTTACCTCAGGTCCAGCAACTTCTGTTTTATTCTGAGCTGTAAAAACTGCTTCTTGCTTTGCAAAGTTACATACAAATCACAAGCAGTGCTTTTATCATAGGGTGACACAACAGTGCTCCACACTAATCATACAAACAAGTAGAACCCAAACGTACATCCTTGCTGCAGTCACACTACAATGGAAGAAACTGGGGGAGTGCTATGTTCCTCAGTAACAGCTTTGCTGTTCCTGGTTCCCCCATGTGTGTTCACATCAATAACTGAAGTGATATGTAATGGCATCTGTTAGAAATGTGGTCGTTGGTTGAGAGGGTGTGAGCCCTGGGCAAGCAACAGCCACAATTCCTTGCAGGGTGAGCCACAAAAAATTAACTAAATTAACCTGCACACAACGCTGGGTAGCCTGGCACAAAAAGAACTCAAGCTTAACTTAGAGGCAATGTGCGACGTTTTTATGCAGCACACAAACGGTAAAAAAAGTGAAAGTACAACATAAGAAAAGTCACAAGCTAATTTAGAAAAATAAAGTAATTTTAATCAATTATTTGGCAGCTAAATGCCTAAAATCCAATCAGTAAAACAGGAGTTGTGAATTTTTTAAGTTTTTAGTGGAACTAGCGCCTAAAAGAATAAAGCATCAACCTCGAACATCTCGTCACATGAGACCAGGTCAAAGTCGAAGAATATGGCTGAATGTGATGAACCGCAGTTCAGATACAAGAAGTAGATTGGGTCAGAGCTTACATTTGGACTTAGATAAATTCAGAGAAAAAGAGGCTGAGAAGGTAAAGTTCAGCTGGGCAAAGCTGCAGGTGTTCGAGGAGGTAGCTTTGTCGTCAGATAGTCTTGCATCTAAGCCATGGTGAAGATTTCTACATTCTGACTTAATCACCAAAATGGAAGCTGAACTTTTTCAGTGGTATGAGGCGGAGGGCTGTAGCCGATTTCATGAGATCGGATACCCCTTTTAAAAATGACCACTGAAAAGGATTTGTTGCTGCAGAGAAGAACGTAGCAGGAGAAGCCGTGAAGTCAATCCTACTGGCGATGGACCTCGGGCATATAGGCAAGCAGGTTGGTACCAGTCTCCTCCTGGTTCTCAGAGAAGTTTTGGCCAACATTGTCCTAAGTCCTCAGTTTTGGGATTGGCCATCTGGGCAGAATTAGCACCACAATCAAGGGTCTAGGACTGGTGGTACACCACTTGGGGGTTGAGGACTCACTCAGGCTTGGTCCAGGTGTAGTTACAAGATGGTGGGAGCCTTTTTAGTCCCTGTGGCTCTGCACATGTGACCAGCAAACTAGCCCTTGGAGTCACTTCTGGTAGTCCTGCATGCAGATGAAAATGTAGGGCTCAAAAACAGGCCTGGCTTCTGAGGGTTCAAGGCAGGCTCCAGGCAGCAAAGCAGCCCCTCCAGGTACAGCAGCAGTCTGGCACAGTGCACAGCAGCAGACAGTCCCCTGAGAGTCCTGTGGGTCCAGGAGTGAACTGAAGAGTGGGTCTGAAGATACCCTTCTTCTGGAAGGTGGGAGAAGCTTCAGGAAAGGTTCTTTGAAGTGCATGGCATATCCTGACTCCCCTGCACTGGTTCTAAGCTGGCTCCAGTAACAATGCAGGGCTGTAAGCCAGAACAGAGGTTATTCAGTTGTAAGTCAGGCTGTGCTCAGTGGCGACCCCCCCCATCCTGACAGAAGATGTCCCATTGAGGCACACTTAGTCCATCTGTTGTGTAGCTGGGAGGAATTCGCAAAGTCTAACTGTCAGCTACACCCAGTCATGTAACCTAAGACAGCTGCAGGCACAAAGGGCAAAGGGCGGGAAAATGCTGACATTCTAAAAGTGGCATTTTCAAAATTGTAATGAAAAATCTGACTTTACAATTAAATGGGTTTGTTATTAAAATTCCATAGGTTCCAAACATAATATATCTACCTGCTCCCAATTAGGAATTACAGCTTTTTAACTGTAATAAGGAATCCCCGATGTTATCCTATGGGAGGGGTATGCCTCACAGTAGTGAAAAACAAATTCTTCGCTACCAGGACATGTAAAAGTTAAAAGTACACAACCAACCTTCTAATTACACAGTAACCTGCTCTCAGGGCTACTGAGGTCCTAACGTAGGGGTGATTTACACATAATAGAAGTAAAGTTTAAGGCTTGGCAATGGGGTTTAAAAGCCAAGTCGACATGGCAAGTTAAGACTACACTCTGGCTGCAATGACGGCTGGATCATGATTTAGGGTGCTACTTAACTAGGTGGCACAATAAGTAGTGCAGGTCCAATGGTATCATTTAATTTACAGGCCCTGGGAATATGGTATACCACACTACAAGGGATTTATAAGTAAATTAAATATGTAAATTAGGTATATACCAATCAAAGCATGTTTAGGGAAGTGAGCACAAGTTCTTTAGCACTGGTTAGCAATGGTAAAGTGCACAGAGGCTTCGTCCAACAGAGACAAATTCTGCAAAAAGTGGAGGGCAAAAGACAAAAAGTTTGGGGGTGACCCTGCAGAGAGGTCCAGGTCCAACAACATCAAATTTCCCCTTATTCCAAATACCTAGATGATATTTATGGTGGCAATCTACAAAGTTAAATATACACATGAGTAAATCTACACATTTATGTTTACTCTTACACTTTTTAGTACTACTTTAGGCTATTCAGCATTTGCAAATGTAAATTTACTACAAAGTTTAGGCTTACATATCTACACCACTATATTCAGGAGGTGGCGCCTAATATATAAGTGTATAGATTCTACTTGTAACATTTCACACGTAGGCAGAGATCTCCACCACCGGGACAGGTAACTCCCTGTGGTAAAGTATTGGGAAAGGTTTAACAGTTTATTAAAGTTTACAAAAATAGTAACATTTTTTTAAGATAAATATTAAGGTGAAGTAATTTAAAATAGTTATTTTAAATGTAGATCAAAATAAAGAGATGCAACGGTATTACTAACTTAATTTTGATTACGTATATAATTAATTTAAATTTATTGAATTAAATTACAAATATTTTTCTTATGATTGAAATAAAAACAATTGTCAACTAGAGTAAAAACATTATATTTACTTATTATGTTCCAATGAGGATCAATTGAAGTCCCTGCCTCCATTATTTTATATGGGATGGTATTGCCACACCAGTCATTGGTGATGTGTGGTGCTGAATTACTTCATCTCTTAGGTAGAGAGCATTCACTACTGTTTTGGGTCCTTTTTGGCTGTAAAAATTATAATAGTGCTGCTTGTGAATAGCAAGGGTCTTACTCTATTGCGGGTTGGTGCATGTCACTCACTAAATCCCTCCCTAGCCATTTCTTAATCCGTCCTTACTTCTCCTTTAACAGCTCCCCTTTATTAGTAAATATTTCCCATTTTACAGTTACTACCCCATCCCTCTCACATTTACTAATAAATCTTATACCCACGTATGAGGAGGTATCTGCATTTGTGGTGGAGATCTCTCCACATAAAACATAGGAGAGACGGAGGTGTAGATCTCAGCCTGCTGGTTTGTTTGAACAGCATTTTGTAGTAAGTTAGTGTTAGACCTGGCATCCTTGGCATGGTTTACCCTGACTTTTTGCCTTCAGACCTCCTGTTTTTGCGGACTTCGTTTTTGTTGGCATTAGGATTCTGAGCAGTTTACCACTGCTGACCAATGCTAAAGAGCTTGTGCTCTTTCCCTAAAACATGGTAGCATTGGCTTATTCACAATTGGCATATTCAATTTACTTATAAGTCCCTAGTAAAATGCATTACATGCGGCCAGGGTCTGTAAAATAAATGCCGCTAGTGGACCTACAGCAGAGGCTGTGCCACCCTCTTGACGTTCTCCAAATCCCAGCTACCACCTTGGACAGCGTGTTTTATAAATAGCGGCCCGCCAAGCACTGAATGCTTGCTATTAAAGACATTCTGAGTATCCAGTCTTGCTTCGGTTCCAGGGCTTTGTATTAAGTGCCGCTTGAGGAAAGCGCTGCCTTCACAGCATCTAGTTGACACCAAAACCTGCAGAATCACGGTAGGGATGAAGTTTCTAATGAGCCAAACCTTTGGTGGAAAGCGCATGTAGGAATCCATAGACTGACAGGAGAGCATTTTTATCCCATTACATTCAGAGGGACACTTGCCTTGAACCACTGTGTTTCTGGCATCCACCCTATTCAATCATGAGATCCTTTATTGCAAGTTATGTTTAAAGACTCTAGTACTTGTTTCAGATTCCCCTTCACAAGTAAGGAGTCCATTGAACTGTGAATAATGATTGTCACACCAATATAAATACTGTGAGGTATACCAAGGTATTGTAGCGATAACTCTGAGTTAAGAATGAGACCTCTCTGACCAAGGGCTTCCTCTCGTTCCAGATCTCTCTCTCCGCAGCACCCTACCTAAAACACTTCCCCTCGTCTGCCTACCCCAAACCTCAGCTGTTTTACACTACAGATTCGGTGCTGCTGGATAGTGGGAATATTGAGAGTATTGCTCACAAATCACAACTTAAGTAGCCCTATAAACATGTCTCAGGCCTGCCATTGCAGAGCCTGTGTGTGCAATTCACCTACCTTGTCAACATGGCAAGATAAACCTTTTTCTAGGCCCAAACCTTCTTTTTTAATACACATAAGTCACCGCTTAGGTAGGGCCTAGATAGCCCCAAGTCCAGGGTGCAGTGTATTTAAAAAGTTTTACACCTCTTTCCACAGCAACTTACTCTTTAATACTGCACATGACCCAGGGGGGTGCCCACGACCCTGCTGTGCACCCACATTGCAGGCAACTCCGCACTCAGGCCACACCACACTATTCTCCGCCTGCACCTGTACCCACCGTGACGGACTCGCATAACACCGGAGACTCTCTCTGCATCCTAACATGGAATGTCAACAGGCTGCTAGACAAGGTTAAGTGGACAGCAGTCCTGCGTTATGCCCAACGCCAAGCGGCCGACATACTATTGCTCCAAGAAATGCAGCTTAGGGGCGCTAACTGCCCCTTTCTAGCGCAGCATGGCTATGATAGAGCCTGGCACTCTGGGTTCACCCAGGGTTTGCGAGGTGTAGCAATCCTCATGCGCCGCAATCTGCCCTTTACAATGACCACTACTGACCCCCATGGATGCTTCATAGCCCTTAGAGGGTCCATGGGAGGGGCTGTTCTCAACCTACTATCCATATATTTCCCTCCATCACTGCTCCCTTCGACCCTGCAATGTACCACCGACCTTATCACCTCGCTACCTCCTGGACTTACAATCATTGGTGGGGACTTCAACGCAGTCATGTACCCGACCCTCGACGCCACAAGCCCATTGACTAGCACGAGGTCCGCCCATGCACGGCTCCTTACTAACTGGACAGACACACTCGCTATATGTGACACCTGGAGAATTTGGCACCCCCAGACCAGACAGTACACCTACACCTCTGCTGCGCATCACACGCAAGCGCGCATTGACTACATCTTCATGCCAGCGCTAGACTGCCAAAAAGTCAGGCACATCGCTATCCTTCCCAGGGGTATCTCTGACCACTCACGATACTCTTGAGGGTGGGAGACTTCCCCCCCGGCGTACTTCGTCCGATCTGGAGGTTCAATGCGTGGTTCCTTCAGGACAAAAACCTTAAAAAGGCTGTGTGCGCAGAACTCAAACAATATTTTCTGACCAATTGCGATTCGGTCCCCTCCCCGAATATTCTGTGGGAAGCCGGTAAAGCTACTATCCGTGGCTTCGCCAAGGGCCAGCTCAAACTCAAGCGCCAGTCCCAAGATGCTCGAATTACTCTCTTGGAGGCCCAGGTGACTCTCCTTGAGGCCCAGACACCTCCCCAGCAAGACGAGGTACATGAGAGGCAACTCATACACTTACGAGATGAAATCAAGCAACTCTCCATGGAGGCTGCCAAGCTACTATGGAGATCCTCTGTGGCTAGGGTGTATGGATGGGGGGACAAAAATGGGAAACTCTTGCACCGTTTGGCCACATACCCGATGGCCAATCGTATCATCCCGGAGGTCGTAGACCCAGAGGGCACCACCCACTGCACCCCTTCAGCGATAGACCAGACCTTTGCCGCTTACTACTCCAAACTTTACTCGAGGTAGAAGTCTGAGCTCTCTCTTTCGAGTCTACTCACCCAAACACATATCCAACTCCCGCGCTTAAACCAAGCTGATGTACTATACCTAGACCTTCCTGTTACCCAGAGGGAGATCAGCGACGCTATATCGCGCACCGCTCCGGGCAAAACCCTGGGTCCCGACGGCCTCCCTCAGGAGTACTGCGCCGCCTACCGAGAAATACTTGTCCCACATTTGCTGAACGCCTACGCGGAAGCAACCAAAAACGGCTCATTTCTGCCCGAAACAGACGCCGCCACTATTGTGGTAATCCCTAAAACGCAACCTCCTTCGCCAAACTGCGCTGAGTATCGCCCCATCTCCCTCATAAACACGGAGGTCAAAGTTTTTGCCTCGATTCTCGCCCACCGACTAAAACCGTATCTCTCCAAGCTGGTCCACCCCGATCAGTGTGGATTCATGCCTTCTCGTGGCACCAGACACTGCCTCAGACGTCTCCACGTAGCCCTAGCGCATCGTCAATCATTAACTCCTTACTTAGCGCTCCTTCTTCTTGACTTCGTGAAGACATTTGATTCAGTAAACTGGAAATATCTAGACGATGTCCTAACTGAGATGGGTATGGGCCAACACTTCCAGAACTTGGTCAAAGTATTATACTCCTGGCCACAATCGAGTGTCCTAGTCAACGGAGCGCTCTCTGAACTATTCCCCATAGAACAGGGGACGAGACAGGGCTGCCCCCTCTCACCACTCCTATTTGCCCTAGTGATGGAGCCCTTGGCGTGCCTGGTGCAATCTGACAATCGTATTCAAGGCTGGAGATGGCCTAATGCTGCAGAGGACAAAATCACACTATATGCGGATGATGTCTTGCTTTTCTTGGCTGAACCAGCCCAATCTGGCCCTCGCTGCCTTTGGGCTCTGCACCTCTTTGGACAAGTCTCTGGACTGAAGCTAAATTCCAGCAAATCCGTACTAGCCCCTCTTCACCTGTCAAGAGATTTTTTTGACTGGCAGTCTACGATCCCAATTAGAAGGCAGTCCTTCAAATAACTAGGAATCTGGGTAGCCCTGCTCCCTGACCTCGCCTGGTCGCTCAATGTCACCCCATTGGATAAAAAAGCGCATGCTGATCTCCATAAATGGCAAGCACTACTGCTAAATCCCCTGGGAAGAGTCGCCCTCTTTAAAATGATGATACTTCCCTGGTTCCTCTATATGATCCAAAACACCCACTTTCAATTCCCACAAACCTGGTTTAAGGAGCTTGACGGCCTGACTATTAAATTCCTTTGGGGCAGGCGGAGACCTCGCTTGGCCGTATCCCAGTGCCGGATCCCGTCCTTCAATGGTGGCATGGGCATGACCAAACTCTATCTCTACTATTTGGCAGCCCGCCTACTCACACTACACGACTGGTTTAACGGTGACTGGTTGGACCCAGCATTCAGGCTGGAACTAGGTGATCTGGGCCTATCCAAAATCCAGGCGATGATGTACGGTGCCACTATCCCCAGGGCTATGCCAACGGTGACGCAGGCGGTTCTTCTGGCCTGGCGCGCCTCCTTATGCCAAACCCAATGGACGAACAAATTGACCCAATACACTCCACACTGGCAAGGGACCTGGCTTCGAGAGGTCAGTGGCCTAGAGGGATTCTGACCATGGGACCTTATCGGCATCTCGCAGCTTGGGGACGTGTGGACGGGTGACCATATGCGTATCTTCCAAGATCTACAAACCCGCTATTCCCTGCACTCCTCGCAGTTTTATAGATATCTGCAACTACGCCACGCCCTCTATACACACGTGCCTCAAGGCACATCCCTTCCAGAATATAGTCCCCCTGAGGCTCAGATTAGGACAGGCAACCTGGGGAAGGGGGGTGTCTCTCGTATTTACCGCTCTCTTACCAACAACACTCCAAACACACTAGATCGGCTCCGAAGCTTATGGGAGCAGTGGGTGGGACCTCTCGAGGAAGAAGACTGGAGAGACGCTCTAATGGCACCCAAGACAGTCACTACCTCCGCCAGGCTCCGTCTGGTCCAACTATACTATTTGCATGCTACCTACTTAACGCCCAAATGCCTCTTCTGCGCAGGTATAAAGCCAAATGCATCTTGTGCATGATGCGCACATGACCCGACGGATTTCTTCCACATGGTGTGGGCCTGCCAGGTCATCACGCGCTACTGGGATTCCATAGAAAAAGAACTCGCGGAGGTCCTGGGCAGGGAGGTCCCGCACAACCCCTTAAATATACTCCTGGGAGTTACGGATGGTCTGGATGGCTCCCGAGCTGACAAGCAATACCTTACCACTGCCATAATGGTGGCCAAGCGAGGCATCGTGGCTATCTGGTTGGGCCCGAAGTACCCTGGCATATCGAAATGGCGCAGAGGCATAGACTGGTGCGCAGCACAAGAGAAACCAGTTTTTGAGGCCAGAGGGTGTCCAGCTAAATACCGTAAGGTCTGGGGCAAATGGCTAGGGCAGATAGATTAAGCGTGTCTCCCTGTAAATGTGTAAACTGTGTGGGACCTGCAAGACTGTGTAATCCAAACTCATCTCCCTGTGCATGTAAATGGTAATATCAGATGAATGTTGCGATATATTGTATTTGACTTCTGCTGGTAGTTTCTGTTTAAAAAACAATAAAATTATTTGTCAAAAAAAAAAAGTTTGACATGTACTTTTAAGTTTTACATATCCAGGTAATGGGTAATGAAAAACTCTTAAAGTCGTTTTTCCCTACAGCAAGGCGTATATCTCCCATAGGATAACCTTGGGATTGCTGTATTACATTTTATGAGAGCAATTTCCAAATGGGAAGATATAACTGGATCAAGTTTGGTGTCTCTGGAGTCCTAATTTAAAATCCTAACTTACGTTGAAGTCGTATGTTACACTACAATTCTGAAAATACCACTTTTAGACAGTGGGCATTATCTTGCCTAAGCCATTTGATGCCTGCAGCCTGTCTCTGATCTCATGTCTGGGGTGGGATTATGACTGGGCTATGGCATTCCCTCTAGACAGCCATACACAAAGGGAGCTTAGGTGTGAACTAATAGGCCGGCCTGACAGGAGGGAGGAGCTGAGCACAGCCTCACTTACACCTGAATGGACTTTGCCCTGTTCACACACAAAGGACTGCAAACCCCCACCCGTAGTGAGTCTGGAGCCAGGGCAGCAAGGGAGGGCATCTGTGCACTTCAAAGGCATCTCTTTGAAGTCTCCCCACTTCAAAGGCACCACTGGGCATAAATACTGGACCTCAAACACCATCACTTCATTAAACATCAGGACCTGTCGATATTCTGCAAGGAAGAAGAACTGCTGTGCTGCTGAAAGGACTTCCACTCTGCTGGATTGCTACTCTGCTAGATTCCTGCTCTGTTGTGCTGACCTGCTACCTGCTGCCTGCTGCCCCCTTGCCTGGGTTAGAAGGACTGGACCTGCATCTCTTGAACCCAGAACCAAGAGTGACTCCAAGGGCTAGTTGGCTGACCTCCTGGTCTGAAGCCTCACGGACATAACAGACTTCCAACAACCTTGCATCTGCACCTGGACTCTGCCATCTGTGAGTCTACACTGTCAAGTGGTGTCACCCCAGTCCTGGACAATTGTAAGTCAGCCCAAGGTGCTGACAAGGGGAACCAATGCATCTCCTCTGCTGAACGGCACATCCACAAACCAAACCAATGCATCTCCATGGCTAAGTGGTGCATCCTCAAGCAGATCTGATGCATTGACACTGCTGTGTCAATTGGGCCTGGTGCAGAAGGTCTGCATCACCCTAGCAGTCTTTGGAACCGATGCATCGCTGAAGGTGCAGCTCATCTCCGATGAGGTGCCTGCATCTCTCATCGATGGCAGTTTGATGCCTACGATGGCCTCTGTCCTGCAGCCTCACAGCTTCCTCAGAAACAATGCATTGGCTCAGCTCCACGCTGCATCCTCGACACCTGGACTTCGCATCACCACCTCACCGCATCTCCGAACTAACGCAGTGCTTCAACTATGTGACACTCCTTGCCTTAAATCCACGCAACGCTCAGCAGACAGGATTTAAGGTACTTTGTTCAGCGGGCCTAACCTGGTCCATGTCACCAGCCCCCACTCCATCGCGGTCAGCATGAACTTGTGACTTTGGACCGGATATCCTTTGTTGGCACTTAGTGCTTTTCTGCACTATTTTAACCCAAATCTGTGAAATCCAATATCTCCGGTTTCACTGATTGGATTTTTGTCACTTTGGTCTTACTTTATTAATTAAAATATATAAAACATTTCTAACCTGGTTTGGAGTCTTTTTCTGTGGTGCTTTCACTGTTTTACTGTTTGAAGTGTTGCACAAATACTTTACACATTACCTTCAAGTTAAGCTTGACTTCTCTGTGCCAAGCTACTAGTGGGTGAGAAGAGGTTAATTTGGGGATTGCTGGTGCCTTACCCTGACTAGGATTATGATTACTGCTTGACCAGGGCTCACATCCCAGTCAATCAGAAAACCAATTTCTAAAAGTTAGTAGTACTAGTAAAGTACCACTGACATACAACAAAATGTATTTTGTGAATAGGCTCCTTCGATTTTAACATTAGACAGCAGTTTCAACATATATATTTTTTGGCTAAAGTGGGCGTTCATTGTTCATAATTCATCAGCAGTTTGAGGAGTCAGCTCTAGTATATCAGCCTCTCCATCTTCCGAGGCAACCAAGTGTGGACTATCGCCTGCATTGTCACTCACGCATGATAACACACTTGCTGCACTCTCCTCCTTCTGGATCATCTTCACCAGCACTGTTCTTTCAGGTTGGTAAATGGGTCCTCAGAGAAACTTGCCAAAGGTATGTGATTGCACAGATTGCATCAGTCCCCCAGCAGAGTCTTTAAGCAGCCGCCTCTCCTGCATGCCTAACGATGATGCGAGAGCAACTGCAGCCAACATCAGTGCCCAAAGTATCAAATGATTAGGGATGGCACCCAGGCATGCAGAAGCAGAGTGAAACATGTCTAACTACATGGGCCTCTAGCCATGCCCCTGCATCAAAAATCGGATTTGACCATTAAATTATATTTTGAAAATTGAGTGGAAAATAACTGGGGGAAATATATTTTGCTAGAATTTTTTCCGTGCCAAAGATACAAACAAAGGATTTTAAATATATGTAGACCTTTTCCTGGAGATTGCATGTTACTCGAATACGATTTTACCTTAAATGAATGAAAAGACAAGAGGCGTTTAGCAAAACAGGAACAAATTGGTTTAATTAAATGCAGAGGCTGGGAGAGTATCGACAGAGGAGTGTTTGAAGACAGTCTCAAAGTACAGAAGCTTGGGCCGCACATATACACATATTGTGAGTAAAATAAAACGCATTGACATTCCTTGGAATGCATCATAGCCATAAATAACCAGAGAAACAATCAGACAAAGGGGACACAGATGGCCCTCGACCTTCAGAGAACACTAGTGTGGGCCAGTGTGTGCGTGTCCAGATGTCCGGTGTGGTGAGCATGTGATCACCTCGTGCGGTGTGCATGTCATGTCCTGGTTGCCTGAGTGTTCCTAACTGCATGTGGCGTCAAACACTTGTGGTATTTTGGGAGTGCACGCCATTGGCCAAGCATGTTTTATTGGGGCAAATCTCCTAGGTTCTGTATGTGATGTGACTTCCCATCTGTAGGATCGGTCAGGGTTTTCCCTGGGTGAGTGTTTGGCTTTAGGCTCCACCTGTAGCCTGTCATTTGATAGGTATGGGTTGGGGTCACAGGGCCTTTCTGATCACGTATCTCTGACTCGGGGTTGATGGGGAGGTCAACTTGGGTGAATCCGACAGCAATGGTTCGAGGTCTTTAGAACTTCTACAAATTAAGCAGTTGTCATTAACCCCTTCGGTGCGTCGGACGGCCCCTGGCCGTCCTCGCACATGGCACAGGGAATCCCTCTGGTGCGAGCACCAGAGGGATTCCCTTTCACCCCAACAGCCTCGGGGGCTGGGGAAGAGCTTCCCCAGCTCCCGAGGCTGCAGCTTTGGTTTCCCTGAAATGACGATCAGCACGCACGGCGCGCTGACGTCATTTCAGTGAAACCGAAACTGAAATTTCAGTTTCGCTTTCTACGTGCTCAGGGGGCTATCTCAGCCCCCAGAGCACATAGAAAGACGGGAGAGGTATCATTGAAAGGGAAGAATCTCCCCACTCATTTCTGAAAACTAGACACCTGGGGAAGTCCAGGGAGGTATGGCTTGCATGGACCCACCAACGTTTTCCAGGCAAACCTCAAATTTAGCTGAAAAAAATCACTTTTTTCTCAAATTTCTGTGTGGGAAAGTTGTGGGATCACCGGGCTGACACAAATTTCCTACCACCCAACGTTCCCCCAGGTCTCCCGATAAAAATGGTACCTCACTCGTGTGGGTGGCCCAAGTACCCGCGACAGGCAAGGGCCCAAAACATATTGAGGAGGCATCAAAATTACCTATCACAAAACGAACTGGTTTTGCAACGGGGGTCACGTGGGTTTTTGGCCCCAGGCTCGGCGGCCATCTAGGGAAACCTACAAAACCCACACATTTCTGAAAACTAGACCCCCAGGGGAGTCCAGGGAGGTATGGCTTGCGTGAACCCCCCAACGTCTTCCTACCCAAAATACCCTGCAAACCTCAAATTTAGCTGAAAAAATCACTTTTTTCTCAAATTTCTGTGTGGGAACGTGGGATCACCGGGCTGACACAAATTTCCTACCGCCCACCGTTCCCCCAGGTCTTCTGATAAAAATGGTACCGCACTTGTGTGGGTGGCTCAAGTACCCTCGACAGGCAAGGGCCCAAAATGTATTGAGGAGACATCAAAATGACCTATCACAAAAAACCTGGTTTTGCAAGGGCGGTCACCTAGGTTTTTGGCCCCGGGCTCGGCGGCCATCTTGAGAAACTACCAAACCCACACATTTCTGAAAACTAGACACCCAGGGGAGTCCAGTGAGATATGGCTTGTATGGATCTGCCAACGTTTTCCTACCCGGAATCCCCTGCAAACCTCAAATTTAGCTGAAAAAAACAAAATGTTCCACATATTTTTGTATGGAATCACCGTGCCGGCACAAATTTCCTACCCCACACCATTCCTCTCAGTCTCTTGAGTAAAATTATACCTCACTTGTGTGGTTGTCCAATGTAGAATTGGCTACAAACGTATTTTTTTTTAAATTTAGTGCTTAGAATTTGCGGTGTTATACCCTTAATCCCTATGTTTTTGCCTCTTCCCAGTCACAGGCCCTTGCCCCACCCACACAAGTGAGGTATCATTTTACTCGGGAGAATGAGGGGAACACTGTGGGGCAGGACATTTGTGCCAGCAAGGTGATTCCACACATAAATATGTGGAACATGTGGTTTTTTCAGCTAAATTTGAGGTTTGCAGGGGATTCCGGGTAGGAAAACGTTGGGGGATCCACGCAAGCCATACCTTGCTGGACTCCCCCGGGTGTCTAGTTTTCAGAAATGTGTGGGTTTGGTAGTTTCCCAAGATTGCCACCGAGCCCAGGGCCAAAAACCCAGGTGACCCCCCTTGCAAAACCAGGTTGTTTTGTGATAGGTAATTTTGATGTCTCCTCAATACGTTTTGGGCCCTTGCCTGTCGCGGGTACTTGGGCCACCCAAATGAGTGAGGTATCATTTTTATTGGGAGACCTGGGGGAATATGCTGGGTGGTAGGAAATTTGTGTCAGCCCCGTCATCCCACGACTTTTCCTCACAGACATTTGAGAAAAAAGTGTTTTTTTCAGCTAAATTTGAGGTTTGCTGGGGATTCTGGGTAGGAAAACGTTGGGGGATCCACCCAAGCCATACCTCCCTGGACTCCCCCGGGTGTTTAGTTTTCAGAAATGTGTGGGTCTGGTAGGTTTCCCTAGATGGCCGCCGAGCCTGGGGCCAAAAACCCAGGTGACCCCCCTTGCAAAACCAGGTCGTTTTGTGATAGGTAATTTTGATATCTCATCAATAAGTTTTTGGGCCTTGCCTGTCGCGGGTACTTGGGCCACCCACATGAGTGAGGTATAATTTTTATCGGGAGACCTGGGGGAATGCTGGGTGGTAGGAGAATTGTGTCAGCCCAGTGATCCCACAACTTTCCCACACAGAAATTTGAGAAAAAAGTGATTTTTCCAGCTAAATTTGAGGTTTGCAGGGCATTCTGGGTAGGAAAACGTTGGGGGGTCCACGCAAGCCATACCTCCCTGGACTCCCACAGGTGTCTAGTTTTCAAAAAATGTGTGGGTTTGGTAGGTTTCTCCAGATGGCCACTGAGCCCAGGGCCAAAAACCCAGGTGACCCCTCTTGCAAAACCAGGTCGTTTTGTGATAGTTAATTTTGATGTCTCCTCAATACGTTTTGGGCCCTTGCCTGTCGTGGGTACTTGAGCCACCCACACGAGTTAGGTACCATTTTTATCAAGAGACTTGGGGGAATGCTGGGTTGTAGGAAATTTGTGTCAGCACGGTGGTCCCACAACTTTCCCACACAGAAATTTGAGAAAAAAGTGATTTTTCCAGCTAAATTTGAGGTTTGCAGGTAATTCTGGGTAGGAAAACGTTGGAGGATCCACGCAAGCCATACCTCCCTGGACTCCCCCGGGCGTCTAGTTTTCAAAAATCTGTGGGTTTGGAGGTTTCCCTAGATGGCCGCCAAGCCTGGGGCCGAAAACCCAGGTGACCCCCCTTGCAAAACCAGGTTGTTTTGTGATAGTTAATTTTGATGTCTCCTCAATACTTTTTGGGCCCTTGCCTGTCGCGGGTACTTGGGCCACCCACACGAGTGAGGTTTCATTTTTATCGGGAGACCTGGGGGAACGCTGGGTGGTAGGAAATTTGTGTCAGCCCAGTGATCCCACCACTTTCCCACACAGAAATTTGAGAAAAAAGTGTTTTTTTCAGCAAAACTTGAGGTTTGCAGGGGGATTCTGGGTAGAAAAACGTTGGGGGGTCTATGCAAGCCATACCTCCCTGGACTTCCCCAGGCGTATAGTTTTCAAAAATGTGTGGGTTTGGTAGGTTTCCCTAGATTGCTACCGAGCCCGGGGCCAAAAACCCAGATGACCCCTCTTGCAAAACCAGGTCGTTTTGTGATAGGTAATTTTGATGTCTCCTCAATACGTTTTGGGCCCTTGCCTGTCGCGGGTACTTGGGTCACCAACACAAGTGAGGTATCATGTTTATTGGGAGACCTGTGGGAACGATTGGTGGTAGGAAATTTGTGTCAGCCCAGTGATCCCACAACTTTCCCACACAGAAATGTGAGAAAAAAGTGATTTTTTTCTGCTTAATTTGAGGTTTGCATTGGATTCTGGTTAGGAAAAAGTTGGGGGGTCCATGCAAGCCATACCTCCCTGGACTCCCCCGGGTGTCTAGTTTTCAGAAATGTGTGGCATTGGTAGGTTTCCCTAGATGGCTACCGATCCCGGGGCCAAAAACCCTGGTGAACCCCCTTGCAAAACCAGGTCGTTTTGTGATAGGAAATTTTGATGTCTCCTCAATACGTTTTGGGCCCTTGCCTGTCGCAGGTACTTGACCCACCCATGCGAGTGAGGTACCATTTTTATCGGAAGACCTGGGGGAATGTGGGGAGGGTGGAATTTTGTGGATCCACACAGATTCCAGTACTTTCCATCACAGAAATGTGAAGAAAATGTGTTTTTTTTACAAAGTTTGATGTTTGCAGGAGATTCTGGGTAGCAGAACCTGATGAGAGCCACACAAGTCACCCCCTGCTGGACTCCCCTGGGTGCCTAGTTTTCAAAAATGTATAGGTTTCCTAGGTTTCCTTAGGTGCCGACAGAGCTAGGGTTCAAAATCCACAGCTAGGCACTTTTCCAAAAAAGGGTCAGTTTTCACTGTAAAAATGTGGTGTGTCCACATTGCGTTTTGTGCCGTTTCCTGTTGCGGGCACTAGGCCTACCCACACAAGTGAGGTACCATTTCTATTGGAAGACTTTAGGGAATGTGGGGTGAGTGGAAGTTTGTGGATCCACACAGATTCCAGAACTTTCCATCACAGGAATGTGAGGAAAATGTGTTTTTTTGACAAAGTCTGAGGTTTGCAGGGGATTCTGGGTACCAGGACCTGGTGAGAGCAACACAAGTCACCCTCTCATGGATTCCCCTGGGTGTCTAGTTTTCAAAAATGTATAGGTTTGCTAGGTTTCCCTAGGTGCCGGCAGAGCTAGGGTTCAAAATCTACAGCTAGGCACTTTGCCAAAAAAGGGTACGTTTTCACGGTAAAAATGTGGTGTGTCCACGTTGTGTTTTGGGCCATTTCCTGTCACGGGCACTAAGCCTACCCACACAAGTGAGGTACCATTTTTATCAAAAGACTTTGGGGAATGCGTGTGTATGGAATTTTGTGCACCCACGCAGATTCAAGAACTTTCCATCACAGAAATGAGGGAACAATGTGGGTTTTTTTTTTACAAAGTTTGAGGTTCGCAAGGGATTCTGGGTAACAGAACCTGGTGAGAGCCACAGAAGTCACCCCTTCCTGGATTCCTCTGGGTGTCTAGATTTAAAAAATGTATAGGTTTGCTAGGTTTCCCTAGGTGCTGGCAGAGCTAGGGTTCAAAATCCACAGCTAGGCACTCTGCGAAAAAAGGGTCAGTTTTCACTGTAAAAATGTGGTGTGTCTACGTTGCGTTTTGGGCCGTTTCCTGTCGCGGTACAAGGCCTACTCACACAAGTGAGGTACCATTTTTATCTGAAGACTTTCGGGAATGCGACATGGGTGGAATTTTGTGGATCCATGCAGATTCCAGAAGTTTCCTTCGCAGAAATGTGAGGAAAATGTTTTTTTTTTTACAAAGTTTGAGGTTTGCAAGGGATTCTGGGTAACAGAACCCAGTGACAGCCACTCAAGTCACCCCATCCTGGATTCCTCTGAGTGTCTAGTTTTAAAAAATGTATAGGTTTGCTAGGTTTCCCTAGGTGCCGGCTGAGCTAGGGATCAACATCCACAGCTAGGCAGTGTGCAACAAAAGGGTCAGTTTTCGCTGTAAAAATGTGGTGTGTCCACGTTGCGTTTTGGGCCATTTCCTGTTGTGGGCACTAGGCCTACCCACAAAAGTGAGGTACCATTTTTATCGGGAGACTTAGGGGAACTCAGAATTGTAGAGAAACTGTTATTACCTATTGACTTTCTATACATTTCTGCCTTCCTAATGTAAGACAATGTGTAAAATAGAAGTCACTTTGAAAAATTTCCTGAAAGTCACAGGCTAGTATGGGTAACCACAATTTCGGAGATGTGCAAATAGCTACTGTTTCTAAACTCTATATTTTGTTCCCATTTTGGAAATACAGAGGTGTCTTTGATACCTATTTTTCACTCTTTATATTTTACCAAATTAATTGCTATATACCAGGTACACAATGAAAAACCACTGCAAGACGCTGCTCAGTTATTGGCTCTGGGTTCCTCGGGTTCTTAATGAACCTACAAGTCCTATATATCCCCACAACCAAAAGGGTCCAGCGGATGTAACAGTATATTGCTTTGAAGCATCTGTCATACTTAGAAGAAGTTACAGGTGAAAATGTTGGCACAAATGGCTGTTTTGTTCAACTAATTTTCAATTTTTCTTATTTTCAACTGTTACTTTCTATAGGAAAACCTTGAAGGATCTACCAAAATGCCCCCTTGCTGAATTCAGAATGTTATCTACTTTTCAGAAATGTATATATTTTTGGGATCCATTATTGCTTTCATACCCATTTCTACCACTAACTGGAAGGAGGTTGAAAGCACAAAAAGTAGCAAAAATAGGCTATGTTCCAGTAAAATGGCAAAACTGTGTAAAAAAGTTTGGTTTTCTGACAAAAGTCTGCTTGTCCCTGAAAGCTGGGAAGATGATAATTTCAGCACCACAAACCCTTTTTTGATACCATTTGCAGGGAAAAAAACAGACGCTTTCTTCTGCAGCACTTTTTCCCCATTTCCCCCCCCCAAAAAACACATTTAGCTGTATTTTGGCTAATGTCTGGGTCCCCTCCAGGGGAATCAACAAACCCTGGGTACATTTGAAATCCCTATGATGTAGGAAGACAAGGGCGTAAATTTGCCATGGATACCTTTTGTGGTCAAAAAATTACAGGGGCCTAAGCGCAAACTACCACAAATAGCCCAAAAAAGGCTTAGCACAGGGGGTGGAAAGGCCTAGCAGCGAAAGGGTTAATATAAGTTATACCGGCATCCTCAGTACTGTGCGTACAGTTGTCACAGTGTACATCAATATTGTCTTTACTGAGATTTACATTATATACGTGCCTAGATCATGTCATACATTGACATGGTTTCTACAGGTCTCAACACTGTTATGCGTGCATAGATTATGGCATACATTGACATTGTTTCTACTGGTATTGACACTTATGTGGGGATAGTTTATGGCATATGTAGACATTGCATTTATTGGTATTGGCGGTGTTTGGACTGCATATATCATGGCAAACATTGACATCCTGTACACTCATCCTAGCATTTCCCCCCTCAAGTTCAATTTTCAACTACTTTATCCTCCTCATGTCATGACGGTTACATCATTCGAAAATGTGTGTGCTGCTTCAGTGTCTGTTACTCTTTCCCTAGCTTTGTGCATACTACCTAATTTGAGGTCTGTGTTTTTACAGGAGGAAACACCCAATTGTAGGAAACCACACAATTGAAGTACAACAACGAAAACTGGGATTAGTGATGTGAATTGTTTGGAAACCCATAGGGAGATCCAAGAAAAGATACTATGCAACCAGTCCTGCTCAGGGACAGCTCCCTTCTTCTTCATGTCAGCTTGCTGATGATGCAGTTCTTGGATGGCAAGCGTGAGAGTTCTGTTGTCGAGATCATTTCCCGGAGTAAAAGTATAACAGGAAGTGCCAATTTAGGCACACACCCCACCCTCCATCGCGGTCATCAAGTCCAACACGTACCTAGGTTTCATTACCTTAAGGCGGATGGCTCTCAGTTCTTCCTTGATTGTGTTTAGGCCCAGCTCAGTATTGTTATCATCTTTAGCAACTCCCACCAAGTTATCTGTAACCAGAGGGCGTTCGCTTTTGTTTGCATGGTGAAGAAGGGTATCTACCCTCCTGCGTTTACTTGAGTCTCCATAAAGAGGCTAAATTCTTCTTTAATGTCCTTGTACTGAGCCCAGCCAAAATAATCAGCAGTTCTTCTTCTTTTAACTTGATGCAACAGAGTTGTTTTCTTTGGTACCGGATGTTGAGACAACTCAGACCGATCTTCTCTAGGGATGACCAGCGCTGGGGTGTGTATGGTAATGAGGGGGCAGAGGCCCCACCATCCGGGCAAGAGCTGGGTGTAGGCAAGTTCACCACACTGCCAGTAAATATCCATCAATTTGGAGGTGTCTCTTTGCAGGTACGGTATATGTAATATCACGCCACAGTTTCTGTTGCTGCCAATCAGCATGGTCCTTTTGCCTCTGAAACACAGAGAATACAGTGTAAATTTCTTTGAAATTAGGGGTTGCCCATTTCCCTCCAGCCATGTCTACCTATTAATATTGGTATTCCAGGTTTCCTGGCATGGGGCTCTCTACTACTAACGTTGGACCCCCTCCCATGAGGCTCATTTCCCCTAGCATGATCAAGGTGAGCGGCCCAACACTGGAATTCTATATCCTGGATCCACTTGTCCTTAAAGAAGGTGACCCCAAAGACATTTAGGGCCACCCTGGGACCACAGACGAAGGCGGGAGTGGATATATTTGTGCACTGGTGCGGTGGTCTTGCTACCTCCAAGAACCTTCTGTTCTACGGGACCAAACAGAGTCCTCCCCTATAGTGCCCCTTTTGTGCATCCTGCCTAGCTCGCTTTGGATATAGCTAGGATCACTAAAAAGGTATAGTGCTATTGGGTTGGTCTCATACCAGGTGATGTTTACTATTCCCTATGGGCTTCTACTCTATTGGATTGACTCTTGGCCCTGATCTTGAATAAGTACAGATGGAGGAGGCATTTTGCTTTTTTAGGGGCTATCTCCTGAGATGAGTAAAGCCTGTCTGCGCCTACGGCATGGGGTATCAGTGAACATATATAGCATGACCTGTTGGTGGTTTAAGTGCCTACAGTGGTCATATGTTGGTACGAGGTGTTGTGTAGTAGTATGCTGTGTGATGCATGAGGCATTCTAGCATTTGGTTCAGTATAGGCAAGAATGTCGAAGTAACGTTTATGAGATTAGGCATACTTCTGGCTCCAAAGGGGCACGAGAGCACTCCGACTAAATAGAGCATGTACAAAAATACACAAATGCGCAACCTAGAAAACATTTGCAGGCTGCAGGCCTATAGGGTAAGAGCTGTGCATTGTAGGTTAGCTTGGAAAAAATACATCTTTAGGCAGTTTACTTTTTGCCTATTCACTCTACGGTTTTACTGTGAGCACATTTTCCTGGTGCTGGAATCTTTGGGATATGGTGAGTTTAAGCTAATTTTAGTGCTGTTGTATATTTGGTCACCCCCTCTCCTTGCTACAGTGGGGACAGAACTCTTTCTTCGTGGGCTGCTCCGTTTAAAAGTGTGATGTTTAACCGTTGCGGAGGTGTCTATTTGACCTGCATGGGTTGCGTGCAATTGTGAGTGGAAGTGAATGTTTTAATTTTTAGGCCAATGTGTCTGTTGACACGTGCGCATCCCTTGGATCTCTGCATGCGGTGTGGAATGAGGTTTTCTCTAATTGGGTTTGAGTTGCTGGTTACACAATCCCTCTGGAAGGTCAGGGTGTTTGGGCTACTTTTGGGCTCATTTATGCAGATTCCGTTGGCTGTTTTTCTGTGGTTTGGATGCTGCTGCTTCTAACGCCGCATGCCAAAGGTAATCGGAGTGTTGTTTGCGGCCCCCGTATGGTTGAAATTGTGTTTGTTTGCTGTGTTTTTTCAATGAGAGTCTTGGGTCCCATTGGGACTTTGTGTGCTCGGCCTGATGTACATAACGCTAATAAACTTGATGGATTTTTCCATCGTCTAGTCGCTGGGAAGCTGTTCTGTGGAGTTCTGTGGTCATCTCAAATCCCCCTCCTCAAGCACATGGAAACCCTGCCTTCCGTCATTGGAGCATCTGCCTCGTTTTAAAACCAAAGAAGGGCCTACATTTGGTGGTATACCCTGAGGTGGGTGAGACTTACATAGCCCGCCAAAAGTTGGGCTTGTGTTAACGGTCCTGGGTGCCCATTTTTATGCACCAGCTGGGGGCTGCCCCGCTCACTTGTCAGACTGTCCTCCCCCGGGGCGTGGTCAGCTGACCCCACCTTGAGGGACCAACAGCAGTTAGAGCCCTAGGCCCCTGAGGGCACCTGGATGGTGAACTCTAGCATGACTGCCCTGAGGTTTTCTGTGTGTAAGTAAAGGTTTGAGTTTCCGTAATGCTGTGTCGCTATTCCTTATTGTTGTAGTGAGTTTTCTGAAGTGGGTTTTAAGTGGGTGCTGTACTGAGTTTTTGGATTCACTGCATTGCCACCCCAGGCAGTCACTCCTCCTTGCCGCTGCTGTGGGCCCAATCCCTGTTGGACTGAGCTCCCTGTCTGTTCTAGCGGTTGTCTTGTGCTCAGCCAACCCCCTGTTGCGGTGGGGTGGATGCAGCCTGATTTCCTTGAAACTGATTTGCGATGCATTTGTGCTGTTCTGGGCTGGGTTTTGGGGGTGAATGCTCTATGAGGGCTGTCCCGGTACTGTTCCATTCTGATCACGGTACATTTCTAGACAGCATCGGTTAATCATGTGGCCCACTCTGTGACAATAGTGGCACTCTATGAGGCTGGTTTGGACCCAGCCTCTCTGACTTCGGCTGCTAGGACTGGGTGGATACCCTCCGGGGCCCACAGGCGGAGCTCCCCTTGAGACTGGTGCCATCTGGATATTCGCGGCCAATGCTGCCCCTTCATGGGCGGTCTTTTTCAGCTTCTGTTGGGCCAGTTTGGCGGTGTCTCTCGGGGCCTGCTCCTGCTTTTTCCTGTCTGTCTCCTGTCTTTTCCGGTAAAAGTGTAATATGTGGACCTGTATTTCCTACCAAGGTTTGGTGTCCAGACCTACTATGCCATCTAGTCTGGTCTGGATCTCAGTGGATAGTCCCCTGTTGAAGATGTTGTAGAAGAATGAAACCTGGGGACCCGTGTCAGTCTAGGGCTGTCCTGCTCTTGCCACCATTGCCCTCTCATTCTATCTAAGTATTCAGTCACGGTCTCCCAGACTTAATGCTCTCTGCCATCAGTCCCACATCTGGGCGGTCAGGAAATATCTCCCTCAGGGCTGTCCAGATCTGGTGTCTGAAAGAGGTAAATGCGGCCAGTCATGCTCAGTGTTGATAAGCCTGCCTGTGGGGATGCGGGTTCGGGAGAATGCTGTGTCGGTCTGCACCCCGATGAGGCTGCTGAGCAGACTTTGGATGTCACCTTTCGCTAAGTTTATACCTGTGGTGTTCTTCTCAAAGTAAACACAAGGAGATGATGGACGGAGTGCTGAAACGTTTTAGACACTCACCCCCAGTCACAGATCTGGGTTGAATCCATCATTGTTCTTTAGCTCACTTCTCCACCCCAGCTCAGACCCAGCCATATGCAAATCACTCTTGACCCTGTGCCTCATGGGAACAGTCCAGCTCGAACTGCCAAGCCAGGTCTTCCCTGGACCGAAAACAAGCATCCCGGGACCGGCTTCGGGGTAACACCCCTCATCAGCCAGGCTAGCTTGAATCCAGTGGCAAAGTGAGAAAGGGACTCATGTTTGGGCATACACTGCCAACTTAGGGTGAACAAATCAAACACAAGGAGATAATGGACGGAGTGCTGAAACGTTTCAGACACTCACCCCCAGTCACAGATCTGGGTTGAATCCATCATTGTTCTTTAGCTCACTTTGCCACCCCAGTTCAAACCCAGCCATATGCAAATCAGTCTTGACCCGGTTCCTCATAGCTCATAGCATCAGATCCATTTCCTGCCCCATCCATCAATGGGGTCAGTTTGTTCCTGAGCCCTTCTTTGTCCATTTGTGCTCAAGGCACATAGATGGTCCCTGCTGCACCTTTCTATAGTAGCAGACAAACTCTGGCGCTGGGCAGTTCTGTCTGTTTCACCCCAATGTAGCGCTCCCATCATATTAGCCATTCCTGCATGTAGAGGTAGTATCATCTTGGATCACCTCTACATGCTGAATTCAGTCCGCTGCAATGGCCATATTCTCAGGTTTGAAGGGATGATCATACTGTCCCTACCTTTCAGTCTAGCAAACCAGTAGATGGCAAAAAGGCCACGCGAGGCCTCGCTCTTTTCTCTGAATTCTATTTCTCTAAGGGTTGGTCTGCCTGACCGTCACGTTTCGGGAGAGCGGCTGATGTCCTCATCATTGCTCTACTAGTGCGCACGCAAAGGTGCCATGCTGCTCCAATTGTGTTCCAGTCTGGTTTTCCTGTGCCGATGGCGAGGTGATGTGTGTGCTTCCATTAGGGGCCAACTCTGGTTCCCCCTCCCTGCTGGGCTTCCCAGAAGAGAGCTCTCTTTTTTTCTATCCTTAACTCACGCCTCTCCTCTTCTTCCCACCTGGACTGCCATCTTCACTCAGTGTTGTGTGCTGTTCTTTTAGGCAATGTCTTGGCCTCAATCTCACCCCCTCATGCTTCCTCTGCTCCAGAGGCATACCTTGGGGGAGTATAGCCCACGCTTCCCCATCGGAGTTGGAATTTGGATGACTGGGGCCCCTTTCTTTTCTCCACTGGTGGAATCCCCTTCCAGCAGGGCCATAAAATTCCCTCTGATCCTAGGGCACCCTGTGGGGCAGTCAGGATCAAGTGCTCCCTGTTCGGCTCGGGCCTGATGGGCCACGACTGATGGGTTGGGGGGTCGAACCCCTAGGGAGCCTGGCACTGGACTGAGCCAGAGCTGACTGCATATGGGCCAGTTGGTCCCTCACCCTCCCCGGGTCTGGTGGCTTGCTGCCCCGGGGTAAGTCCACCAACCCCTTTGACCAGTGGACTTGTGTAACCCAGTTCAGGTATGGCCAGCATCAGCTAGAGCACATCCCTGCTGGTGTATGGTGGGGGAGGTGTAGATGCCCCGGTTACAGACTTAGGAATAGTCTTATAGAATGGTGCCACCTCGAAAATGGCCCATTGCTCTAGAAGGGCCTCTTGCTTAGCCTTTTTCTGTCCTGCATACCTGGTCTGTATGTGAGTCTTTGTGTGTTCTATGATGTTGGTATTAAATGTTCCCCCTTGAGGCCAGGGAAATGCGTATGCTTTGGTATGGGCATGCCCCTCACAGCAATATTTTCTTAATATCTGGGCCTGTGTGGGGAACCCAGCTTGCATATTGTTGAGTGGAGTCTCCATGATGGATTAGGGAACTCATTTTAAGGAAGATTTTTGATCAGCTCGAGATTTTAAATGATCATAAATTCTATTTTAATTGTGGGGAAAACTCTGTACATGGGGTGATACTGAATTATTGGTATCTACTGGTTACAAGCTCTAAAAAAATTGATGCATCAAGGAAAAGAAAGTTTAACAATAGACAAAGACAAATGCAATTAAACAGTAGCAACCGGTAACTAAGTGCAATTGTCATTTCAGAAAAGTATGAGTTGATTTGATTTGGAAATTTTCTTTTATTATTTTTTTATAAAGCATAGACTTACTAACATGACATGGCATGTAAACATAATGCAAATTGCAAACTTTTAACAGCACCACAACATCAATAAATGCATAAATGGAAAAATCTAAAAGTGACTAAAAAAGAAAAGCTGGACATAAAAAAAAATATTATTTTGTCCAAAAAAACCTTAGCCGCCTCCTAGCGCCTACAGCCAGCGGAGAGGGAATGCCCCGTGTATTATAGGTGAGCCTGATAGTCTATCAGTATCGGCTCGGCAGAACAAATAGCAACAATTTGTGGGGAGAAAAAGGAATACGTTGACAATTATTAGCCCTCTGTGGCCAGACACAAGCTACACCTTATTCACCAAGGTCTGAATTTTTCCCTAACCATTCAAAATACATACTATATCACACATAGGATTAGTGTGTACCGACTGTCTAACGCCCAGTGGTCCAAGCGAATAACACCTCTCACTTCTTTTAGATACTACCAGTGTAGAAAATGCAATAGCACTAAAAAACTCTTTAAGACTAAAAAATAATATTGAGATTCTGGCTCTATATTACACCCAAAGCCTATGCGTACCCCTGTACCACACCCAGTGGCCGATGCAGTCCCTATCTGTCACCCAGAGATAAGCGAACCTCTGTATCATGCCCAGTGGTCTAGGCATTCCCTATCTGACACCCAGAGACAAGCAAACCTCTGTATCATGCCCGGCGGTCTAGGCAGTCCCTATCTGACACCCAGAGACAAGCATACCCTGTGTGCCCACTGTGGTCCCAAAACTGTAACCACTATCGCCTTCTCCAGTATGCTGGCTAGTGGAAAAGCAAAAGTGATCTATGCACTTGTCCTAGTTTGCCACATGGCACATACTGGGACTAAGGATCAAATGTAGCCTCTTACTCTGTGACGGCTCTCTCCAGACGGACTTCTGCCCCTTGGATTCAGCAGATCTTCTAATCAATTATGGTGTCTGCTCACTGATCGAGTTGTGCAGATGTGAATCCGTTTGGGCAGGGGTCCTTCCTTCGACAGCAGTCAGGCTCGATAAAGCAATCTCTCCTGGATGGCTCACCAAAATGTTGCTGTAGTGTGATATTACCTTAAATAAATGAAAAGACAAGAGGCACATGGCAAAACAGGAACAAGTTGGTTCAGTTAAACACATCGGCCGGGAGAGTATCGACAAAGGCACGTCTGCAGACATTCTCATATTCCAGAAGTTTGGGCCACACATATATACATTTTGTGGGTACGATAAAACAATTTGACAATACTTAAAAGGCATCATAGTCATAAATTACCAGAAAAAGCTTCAGATATGGGGGGCACAGGTGGCTCTCTACCTTGGGGAGAGCTAGTGTGGGCCAGTGTGTGCGTGTCCAGAGGTACTGTGTGAGGAGCGTGTGATCACCTTGTGCGGTGTGCATGTCTTGTTCTGGTTGGCTGAGTGTTTCTAACTACATGTGGTGTCTATATTTTGTGGCATTTTGGGAATGCACGCCTTTGGCCAAACATGTTTTATTAGAGCCAATGTCCTAGGTCCTGTTTGTGGAGTGACTACCTCTCTGTGTGATCGAACAGGGTTTTCCCTAGGTGCGCATTTGTCTTTGGGCTAAGTGAGACCCCACTTGTGACCTTTCACTCGATAGTCGTGGGTTAGGGTCGCAGGACTTGTCCGACCACGTGTCTCTGACTCGAGGTTGATGGGGAAGTCACCATGTGTGAATCCGACAGCAATGATATTAGTTTATTAGAACTTCTACAAATTATGCAGCAGTCATTGATATCTTTTATATCAACATCCTCAGTATTGAACATACAGTTGTCATAGCGTACATCAATATTGTCTTTACTGATATTGATTAAGGCCAGGTGGTGAACTCCACTCTGCCAGCGGAGTTTGAGGAGTTTTGCCAACTCTCCGCTCCCCTGGATATGCGGAGTTTGGGCAAAAGCTTTGATTCTGCGGCATGGCAGAGTTTGCCCCTGCCGCCCACCCCATGGAGAGAGTTAAGGGTGAGGAGGACCAGGTCTTACCTGGGTCTAGCATTCTCTGCTGTGCCTGGGCTGCCATGCCCTTGTCCTGATCTCCTCGGTGCAAAAGCAAAGCCCCCTACGCTGTACATCTTGGGAGAACTGTGCATGCGTACGCGCATGCGCAGTCCTCGCAAGCCGTATAGCGTAGGGGTATTGCTTGTGCACCAAGGAGACCAGGACAGGAGGAGGGCAGCCTGGCACGGCGGAGAATGCCAGACCCAGGTATGTGCTGTAAAGCAGGTGGCGGTCTGGGGGGGTCAGGAACCCTCCAGGTCTGCTGCCTGCATGTAGGGCAGAGCATGCAGAATTCCATGAAGTTTTTAGGCAACTCCGTGGAACTCCGTGTAGTGGAACTCCGTGTAGTGGCACTCCGACAACTCCGCCCACCCTTAATATTGACATTGTTATGCGTGCCTAGATCATGGCGTACATTGACATTGTCTCTACTGGTATCAACACTGATATGCGGGCATAGTTTATGTCATAGATTGACATTGCATTTATTGGTATTGGCATTGTTATGCAGGCATGGTTTATGGCATACGTTGAAATTGCATTTGTTGTTGTCGGGTCTGCATATATCATGGTATACATTGACATCGTATTCACCCATCCTAACATGTAGTTTAACCTTTTGGACATACTGTCAATGTGAGGGCACTCTACTTCAAACATGTAGTTTGCCACTTTTTTAAATAAATGAAGCAACCTGCCATGTTGGCTTACAAGGCACACTTTTGCAGGTGATCCCTTTATTAAAAGCCTGTTTCTAATTTGTTTATTAGCTTCTCAGCTATAATAACTTATTACAATTGACATCTCATATCACAATGCCTGCTACCAGGGAAAGCCATTAGGGTGAAAAGTAGGTTGTAGGAAAGTGCCCCTTTTTGCATGGTTACCCTAACCTTCTTCCACATAACTGATGCTAACTTGACTGAGTGTGCCCTAGGTCCCTGCCGATCAGGTTCCCAGGGCCAGAGTTCTTTCCCAAAACTGTACCTTTGTCTCCACAATTGGCACACCTCTGAGCCACATGTAAGTCCCTTGTAAATGGTACCCCAGGTACCAAAGGGCCTTGTAACCAGAGAAGACCTCTGAGGGCTGCATCATTTATTATGCCACCCTTAGAGACCCCTCACCTTAACACACACACACTGCCATTGCAGACTGCGTGTTCCGGTGCAGACTAAAGTGAAGAGTCAGCATGGCACACATCCCTGTGTGCCCTGCCCACCAACCCTGCCTGTGGCATGGTTAAGTCACCCCTCTAGCAGGCCTCCCAGCCCTAAGGCAGAGTGCACCATACCACAGGTGAGGGCATTGCGGCATGAGCAATATGCTCCTACAGTGTCTGTGTCATTCATAGACATTGTAAGTGCAGTGAAGCCATTTTGAGTACATGGGCTGGGAGTTTGTCAACATGAACTCCACAGCTCCATGATGGCTTTACTGAAGACTGAAAAGTTTGGTATCAAACTTCTCAGCATAATAAACCCACACTGATGCCAGTGATGGATTAATTCTAAAATGCACGCAGATGGCATCTTAGAGTTGCCCCCTGAAAAACGACAAACCCCTAGTGTATAGGCTGACTGGTCCCCGCCAGCCAGTCATGACCAGACAAGTTTCTGGCATCATGAAGTGAGATCCTTTGTGCTCTCGGAGGTCGGAAACAAAGCCTGCTATGGGCGGAGGTGCTCCACACCTTCCCCTGGCAGGAACAGCAAAACTTAGCAGGTAGCCTCAAAGACTCTCACCTTGTGATGTGCTGATTTGGACAGCTCCAACTAGTGGAGATGCCCGCCCCCCTGTCCAGACCCCACTTTGGTGGCAGGACAGGCAGGAAAATTAGTAAGCAGAGTAGGAGTGGCCACGTCAGCCTGACACACCCCTAGGGTCGCTAGAGCTGAGGTGAACCTCTCTCTTAGGAATTCTCCATCTTGAATTGGAGAATTAGGCCCAATGGGAACAGAAATGTGCCACTCTCCCCACAGAGAGGGAGCACCCCAATGGTGTAGTCACCCTAGTGAACAGCAGCCATTGGCTACTGCCCCAACCTCAGTAACACCCTTACATTTAGTATTTAAGGCCTCCCTGAACCGCTACAGACAAAACTCAGCAAGAACCCCACCACCTGTTGCCAGCTCGACAACTGGACCTGTTCCCCTTCCAGAAACACTGCAAGGCCTCCACGAAACACCAAAGACCTTCCAGCCTTCAACCAATCTCCAAGAACCTCCCTTTGGGTTAGAGGCTCTAGTCCCTGGTGCCCGCAGGCACACAAACCATAGTAGTTGAGGACCGACACTTGCGTCGATGTGACTCATTACTGCAAAAGAACACCAAGACCACAGCAGAAGACGACCGACACTTATGTCGACATGTCTCTGCCCTGTCAGAAGAAAGCACTGCAGCTGGATGGCCTCCAAGACCAGGAGGGTTCCTCTCGGCTCAACGACCCAAGCTGTTCACAGCCCCATTCCTGCTAGCATGTACCCTCCTTCAAGTGGCCCTGTTGGCCCCCTCCTGCCCCGCCAGCTCGACCATGGCCTCTCTGAGATGGCCCAACCTCGGCAGAACTTCTCCATCCCCAGCACATCTCCATCCCCACGACCCCGACTGTGACTGCTGGGTTGGTAGTGCCTCCTTTCGATCTACAGTGACCCGCTGACAACAACAACAATACCAGTGTTGGCAGTCTACTGAATCTCATTCTCCTCCATTGCTCTCCGCCGACCATGAGAGTGACCATGATTGCCGGTATTGACCATTGCGCCGAAGTTACTGAATCATGCACCTCTTCTGGTGCCCCAGCCTCCATTGACTGCTTCTGGTGGCGCAGAACCTCCCTTAAACTGACCCTTGCCCAGTGCCGGTCTAAACGCCTGGAGTCTGGAAAAGTAAGTTGTTTACTTACCTTCTGATGCATAACGCTGCTTTTCCTTCCTTAGGTTTGCATTGCCTTCTAACTGTTGTATCCGACTGTCTACCTGTTCCACGTACCCAGTGTTACTGTTTCTGATTGACAAGCCCCAAAGTATTTCCAAGACTAAAAGCATTTCTTGCACGTGTAAAGTATTGATTGATACATACAAACCTATTGCCAGTAATCTGAGAATATTGTGAAAAGTACTTACTTGTAACTGAGTTCAACTTTGTTCCTATAAATAAAAGTAACTAAAGTAATATTTTTCTCCAAACATTGGCCTGGAGTCAGTCATTGTGTGTGTGTTTCTGCCTTGTATGAGTAGGTACACCAAATGCATTCACACCACCCTCTGGTAAGACTAACTGCTCAGCCCAGCTACCACTAAATTGAGAGTAAGGTATTATCTACTTTAATCTCTGCCATTTGTTTGGGGACTCACTGGACTCTGTGCACACTATACCTCTTTTAGGTATAGTATATAAAGAGATAGCTTCCTACACAGGTCACAGTGCTTGATTAAACCTGCAGTTTCAGCAGGGAAAACCAAACCTTTCTTTGAGCCTTCTGATTTGTAACTAGCAGAAAAGTGATATTTATGGCAACATGTTTATTTTGTGCACACTGTAGATAATTATAGGAAAAGATAGAATCTATCTGTATGTTTCTGCACATTCTGAGCTAGAGTTATTTTAAAACCTAATCTGTATTGAACTGATTCTCATATCTTTTAGCAACGCAATCTAACAGTTTTTTTGGTGTCTTTAATTTTTCTCCACTTTTGCATTTTACTGTTATTCTTCATGTCTGCAAACATCCTATAGCTTTTATATGAAAAAACAACACACCAAGGATTTAATCGGTTTGTGGGAAGGATGATTGTGATGTGATTGTTGATTGGATGTGTGTGAGAGTGATGTGTGTGAGAGTGATGTGTATGAGAGTGATGTGTGTGAGAGTGATGTGTGTGAGAGTGATGTGTGTGTGAGTGATATGTGTGTGTGATATGTGTGTGTGTGTGATATGTGTGTGTGTGTGTGATATGTGTGTGTGTGTGATATGTGTGTGTGATATGTGTGTGTGTGTGTGTGATATGTGTGTGTGTGTGATATGTGTGTGTGTGATATGTGTGTGTGATATGTGTGTGTGTGTGATATGTGTGTGTGATATGTGTGTGTGTGTGTGTGTGTGTGTGTGTGTGATGTGTGTGTGTGATATGTGTGTGTGTGTGATATGTGTGTGTGTGATATGTGTGTGTGTGTGTGATATGTGTGTGTGTGTGATATGTGTGTGTGTGATATGTGTGTGTGTGTGTGATATGTGTGTGTGTGTGATATGTGTGTGTGTGTGTGTGTGTGATGTGTGTGTGTGGTGTGTGTGTGATGTGTGTGTGATGTGTGTGTGATGTGTGTGTGATGTGTGTGTGATGTGTGTGATGTGATGTGATGTGATATTTTTCCCTATATAGCAAAGGCACTTCAGGCATCATTGCAGTGCATTATAACTGCAGCCCAGCCAGCTCCGCAAGACCACGGAGATGTTTCTGGCTGATGAATATTTTTGTCATATATGTGGGTGATGTAAATAAACAGTGCAGCCCACATATGATATTTCACCTCCATACCATTGGTGCATTTTCTGCACCATCTACTATAGGCTCATAGAAAAGTTAAATAAACCAAATAGGTAAATCCAACGCACAGTACTTGTTTTGGGGGGAAAGCATGCGTGCTACACTACTGTGTAGCTGCAGTATGGCACACAGAGTTCTAAAACCACACAACAGACAGGGAAATGTGGGAGGCTCAGACAAAAATTATGTTCTTTCTTACACTATGGAAAGGTTATATCAATGTTATTGCTAATAGCTAATTAGTTACAAAAATGCAAGCTTTAATAATTCAGTATAAACTTAAGCTCCTTGCATGCATGTTTTAGTATTCCACCCAATTTGTTTTTAATATATACTGATAACCATTTATTCATGAGACATGTATATAATGTATGAGTTTTTAAATGATATTGAAAGGAAAACGTTCTTTAAAACAATGTAACAAGTACAACAGCGTACCATGTTTTATGTAACCAGGGGAATTTCAGAACGAGATTACCATTCTGTCTGCTTGCTTCTCTGATAAATATTATTATAAAAACACAAAAGGGGAAGAAGTGAATCAATTCTGGTGACAAAGATTGTAATGACAGATAGAAATTGTATAAATGTAACCTGTTCTCATTACAGCCTTCAGATGGTATCTCTGTGGTCCATGCGAAGGCCCCAGATAGCCTCAAATGCATTTCTAATAGGGGTGAAACTGGCTAAACGATGAAACAGCAAGCATTAAAGTCGCACTGTGGTTGTTTAAATGCCTAAAGTACTGCAGTTCGGGGCCTAGCAGAAATATAAAATATATATTTATATCCAAGTAAGCCACTTATTATGTTCTTAATATACATAAGCAGTGTTTCTATTCAATGTAGTACAAAGTGAAGTGTAAATTATATGACAGTGTTTTCCCTGTAAAATGTATGAGTATTATACATCACTGTTCATTGGCAAATGTTTTTATATAATGTCTACTTATTGACAAATTCTGAGTTTCTGCTAAGCGGTCCAACAATACCACTGGACATTCCTCAGTATACTGAGTGGGATGATATCCTAGAAAAGTGGAATTACCAGATGAATTTGATTAATTTTTCAAAGCCATACAGACTATCCTCATTTAATTCTGCCACTTAATTATGCAGACATTATGGGCCTTATTATAATGGCGGTCAGACGACTGTCCGACCGCCATCTTTGTGGGATGGATACCGACCGACATGTAGTCAGTGGTTCCACCCGCCAAATTACGATCTGACCTCTGTTTTTTATTGCGGCTTTTGCAGCAGCCCGGAAAAGGGCTGCAGCACAAGCCACAATAGAAATAGGCACGTTTGAAACATCCACGCACCATGTGCCAGGCATCATGAGGTGCCTGGCACAGGGTCCATGGATGTTTGGGGCCCCCAAGCCCCATAGGGGGAGCAAACGGGGGACAGGGGCCCTACTAGGGCCCCCTAAGTCCCTTCCATCTGCCTGTACATGGTGGTCAGACTGCCACATACAAGCCGAGGGAAACGGACATTGTAATCTCTACGACGGTGCCTGAGCAAGCACCACACCTATTGTAGGGATTGAGGTTTCACCCCAATGGGCAACTTGAGCCCGTCGGAAAAGCAGTGGTTGGTCCTTAAGACCGATGCCTCCAACCACCAGATCATAATCAGGTGGTCGGACCGCTTCTATGGATGTCGGTATGCAAGCCACTGATGGCGTGCCCCCCCTCGATATCGGAATGAGGCCCTAATTTTCGAATTATGCAGCTCCTGCCTTCTGATATTCAGTGCAAAGCTGCAGTCCATTGCATTTCAATAAGAAGTGCTATTTCCGCCCCAGAACACTACTCCAGGGGGGATATTCTCAAGAACGTGCAATAATCATCGCCAAAAAAGGCTAACGCACGTTTACATATCGCCGTCTATCGCGGGAAAATAACTCTGTGTCAACGTCGTATTCTCAACACAGCGGTAACATGCAATAGTCTCCCGATAACGCGTCAAATGTCCGCGATACAACTACCGCAACGGTGATAAAAAAGGAAACCCGAACGTGAAAAAAGTTGCGATGGGCCCAACTGCGATAGAAAAATCGGCGACAAGCAGCGCCAGGCTTGCAATTCCCACGCCAGGCTGGAAAAATCACTACAAAAGCAGAAAAAAAAAACACAAACAAAAACAAAACAACTGCGAAGCACAATGGAGGGAGCAGGAGCAGGAACAGAGGACGAGCAGAACTCCACAAGCCCCCCGGAGGACCAGGCCAGGACCTCGGGGTCAGGGAAGGGCAAGGACAGGAAGAAGAGGAAGACGCGGTTCAGTCCGCAGAAAACAGGATCCTGATAACGGAGGTGATGAAATACCATTAACAACTGTTTGTCACCTCCAATGTGTCATTGGCGACAAAAAATGGAATATGGCAGTCCATCGTGGACAAGGTGAATGCAATCGGAGTGCTGAGGAGGACAATGGAAGAGGTCAAGAGGCGCTGGAATGATGTGAAGCGCAAAACCAAACAGAAACTCGCCAACAACCAGAAGGCCACAAGGCAGACTGGAGGTGGGAGTCCAGTGCCACAGGAGGAGCTGGACGAGATGGAGGAAATGGTCTCCCCTGTCATCAGTGTGGAGACGGTGGCAGGAGTTGGGGGACCGTACACTGCTCGACAGGAACCGACACAACAGCAACAGGGTGAGTAACGACCAGGGACTGGGGGGATGGGGGAGATGGGCACAATGGCATACATGCACAATTAAGCATAGCACAGTGCACACCCACGATTACTCTGGAGCATGTCCCTGATCCCCTTGGCACACTGCAGCACACCTAGAAACTGCAAGTAGGCCCCGTCGACTATGTGCCCAGAGGGGTCCCTCCCCACACATCACTAATCTCACAACAAACCCATGCACAAGTACAAACACACATCCGTGATGTTGTTGAAATGTCCACTGTCCCACATCAAATAGGCAGCTCATCCCAAACAGTCACAATGTACATTGTCATGCAGTTTGTATGTAAACCTGTACAATGCATCAACATACACGTGAAAACAATGTTAAACTGCATCTCCCCTTTACATTGCAGAGGGTGAATCCAGACCTCCTGCCGAGCAGACGGTACACCTCTTCACTGATGATGAAGAGGACCTCCCCTCCATCGACACCCACGCCCTCCAACAGTTCATGGACAGCTTCGGCACCCCACCTCCAGGAGCAGGGCAGCCCAGCTGCATCGAGGAAACCCCACCCCCTGCACAGACCACACAGCAGGAAGCACCCACCACCACGGCTGTCTCCCAGGACCCCCATGAACAACACATGGCCTTCCAACGCCGTGTGTTAGAGGGCCAGAAGGAGATGGCTGATCAGGTGCGGGTGGGGCTCGACCTCATCGCAGCCAAACTAGATGCCATACGTGGGTGTCTAAGTCCCATCAGGGACCACTTACAGTCCCTAACGGACACCCACAGTCCGCTCCATGCTCTCCAACGATCCATGGCTGACATCGCTGGAGTCCTGACTCTGAGACAAGGACAACTGTCTAGTCAGAGTGGCCCCAGTGATGTCAGCCAGGAGTTGTCACACATGCAGAGGATCATGGAGAACAGGGAGCGGATGCAGGCGGAAAGAATGGCTGCCACGGCTGCACACCAGCGTGATGTAGCTGGGATCTACCATGCCCTGCAGATCCTCATCATGGCATTGCTGCCACAAGGCCTGGCGCAGATGAATGCTGCTGCTGCTTCGACATCCACATCTCCACCCCCTGATGTGTCAGTGCCTCACAGTGCGGCAGACAATCCACCTCCGGCACCTGATGTGTCACTGCCACACAGTGCGGCAGCCAATCCACCTCCGGCCCCTGATGTGTCAGTGCCACACAGTGCTGCAGAGAAAACACCACCACCCACATGTGAGGCACATGAGACATCAGAGGTCGAAGATGCGGATGAATCTACCTTACTGGTAGTAAGGAAGCGGTAGCATTCATCTCCGCCATTTGACCTGTTTCTGCTTGGTTCTGCCCTCTGTATCATCACCTTCCACTGTCACCCGATGCACTCTGCGACACTCACCTTGGACCTCGACATGGACTGCCATATTCTGTTTGGTCACCAATGACACAGCTATCAGACTGAGGACTGAACTTTTCCTCTTCCGATGTACTTGTCATTCCCTGAGGGACTCTGGCTGGCTCTCCACGGGCCAACAATGTAAAGTGGGGTTTGCATGGCCCTGTACTGCTCCAGCCACAACACTCCACTGAATGTGCATTAAACAATCAAATTCACACAGATGTGTCATGTCTATGATCATTCAAGTATGGAAGTATGGATGAATGTAGGGTCAGTGATTCCCCCTTACGTCCATGTTGCACATGTTGTGGGACTTGAGTCACAGGGTGCAACATTACCAATTGCGGACCAGGTTGCGCCGACACCACATCAGAGACACACGCATTAGTTGCCTTCTTGTCCTGCCCAGAACGGAACCATGCCCAGAGCGCCGGGGTCATTGTTCACACCCCTACGCTGGACTGGCATACGCCAGGCCAGCCCACTCCGCTTACGCCTACGGGGGGACGACAACGCTACATGTCCCAGGTCTTCCCTGTAGTGATCTGCTGATCACAGGTCTAGTTGGCAGAATGCCACAGCCACTCCCTGAGGGCTGGTTCACACCCACACCACACCCATCCAGCACATGCATCACAGGACATGTGACCCTGCCAATAAAAGGGGCCGGGCGCACGTGCCCGAGGCCATTTCCACTATCTAGCTGAGTGTGTCCGTGTGGTCATTATTTATGCATGAGGGCCTAGGGCCCTACCACATCACATTCCCCACTGCCGGAGGTGACATGATGGCGTCCGCACGACGAGACTCAATCATAAAGGGCCCATGACTTGAGGTGCACAGAGTTGGTGGCATCCGAGTCACTTAGGCCGGCATGGGCCTACCGCCACGTGGCGATGACTTGAGGTGCACAGAGTTGGTGGCATCCGAGGCACTTAGGCGAGCAAGGGCCTACCACCACGTGGCGATGACTTGAGGTGCACTGAGTTAGGGGCACCTGAAGAACTGAGCGGGTGTGCAGCCTGCGATGATGCGTAGGCCTCGATACGACGTCCTGCCAATCAAGATTCGATTTGAATTGTGATCCCAGCTGGACCGCAGTGTACGCTGAGGGCAGCAGGCTGCACAGACATGACTCAGCGGTGCGGTGCTGCAGGGTGCGCTGGGGGCCTGTGGCGCGGAATCCAGCGATCGGCTGAGGAGGTTGCACCGGCACTTGGTGGGCCCTCTTGGAGACACGCCGGTGGCGGCAGGTGAGCATTGAGGCCTGGGTGCGCAGGGGCGGGCACTCATCGCTGGTTGGTGGACTGGTCTGGGGACCAGGGCTGGGGTGCAGCAGGTGCACAGGATCGCGTAGGCACCACCGGTCACGGCGGCGCCCTCGTGGCTGGGTGGGGGGAGTGAAGGTGCAGGGGTATCAAGCTGATACAAACCGCAATGCTTACAGGTATGGGTAATCCTGCATCATGAGACCGTAACAGAAGTTGGTGTGACCGTAACCTTCCTTTTCTATCCTACGAAGGTTACGACCACACGTACTTCTGTTACAGTCTTTTTGTGCAGGATTTGTCTTTCCTGTGAGCATTCCGGTTTGTCCAAGTGCTATACACTGTACCAGATTAGGTTTGTGACTATACGGACGCTTGACCATTGTCACCATTTGTCCAACAGGTTTCTGGATACTGACCTCCGGAGTATGGAATAGTATTGGGGAGTTCCCGCGGCTTATGCAGTTACTTGAATCCACACGTTGCCCTGATGAAGTTCCCCGTTGGGCGTTGGCTGTGCTTTTCATATTGTTTATTGTTGTATTTGTAATAAAGGACTGTTTTTACACTACTGTTGACTACTGGACTTCATGACCGTGCGCACCCCCATTTCAGTTACTACAGTTTTGGATCTGGGGCACAGTGGCGTCTGGCAACGGCTGGCGTTGGGGTTGGTTGCTCAAGAACACTACGAATTGGAACTGTTGTGTGGTGCGGTGCCCGGGGCCCGCCGTTGCTATTGTGGACATGCATCCATGTCATGGGTGAGGACGTATGATAGGGCTGGCCGTGAGACTCCTCCGACTCTGGCAGTTGTTGTTTGGGAGGTACCAGGGGCCCACAGGTGCAGCACAGCCAGCAGCTTCGTCTGCGGAGGGATGGTGGTTGTCCGCCGTGTTGGTACCATCAGCCTGTGGGCAATGTGGGTCAGGATGCGGAGGATGGTTGTCCTTTTGTGCCTTTAGTGGGCAATGACTTCCTCTGGCGTTGAGTCTCTGAGGCTGGTGGGTTTTGGGAACGTCAGCTGTCCTGTTCTGCGCTGCCGCTGTGGTAGTCAGGGGGGGATGGTCCGGGGGGGGCCTGGGGGTGGTTGCGGTGGGTGTTGTGGCCCTCTTGGGTCTCCAGGCTGCACGCTCATTGTTTCCATGGCATCTGTTGGTCTTCAGATGTGGCTCTGGGCTCCCTTTCTGCTGCAGTTTGTCGTCCTGCTTAACACCAGTAAAAGGCAGGTGTTAAATCCCTGCTGCTAACGCGCCTTATCGCCTGTTTTTGGTTCGCATCGCAGATCTGGCTGGAAGTTGAGAATATCGCGAACTGGTGTTTTTGTGTGTTTTGCACGGGATCGCCTTCTCTGCATATCATTAGCGTTAGTTGTCTCTCTCATCCGTGGCGATGTTTTTTGCGGCAGCTATCGCTGGTAAACTGGCGATGTGGGCAGTTTGCACCAGCTTGGGAATGGGGCGATAATTCTTTCGCCACTTTTGCTGCGCTAAAGTGCCGATAACTCTGCGATAAGTCCTTGAGAATATGCCCCCAGGTCTATTTACCACAGTATCTGGTTCTTTTCGATTTTGATAAGTCAGCGCTCCGCTTGTCTTGCCCTTTGAATGCTGTATCCACAATAATGAACATTACCGTTTCCCTATTTTTCTTTAGCGAGTATTAATGCGTATCCAAGAAATGATGTTAGAGAGAATATTTGAACTCAATGCTTGCTCGCACTTTCAACCTGGCCTTAAATTTCCTGCTTACTACTTATTTTTAAGGAGTTTCTGAAACAACATTCTACTTTTTTTCCCGGGAATTATTCTCCCTCCCCCCGAATATTGCATGCTTTCAGCGTTTCTTTAGCAATTAGCATATAGAGAAGCCTCTTTGTATGTTTTTTAGCGCGTGCAGGATACTATATCTTGGCCACTCATCTAATATGGATGTGAACCGTTTGGAAGCCATGCACTACAAACAATTCCTTCTAATTGTTCTTGCATGTATCATGCTGACTTAAATACTGCTAAAAACCGTCTCTTATCCTGATAAACCCTGGCAGTTTTGTCTAACATTACTTATTTGCCTTTCAACTTTACTGCACTCCATCATTATACTTGTGCCGAAACCTTTTCCATTATGAATATATTGTATGTATTTAATCGCAAGACATTTTTCTGATTTTATATTTTTGCATTGATCGGGAATTGTGTTTTTTTGTCGTGTAATATCTGATAATCAATTTACCCCTCTGCACAATTGCCTAAGGAAAATGAAATACTGAGGGAGCACCGAGACTAATGTACAACACTGTTTTGATACTGAAAACTCTGTAGTTTGCAAAAACACATGCTTTGCAGCTTCAAAATAGTGTTTTTCCAGCGCACTAAACCCCTTTTGTGAGTCCAAAAAGTTTTTTCAAACTTGCAAAAGGGTTCATGCGTTTGATTATGAATCACAATTAAGAGGGGGAGTAAACGGTGCTTCCACTGCTAATTATCATATGTAATGACGTATCAATACTTCGGTCGGTGCAGTGGCGGCCGGGATGGCTCGCGGGTGGTTAGGCGGGGGCGGGCGGGGACTGGCGCCGGTGTCACGGGGGAATTGCGCGGGTGGTCACGATTGCGGGAGGGTGCGCAGAATAAAAAAACAAATAATTTACCTTGCCGCCAGGTCCCGCGTCTCTGCTCCTGCTCTCCTCGAGGAACAGGAAGCACAGCCAAGCCCCACTGACCAATCAAAACACTTCAATGCAGCGTTGTGATTGGTAGGCCCCCAGGCTCCCCTGACCAATCACAACGCTGCAATGTAGTGTTGTGGTTGCTTTTGAGCTTTGACGCTCAACCAGGGAATGAGGGCCAGGGCATGTTCTCTACGCAGGCTGTAATGCAGCCTGCATGGAGAACTGGGAACATGGACATGACTGGTTTGGGCGGCCCGAGAGGGCCGACAAATCAGTCATTGCACACTTAGAAGTGGGCAAACCACTTCTCCCCTGCTTCAAAAGCAGAGCTGCCCCGCCCACCCGCCAAGCAGCACAAACATAAAATGATAATAACTGAAAGTTATTATCATTTTATAAGTTATTATCATTTTATGTTTCTACTTCTCGCACTGCTTGAAAGCAGTGGTGATGCTCCTCCGCCATAGCGGAGGAGCCACCACTGGGTCTGTGCCGGAGTGCTTGGAGAGCTAGTGCCTCCTACAACTCTTATCTTGGCTCAGAGCCCTGAGCACCAGTTTAAGACCTGTGCAGTGTCACTCTGCTGGTCTGCAGCTCTGCCTCTCTTCTCTGCTTCCATTCCACCCTCTGGTCTGCCTGGTCTCTGGCTGTGTCTGCAGTCAGTCTCGCCGGGCACACATAAGGGCCACAGACGGAGCCAGAAGTAGATGGTAGGATTTCTTAGCATGGGGCGCACTTGGTGCTTGATGGAAAGTTGGGAATTGTAGCCAGGATTGAACAGAGACAGCCACCCCAAGTTTGGCCTGGTTTGTGCTTGTCTCACTGCCTCCAATTTACCAAGAGGTTCGCGTATGCTAGCCGGGAAGACAGCATGTGCACTTGTGCGGATGGGAGCGTGAGGGAAGGGGGTTGGTTGATGCTGGGTGACGTTTACCAGCAGCACAAACACAACACAATAATGGTATAAGATCCTGAAGGTGTGGATTTACAAAGTGAGAGTGGAGACTGGATGAGGCGGTCCCATGAGTGTGAGTAGCATGTGGGGTTGAATCTGAGCAAAGACAGATTTTCTTTGTGATAATACTAAACTAATATTGAACTAAATAACATGCAGAGACTATGAACAACTCATATGATTTTTGGTGACTCTTGGTGAAAGCCCTGTTGACAGCCCTGGCTACAATTCTTCATAGTTCATTTTGGACCCGTAGATGTGGGTCAACAAGTCAACAGTGGAACTGTTTCATTAAATCACATAAATTCATATGATTACTCTTCCAATGCAAGTACCTTAAAAAGGACGAAGAAGCCCACACTCCACATGATGAATCTGAACTAAGCACAAAAAATGGCTTCAATGCAGGATTTAAGGAAGCAAACTTTACACAAGGAGAACAGTGAGGCCCACAGAAAGCTCAGTAGCACACCTCAGTCAGCACCAGAAGAGATTAGGATGAAACAACAAAAATAATGTCCTGTGGTGTCCCACTTAGCCAACATACAAGTTCACCTACGTGTACCTCGATTAGGACTTATGGAGTTATAAACTAGGCACCAAAGTTTAAGAATTCTATGGTGGTTTCTGCTGAGATAAACATGACTGTGATCTCTCAGCCACTAGTATCAATCAAAGCAGATTAGGTTAATAAATCAATCCACAGAAGCGAGGAGACTCTATGAGCTAACCTAATGTCTACCACTATTATTACTCACACAGACATGGGCAACTCCTTAGATTATCTCGATTTAACTAATGAACTTGACATTGTGGCTCAGACTCTGACTCAACCCCAGATTCAATGCAGACACAGACTTAAAAGAAGATTTAAACACAGATTCAAACTCAGGCACAGATATATGTACTTTGCCAGACACAACCTCAAGTATTACAAACCAAAACATTTATTGAAAGAGAAACTTTCACATCATATGATGTAGATGGTGATGTGTCTCCAACTTATCCAGTTCTTGCAATGATAAGTGCAACAAGCAACACACTATCCAAGATATCAAATACATTGATTGTACAATCTTTTAATTGGCCAATTAGGCAGCATTATTAAAGGATATCTCTGAGAGTATCTTAGGAAAGATTACAGAGAAAATTTCAAAATAGGTAATTTTTCAGAAGAACTATCTTAAAAGCACAACAATGATGTCGAATTTGTGATTTTATTAACTTAGAACAAATCCTACCATACAAACTTAAGGGAATACAGGGTGTTCTCTGCATACAACAAGACAAATAACTAAGGGCCCAAATGCGAGTCTGGCAGTCCGAAGACCGCCAGACTCATGGATTTGCGGCGGTCCAACTACCGCTGCATCAGCGGTCTGACCGCCCCTTTATGACTTGGGCGGTCGGACAGCCATGGGACCACCACCAGGGAAATGCCATTCACTATAGTTGGCGCAGTGGGCCTGAGGCCGCAATATGCTTGGCCCTTTGGTGCCTCACGCTATATGTATGCACACAGGGGGGCGCAACATGTGCCCCCCGTGTGCATGCACATCAGTTGCTGCATGGCATGGACGTAACAGTCCATGCCATGCAGGAACCTTGTGTAGCATTCCCATTGTGGTGCCTTTTTCTAAGGCATCGCTGCCTTTGAAAGAGGCACTGCAGCAGGAACCTCCATGCTGCCCGCCCGCCGGACCACTTTTAAGTTGTAATCTGGCAGGCGGGCCGTAGATACTCTTGGCAGTGTGAGAGCGCGGTGGTGGTGTGCTGCCTGCCACCGCACTGCCAAAAGTAGTATTTGGGCCCTAAGGGCCTTATGAGTTTGGCGGACAAACCGCCAAAGGACCACAACCACAAGGACACCGCTGGTCCTTTGGCCGTCCGACCGCCATATTACGAGTTTGCTGAGGGTCCGGCGGTGTGCCTGCAGTGGTCTTGCGGAGGTGGGCAATGTTTTTCAATATATATCAGCGTAGAAGATGCTCCTGTGTAGAGGGGACCTGGATAAAGGGATCCACTTCGAATTCTTCTGGGAAGAACTGGAAAAGGGTGAGTATGCACCCCAAATCCTTCGTCTTTTTCTGACCTTTAGGCAGCCGTCCAACCGCCGCATCAGCTCATGGAAAAGCCAAATCATAATACGGATGGTGGTATTGTGCCTCTGTCTGCCCAATGGAGGCCACCTTCCCCGAACTGTGACCCCAGTGTCGGCGGTGTGCTGGCGGTGCCAGCGGTCCAGCAGCATTCTCTACACAGGCAACACTCCCAACTTGTAATGCAGCAGATGTCTCACCGCCGTCGGACTGCCACGACGGTGGTCCACAAACAGCCATACTTGTAATAAGGCCCTAAATAAGCAGTCAACAGTTAAACCAGTACAAGGAACTCATTGGAAAACAAAATGAACAATTTGGAAAATTCATGGACAACACCATACCAAACAACTCCCACCATGGATTATAGTATACTCATATTTACAGAAATAACACCTACAACTATGAAAGATGAAATGAAAGAAATTAAAAATAAAAATCATTCCTCCACCTGCTACCATAAGTTAAGGCAGCCCAACATCTGCAATCGCAATTGTAGATTGCCAGCCTGATAAACCTGATAAATTCCAACCCTGCAGAAACATGAGATCCTTAAAAAAATGACATACATTTAACAAATATTTCCAAAACACAATAGAAAATATATATACAGTATCTCTAGAACAAAAGACCTACTAGATCTTTGATGTGAATCCTGAACAAAAAAGACACATGGAAGGAGCTCCTAGGTGAAAATACTCCTGATTCAGATAGAATAAGGATATTACCACCTTTAGAACCAACTTTGACAGTCAAAACAATTTGTGCTACTGAATTGCTGATTTACTAAACTTGCATACCAGAACAAACCTCTGTTCGTGAATCGGGCAAATATTAAGGATATATTGATGTTGTTGATTCATCTGAAATTTTGTCATCACATGAACAATATCTAAAAGACAACACAACAAATGCCTCTTCAAGAAAATCTAGGCAACTCTGGGAATCACAAGAAAGCAAAGAAGACAGATTTTAAACTGCAGAAAAATTTAGGATACAACAAGGATATCCTAATAAAAACCTCTAACAGCATTTTAGCGATAAGGTAAACCTTAAATGAACCAGTGAGAGTTAAGATAAATAGGAATAGCTATGAGGAACAGAAGCAAAATGGCATCCTGTCTGATAAGTCCACAAAAAAATAAAAATCCTATTGTCCAGCTAACTGGTTCAGGTCTCATAGCCACTATTACGCCAGAAGACTCTAACCAAACAATGATATTGAAAACTCCTCATAATAAACCACTGTGGTCCTTTGGGATTATGAGTCAATACTTGATAAATCAGATATTGATGGAAATAATGCCTCACTACATATTGATTTCTGTCTCAGTTACAACGCCGTAGAACATATGTTATCTTGAATTGACAAAACTTATTCATGATCATACAATCATTCACAGAACTAGCACACACTGACTTATGTGATCTAATAAGGGTCCAATTTCTGGCAGATTTAAACTCAGGGAAACAATTCACACATACTAGCTAGTCAACAACAAACTGCTACACAAAAATATTAAATAAAAGCAAAACTCTTTCTTGGAAGCAGTGCAGTATTAACAAAAACACTTCTTAAGACAAGTTCATAAGAATAAAATGGGTTGAACAATTAATTCAGCACCAAGACTTTTGTCACAATTCAAAGGTCTGGATAAAACTGTATCCAGCAAAAGAGATAACCTACTATCACTGTAATAAATTAACAAAACAAAAACAGAAGAAACATATACCTGCCAATCAACCAAATTAGCCCAGATACACAAAGACAAGGACAAAACTGGAATTCAAGTTTTTATCAAAGTTGCTTGACCAGGCATTCCTCGCACCAGACCCATTCAAATTGCTGTTCTCATAGATAATTTACAAATATGTTCATGGAATATTTCAGACCTGGATCAACAATGAATTTATTTTTTCTTGAACCAAGAACCTTTTCAAACACCTATCACATGGCCTGCCTGCAAGAAAACAGCTGATAATATTTTTCAGAACTTTTGATGCACCAGCTACTAAATGTCAAATGGTAAAGCCCAGTGGTGGCATATCAATTTTAATCAATAATAATTTAGGGCCTCATTTGGTGGTCCAACCGCTGCATTAGGATAGGCCTGCCCTGCTAGCGGTCAGAAATTTCTCTTATACATGGTGGCTTGTGCTGCAACCCAGTAAAAGGGCCGCTGCACAAGCCACAGTGTAAAGGAGCACATTGTGCACGTCCATGGAAAATTAATCTGTTATGAGAAACCATAAAATTTATTTTGGAATCACTGCACATTGCCATAAAAATGTGTTACATGCCAAGCATGTATTTTTCAATTTTTTGGTAAGCTGGGATGGAAGAACTTAGGAAAGAATAAAGGAGTGAAGTACCAAGAAGTGAGTAAGTGGGCGAAGGGAAACACACCTTGTGTGTTCGGTTTGCAATGCATTGAAAATGTTGTAAATGCTGCATTAACTGAAGCAGACGCACATTGCACAGCCAACACTGCATTCACGAATTGAACCATACTGCACTTCTGTCATGGGTGATTAAATGCCATGGGCAGGGATGGGGAGATGAATGATGATGGGTGTGATACATATCTGCCTCGCATAACAAACGAAGTGAGTCAAGGGATTAGATCAAAAATGAAAATACCCCCCACTGTGCACCAAAGCTTTGATAACCATAAAACAAAGTAAGTGAAGTAGATGAGCAGCATGCCCTTCTATGGAAGAGCTCCCTTGTGTCATCATCCAAGCAATTATTTATTCATACTTTCATCCGTCTATATTCACCCATTGCCACCATGATTTAAGCTTTACATTCTCTCATCCAGTCTTTCACCAAATTTTCCAATCCATTATACATTCATTCAGTATCTACCCTTTCTTTCAACCATTCTTTCACCCATCCATCCATTTACCCAACACTCTCCCATGCATTCTTTCACCCACAGCATCCTTTCACTAATATACCATTTCACCCATGCTTTCTTTTGACCTTCCATTATTTCCCGTTTCCATCAAGCCATCATTTTTAACATTCATTATGTGAGCTTTTGCTGAGTTGCAGATAGATGAGGCCATAACTCAACCACCGCTGTAACTGTTAAAGTGGGGGGTTCACGATCATGAGCCACAGCGACGCCCTTGTAGCTAGTGAGTAGTATAACAGCATTGTCAATAAGCAAGCACTGTGACTTACCACTGCCTGTCCCTGCAACGGCTTCTTCCCATCCAACCAAATCTCCTTGTCCTCCTGCAGCAGCACATGAGCCGACGGCACTCCCCTTAGTTTTTTTAATAAAAAAAAATACAACCGCATTACATCACTACAGTGGGGGGAACATGGCGGCCGGCTAAGGAGTCAGCTTTGAGCGCTCGTCTCTCCAGCAGCTTGCGCACCTGAATGGACGAAGGTGATAGCTTTAAGTGACATCGTAGAGCACTTTACCTTTGCTTTTTCTCCCTGGGATATCTTCTTCCCCCCGCGACGGCAGGGAGAGATTGCTTGACACACTGCAGCCGTAGACGCCATTCAACGCGCTGCCAACCACGCACAGTTTTCCGTGGGTCCTGGCCGCTCTACTGCTACACCGGGATCGGCGGGCTGTCGTGTGCGTCTCCCTCCGAGGGGCAAAGCGGCAGAATCAGCACAAGCGTGCAGCCGCAACAAACTCTTTCACAATCAATGTTGGACCTGCTTGTGCCTGACCTCTCTCGCACATGAGCCCTAAAAGAGTGCCTGCGCTAGGGAAAGAACTGAAGGCATTAAGAAAATCGTCCTCAACCGCCAAGACATTACAGAGGAAGACACCAGAGGATAAACAGTTGGTCTTACCGGTGGAGCCAAAGGCACAAAGAACAAACAGTTACACATTGAGGAACCAATGTTTTGATATTGTTGAAACCCACTTAGCGCACGAAGAACAGAGTAGTGGCAAAGTCTCCCCTCCAGTCATCTCCCCTATATTTCAGGCCCGCAACTCCTTGTCAGGAGCATCTCGCAAAGATTACACCCCTAAACATACCCATAGAAAAAAATTAGGTGCTAATATTCCAGCTCCAGCGGGGGGGGGGTCAAGAATTAAAATAACGCCTCCATTAAGTTCCTTTTTTAAGGTTAGTGGGAGTGGTAATACACCTGCCAGTGAAACGGGGGGCCCCAGACCTATCGGGTGGCACCAACACTCTGAGTCGACAACTGACCGGAGAGACTCAGAAACCACCCGATCTACCTCTGGTTAACAGGTATCTGGCTCTAGAAGAGGGCACTTAATTTTCCGGATCTATACCCTCCATTGAGAATGAACCAGTGCTGGCCGTGTCTTTGCCAGCCGAGGGGGCACCTCTACATGCTTCGAGGCAGGAAAACATTGGGGAACTATTGCAAACGCTTTCTGAGGAAATAAAAAATAGATTTGCAATGTCAGAAGCAAACCAAGCTAAAATCTGTGATGCTTGTGAGAATCTTAAAACAATTTTTTTTTAATGATTTGACTGACAGGATTAGGAACCTAGAAACTTCCACAGAAGATATGAGAAGGGAGGTAGCTGGCAACAGCAAATACATACAACACTGCAAGGAGAAAGAGAAAGCTCTCCAAGAGAAAATGGAAATGCTAGAGAATAGCTCTAGAAGAAATAATTTAAGGCTCCTCAATGTGCCGGAGGGAAAGGAAGGTGAGGATTTGAAAAGGTTCTTCGTAACCCTGATTAAAGAAATAATACCGGAATTCAGGGACTTAGATCTCTCTCAGGACATCCAACGAATTCACAGAGATCCTTTCAGACGAAATCCTAATAGAGACAAGCCCAGGAAAATTCTCATCAATTTCAACACTTACTCTATTAAAGAAAAGATACTCTCTGAAGCACTAAAAGCTGGATCCTATAATAAAGATGGATGGTCTTTTCATATACGCTCCGACCTTGCAAAAGAAACTCAAACACGTAAATGGGAACTGGGCAGGTATATACAGAAACTTAAGTCCCTAGGAGCTAACGCCCAAATTAAATTTCCCGCTGCATTAAAAATAATGTGGAACAATAAAATGCGTATCTTTAAAGACCCTGAGGAGGTGGAAAGCTTCATCGAGCAAATAAGAACATAAATAGGTTAAGTCCATAGACATTCCTAAGATACATAAAAGTTTGGAGAGACAAGGGCGGCTGGGCAGACTTTATGCCCAATCTTGTTAAAGGGAGGGTTCCCCGGGGTAGGGGGTGGGGGGTTGCAATACTAGGATAGGGAAGCTTCGCACACATTATGTAAATAGCACACGGGGTTGGGAGCATGGGGAGAAAAAAATATATATATATGGTCCTCATACGTGAAAATCAAACACAGAATATGAAGCACGGGAAGGGTGTTGCTATTGGAAGATTGCTAAAATAGATAAAAAACACACCCTGAGGATATTAAGTTGGACCATAATTGGGTTGAGGGTAGCAGATAGGAGAAGGAGAATCCTTCAATTCCTTAAACAATCGAAAAGAAATGATACAAGAGACACATCTGAGACAAGTAGAATGGGAGTCAATACTTAAGGGGCAGAAGTGGATCCACTTTTGCATGCACTAACCAGAACTGTAATGTCAAAGGGGTAGCAATTTTGATTAAGAATTCAGCGCATGCTAAAATAATAAAAACAGTTTCAGACCCTAAAGCGAGATGGGTCATTATTACAGTTAGGGTGCACAACACAAAATTCTCCATGATAAGCTATTATGGTCCAAACATAGATGACCCATCACAATTACAAGATCTGTTTCAACAGATTTGGAATGATGACAATCCCATTATAATGGCAGGAGATTTTAACACCCTGCTCGATCTTGAATTAGATAAATCAACTCCAAGGCCAATAGTTAACACCCCAAAGATGAGAGCTCTTATACAAAACATGATGAAAAATCTGGGATTGATAGACCCCTGGAGACAGAAAGCCGGCAGAAATAAAGGGTTTACATACCAGAATAAAAAATATGGCCATGCTTCTCGTATAGACTATTTCCTGATTGACTCCAGACTAAGTAACAAGGTCAAGGTGGTTTTACACCAGCCAGCCCACTCATCAGATTATTCAGCGGTAAGCCTTGAGTTAGTCTTAGATCACGAGTTGCCTAGATCTAGATGGACAATAGATAGGTCCCTTTTAGGAGAACAAGAGATTCTAAAAAACCTGAAATGAGACACTAAAGAATGCTTTGAATTAAATGCGGGTTCTGCCCCCTTACTTGTTATTTGGGATGCGTATAAAGCCTTCATCAGAGGTAGAATAATCAGCTATGCCACCCATAGGAAGAAAGAAAATGGCAGCAAAATCGAGGAGATAGAGAAGAGAATAACTGCCTGGCAAAAAGATCTGTATGATGCAGTCGATTTAGATTTAATTAATAAGATACAAGCACAAATTGATGATGGGAAAAAATATCTAGTAGAGCACCTAGAAGGTATAGTAAAGAAAAAATGGTTTGCCAGTAAACTCTTACACTATGAATACGGTGAGGGATGTGGGAAGCTACTGGCATGGAAGACCAGGGGGGGACCTAGTATGGAAATCAATAAAGGAATTAGTCTTGGAGGGACCGGGTGAAAGCTGCTATGATGACCAAGATATTGGGAGTGCTTTCATTGACTTCTTTCAAAATCTATATAAGGAAGAGACACTAGTGTCTGATGAGCAACTATCTACTTGGATCCTAAATGATCCCCTGCCAAAACTCACACAAGACAAGAAACTCCTTCTCAATAACCTAATAACACCCGAAGAAGTATCTACAGCAATCAAAAGCTTAAAGAATGGAAAAGCCCCAGGGCCCGATGGAATCCCCAGTGAAGTCTATAAATCCTTGGCAGATGAAATAATTCCTGTATTAACCTCACTCAGTTTACGTAGAAGAAGCAGCTGTTCTGGATTTCTGGAATGATGCCACAATAACTCTAATCTTGAAACCAAACAAAATCCCAAAAAGTGCGAGTCCTATAGACCGATATCTTTACTTAACAATGATTATAAATTATATAAACATACTGGCTAAAAGGTTAGATAAAGTTCTAGAAGACTTAATCGGGACTTCACAGAAAGGCAGCTAAATGACCTCACTCATGACTTGGTATGCGCCATAGACTTGGCCACAGATAAAAACCTTCCATTAGCCATTTTGACAGTTGACGCCGCCAAGGCATTTGACAGGGTTAGCTGGCCTTTCCTTTATGCTGTAATGAGTCAGAATGGGTTAGGGGATAAGTTTCAGAATGCAGAAAAAACATATAAGGATGTCCATCAGCAAGGATCTTAATCAACGGTTCCCTCACTCAACAACTGAAGATAGGCAGAGGCACGCGGCAAGGATGTCCAGTTTCCCCCATACTGTTCAACCTATACATTGAGCCCTTAGCTAGAAGAATCAGGAAAGAACAGAGGATTCAGCCCTTTCAACATCAAGGCTGGGTCAAGAAAGAGGCTCTCTACGCCAATGACCTAATGATATATACACAAAACCCCATAGAATCATTTCCGATTATCATGCATATACTAAAAGACTTCAGAAAGGTAGCTGGATATCAGGTCAATGAAGAAAAAACTGAGATATTGGCTTGTAATGTACAACTTGGTGCCACCCTGGAAAAAAACATGAAAAGAGAGATAAGATATTTAGGAGTCCAGGTGGTCAAAAATTTGGAAGAAATGGCTCAGATAATTTTCCAGAAACTCACGAGAGAAACTAAGAGGCTTTTACAACTTTGGTCTCATCTGCCTTTATCGATCATTGGCAGGGTAAACTTGATTAGGATGATGATTCTCCTGAAGTTCACCTTCATATTTAATGCTTTACTGCTGCACTTTGAGATAAAGTGGTTTAGGAAATTACAAGGTGACTTGATCAGTTTCATTTGGGCTTGCAAGAATCCAAGAATGGCCTGGAAAAAGCTATGCAAAAAAAAGATAGAAAGCGGGCTTGCCCTTCCAGACTTCCAGTTATATTGTTGGGCTTTTCAGTCAAAAAATCTTAGAACACTGCTGACCAAAAATTGTCAATCGATTTGGCGATGCTATGGAGCTCTAACTTATGACTTTGCTGAACAAGGTAATTATTTCCTGTTTAAATACGGGAATCCCAAATTCTTCAAATAGGTCTGCCTAAAGGTTCTGAGCACGGCATGTAAACTGTGGATTCAGGTTCGGAGAATATTAGACTTACCTTACTACAGCCAGTTGGCCCCAATCTGGAAATTGCCTGGGACTCCTTTGTGTTTACAAGACTCATTGTCTATACCACTCATGGAAGCCGCAATTGAGAAATGGGGCCAACTAACGGATGAACATAATGTAATCTCCTGGGACCACTTATCAAAGAAAACCAATAACCAGTTGTCCAGATTTAAATACTTGCAACTAACAAACTGGGCTCAAAGCCAAGTACCTGTGGGTGGCTCGAATAATTGGGAGACAGCATTATGCGGTAACCTCTTACTAAAAAAAAGAGGTCACTAAATGGTACTGAATGATGGTTCAGGAGAAAGACTGCCATAACACATCTCCAGAGGGAAAGTGAAGGATGTTTTACCCCACGCTGATTTAACATCTCTTTGGCAAGTATCTATGAATTCACTCTGGTCATTTGTCAAATATGCTCCATTAAGGAAGAATCATTTGTTTACTTTATATAGGGTATATTGGTCTCCCAAGAAACTATCCAGAATAGGAGGGGAAATCAGGTGTTGCCCGAAATGCAGATTGGCAAAAGCAGAGGATGTGCACATATTTTGTCAGTGCCCAGGAGTTCATGCTTACTGGCTAGATGTGGGTAAGGTAATAACGGCTATCTTGAAAAGAAAAATAGAGGTAAGCCTATCTCTGATTATTTTTGGGATCTTGGATAATGCTGGTTTTATTGGGAAGAATAGGAAACTATCAGAGCAGCTTCTATTAGTTCTGATTATAATTGCCCGTAGGTAAATATGCATTCATTGGATTTCCAGCAACTTGCCTTCTTGTACAGCCTGGTTAAGGGTGGCTAGGCGATTTGGTAGGTTGGACTGCATAAATAGCTCGGAGAAGAGAGTTAGCACTTGGGAACCCCTTGTACTCCACAACTCAAATCCAATTAGGTAACAGGTGGTCAATGGTCCAAGGATTAAGACACTCAAATCCAAGGGGAGGTAAAGTGGGGGCAACCTCACTGCCTCTAAATAAAGGTTGAATGTAGGTGTATCAGGGGCAGGAAACATCCAGCAGGATGTGGGTGCATTCTCCGACTCCAGATCCTGATCACACCATAACTAACACCTTTCATTGGATTGTCTCATATGAGGACTTAAAATCAAAAAAAAAAAAAAAAAAAAAATACATCATTACAGTTTGGTTAGCACTGCAGTATCTTCTATGAAAATATGTAGGGACAGAGCTATGATGATGACTCTGAGTCATTGAAGTGCAATGAAGGTGGTGGAATAATAATGGTCAATGAAAGACATATGCTGTTGGTTGGCAAATGCAATGGTACCTCATACTTTCCAGTCATGCTTCACTGTCATGGAAACTGCTTGTATACTGTATAAATTTGTTACACAACATAATATTGCAGGAGTGGCGTGGGTGATCCATGACTATAGCCACTCTCTTTTTAACTGTTAGAGCATGAGCAAGAAAAAGAAAACCTTCTCAACAAACATGCATGGTGAATATTATTTATTACACTATCTTACTTGGGGCTGCAGTCTTTACACTAGACTGTAGAGTACCAAACATCTGTTCTTAGTCTTACAGTACCACAAGATATAAAGGAGAGAGGGAAAGATTGCAAACAAAGTAGAAGAAAACTACAGACTAGTATAGACCAGAAAAAGTCAGCTACCAATAAAAATTAAAATAAAACATGAAATAAGGAAAAAGAAGATAATGCAGGGGTAACAGGAGTTAAACAAAAATTGGATAGGCAAGTTGGAAAAAAAGGAGACAGTATAAAAAAAATAAACAAGGCAACATTAAATGTAGTATAATAGTGGGCAGAGATAAAAGTTATGGAAATAATAATATTAATAACAAATAATATGACTCACTAGGCTGAGCGGAGCCCCCAGCAGTGGTGATGGTGGTCGACGCCTCCTCCCCAGCTCTTCCCCGACCTCCTCTGTACTGCCCCTCTTCTTGGGTGCTGATGTAAGAAATAATATAGATTAAAAAAGTAGATTAGTGGTGCAGTTAATCTCCGCAAAAAATTATTATGACAGGAAAATGCAGTAAAATTTGTACTTATCTAAATCCGATCACCTATAGTACTAGTAACGACTATCGTTGAGTTGGCCATACTAATCCTAAAATCCTAATACCAAATTTTCTTAACAAAAACTACATTTGAAACTAATGCATCACTATGAATGATCTTTGATTCAATTCTCATTTCTCAATCCCCTTGAAGGACCAACTCAGTCTCCCTTTTTTGCAATGCATAGATGCATACTAGTACTACACATCACTGTGCAATTGCTTAGGACTGTATGAGCTACATGAAGAAGGTCATAGAGAACGCTAATTCACTGATATGTTATGTTATGTTATTTTTATTTATAGCGCACATAGATACTCCGAGGAGTGTCCCGGCGCGAGTCTTTGAGGAGTACAGAGATCAAACTAAGCAAAGAGAAATGTTTTCAGGTGTTTCTTGAACAGAGTTGGGTCCTGAATGCTCCGCAGAGTGACCGGCAGCGAATTCCAGGCTAAGGCAGCATTCAGGGCAAGGGAGCTACCCCCCTGCCTTTGCCTCCGGAAGCGAGGAACGGGAGCCGAGAGTTGTGTGGAGGAACGCAGATGTCTAGTAGGTATATAAAAAGAGAAGCGCTTTTGTAAATAGCTAGGGCCTAAGGAGTGCAGAGCACGGTGAGCGATAACTAAAGACTTGAATTTAACCCGTTCGGCAACGGGCAGCCAGTGTAGGGCTCGCAGATGCTGTCTCACACTGCATCTGACGGTGATGTTAAGAAGGAGCCTGGCTGCCGCACTCTAGACAACCTGCAGCTTGTTGAGCAGATATCCAGGGATGCCAACATACAAGGCATTGGCATAATCCAAGCGGGATAAGATCAGGGCTCGGGTGACTGTTTCTTTAGCGGCCCTAGGAAGAAGTGGAAGTAATTTCCGAAGGGTTTTGAGTAGCCCAAAGCAATTCCAAGTCAGATATAACTGATTCACTATGGTGACAGGAGGACAGAGGAGACTGCAATGGCTTCTTAAATAATCAGCCAAAGCGAATGTGGACAAGTACGATTAGGTAGCACCAAACTCTTGCCTAGCTCAAACTGGATAACATAATAATATTCTTAATGTAAACTAAACGTAAATTACCTTTGAGTGTGAACAGCATGCTATTTGGATTTTTTTTTTTGCATTGTGGAACACAAACACAACAAATAACTAATACTCACAGAGCCCCGCAATCTTGACTCCTAGCAGGTCAAGCAGGTCCTGCTCCCAGTCGAGGCTATCTGCCCAATGGTGCGTCATCTGCTGAGTGGCATGCTGAACTTGGCTGGCGCACGGCACGCACCTGTGCACCCTCCCTCAATGCAGCTGATGCTCCCACATGGGGTACCTGCTGCCAGGCCAGCCACCTGCTGTCAGCATGAAGGGGAGGTGGCCCTGCACAAAAGAAAATAGTGCTGCCACATCTGCCTCCCAAAATCTTGCCCTGGGCTGCACTCCTTGGTAGCACCGCCGTCTGCAGGGTAGGCCGCTGCTGATACTTGCAGTCCGGGGGGGCCTGGAGCTGCCACTCCCCTGTTCGCCCTGCTCTGACATGGCACTAGGTGGGAGGAAAAAAAGAAAAAGGGGAAGGAAGGAAGGAAGAAAATGAAATACAAATAAGGAAGAAAAATAAAAAAGTAAAAAAACTCACGAAAAACCACAAAAAATTGAAAAAACGTAAAATACACAGACACAAAATCACACACTAGTACATTAAATAAAAATGAGGGGTCGATTAATTAGGAGGGTGGAGGATTGAAAAGATTGAGAAGGGATTCAAAAACAGGCCCAGCACCATGAACATAACAGAGAAAACAAGATGGCCGCACCCGTGTGAACCACGTGGTGCTGTTCGTGTCTGATTTCCTATACAAGAACGTACTTCTTGCTGCATGTACGGGGGAGTCACAGTTCCTACGAAAACTGTGATAGAAAGAGGGGAAGAAAGTTGTTCTCTTAATATAATGCCAAGGGACAGTATGTCCTTGTCTTGGTGCCCTCACACACCCCGAAGGATGTCATGCTTCATCATTGGGCGGTGTTCCTCGTCGGGCCGGCGATGCAATGCCCTACGGGTCCCCCAAAGGGTCACTTTTTTGGAGATCTTTTGAGTGATAAAGCCGTAAAGGTGTGTGCAGGTCTGAGTCAGAGTGGTGCCCTAAGCAGTGTCAAAAGATGGCTGGAGGGGAGAGTAGTAGGTTTAATGAGGAATAATCCCTCTGTCATCAATAAAAAACAAAAGGTTCTGCTGCTTTGAGGGTGATAATGGCCCCTGGTAGCTAGACAAGTGTCACATCCATAATGGACATGTGAAAGGTCGACATGTTTCACGCAGTATAGTGGTCTCAGGGGAGATCCTGTGCGCTTCTTCAGGACCAAGGTAGAAAGTGAAGTGAGTGCTAGTGCAGTGTAGTGGCCTGTTAGATAGCCATAGTGCCAATTTTTGGGGTAGTAGATTGATGTTATCGATTCAAAAAAGGGTGCAAGGTCCCATGAGGTTTGGCAGAAGTTTTGCCTTCATAATAGTTAGGATGGATAAAGCAGGTATACTAACCTACCCGACCTCTCGCCGCCTCGGGGGCCATTATCACCCTCAAGCAGAACAACCTTCTGGTTTTTTATTGATGACAGAGGGGTTATTCCTTATTAAATCTACTACTCCTCCCTCCAGCCATCTTTTAACACTGCACAGGACACCACTCTGACTCAGACCTGCACACACCTTTACGGCTTTATCACTCAAAAGATCTCCGAAAAAGTGACCCTTTGTGGGAGCCGTAGGGCATAGCAGCGCAGGTCCGACGAGGAGCACAGCTCAATGATGAAGCATGACATCCTTCAGGGGTGTGAGGGCACCAAGACAAGGACATACTGTCCCCCCTCCCCCATTTTTGTGCATATAAAAATGCCACATGAACAGGCGTGCCAGGAAACTCTGCCCACCCGCGGAACTCAGCGTAGCATGGTAGAGATTTTTTCAACCACTTTATGGAGTTCCGCGTAGCTCAACTTTGCGTACTCTGCCCAGGCATAATATCATTCCCTCTGCACACCCTACTGTGTATACACATCACCCTGGGGAGAGGTGTTAGAAAGCAGGTCTGCCTCTTCCATCACTCTAGTACTTATGGATGTCACCTTGGGTAAAAGTGTCAGCAAACATGCAGTAGATTGTACTACACATACACATCACCCCCTGGAGAAGTTTAAGTCGAGAGGACCTCTCCTTACACATTACATAAACCTGTTACTTTGGAGAGAGAGGGATATGCTTGTCTATACCTTACTATGTGTTACTGTCAATCTCTGGAGCGCTGTCAGTGCAAAGACGTCATCCAAAACAGAGTTCTCAGAACAGAGGCCAGTCCCTCCCCACATTCTACTTGCACATCCGTCCCACTGGGGAGAGGTCTTTGAAGAGAGGTATATCCCTCCACACACCTTATTAAGTAAACCTGCCATTCCAGAGAGAAGTCTCAGCAGAGGGTCAATTTTATTCTCACACCCTACTATGCACACCCTTCATCTAAGAGAGCAGTCTCACATATAAGGCCAGTCCATCCCATACCCTACTAAGCACACCCATCGTTCCAGAGAGATCTTTCAGCAGAGAGTCCAGTCCATCTCTATACCCTACTACGCACACAGATTTCTATGGGTAGAGGTCTCAAGAGAGAGGCATGTCACTCCCAACCTCCTAGTACACACACACATTACCCTGAGGAGACGCCTCATTGGAGAAGCTAATCTCTCCCCACACCCTATTATGTACAGTTGTCATCCAAGAGAGAGGTCTCAGCAGAGAGGCAAGTCCCTCCCCTCATGCCACTATGCACAGCTGTCACCCATGAGATATAGGTTAGATGTACAAGCTTGTGAGAAACTTGTGGGAGTCGGACAAATATACAGGTGCAGGCAGCTGTTGGGGCGCTCCTACTCTCAAAAGAGTCTCACGGGTGTCAATATTCCAAGAAAGGGGTTTATAACATAAAAACCAATCACATAATGTAGGAGTAGGGTGGCTCTGATGAGAGCCTTTGTGTTTATAAAGTATAGTGTTTAGCTACACATAGAATTGAATGCATTCTGTTAGAAATGGGGGTCTCTAGTTGGTAATGGTTTGCACCTTTGTCCAAGTAATGACCCTTGTTTCTAGTCAGGGTAAGGGATTTACGCCCTTAGACAACTCCATCTCACCCCCTTGGTAGCTTGGCATGAGAAGACAGTCTTATCTCAGAGGCAGTGTGTAAAGCATTTGTGCACACATACAATAATACAGTGAAAACACTACAAATGGACACCAGTTTAGAAAATTAAGTACCCTTTATCTAAACCAAACAAGACCAAAATGACAAAAATCCACAATACATACACCAAGATATCCTCAAAACTAGGTTATTCACACAAATAAAGCTTGTAGCAACAAATAACTCCACCTGAAGCTATTACGACTTTGTGACAGATGAAAATCCAAAGTACGGTGCCGACCACGAGGTGCACGCGCGTCGGGCGTGGAGTCACACAGACCCCCAAAGAACAGTACCTTGGCAAACGATGAAAGCAAAGACGGTTTATGGCGTCGGGGAGGTGATGCTTCATTGGTGGCATCTGTTCCTTACAATCCCAGGGGAGGTGAGACCTCGGTTCCTTACTGTGATGGAGGGAAGGTGAGACATTGGTTTCTTACTGTTGTCGGGGAGGAGAGGCGCTGGTTCCTTGCTGTGGAGGTGATTTTGCGGTGGCGGTGAGGCGTTCTTTATGACGGCGCTGTGTCGATGGATTCAGGAAGTCAACCACGTCAAGATTTGGTTACGCGATGATGAAGCACTGGTGTCGATGAGGGCGGGGCTGAGGTGCGAGTCAGGGCGGGGCGTCATGAGCATCAAGAGGAGGTGCCTTCGGCACAGGTGCTTGTAGCGGCCTCGGTGATGGTATCTTAGTCGATACGGTGTGGTATTGGCAGGCATCGGGGCTGCAGTGCAAGTCAGGCAGTGGGTCATGCTCATCATAAGTGGTGCCCACGACTTCAATGTGGGCCACGGCGTCTCCTGCCGGCATCAGTGTTGCAATTTCCCTCTGTGGCAGCTGAAACAGCAGTTCCAGAAGCAGGAAGACAGAGGAAATTAAGTCTTTGTGTCCCTGAGACTTCAGAACAGGAGGCAAGCTCTACGCCAAGCCCTTCGAGATCTTCTTCAAGCAAGATACAAAGCACAGTTCAGTCTTCGTCCTCTCCTTGGCAGAAACAGACACTGCAGGCCAACACCAGACAGCACACAGAAAAGGGGCAGTACTTCTCCTTCAGTTTTCCCAGCTCTTCTCCTTGGCAGAGGTTCCGCTTGAGTCCAGAAGTATTCTGAAGTTCTGGGGTCTAGGCCCCAATATTTATACAGCATGTTTCTTTGTTCTCTGGTGGTAGAGAGGCTCTGTGCTCAGTCAAAACCAGTTCTGTCTTCTCTGGTTCAGCTTCCCGGAAGGAGGTGGAGACAGCATTGTGTAATACAGACCAGACCCATTCAGGTGCAAGGAAATCTCCCTCTACTCTAAATGCAGCCCAGCCCTGACTCATCCAGGAGAGGAAGGACAAACCTCAACCCCCCAGTGGCTGTCTACAGTGAATGTACATTCCCAGCCCCTGTAACTGCAAAGCCAGACAGTCAATCCACAAACCAGCAGAGGCACACAGGATGGCTAAGCAAGAAAATACCCACTTTTTAAAGTGGCATTTTCAAACACGATATATAAAAATCATCTTTACTAAAAGATGCATTTTTATATTCTGAGTTCAGGTCAGGCATACTAAACTCCATCCTTCTATCTTGTCCCAATGGGAAGGTATATTTATAAGATGTTATAAATAAACTCCCATTCTCTCCTATGGGACAGGTAGCCCGTCAATAGTGAAAATATGAAATACACTGTATTTCACTATCAGGACATGTCACACACATCAGTACATGTCCTACCTTTCACATACACTGCACCTTGCCCACAGGGGTACCTTGGGCCTACCTTAGGGGTGACTCACATATAATAAAAGGGAGGGTTAGGGCCTGGCAAGTGGGTGCACTCGCAAGGTCGACATGGCAGTAGAGCCTGCATGCAGACACTGCAGTGGCAGGTTTGAGACCCCTTTTGAAAGGCTGCTTGTGTGGGTGGCTCAATCAGTTCTGTAGGCCTACAAGCAGCATTTGACCTACAGGCCCTGGGCACACACCGTGCACTGTACTAGGGACTTAGAAGTAAGTCAAACAAGCCAATCATGGAAACACCAATCCATATTCACAATTTACAGAGGGAGCACTTGCACGTTGGCACTGATTAGCAGTGGCAAAGTGCCCAAAGCATCCAGACCAGAAAATACAAAATCCAGCACACAGCAAAAATACAGGAGGTAGAGGCAAATAGACAGGGGAAAATATTTTGCAGTGAGGTGCACTCCATCACAACTGTAGACACCTGGCATATCAAAATGGATGTTGTTATGAGAAAGAGAGTCCATGCCACGGTCATGAAGTAATGCAGAACTTGTTTTATTAATATGATTCCTTGACTACTCAATCTTAGGACGAAACTCTTTTGAACATTGCCATTTTAGCCTTTGAGATATATTAGAATATACAAAGGCTGCATGAGGAAAGAGAGACATCAATTTTGATCAGGTCTACTTCATTTGGATTTCAAGAGCAACCCCTGTAACTATGCCTAGGTCATTGCCACCACAGTGCGCTATCATCAGGTCTGGCTGCTGACAATCCAAAATGCTCTCAACCATTGGTAACAATTGATGCCACTAAATACCTCTGTGGTCAATGAAAGTAATCTCCAAGTTTGGAAATCCAAGATTTTTGTCAATACCACAAATAATGGCATATGCTCTGGCCCAGTAGATGAAGCTTTGTCCCAAGCTCCAGACGGGAACCATGATGCAGTATGGAGATGTCAGTCACAAGAGGGGTGCTCAGAAGAATGAGTAAGCTTCAGGTGGAATAAGGAGTTACATTAGAGGAGAAAAAATGGGAGGGTGGCACATGTATACATGTAACTGATATATTTTTGACAGTTAGAAAAGTAGGTTAGGTTGCAACCAACTGCTGTTTGTATGGTGCATAGTTACTGGTTAAACCATATAAGCTTTAATATTGGGTGAGTTTGAAATTCTGCTACAATCCCACGAGAGTCTTGTCAGAGTCATCTACAAGCTTCTGCAGGTAAAGCTTCCTGTGGGGCTTTGCACAATCTCGTGAGAGTCTCGCGAGAGTCGCATGGAAATATACTGAATGATCCTGCCATGAGGTCTTTTTCAGATCACATGAAAGTTTCACAAGCTTAGTTGTACAGGGATAGAAAAAAGTGTGTACGTCAGGATTCCTGCCACAACTCGCCTCTCTTGACTATCACAATATACCGGCATGACTCATGACATTCCTCCCAACACTTATGAATGAACAAACGTCTTGTACCCTGACTTTTGACCATATTACTTGCTGTTGGTATTAGCTAGCTGCAGCTGGTGTTCCCAGGTTTGTTTGAAAAGGCGTGTTGCTTTTACAAATGTTTTACCATACATATGCAAGGATACGTTTCAGGTGCCATGAAAACATCCAAAACAAATCCACCAGAAAAAGCATCAAGCAACCGGCATATATGCCCTCAAAGGGAACCTTCTGGAAGACAGCCCTCATCAAATTAATCCCCTGCACCTGTTGCTTGCTATAAGCAATTAGAACGCAACCTTTGTACACATTCTAAAATACCTTCTAGAAGACAGCCTCATCAAATTAATCATCTGCAGCTGTTCCTTGCTATAAGCAACTAGAACGTCACCTTTGTGAACATTCTAAAAAACCTTCGAGAACGCAGCCTCCTCAAGTTAATTATCTGCACCTGTTCCTTGCTATAAGCAATTAGAATGTGACCTTTGTGAACATTCTAAAATACCTTCTAGAAGGCAGCCTCATCAAGTTAATTATCTGCACCTGTCCCTTGTTAGAAACAATTAGAATGTGACCTTTATGAACGTTCTAAAGCATTCTTATTTAAAGACCGTCCACAGTCCTCCCCTTTGCTTAGCCTCTTCGCCTGCCACTTACTTACCTGTTTACCGGCTTTCAGGACTCTGTCTTGCCAGCTCCCTTGATGCTCCCGCTTCAACCTCACCCCAAAAAATGTCCTGCATTAGTCTCACACCTGAATGGAAGAAAGTACAAGAAGGAAAGGAGAGGCGCATTAACAGACTTGATATTACTACATACTGAGCTCAGTCGTAACATCATGCTGCAAACAATGGTAACCAGTGTTTTTGTACATACTGTTGGCAGGGCTCTGCCAGAGAGGATTTGGATGAAGCTTACCCCGTCCAAATTTGCTTGTGGGTTTGATGCTGAAATCGTAATCACTACAGTTTTGAGAACTTTGATGAAGGGGCCTCTACTGACAATCTAATTGAAAATAAAACAACAACAAAATTAAAAGGTTGGTTGAGATTTGAAAAGCTTCCGTGAGATGATATCTTAGGAGATAAAGTTAATACTAGAGTAAAGCCTTATCATGTGTTTGTTTGTTTGTTTATAGGTACCATATCTGTTGGTACCATTCATCAGACTGGTGTGTATGGCTGCTGCAGGGTTTCTGTTGAGTAGAGGAGCCACAGCATCTTTGACTCTACATGCTCTCTCCATCCCAACCCCCTTCCCCCTGGGATTTGCCACCTGAGCAGTTTCTCCTCCTGTAAACCGAGGGCAAGTCTCAGGAATATTTGGAAAATATCATCTCCAATCCATTGGAATCATCTGAGATCCAGGCAGGTGGCTTTTTACAGTGTATTAGCACAGTATAAGTGTCATTAACTGGTTAAAAGAGCCATAAAGCAATATAAATAAACAACAGGTTGTCAATGTTAATAAATGAGTTAAAATAAATGCTTACATAGACCATTAAAGGTGATTATGGTACATGTAGTACATGTACTGTGGAAGAGATACATTTGTTGTGTGAAGAATGCAAGAGTGAGGTTATTTTAGGGTCAACCAGTAGCTGACATTCCCTCTACACATTTCAAAAAAAGCTATGATGTGATTGGCAGCAAGGCCTGAAGGTTCAGATACTGTTGCATAACCAGAGACATCTGCGACTGCCCTTGGTTGTTTGGAGGTGTACTAAATATAATCTCTTCGACCAGTGCGCAGAAGAAGCCATTTGATTTTTGAGTAAAAGAAATTGATGTATTTAGCTACCTTCAACGTACAGCTTCATTTGTAGGTAATTAAAAAAAAGTATAATTAAAGCATGAAGTATGTGACTAAATATTTAATATATTTAGAAACCAGTTGTAATAAGTTTGTTCATTATGAGAGTACTAATAATTTGAACAGTTGAAATGTGACTGTCAAGGTCTTTACTACTGAAATATTTTAAACAAATAATAAAAAATTAATACTGAATATTTTATAGTAATATTGTTGTTATGGTGGTAACTGCACTTGTGTGTTTGTTGTCTGCATTTATTTAACTGTGTTAGTTGCTATTGACAATTCCTAACTTCTATAAAATTAAGTGCCACGTATAACTTAAGAGTGCTAGCTATTGAACCTTAGCTGATTCTATCTGTGATATACTGTTGATTACATACGTGGCTATTGAGATATTTTTGTTTTGAGTTCTAGGTGTCTCTCAGGAGTGGCTAATGTATATTCCAAGTACTGTACTTACTATATATAATTTTGTAGAATGGATGTCATAAACACAATCAAAAAGTGTGTTCACTGATATATTAGGTGTTCGAAGGGAGAGACTTTCTTAATGAAGCTTATTGTAACTAGGGATCACCGTGTAGAGAGTTATCAGCTTAGAGGATATGTTGCCATAGAAATTAAGAATTCACCCAGTATAACGTACTAAGATAAGGACCTAAAGTATGAAAATGTACTGTAGAAATTGCATACCCTGTTATAATGGGAAAAAGAGCACATAGTAGTTCTGTTATATCTTCTACATTGAGGGGTCGATTCCGATCTCGGCCGTAGGGCTCCGAATCGGATTCGGCTTTACCGGATCCGATTCGGATGCCCTGTTTCCGACCGAGTCGGACGTGCGTCCGGGCGAGCGAGTACGATGCAAACGTACGCGAAATCGCCGACCGACTTGTTCGCAGGGACCCAACCGCTCCGACCGACTCGCCGGCACGGACACGACTCGCACCGCGCAATGGAGACGTTCCCCGGCCGGGTAAGTACGATGCGCGCCGCGAGCAGTCCGACCGACTCGCGCCGTCCGGCTCGAAAGAGCAGTCAGAGCCGCACTTTGGGGGTCCGTGTTGGACCCCCCTGTACGCCTAGCCGCGCGAGTCGCACACAGGGGGGACCCATGGGTCCCCCTACCTGTGCGTGTATGGCGCGACCCGCTTCGACGCGTACCCGCTATAGGGGGCGCCCTTGTTCGCCTCGCACCCATTGAGTCAATGGGAGCCCGCATACGAGTTGTACGACCGGCTCCCATTGACTTCAATGGGAGTCCGACCGAATCGAGTCCGATAGCATGCGAACGCATCGTACTCGTTCGGTCAGACTGCTAGGGTCCGATTTGGTCGGAAATCTCTCCGGGTCCGGCTCGGTCGGAGAGATTTCCTGCCCGAATCGGAATCGGCCCCTGAGTGTTTACTTTGTAAATGTGTGTGATTGTAGAGGCTTCTTTTTTCATTGTGCAGAAATAGCTGTAACATACTATGTGGAATGCGCACTTGGTACTGTTCACAGGGTTGAGATTGTTTTTACCAGAGAAATGTGCGGAATGTACAGCCCTGTCTCAAAGCAAATACGGGGGCCTGGCCAGCTTCTGTGAGTGACCTCGACGCAGACTGGTATGGCCAGCCTTGTTTTTACAACAGAATGAAGGGGGAGAGGTTTCTAGAAATCTCTCCATGAGGGTTGAGTAAAAGGTATTAAAGATGGGGAATCATGGCTCTGAAACAGGAGCTCGCCTGTGAAGCGAACGCTTTGTCACAGGAACTTTGATGGTCCCGATCGAGACTTCTGACCGACTGTGAAGGCGCCCCAGTCATACTGAACAGAACATTGAAAGACACTCTTTCAGTGATGTATTTTTGGTTCACTGATAGAATATCGGTGTAACAAACATCGATGTTAAAAATATCGAGAAAAAATATTGACTACAAAAATATCGACTCCCCTACCTTAACGGGTAAGTACAAAAATATCGACTCAAAAATATTGAGGTAAAAAATATAGATGTAAAAAATATTGATTTAAAAATATAAATAAAATAAAAGGATATATATTAAATACTAATAGTATTTTTAACGAAATAAATTAAATTTAATATACATTTTAACTAAATACAACACATAAACTTAATTAAAAAAATATAAACACACAAACATGACAATTTATACATATACATATATTTACTTAAAATTGATTTATTAACTATTATCTTTATTTAATTTTTAAACTTTAAAATTATATAAAAATAATATATATATATATCAATAATTTAAAATAAAAAAAACATTCTATAATAAATCAAAACATTAAACTATTAAACAAAATTTAAACTAACATTTCCCAATACAATAAGTGCAACAGTAGGGAAAGTGTTGGATAGCAAAATAATTACATTTACTATTCCAACTCCAGTGAGTGCAACAGTAGAACAGTAGGGAAAGTGTTGGATAGCGGAGGGTAAATATTACTATTCCCACTTCAGTGATAGCAACAGTAGGGAAAGTGTTGGATGGCAAAGGGGAAAAAATTACTATTCCCACTCCAAAGACTGCAACAGTAGGGAAAGTGTTGGATAGCGGAGGGGCAAAAATTACTATTCCCACTCCAGTGATAGCAACAGTAGGGAAAGTGTTGGATAGCGTAGGGGAAAAAATTACTATTCCCACTCCAAAGAGTGCAACAGTAGTGAAAGTGTTGGATAGCGGAGGGGTAAAAATAACTATTCCCACTCCAGTGAGTGCAACAGTAGGGAAAGTGTTGGATAGCGGAGGGGAAAAAATTACTATTCCCAAAACAAAGAGTACAACAGTAAGGAAAATGTTGGATAGCGGTGGGATAAACATTACTATTCCCACTCCAGTGAGTGCAAAAGTAGTTAAGTGTTAGATAGCGGAGGGATTAAATTTACTATTCAAACTCCAGTGATTTTAACAGTAGGGAAAATGTTGGATAGCAGAGGGGTACAAATTACTATTCCCACTCCAAAGAGTGCAGCAGTAGGGAAACTGTTGGATAGCGGAGGGGCAAAAATTACTATTCCCACTCCAGTAAGTGCAACAGTAAGGAAAATATTGGATAGTGAAGGGGTAAAAATTACTATTCCCACTCCAAAGAGTGCAACAGTAGGGAAAGTGTTGGATAGCGGAGGGGTAAACATTTTTATCCCCACTCCAGTGAGTGCAACAGTAGGAAAAGTGTTGGAAAGCGGACGGGTAAAAATGACTATTCCCACTCCAAAGAGTGCAACAGTAGGGAAAGTGTTGGATAGCGGAGGGGTAAACATTTTTATCCCCACACCAGTGAGTGCAACATTAGGGAAAGTGTTGGATAGCAGAGAAACAAAAATTACTAATAACACTTAAACAGTTGAAAAACCCAAAGAAATTTGCAAAATTTAACAAATCATAAAAATATAAAATTAAATATATTAAACATATAAAAAGAACACATTATAATATTAGTTACATATAAAAAAAACTGCAAATAATACATTAAATAAATCAATAAATACATAATAATTATTTAAAAGTAGCAAATATTAACAATTTTTCTTAAACATTAATGTATTTATTTTATTTCATACCCTATAACACCACATCAATAACAAAACACTTCAACATTTTTAATTACATTTATTTCCATTATTAACATTAATAATCAATTAAAAAAAGTGTTATTAATAAAAATAAATAAACATTTATAGAGTACACAAGCTTTATCACTCTAATGTCCACAACACACACCTAAATTAAACTATAAAATAATAAAACACAACTATATATTATTTTAAAAAGGAAAACTATTACTATTAACATCTAATAATTAAGGGGCACATTACGATGGCGGGCGGAAGCACAACCGCCGTGCTGGCGGATGCAAAAACCACCAGTTACCGCCGGCACGCAGCAGTCCACATGCCCGCACAATTACGATGCGAAAAGTAGGCCAAACACCGCCGGCAAGCCAGCAACACCGTCCGCCATCAAAGTGCGCCCGTACACGTAGCGGCGCAGCCCAACTGACACACACCGTCCGACGAAACACGTCCCGCCCGGCGCATAAATTACGATGCCGCAAACAAACGGCTCCCACGGCTAAGAGACACCGCACGTGAAAGAGAGGCGGTAACACGGACGCAGAGCACGGACAACGAAGAAGCGGCACCCCGGGCATGAATCCAGCACTGCAGGCCCTTCCCATGCTTCTGCTGATGCACCACCAAGGACGCAACGTACCGCGGAGACGCAGGTAGGCACACACACAACAAGTGCACGCAAACAGCGCACACAGTGCAAGGGCGGAAAAAGCGGACAACCCCCACCAGCGCGTGTACACTACACATCCACCATTGCATCCACAGATGACACACAGGCCAAATCGTAACATCGCGTAACACATGTGTACACACCACCTGGGACTAGGAACCAACCACCCCGTCACGGCCCCAAAGCGCCGATGACGCCGCCACACATGCGCACAACGCAGAGGCCAACCGCAGCGCCATGCATGCGTCGCACACAGACACAGGGACACAACCAAGCAGCACACACATCAGCCCCACCCCGAACGCACATGACACGTGACAGGCCTGCCACAGACATGTCCCCAACGCCCAATTCACGGACAACACCCAACGCCACACAACCGACGCACACATGTCAGTGAAGTCACGCAACAGCAGGACACACCCCAGTGTAACAAACATGGCGAAGCACACAGCGGCGGCAACACCAACTAGGAGAAGCAGGGCCCCTTCGGGAAGAGGAACGCCAGTACCACACTGAAAAACCCATACCACCCTGCACATATGAACAAGACACATGAAACGGAACACCAAAGAGCCCGGGGACCGACAACAGGTGGCCCAAGAATAACATCCACACACAAGGCCCAACGCAGAGCGGAAAGGCAGCCTGCCGCCCACACAAGGGAGAGCAGACAGCACTGAATGACCTTCCATTCCAACTCCGAAACCACAGCCCCACGACAGAAGCCGGTGAATACAGCCATTGTCCAAGAATAGACCAACACAGGCATGCCGAGGAGACCGACCACACGGCAGATAGCGCATATCACAGAAGCACACAACGGACGGGGAAGAAAGAAGAAAACACTCCCCCATGTCGGCCACATGCAAGTTAATTGGAAGGAGTCACACAGCACTGACCTTGAACTGTCTGAAAAGCATGTGGGAAGAGGGCCCGTGTCCTCCAAACAAGCCAACAGAACACAAGTCCTGTCTCCCTACGACTACACAGAGCTCACAGCAACCCCGGAGCGTGCACATTGCAGACTGCACACACAGCCGGAGCACGCCACCTCAACGAACCGCTGCGAAATGGCAACCGCAACACACCTACCCAACTACGCCCGAACAGCTCAAGCTGTACAAAACCAACACGATACATACATTGGGATGCGATCTCCTGTCCCTGCTGAACGTAAGTTACCGACTGACTTACCGCATCACATTGTTCAGCTGCGTCATGCCCGTCTTCTACTGTCGGAGGTGTCCCTACCAGCATCCCGTCGAGATATGCCTCTCCAACCCGGCATGTCTGAAGGCGGACCTGCTACCACTACTCCTCCCTCTGGACGCACACGACAGGGCCTGCTCTGCCTATGGGGGCATGGCGTATGTGGCCAACATCGCACCCGCACTGAAATGGGACCACTGTGCCTCCACACGACGGATCATCGAGAACAGCTACATCGAATGTCACCCAGCATGCCCCATCATGGTCCTCCAAGGGACAACTTACGAACAACACCTTGAGAGCCACCATCCGCTTCATTGGCTGGCAAACATGTACACCACCAATGACATGGAAGCCCTGCTGGACGGCATCGCATACCTGACAACCTGTAAATACGTCGGACCACAACGCAGGTTCCCCGAGTGACCTATGAAGTCCAACCCCGCACCCATGCTCAGCTTCCGCACGGACTGGCCAGTCACCACCACAACAGCCATACCAAACGACCGGCAACTGTAACCACACCATCAACGTCATCGCCATGACATCGGATATGACCGGGACATGCACACTGTTCCCCATCACATCCAGGAACACCGCATGCATCGTGGGAGGCAGTGGCATGGGCTCTGTGTATCGCACCCACATGGACGGAACTGCACGAACAACCAGGACACGACATGGATCCAGCGCACATGGACACACACACCGCTCAGTGGACATGAATAGGTCGCCTGGAGTCTGTGGGTGCTGCACCCTCCCACCCCCGCCCCGGGAATCCCATACCAGGACCTTTGCATGGACGACAAGTGCATACAACAACAACACGACCCCAGTGACTGTGACATGTCCAGTAACCACCACAGTGCAACAACAAGTGGCACGCCGCTGCATGCACGCAAGCACATGCCCTGATGTCATCTCACATGCACGCGTGCATGAGGAACAACCGCAGCAAACCTGTCACATGGAACTGAGATGGACTGTGCCCATGATGCCGAGCGGTCTGGTAGGCTACATGTATACTGTCTGTGTCAAAGTCCGCAGCTCCGCAGCTATACGTAAATGTACATTAGCACAGCCTTGGCCAAGCAGATGTAACCCCACACCCTATCCCATTTGTAATCATGCTCAGTATATCCTCAACATGTATCCCGCTGCCAGTAGTGTCCACTATACTGCATCACAGAGGACAGAAGACTCAATATAATGTTTGAAACCAAAACTGTCTCCGCTGACTCATTTCACAAGTACGAATGAGAGAGGATGAGAGTATGTGAAGTACACGGCAGTCGTGGACATGACCATGTAGTCCACTGGTATTGGATGTCAACGCAAATGAGTAGCACTACTGTGGAAGACACACATGTGTCGTGTGAAGTCGTATGGACGCAGTGCTCAGGTGGGTGGGTGCGACGGGTAGATGCGCACATGACAAGTTGGAGCACGCCGTGTTGGGAGGGGTCATGAACAGTACACCACCGCTTCCCAGGGCATTGTGAGAGGACACCTGTCGGGGGGAGTGAACACGTGTGTGCACAGCAGCCGGGCACACGTACAAAGCGGTACCAGGCGCACCTCAGCCCACCCTCTGTGGACAAGCTGGATCCTGTTGTGCGCCCGCCATGCCCCTTGACAAGGCACACACAGCCCCAGTCGACCAGGTGTAACCCCAACATAGTCAATCCGCACAGGCGATACAGGGCACGGGATGGCAGTGGAGCATGGTGTGTGAGAGGTCTCCTCGCGCTCCTCCTGGACATATCACGCAGGCAATAGAACCTCAACGTCTAGCATGGCACAAGTCACATGGAAGTGTAGGGGGACGCACCACAGCACGAGCAGCACTGACGTCACGGGAGGTGGCTCGCACCATCCCATCCATTGCCCATCATACCAACCACGCCACATGCCATTGCGACTAAGTGCAAGCGCGTGCGCCACCACCCCCGAGCCCTCCCCAGAGAGGCCAAAGAGTGAATGTGTGGGCCATCAGCCACAGACGGACGCGGCCTGGCCGCAAGGGCAGCCACAGCCACTGGGTGTCGCAGGTGGCGGATCCGGAAGGCGAAGACTGTGATGCATAGTCCATGCAGGCCGGGTCTCCATTTGGGGCACCACGCAGGTGGACGGCGTCCCGCCACACATCATACCCTGAGACAGCCCACTCGTGCAACTGGACCCACACATACACTCCTTGCCCTCTCTGGTGCGAGCTTGGGGCTGCCTGTGCAAGCGCTAGCCTCGCAGGTGAGCATGCATATTGGGGGGCGAGGGGAGGACATGAGGGCTGGGGCGAAGATGACTGTATCACTGTCAGTTAGTACAAGGGATGACCCAGATGTGGAAAGGAAGAGACGTGTCCCGTGTGTACTGCAACTAGTCGCCAATCCAACTACCCCCCCATGTCCGGAATGTAAGCCCGCACCTAGGCCCGCCCATCCGCCACATCGAACATACCACCAGCACGACAACCTTCCCATTCGAATCACTGACTGGGGGTGGCGACCAGTGAACAATCATGTGTAGCCTACCCACGCGTACATGTGGGCCCTCCATGATCCATGTCACCTGCGGCAAAGACATGACATGCGCAATGAGGGAAGTGAGGAGAGCTGTCCGCCCCACGCGCAGAAGGTGCATCAGCTCCACAGACCCAGCAGCGAGTCCAGCAGGGGTCACATGTGCAGGGGCAGCTGTGCCTGGTGTGAAGGCACATGCATATAGACAGCACATCGACCAATGTGTAGTCTGCCCACATCCACAGTCCATCATCATGCGGACATAGGAATTGAACACAGGGCAACACATCTTAGTTGGTGCACCCACCGTGACCAACAATGCGCAATCATCGACGTACCCGCCCTGTGCATGGCCCCCCACCCAACGGAGGCACATCCAGTGCCACCATCCCACACACACAAGCCTTCCACGGAACATGCTGTGTCCAATGCTCAGTACAGAGTCAGCGCCCATCTGGTGGATCCTGAACAGGAGACACATGCACACACATGCCAGCTCCCACTATGTACGTCTGCCACCTGGCACGTGCAATGTAACCTCTCACCTGTGACGTGTGACTGCAAGCACACAGCCGTCTTGGCATGGGGCTGTCAATGTGGACACCAGTCAATGTTTCGGGAGCTGTGATCCGTACAGTGCTGTACATAGGGTGCAGTGCTGACACCTACTACTGTCTCATATCCCCTCGTGCCACAGGTCCCACTTGTATTGGCCGCTCAGCCCGTGCCCACATCGTCGTCGTCTGCCGTGTGCCATACTCATCCAGCCTCGGAAGCAGTTCCATGCTCAGCAGACACTCATGTTGCCGTGGCGTTGCCGCTTGACGAATATGCAGTCAGTCCCCATCAGCACGCCCGCAAGTCATTGGGGCCTAGATCCCCATGTGCATGCACATGGCAGTGGTATGTCTCACTTGCCATTGCCATTGTTGGGAGACCTGTGTAAGTGTATTGTGGCCGTGCCGCCCCAGCTTGACAGCTGGGCTGTGGCTCATGTGCTTGCTCAGTCATGTCAGTGATGTGTATGCGAAATTGCTATGTGCCGTGTTGCTCTGACATGTGTCCTCTGCCATTTAACCCAGGCGGAGACCGAACATTGACCGCCCATACCAATTGCTGGCGGACATGGACGATACAGAGGTAATCAGGAAGTTTCGGCTGGACAGGCCAACCCTGCATCGACTGTGTGCCATGTTAGAGCCCCATCTCCGTCCCCGCAGGGTGTATCCGACTGCTGTCACCCCCACGGCTAAGGTGATGGCCGCCATGCATTTCTTCGCCACTGGGTCATTCCAGCACACAGTGGGCAGTGGAGGAGGGATGTCCCAGCCCATGTTCAGCAAGGTGCTGAGGGATGTACTGGCAGCCATGATGCTGTACCGGAACAGGTACATCCGCTTCCCCAGGGCTCGTGAATTGGCGGCAGTGAAGGGTGCATTCTATGCCCTTGGCAGAATCCCACACGTCGTGGGAGCCATTGACTGCACACATGTTGGCCTTGTTCCACCACAGGCCACTGAGCACCTGTACCGCAACAGGAAGCACACGCACTCCCTGAATGTGCAAGTGGTGTGCCTTGCGGACATGGTGATCACCCACGTGTGTGCCAAGTTTCCAGGCTTGGCACATGACGCACACATAATGCGCAACAGCATCTTGCCACGACTGATGGCCAATCTGCAACAGGATCGTGGCTGTATTGTCGGTGAGTATGTGGAGTGGTGTAGCATGCTGGTTGTGCGATGCTGTCCCCTGTCCAGTTGGAATAGCAACGGTTCTCTGTGTCCCTCACACCCAGGTGACTCTGCGTATCCGAATGGGGCATGGCTGCTCAGTCCATTGAGGAATCCTCGCACCCCAGCAGACGATCGATACAATGAGGCACATGGGAGGACCAGACGTGTGGTCGAGCGTACCTTTGGCCTCCTCAAGTCCAGGTTCAGGTGCCTGGACCGCACCGGGGTGCACTGGCGTACTCCCCACAGAAGGTGTGCCAGATAGTGGTGGCGTGCTGCATGCTGCACAATCTGGCCATTCGGAAGCAGATCCCCCTCATTGTGGATGACGGAGATCAACCAGGGCCCCAGCCCGCAGACCAGGACAGCTCGAGTGAGGTGGACAGCGGAGAGGAGGAAGCTGGGAATGTGCGCCAGCAGCTCATCGCCCGCTACTTCACTTGACGGTGAGTGTCCATGTACGACGGATGATGTGTCTGTATCTGTGCAGGTGTGTGTGTGCTGTGTCAGGGTGGCCGTATGTTCACTGCGTGCAGTGTGTCAACGCTCCATGGCCAGGGGTAGTATGCCACTGTTGGTGACTGTGGCATTGTGCCCTATTGCTCTGTGCGATGTGTGTACATTGCTTGTAGTTGTTGACATGTACTGTGTGATGGGTGTGTGACACACTCATTGAATGTGCTCCTGTTCTGTCTCCCACCCCTAGGTCCCTACAGGCCCTCCGGATTCCATTGCCATGCCACGCATCAGGTGCCTTTCCGCCCAAGGTGGCCGTTGTATTCCATACAAATAAAACACAGGGCACAAACAGCAGTTAGTGAAAAAGGTGCATTTATTACAAACTGTGACATGTGATTGTGTGTAAGGTGATGACAAAAGTGGTGCGTGCAGTGACAATGAGCTGTCGGTCATGGCTGCGTGATGATCAGGGTGTACCCACTGGTTCTATGTCCATAGTCCAACACACACATGCCATCCAGATGGCTGTGTGGAGTGGGATCGTAGAGCAAGTCAATGCAGTGGCTGGTCAAGGAAGGCTGGCGGAAGGCTGGCTGGCTGCCTCACTTGCGACTGGAGCGTGCGAAGTCCTCCCGGGAGATCTGTTTCCTCTTCGGACGGCCCCTTCCACGTTTGGGAGGGGGTGTGTGGTGGCGACCTGCTGGTGGTGGGTGAGGTGTGCTCACTGGCTGTGGACGCAGGGGAAGTGGACACTGCTGCCCGACCCTGCGCCCTAGCAGGTGGTGGCGGAGGTGGTGTTGCTGGCCTTGCCTGTGACCCCACCGCCACCACCAGCTGGCCCATGAGGTCCACGAGTTGGTCCATACGGGACACGAATTGGCCCATATGGGCGTCCATGGACCTCAGCACCCCCAGCACCTCCCGCGTGTCTGTAGCAGACCTGGCCCATTGTCCTTGGGCCTCTTCATAGGCCCCAAGGACTCTGGCCATTTGAGGCAGGGCATGGCTCCCAGGGGAGGCTGGCGTTTCCCTGACCCTGCTCCTCCTACCAGTCCTGCTGCCACCGGCCTGCCCACTAGCCACATTGCACACCACGGTCCTCGCTGTGGCTCCCAGGGTGGATCCAGTCGGCCGGGCCACCACCTGCGCTGGGGCTGGTGCCAGCGAAGACGTGGTGGTGGTGGTGGCGGTGGTGGTCGGTGCGGCGATGGTGGCGGTTGCGGCAGTGGTAGTGGCCACAATGACCGTGGGTGTGGCCGCAACGACAGTGGCAGCAGGGGGCTGGGACTGTTCAGCATCCCTGGATGATGGGTTGGTGGGTAGGAGGGGTCCTGGGGAGCGGCTGGGCCCTGCCACGCCAGATGGGCCTGCTTGGTGGTCCGTGTCCGAAGAGGAGGACAGATCCTCCAGATCCGTGTGTCCTCGTTGGGGGCTTGTGGGCTGGCTGTGCTGGCTGCTGTCTCCATCCCCAGCATCCGGCAGTTCGTCACCTGTGGAGAGAATGAGATTTGTTATTGTGTTGCACCTGGCGAAGTATGTATTTGTCGTCTGACATTGGCAGTTCGTGCAATCTCGTACATGGGTTTCCCGGAGGCGAGTGTGTGGCTGTGGCATCTGTAGTTGTGTGTGCTAGGCAATGGGACTGTGTGCTGTGCACATGTGGCATGGGACGGATTGGCCATGCCGATGGGTGTGTTGCTGTGCCCCTACTCATTGTGACTCTGGTGTATGCGGGCTCCTGGCCCATCCTGGGTCTGGTTTGTACTTTGCATTTGGGGTTCACATGGAACGCTTAGGAACGCATATGGCAACATGGGGGCCATGCCCCAGATTCGCATTTGGGAGGGGATATGCATTTGGGGTTCAAATGGAACGCTTAGGTACGCATATGGCAACATGGGGGCCATGCCCCAGATTCGCATTTGGGAGGGGATATGCATTTGGGGTTCAAATGGAACGCTTAGGTACGCATATGGCAACATGGGGGCCATGCCCCAGATTCGCATTTGGGAGGGGATATGCATTTGGGGTTCAAATGGAACGCTTAGGAACGCATATGGCAACATGGGGGCCATGCCCCAGATTCGCATTTGGGAGGGGATATGCATTTGGGGTTCAAATGGAACGCTTAGGAACGCATATGGCAACATGGGGGCCATGCCCCAGATTCGCATTTGGGAGGGGATATGCATTTGGGGTTCAAATGGAACGCTTAGGAACGCATATGGCAACATGGGGGCCATGCCCCAGATTCGCATTTGGGAGGGGATATGCTTTTGGGGTACATGCTGTGAGCCATGGGTGCCGAACGTGACATGTGTTGTGGCAGCATGACAGTGCATGGTTTGAGGTGTGTGCATGCTTGACATGGCCTGCATATTTGCTGTCTGTTGTGATTAGTGGACATGGCATTGGACGCATCGTTATGAGTGAGTGATAGTTGTGTGCCAGCCAACGTATTGCAGTTGTCCCATCTCCTTGGTGTGCGTGCTGCCCTGTGCCATGTGCATCACTGCAGTGCTCGGGGGGTGTGGCCCATGTTGTGTGTTGTTGCTCACAGTGTGTCGTGCGCTTAATTGACTTCTGGCACATGGTTGGTCATGGGCATGTGTCTTAGCGTGACTGCTGTATGTGTGGCAGCTGTGCGGATGACATGCCTTTCATGAGACTGGGGCTGACGGATGGGATGGATGGTATGTTGTATGTGCATGGTGTGTCTGTGAGTTTGATGGGTTCAGTGGTGTTCGTGTGCATTTATGTTGTTCCGCTCTGTTGCGTCTAGTGTTGTTTGTCTTACATAGGCGTAGTTGTGGGGTGTGTGGTTGACAGGCAGTAGGGGCTACATGGACAGGACTTCAATGGTGTTTCGGTTGTGTGTGATGAGTTGCACAGTGGCTGCCGTGTGGGACTATATTCAGTGTGGCTTGTGCATGCAGACGTGGCTCCTTGGGTGTTGCAATGTCTGTGATGGGTCATGTGGGGTGTGAGTCTGTTGTTCATGTCCGTGTGCACATTGTTCACTTGTTCGTGACGGTGGGCGGTGCTGCGTGTTCGTCTGCTACGTGACATGTCCCATGTGTTGGTCGTGTTATGGTCCTCATGCCTCCAGTAATCCAGCCCTGTCCAGTTTCCCACCTGCAAGTTGTTCGTGCGTGCACTGTACTGGATGCCACATGGCTCTAAGCGGGGGTGCTCCATGTTGCAGGTCTGTGGGGGTGGGGGTGTTGTGGGTCGTGGGGTGGCTGTACACCCACTGACACCGATTGCTGTGGACCGTGATGTCTGCCTTTCGGCTGTCGTTGTGCACTGCGGTGGCTGACACGTGGCTGTGGGGTGTGGGGGATGCTCCTCCTTGCTGTGCTGTGGGACTGGGGCCTGGTGTGTGTTGTACTTGGGCTGTCCACCGTCCCACCCACTGCACTTTGTGTTCCTGCCACTTACCTGTTACTTGTCGGTTAGTGCAGCTGTGGCGGACACATGGGTGTGGTGGGTGCTCGTTGTGGCGCTTCTGGCATATTTGGGGACCTGTTGGTGGTTACGTGGCTGGCTTAGTGTACACATGTCCCCACGCATCTTACAGTTGTTCGGTTTGGGCTGTGTGTGGTAGTGTCTGTTGCATGTGTGTGTGATGTGTTGTGTATTGTGTGCTGGACATGGGGGTGTTTGTCCCTGGGAGCTGTGGCATGGTAGTTGCGCATGTGAGTACATAGCGGTGTGCTGGTATACATTAGTTTGTACTTACCAGCCTCCACTCCCCTGCTAATCCGGCGAGGATCTCCGGATGGATTACGACTCGCACCTTCTCCTCCCACGCTTTGTAGGTCTTAAAGAGCGCGGGATTCCCTCCGCCAGTGACGGCAGCCAGCTCTCTGTTTTTGCCCTCCTTCTTCTTGACCAGGCTCTTGACGTCATTCCAACGTTTGTTAATCTCGACTCTGTTCCTGGGCAGGGTCCCGACTGCATTGACCTGGTCTACGATCCGGTTCCACATTCTGTTTCTGGTGGCTAGTGGTGTGTGCTGGACCATGTTCCCATAGATTTGTGGGTACACCTTGATGATCTCGTCGACCATGACCGTCAGCTCCATGGGCGTGAACTTGGGCATCCTTTGTGGTGCCATGGTGTTTGTGGTGCTGGTGCGGTGTGTGTTGTGTAATGTGCAGGGGGTTTGTGGTGCCGGGGTGTGGTGGTGGTGGTGGTGGTGTTTGGTGGTGGTGGTGGTGGTGGTGGTGGTTGTGATGTGTGCGTTTCTGTGGTGTGCTGCTGTCCTTGCTGTGTCACTGTGTCCTCTCCTCTCCTCTCTGGTTTGCAATGTAGCAAGGGGTTGTGGTCTGTGGGAGTGCTGCTTTTGTACTCACCTATGTGGGTGTGTCCTCATGGTCAGTTGTTTTCAGGTGTGTTGTGTCTGGGGTTCTGGCCTTTGTATTTTTTGTTTGTCCGGGGGTGTTTTCGGATGTGTACTGTGCTTGTGTATTTGTGCGTGCCTTGCTGTGTGGACTTGTTGGCCATGTTGTGTGCTATTGGTTTTGTGTGCGGATGGTTTCTGTGCAGGTACGTTGGCGCCATGGCTTCTGCCGTGTCGATTCTCATCGGCGTTGTTTGCGCTGGCGGGCGGTATATTTGTGGTTTTTCCGCGCTCATGGCGGTGCGATCGTAATTTCACGTGCGGTGTGTCGGCCGTGTGGGCGGGCGGTTTTGTGTTGTCGTGCGTGTTTCCGTCCGTGGCGGGCGGTTTGACTCCGACTCGGACGTTGGCGGGCGGTATTTTGTGTGATTTTTCCGCCGATGGCGGTTTTCGGTTTGTGTAATCGTAATGGCGTGGTCGGTGTTCAGGCGGTGTGTGCGGGCGGATTTTTGCCGCTTCCATGCCTGGCGGATTTATTTACGCCGGGTATCGTAATGGGCCCCTAAGTAACAAAATTGTATTTAATTCCCACCCTTTACCCCTTTAAAAGTAAAAACAAAACACAAAAAAATAAACATTTACCCAAAATAAATATCAAATAATTAACATTAATTAACTAAATATATTTATTCATTAAATGCAAAATACTGCCCATAATTTACTCCTATAAACAGCACAACACACATAAAAATAATTACACAATTACCATAATTAATTAACAACTAATTATTAATTCATCAATTAAAAATAATTTACTTCCCACCCTTCCCACCCTTTACACCTATAAAAACTACCACACACAAATATAATTAATTACACAATTACCAAAATTAATGACAAATTAATTAATTAAAATTAATTAACAACCAGTTATTAATTCTTAAACTAAATTGTATTGATGCAGAATCTGCACACTGTTAAAATATGATAGCATAGAGCCTACTGTTCTTCTGAAATTTTCTAGACAGGCACTTTACTGTGTTCACAGGTGTCACTATAAACTTACTTGTAAATATTATTACGTATAAAGTATTGTAAAATCTGACACTGTGAGAAGCATAAACAAATAATGTGTTTCTTTAGTTTCTCATGTAGGACTTTGAATCATTGAAGATGCTAATGAAACAGCACAAAAAGAAGAAGAATAAGCAGACATATTTCAGAGAACTGTCCAAATGTGGAACACAGTGAGAGAAAGGAAAGGATGAAAAAATAGATTGAACTCTATTAAGGGCATCCAGTCTTTTATAAAAACAAAATAATAAAATCCTCTAAACTGTCTTCTGCAGCTATAAGTAGTAATGAAGATCTGTCAACTTGTAAGAAAATATCTTTTTCTTTTTCTAAAAAAACTGAAAACCAGAAAAAGAACAGAGCAACCAGACAGATTAAAAAGAAGAAATTAATAGAACTTTTTCAGTAGTTCTTTCGCAGAAGAGTGGTATCAAATATTATGAAGAGCATGAAGACAGTAAAAAGGAGAAAAGCATTGCAAAAGCAAAAATTATTTGTTGAGTATCTAGTTGACAAGGCCTTTGTGTTAAAGAAAAAGTTATTTATGGAGAGAATAAGATGTTTAGATAAACTGGTTATTTCACTTTAAAAATGTGGTCAGAAGGTGCAAGTTAACAAACCAAGCTTTTGTACTATTTTTCAGGAGAGTGGAAACTCACTTCTAGTAGTGAGACATTTTTTAAAGAGGAAAGCTTTTACAGGAAAATGAGTCAGTGTTTGCAATTGACAGAGATGCTCGTGTATATGAAATGAATGAAGGTACAACAAATAAGAAAGAAAAATTAGAGCCTAGAAATGTAGAAGAAGCAATAACCAATGAAGTATTAGGTCATCATCCTCGACAACCAGTTTTTGAGTAGAAGTGCAGAAAACTATGCAACATAAGACAACAGTCTATTGACAAACTTAGGGGCCCATTACGATGACTGGCGGATGCACCTCCGCGATGCTGGCGGTGGGAGAAAACGCTGTTTTCCGCCCGCGAGCAGCGGTGCACACGTCCGCCATATTACAATGGTCAAACACAGCCCATTTTCCGACCGCCACGGTGCGACGTGAACCGCCATCAAAACGCGCCCGCCACCGCGGCGGAGTTAACCAATCGAGAGCCACCGCCGTGCGGAATGACGTCCCTCCCGCCGTACAAATTAGGATGCGCCAAACAGCCAGGCACACCGCAGCGGAGAAACCGGCCAATCTGAGCAGGCGGAAGCACCACAGCGGAGCGCAAAAGTGAATACCGGAGCCGACCGCCATGGACCCGGCACTACACGTCTTCCCGGCGCTGTACATGATACACCTCCAGCAAGCCATGGACCGTGGCGGACGCCGCCGCAGGTACGCGATCACACAACTCTGCACACAAACACAACCCACAACTCCATGGCTGATGTAAGGTTCCTGTCCCCACCAGACACCCTGGTGGGGACAGGAACACAACCACAGGTGTAGCCACACATGTCCTACCTGCCACTAGTTCACCCCTCCTCATCCAGGTCACCATGTCCGCGATCTTGAAATAATGTTCAGTTCACGTGACCGCAGCGGTGAATCCGCGTTAAAAAATGCGCACAATGTAGTAGGCAGGGCCAGCGCAAGGCATGGGCAGTGCACAAAGTACACAGGGCAACACCTCCACACTCCACACACTAGGCCCACCCACAACATGAAGGGACATGCCATGTGACCCTCCTGTGCTCCCACATGCCCAATAACCAGCCAGGTGAACACACACACTGCACCACACAACAAACAACTAGGGAGACAGCCTCATCAGGTGTGGCTGCAGAGTAACACACAGCGTAGAAGCACAGGGCCAGGGGAACCCACACACCACAACAACACCACACTCATGGCAAGTAAACTGAGTCCAAGCACAAAATAAACACACACAGATAATGAACAAACACTCTAATGGACACACAGCCTGCCAAGTCACACAGACATACCCCACACTGACACACAGCAACAAACACAGACCACATGCCAGCAGCAATGGAGGACAACAAATAGGAAACCTAAAGTGAGGTGCACACAAATGGAATGGCAAGGAGCTGAACACCAAGCATGTGTACATCACATGCAAGGGAAGGAACATATAACAACAACCCCAGCCCAACAAATCACACATGGCAGTCACAGTGAGTGAAGTCAAACCACAGTCACCTCACTGCAACAACTCAGGGAGACAGCAAGGCAACCCATGTATAGGCACAGGGATGAAAGGAAGGGTATGAAGTCTAACACTGATCAGCCACACATCTGTATCCAAATACATCACAGGAGTATGTCAGCAGCACAACACACAGGGCCCATTGCAACACTCCATGACTGTCAAACACAAGTATGAACCTTCACACAACCCCCACACCCATCACACCTGCAGCACACAACACCAGTGACAAACACACAGAAGCTTGCCAATAATGTCCAGTCAATACACTGACAAGCAAACACACCCCCTGGGGGGTATCCACAAACATCACACACACACACAGGGATGGCAGAACCACTGTACGCACAAAAACAACAGTCAAACACAGAACACAATCAAAACACACACACAGAACTACTACAATAACAGACAAGACCTGTGCAGTTAAACAGTGGAAATTCAATGGGAGCACAGACACAACAGGAGTACACAACCTCATTAGTCAGGAAAAATGCACAGACAACATACCACAACACATATAAGAAGTGCATCCACACAAAACAATAATGGAGACAAACAGGGAGAAATGGGCCTACAATGACACACAGACAGACATACCACACCACCCATCAACTCAAAATGGTGTCATAGTGTACCACATGCCTGCACATGCACAAGAATGACAAGAGACACATCAAATATGAGAGGAGAAAACACCAAGGATGCACCTAAAACAAGCACGGGAACTACAATAGACCTCAGTTCATGTGACAGACACACAAGTAAGGCACACCACAATGGCAACACACATCTGAATCAAACACAACAACAAAACACACACACTGACAGGCAAATAGAACACCACACACAGAGCATCTGTCAACTGCATGAGACAACACAACACAAACACTGCACACAGCCACATCAGACACAACACATGCACATGCAAAGATATCAATATGCTACAACAGCTAAACATCAGGGGGTGCACACCAGGCAAGGACAAGGCAACATACACTCACAGCACTGCATGCACACCAAGCAGTGTGTGCACAACAGACATACCAGTTACAAACAGAGATGAGTGACACACCATGAACACACACAACAACAATCTAAACATCACACAGACAACAACACACCCAGGAAGTTAAACAGTCCACAGCAAACACACCTACATCTAAGCCAACACACACAGATGCACAAGTCTGGGACACCAAAGTTGAAACAACATGATCAGAGGAAACAAGACATTGGCAATGTTGAAGTGGCATATAGAGCATGTGTCACAGTAAACCATACCCACACAGTAACCCTTTATTTAGCAAGGACACTGACAAGGCAGACAACAGGAGTAATTTTTTTTATTTACATTTTACACAGTTATGCAGCAAAATTTAGACAAGAGCAAGGCCAGTGGCCAGTCCAAAGTGCAGATGAGGTACATGAGATCCTGCACAGGCAAGGGGCAAACAGCAGTGAACAGCAAGGCCAGTGACCAGTCCAAAGTGCAGATGAGGTACATGAGATCCTGCACAGGCAAGGGGCAAACAGCAGTGAACAGCAAGGCCAGTGACCAGGACACAGTGCAGGTGAGGTACATGAGAAGCTGCACAGGCAAGTCTAGAACATCAGTCAACAACAAGGCCAGTGGCCAGGACACAGTGCAGGTGAGGTACATGAGAAGCTGCACAGGCAAGTCTAGAACAACAGTCAACAAAAAGGCCAAGGGCCAGTAAAAAGTGCAGAGTGAGTACATGATATCCAGCACTGGGAATGGGTGGTACTGTACCCTGCCATGGTCAGCAACACACTCAGGGTGTCAAAAATGGGCAGTCCATGGCACCACTGTGGGAGAGACATGTGTGTGAGGGGGACTAACACTCAGACTTGGCTGGCAGTATGACTGGGAGGTGGCTGTCTGTCGGGGCCAGTTGGGGTACTGGCTCGGGGAGAGAGAGGCCCAGCTGGGGTAGAGCCATCAGTGGTCTGGGAAGCCTGAGGGCTGCTAGGTCCAGGTGTGGTAGAGCCATCAGTGGTTTGGGAAGCCTGAGGGCTGCTAGGACCAGGTGGGGTGGTGGCACGTGGAGGTGGACTCATGCTTGCATGAGACCCAGTGTGTGTGGGAGAATCTGGAGGGGTGCCCTTCCGCTTCTTGGGGATTTGATATGGCTTCCCTGTCCTGGGATTAATGCCAAGTGGGGTGTATACAACAGGCACACTCATCACAAAAGCAGGATCATGTGCAGATGCTGGTCCTCCCTCTGGGGACGTGCTGGATTCTGCGGGACGCTTGGCCCCGGATTGCCTCTGCCCCTGCATCACCTGTTTACCAGGTGTCCCCCCTACAGTGGCCTCCTTTCCCTGCTTCACAGGGCTCTGGATGGGAGTTGATGTTGTGGGTGAACTTGCCTTGGAGCTCTTCTTACGTGTACTCTTAGCAGGCACCTGTTTGTCACTGGGCACGGAAACTGTGTGCTTGTCTATGCGAGACACTTTTGGGACAGGTGAGTCCTTGGCTGGGGATGCCTCTGAGGCATGTGAGCCTGAGGCCTGCTTCTTGCCATCCTTGCCCTGGGTGTGGCCTGAAGGGCTTTTGCCTCTGCGCTCTGGTGTGGGTTTACCTTTCTGTGGGGATGGTGTCTGCGCCCTGGACTGCTTGGGCTGCTGCTGCCGTGTGCTGCGTGTGCTGTATCTTTCCCTTGATGTCTGGGGTGTGTGGTCACTATCATCAGATGTGGCCACTGGCAGGGTGGTGGGCCTAGGGACTGGAGCAGGACTATGGGATTGGGCAAGTTGAATGGCTGCTGTCACTGCAGAGGACAGAGACTGTACAGTCCGGTGTAGCCCACCCACGTCGGAATGAACGCCCTCCATGTAAGCCACCACCTGTGCCAATTTTTTGTCATGGTCCAGGAAGGCATTGAGGAGAGCTGTCTGACCCACACACAGCTGGCGCAAAAGGTCCACAGACTCAGCACTGATGGCAGCAGGGGGGACAGGGGCAGGGGCAGCGGTGCCTGGGATGAAGGACACTCTTCCCTTTTTTGTGGTGCGAACACGGGCAGCAACAGTGGGAGTAGCAGGGAGGGTGGGCACTGAACGCTGTGTGGTGGACGAGGAGGCAGAGTCCCCGTTTCCTGTGGCCGAAAACATAGATGCGTCACCGCCGTCGTTAGATGACGTAGAGGTCTGCGTCTCTGGCTGTGAGTCCTCTAGAAGACTACGGTCCCCCTCTGATGCGCTGGTGACATCCGTGTCACTATGCTGGTGTGCAGCAGTTGTGCTTGATGCCTCACCACTGGTGTCCGTCCCCTGTCCTTCCGTGCCCATGTGAGATGCTGCATGAGAGAGAGAGAGAGGTAGGATCAGTACATTGGCATCAAGATTACAAATATCTGCAAGGAAAGCATCACTAATGATGAACAATCATCCATGTTGGACAACACCATGGGCAGTAACATTGTGCAACCTCAATCCAAACATCGAAATTACCGTGGCATAATGCAAACTTGGCATAATTCACCCATGTGATGAACACACAGCCAATTAGCCTGTTGGTGGCTCCGTCTAACCAGACACACATATCCCTCTGTGCACACCTAGGGCCCTGAGGGGTAAAAGATTCTACTCACAACATGTTGCCACTGTCACATCTTGAGCCAGCAGAAGTGTCCAACACAGAGACAGACTCCAACATATACGCCCACAATGGCCATGAGCACATGCCATCCACAATGTCGTATCTTGGGGCACAACTACAGTTGCACATTGGTGTTAGATGTGTAGCCAGCACAAATCTGATGTCAGGCAATGCACACATTGATGGTGGCACACTCAGATTATGCACTCTGCCGGACCCTGACATGGGATGTCCGTGACTACCCCAATGAAGATGATACCAGAAGGCCACAACTACAAATGTGAAGTCAAGGGCCATTACACCAATGACATGGGAAGGTACATGTAGGGGGAATGCATGACAACTGCACCCAACACCGCGGCCACTTACACGCCATTGCATCACACTAGCAACATCACAGCCCTGCACTGGCCCAGGCTTGGAGCACATGCAGCCAAACAACACCCAAAGTCACACTCACAGAATACTCACCACCAGCTTGCTGCTGATGCCCCTTCAGACGTGCATCCAGTTCAGGCTGCGTCACAGCTAAAATGCGTGCCATTAGTGGTGTCATGCTGCGCCGCGCCAACCTGCCGGCCCGAGGGATCAGCCCCAGTGTCATCTCGGCCACGTTCCTGCTCAGCCGGCAGATGTCATCCCACCTCTTGTGACAGTGGGAGCGCCGTCGGTTGGAGACACCCAGAGCACGCACCTTGCATGCAATGGCCCTCCACACGGCCTTGCGCTGGTTGACTTTGAGCTGCAGACATGGGAGACAAGAGGGTGCAATAATCAGTGTAACCTACCACCATTTCCCAGGGCAGGAGCATGACACTGACTCATCCCAACTTCAGCCATAACTTTAGCAGAGACAATAAATCTGCGACATTCAAACATCATCATGTGGGAAACACACATTAATGCATGCAGGTATGAGGGTGGACACAGTACATGCCCATCTCATAGCCATGCAGGATGCCAGCAGAGAGCAAAATGTGTATGCTGACCACATCTACTGCAAATTTTTGGGAATACCAAGACATGCAGGACATTACTACATATGTTACTGTGAATACTCACTGTGCCCAACACTGCGCAGCCCTCAAAGCACTTGCCCTTAAACTGCCACACTGTGTCATGGAGGTCACATTGAGGGACATGACCTCACAAACGCAAACCCTCATCACAAGGCCTGTCGTGTGCAATCTACATGTCTGTAATGGCTCATTGATGGAGAGTCAAGAGGAAAAGCACAGATTTGACACTCTGTACATTCAGTGTTGTGTCACTGTCAGATTGGGCGGTGAATGTGCAGGCCAGTTGGGGTCACACAGAGGTCCAACGTGGGGCATCTGATATTTTAAATGGAGGGACTATTTGGAAACACAAACAGTGCCAACACATGCGAGTATGTGCACATGCTGGTGGTGATGGAAGGGTCTGGGCACAATAATGTTGAAATGTACAGTGTCATAGGTGAATGACCAACAAGAGTGTCACCCTGGGGGATTGAGGTCCTGAGCATAGTGCAGAACTAGAGATGAGGCACATATTGAGTCAGAAACAATTCCCTCACTACCCTCTGGACAACAACCCTAGCTAAGGCCACAGATGGGCCTGTGAAGGACATCAGGGACACACACAGACATTCAGACTGGCAATCACTGTCCTGACTCCTAAATTGAAAAGTTGCAGCCTCACTGTATGTCTGACAAGACATTACATTTCCCTCACATCTGGATGTGCAGGCAGGGAAACGTGTTGAATAGGCTAAACACACCTTCCCCCTGGAAACAGCATGCTAGGCAGTGCATGACCCAACCCCACACTCTCACGCACATACTGCAGCAGATCAACTTCATGTGTGCCCCCCTGCACTCTCACTCACACTCTGAGATACTTACCACGACATTTGGCGCACCATATAGCCTTGGATACTGGGTGAGCACCTCGTCCACCAGGACCTCCAGCTCCTCGGTGGTGAAGGGAGTGGCACGGATCTTCTCGGTCCTCGCCATGACTGTGGGCAGGAGACAGCAGCAGCGGCAGTTGGTGGTGAGGGGTCTCAGGCAGCAGTCCCTGGAGGCAGTAGCAGGTGAGGGGTCTCAGGCAGCAGTCCCTGGAGGCAGCAGCAGGTGAGGGGTCTCAGCCAGCAGTCCCTGGAGGCAGCAGCAGTTGAGGGGTCTCAGGCAGCAGTCCCTGGAGGCAGCAGCAGTTGAGGGGTCTCAGGCAGCAGTCCCTGGAGGCAGCAGCAGGTGAGGGGTCTCAGGCAGCAGTCCCTGGAGGCAGCAGCAGGTGAGGGGTCTCAGGCAGCAGTCCCTGGAGGCAGCAGCAGGTGAGGGGTCTCAGGCAGCAGGCTCAGTGAGCTGTGGAAATGTGTGGCTCTCTCACACACATATATAGCCCCCAGGGCTCGTTTCTGTGGTTCTAAGCTGCTGCAATTGGTGTTCCAGGTCTGCCTCATTCAAATACATCCAATGACCGCCTCCGCGGTGGCGGAGCATGCCTACCGCGATTTTCAAACTTGCATCAGGCTACCGCGATTGCGCTTCCCATTGGCTGGAAGGGCATGGTCCATGGCGGTGACACACCGCAGGGGACAGGCGTGCGGTACCGCGGTGGTGCATCTTTCAAGTGCATCCAATGACCGGCCCCGCGGTGGCGGAGCACGCCTACCGCGATTTTCAAAATTGCATCAGGCTACCGCGATTGCGCTTCCCATTGGCTGTCAATGCATGGGCCATGGCGGTGACACACCGCTGGTGCCAGGCAGTAGCTACCGCGATTGGTGCACATGCAGTGCATCCAATGACCGGCCCCGCGGTGGCGGAGCATGCCTACCGCGATTTTCAAACATTGCATCAGGCTACCGCGATTGCGCTTCCCATTGGCTGTCAGTGCATGGGCCATGGCGGTGACACACCGCTGGTGCCAGGCGGCAGCTACCGCGATTCTGGGCACATGCACTGCTATGAGTGACCGGGATCTGGGTGTTGGAGCATGCCAACCGCCATTAGCCATGTGTATATGCCTATCAATCCCGCTATGGTGTCTTGGGCCATGGCGGTGACACACCGCTGGTGCCAGGCGGTAGCTACCGCGATTCCGGGCACATGCATTGCTATGAGTGACCGGGATCTGGGTGTTGGAGCATGCCAACCGCCATTAGCCATGTGTATATGCCTATCAATCCCGCTATGGTGTCTTGGGCCATGGCGGTGACACACCGCTGGTGCCAGGCGGTAGTTTCCGCGATATGGGTGGCATGCATTGCTATGAGTGACCGTGATTTGTGTGGCGGGACATGCCAACCGCCATTTGATCATGTGTATATGCCTATCACTACGGTGAGTGTGTCTTGGGCCATTGGCGGTGACACACCGCTGGTGCCAGGCGCTCGCTACGGCGAGGGTGCAGCATGACATTGTTGACTATGGGCGTGATAGTGTTGTTTGAGCATGTTTAAGGCACCAATGGACACATCGTGCTGTGTCAATGTCATGGGTCATATCTGTACTTCGAACAGTGGTCACTTACAAAATATCATGGCACTGGATGTAATTTAAATGGGCTATAGTTAGTAATGACAGCCTTAACTTCATATCTAACACCAAATGCCACACTGAAAGAACTAATAGGGCACATTACTTCTACACAATTTCATATCTGAGCCCACATTTACACACATTTTCATATCTGTCAACAACATTTAGCCCCAATTTCATATCTGACCCCAAATGTATCCCCAATTTCATATATGTCACCACATTTTGGCCCCAATTTCATATCTGACCCCCAAATTTATCCCCAATTTCATATATGTCACCACATTTTAGCCCCAATTTCATATCTGACCCCCAAATGTATCCCCAATTTCATATATGTCACCACATTTTAGCCCCAATTTCATATCTGACACCAAAAACTTACCCCCAATTTCATATCTGATCCCAATATTTACACACATATTCATATCTCACACAATATGTCACAATACATTACATGATTTTACAAACATTTCAGCATTATTTTCATTACTCACCACATATGTCACACTGTTGTCTGTTTGGTAACACCTATTACAGCCTTCATGTAATGTTATTGTTCACAGTAGCAAATCCAACAGTATATGTCCACATGGACATGTGTGTGCTCTACATACTCAAGGATGTTAATTACATCACCGGCACACTTGGCATTCTGTACATCCTTATTATTTTTCACTTGTATCTATGCCTTTGGGTATGTTTTGTCTCCATATCTGCCAAATGTTATCACCATTACTTGTGTCATTGTGTCTGGTATGTGCTCATGTTGTTCGGCCTGTCATATGTGATTTTGTTACATGTATATTTCCACAGTTGTGAGTATGTTGATAGTGGATTTGATGTGTGTGGTGTGTTACGTTGGTACTCACCAAGGACAGGTGCATTGACCTTGTTCACATAAAGATTGTTGGCTTGGATGATGGACTGTAGCCAAAAGTGGTGATGGTGCTCACTGACTGGTAACTTTGATATGGCATCTGTGAACAGTAGACGGTGTGCCACAATTGGCTGCACATTGATGTAATGCGTGTGCTTTCATTTGCAGTAATTGTGTGCAGTGTTGGCAGGGTGCACAAGTAGGACACGTGTGCAGTGATTTTAAACCAACACGAGTGGATAAGCCTGCTATGGCGTAGTAGCCTTTCTGGGGCACAAGCTGTTCCTGCGCAGTGTGGGTGAACTGAAGGTGCTGTTGAATCAAGCTAATGATGGCATCCAAGACAGGTGAGATATACCTTGATAGGGCTGGCTGTGACACTCATCCAACTCTAACTTTTGTTGTTTTGAAGGTACCAGAGGCCAACAAGTGATGCACAGCCAGCATCTTTGTCTGCGGAGGGATGTTGATAGTCCGCTGTGTTGGTCCTGACAGCCTGTGGGGAATGTGGCTCAGGATGCTTTTGATGTTTGTCCTTTAGTACCTGTGTTGTGCAATGACATCCGCTGGTGTTATGTGTATGAGGCTGTTGTGTTTTTGTTATGTACTCAGTATATTCATGCGCTGACTTGTAGGTATACTGGTGTGGGTTTGTCCTGGTGGTGTTGTAGGTTGTTTTTGTGGCACTGTTGTGTCTCCAAGCAGCTGGATGATTAGCTCCATGGCAACTGTTGTACTTCAGTTGTGTGTTTGGGCAGTGCTACCTTCATACTGCATGTCATAGTGCAACTTAAGTGCAGATTAACGTTTGTCTGCAGTCCTTTTGGATCACGTACCTTATCCACTTTTTGTGTGCCACATTGACAATCTGTCTGCTTGTTGATGATATTGTGCAGTGGTGTCATTGTGTCTTGATCCACGGCGACACAGAATCTGCAAATGCTTTTCATTATTAGTCATTGACTGACTTTGAATTGTGATTACCAGCATGTATGGCATGTCTACTGATGACAGTGGATATTAGCACAGGCTTGTGAATATGTATGTGAATGTCTCTAAACTTGTGTGGATTTGAAGTGGCTCAAATTCCATAATGAGTCCTTCAGAACTAGACAAATTGTGTCGTTAATGTGTCCCCTGTCATGATTGCACAAGAATGTGTGGCAGGTACAGCAGCCACTTGGAAGCCAGCAGTGTTTCTGTTTCACACATGTCCTGTATCATATACTGTCAGGGCTGTTTACACAAGAGTTTGAAATGTGACTATTAGCATTCACAGAGACAGTTTCCATGTTGGTTGTTCTCACTGTGCGAATACTGAACAAGTGTACAACAATGTCTTCTCAAGGTGTCACGACATTTGACTTGCACTGTATGCTGCATTGTGATGCCAGTCAATGTTTGCGCTATGTCAATAAAAAGCTACGGATTTGTGCACATCTCATGTTCTGTTGCAATGACGTGTCCCCTTTCATCTCACCTAGGAGGCGACCTAATGTGTATCGTCCAGTCACCCTGCTGGCTAACATTGAGGATGATGACGTAATACGCAGATTCCGTCTGGACCGCACAAACATCCAAGACCTGTGTGCCATGTTGGAGCCACACCTGCGGGCTGGCAGGACATACCCAACAGCATTAACAACTGAATCGAAGGTGATGGCGGCACTGCATTTCCTGGCTAGTGGGTCATTCCAGGAGACGGTGGGCATTGCAGGGGGATGTCTCAGCCCACCTTCAGCATGGTGCTACGGGATTTCCTGTCGGCCATGATGCAATACAAAGACCGATACATAAGTTTTCCAAGGAGGGCGGCTTTGGCGGCTGTGAAGGCGGATTTTTATGCCCTTGGTCACATCCCTAATGTTGTAGGTGCTATTGACTGCACACATGTTGGCCTGGTTCCACCACAGGCACGGGAACACATATATAGGAATCGTAAACATTCACATTCCATCAATGTGCAGGTGGTGTGCCAGGCCGATATGATCATATCGCATGTCTGTGCCAAGTTTCCCGGCTCTGCACATGATTCCTACATCATGCGCAACAGCATTGTGCCCCAGCTGATGGCCAATCTACTTCTAGGGCGGGCATGGATTGTGGGTGAGTGGGCAGAGTCAAGTTGTGTGCTGTGTGTGCCATGCTGTCCTCTGCCACAGTTGTATCACTTAATCTGTATGTGTTTTTCACACCTAGGTGACTCTGCATATCCCAACAGACCTTGGTTTGCTAAGCCCACTACGCAATCCTAGAACACCGTCTGAAGTCCGCTACAACAATGCCCATGGGAGAACACGTCGGGTGGTGGAGCGAACCTTTGGTCTCCTAAAATCGAGATTTCGCTGCCTGGACAGGACCGGAGGGGCACTCATGTACTCACCCAAAAAGGTGTGTCAGATAGTGGTAGCATGCTGCATGCTGCACAACCTGGCCTTACGGAAAGAAATCCCCCTGATCCTGGAGGATGATGACCAGCCGAGGCCCCCACCTGCGATCCCACAAATGTCCAGTGACGAGGATAGTGGAGAGGAGGAAGGTGTCGACCAGCGTCAGCAGCTCATCAACCGCTACTTCACTTGAAGGTGAGTGACAATGTACAACTGGTCCATTGTCTGTTGATGTAGTTGTTTGCGTAAAGGTCTATGTGATCTTTGTGACTGCATCCTGTTGTTGACTCAGTGCTGGCTGCCTATGTGTTGGGTACAGGGTAGTTTGGCACAGCTACAGGATGTCTATGTTGGTACTGTTGCACATTGTAATGTGTGCATATTGGAGTACGTTGATGACATGTGTTGTGTGATGGCTGTGATGCCACCACCTGACTAGTGACTTTTGTTCTGTTGTGTTTTGCTAGGTCCCTTCTGCCTCTCCTTGCCTACAGAGAATCCATGCTCCTGTGACATTGTAACCATGGTAAACATTGCACATACTGTGATAAACATGGAGCAGACACAACTACATTGGTGCGTTATTGTTGTTTATTTTCAATGGGTATATGTGAGAGGGAAGTGGATATTTACATAAGTGTGAATGGTGAATCAATGAGTTGGCAGTGATGGTAGATGAGACAATCGAGTAGGCACCACATTGATGTGGTGACACAGTCCAACAGACGGATGCCATTACCATGGCAGTGTGGGTAAGGACAGTGTACAAAGTCAATGGCAGGGTGAAGAGTGTTGCCATCATGGCTGGCTCTTTGACTGGCGTTTGGCAGGTGCTTTGCCACGGGTGAGTCCCAAGTTTTTCTTTGGACGGCCCCTTCTTCTTTTGGCAGGGGGGCATCGTCTGCTGGGCCAGTGGGGTCTGAGGAGTCACCCCTCTCCGTGCCCGCAGGGGTGGATGATGAACTGTCATCCTGCGTGGCAATGGGGGGAGGTGGAGGTGTGGTATGTGGCACTGGCCTGTCCCTCTGTACCGCCACTAACTGGCCCATGAGGTCCACGATTTGTCCCATACGGTTGTCCATGGACCTCAGCAGACGTTGGAGCTCCAGGGCATCTTCGTGGACCTGGCCCATTTGTGCCTGTGTGTGTTCATAGGCACCAACAACTCTGGTGATGTTAGCCAGGGCTTCGGTCACAGTGTCCTGTGGTGTTGGAGTCCCACTTGTCCTCCCACCTGCCCTGCTATCACTGACCTGTTGCCTCACCACTCTAGGCACACGCCTACTCTTCCTGCCCTCTGCAGTTGTTGGTGTGGGCTGGGCATCCTCTGGGGCAGGGCGAGTGTTGCAGGCAGCAGTGGTAGTGGTGGTGGTGGTGGTGGTGGTGATGGCGGCACAGGTCATTCCAGCAGGGGTCAGCGTTGATGTTGTTGCTGAGGGTGGGGGGGCAGTGGGGTCATGTGACCGGTTGCGCCCTGGCACACCAGATGGGCCGGCTTGGAGCTCCTCATCCAAAGAATCCAGGGACTCCGCATCAGAGTGTCCATGTTCTGGGGGAGGAGACTGGCTCTGCAGGTTGAGGTTGTCGTCCTCTGCAGTCAGTTGTTGGTCACCTGTGGAACAGAGGGTACATAGTCATTGACTTACACCCATCAGGCTTGCTGTGTTTGATGTCTCTTATTTACATGTTATGCAACACACAGTTACGTATTTCATAAATTGTATGTCTGCACAGTGATGTGCGTCATGACATGATGTGGAGGTACATACATCTTTTTCCATGGTGTGACAAGTCATTGGATACCATGCCCCACGTGAAGCTCTTAGTATTAAACTGAAAGGTTGTCATCTGACAACTGGCTGCTATACAACTTGATGTGATGCATCTTTGCTGATTACTCTTCCTGGCAGATGTTACATATGCACATGTACTAGCCATTGTACCATTGTTATCTCATGCATACCTTTGTAATGTTCTGTGCTTGGATTTCATTGTTCAACAGACCATGCCTGTTTATTGTTACTATGGTCCTTCATGCTCAGCACCCATGGAATTTACAGATAGCATTCGGTGCAGTGCATATATGGTCCCTGATTTGCTTACACATGGGTTTAGTTGAGTCACAGTTCTGTTTCTGTCACAGTTACATACGCTTAGCTGTCTGCATACTATCAATTGCTATTTTATTGGGGTGTATTTTGTTGTGATGTGAGGCCTTGTGTTGTCATTAGCTCAATGCTTTTGTTGAGGAATGGTGGGGTGCATGCACTGTCTGCTTACCTGTCCAGTTGTCATTTTCAGGTGAACTTTCTGACTCATGCTTCTGGGTGGGGAGAGTGCTCCTCCTTCTGAGAGGTGTGACAGGGGTGGCTGGTGGGAGTTGTAGTGCAGGCCTCCTACCCCCAAACAGCCCTCCCTGGGAAGATGGATACCTACCTGTTAGGTGAGTGTGTAGCACACAATGGCTGCCACATGGTTCTGGGTGGGAGGAGTAGCTCCATCCTGCTCAGCTGATGGGACAAGGGGTGCCTGGTGGGAGTTGTAGTGCAGGCCTCCCTATTCCAAACACACCTCCCTGGAAAGATGGCTACCTACATGTTAGGTGAGGGTGAAGCACACAATGGCTGAGACATGGTTCTGGGTGGGGGCAGTGCTCCTCCTTCTGAGAGGTGGGACAGGGGTGGCTGGTGGGAGTTGTGGTGCAGGCCTCCCACCCCAAACAGCCCTCCCTGGGAAGATGGATACCTACCTGTCAGTTTGTTTGTAGTGATACAATGTCTACCACATGCTTCTGGGTGGGAGGGAGTGCTCCATCCTGCTGAGGGATGGGGCAGGGTGTGCCTGGTGGGAGTTGTAGTGCAGGCCTCCCTATTCCAAACACACCTCCCTGGAAAGATGGCTACCTACCTGTTAGGTGAGGGTGAAGCACACAATGGCTGCCACATGGTTCTGGGTGGGGGAGTAGTCCATCCTGCTCAGCTGTGGGACAAGGGGGCCTGGTGGGAGTTGTGGTGCAGGCCTCCCTACCTCCAAACAGCACCTCCCTGGAAAGATGGATACCTACCATGTCAGTTGTGTTTGTAGTGATACAATGTCTGACAACATGCTTCTGGGTGGGAGGGAGTGCTCCATCCTGCTGAGGGATGGGGCAGGGTGTGCCTGGTGGGAGTTGTAGTAGCAGGCCTCCCTATTCCAAACACACCTCCCTGGAAAGATGGCTACCTACCTGTTAGGTGAGGGTGTAGCACACAATGGCTGCCACATGGTTCTGGGTGGGGGGAGTAGCTCCATCCTGCTCGAGCTGTGGGACAAGGGTGGCCTGGTGGGAGTTGTAGTGCAGGCCTCCCTATTCCAAACACACCTCCCTGGAAAGATGGCTACCTACCTGTTAGGTGAGGGTGAAGCACACAATGGCTGAGACATGCTTCTGGGTGGGGGGCAGTGCTCCATCCTGCTGAGAGGTGGGACAGGGGTGGCTGGTGGGAGTTGTGGTGCAGGCCTCCCTACCTCCAAACAGCACCTCCCTGGAAAGATGGCTACCTACCTGTTAGGTGTGGGTGTAGCGACACAATGGCTGACCACATGCTTCTGGGTGGAGGGAGTGCTCCATCCTGCTGAGCGGTGGGACAGGGGGTGGCTGGTGGGAGTTGTAGTGCAGGCCTCCCTATTCCAAACACACCTCCCTGGAAAGATGGCTACCTACCTGTTAGGTGAGGGTGAAGCACACAATGGCTGCCACATGGTTCTGGGTGGGGGGAGTAGTCCATCCTGCTCAGCTGTGGGACAAGGGGGCCTGGTGGGAGTTGTAGTGCAGGCCTCCCTATTCCAAACACACCTCCCTGGAAAGATGGCTACCTACCTGTTAGGTGAGGGTGAAGCACACAATGGCTGAGACATGCTTCTGGGTGGGGGGCAGTGCTCCTCCTTCTGAGAGGTGGGACAGGGGTGGCTGGTGGGAGTTGTAGTGCTGCTTGCCTGGACACATACAACACAGTTGATGTTGTGTACCTTTGTGATGATTCAGATGGGGTGAATGTTAAATCAGTGAGACCTGTGTTTGGTATTGGGGTGCAGATGAATGTACTTGTGCCTCAGAGATGTAGCTTTGTAGTTGTGCAAGACAGTACATGGCAGTTTCATGGTATACATTAGTTGGTACTTACCAGCCTCCACTCCCCCGGGTATTCCTTCAAGACTCTCTGGATGCAGTATGGCAAGCACCTTCTCCTCCCACGCAGAGAATGGTTTTGGTGGAATGGGAGGGCCTCCACCAGTCGCATCAGCCAGCTCACGGTTCTTGGCCCTCTTCTTCTTGACAACACTCTTCAGGTCATGCCACCGCCTCTGGATTTCCTGCTTGTTGCGGGGCACGTTCCCTACTGCATTGACCTTGTCCACTATCCTTACCCACATGTTTGTTCTTGTGGCTAATGGTGTCTGTTGGACCATGCTACCAAAGAGTTGTGGTTCTACTCTAATTATCTCATCTACCATTACTGTCAACTCAGTGTCTGTGAATTTTGGCATTTTCTGTGGTGCCATGGTGTGTGCTGTGCTGATGTTTTGGGGTGCAGTTGTGAGGGTGGTGTGGGTGGTGTAGGTGGTGTGTGTTGTGGTGGCGGTGTGATGTGTGCAGGTTTGGCTCTCCTTAGTGCTCTGGTGTTGTTTCCTTCTGTTGAGTCGTTTTGCAAAGGATTGTGGTCAGGGAAGGGGCTGGTTTTATGCTCAGCTATGTGGGTGTGTCAAGATGGTGTAATGCTGTTAGGTGTGCTGTGTGGGTTGTCCTGTGATTTGTATGTTTGAATTTGCCATGGGGGTGTGTCATTGGGATGTTTCAGGTTATTTTTGGGGCAGGGCAAGTTGCCTGTGTGCATTTGGTGGCCTTATTGTGTGTTTCTTTCCTTGGCCGCCATTTTGTTGACGGAGCATCCGCAGCGATGGCTATGCTGCAGGCCTTCCGCCGTATCTCACATTCATTACTGTTAGCGACCGCGGCGGTCGGATACAGTGGAACGTACCGCTGTGACATCGGGGATATCATAATATCATTGGCGGTCACTCCGCGTGCCTGGCGGCGGTTTTGTGTGTTTACGCTGTGAAACCGACCGTCGCGGTTGGATTTTCCCCATCTCCGCCGTCTACGGGCAGTTTTTCGATGCCTCCTACCGCCGCGGTTGGAATATTTTGGCGGTTGATCCTAATAGGGTCGGCGGTGTTTCCACGGTACCTACGGATGGTAATTTTCCGCTACCATGGCGGTTGGATTTTTTTCTGCCCGCCATCGTAATGACCCTCTTACACTCTTAAACAGGCATAGCAGAAGAACTATGAGACAAAGAATCAAATGACTGCAAAGCCTTGATCCATGTCACATTAGGAGACTGCCAAATCTTCAAGGACATTCATTGGCTTGCTTATCACAACAGATTTGTGACAGTATTTTCAATCACATACAGATGCTGTCTGTTCATCACACTAAAATGCATAATCTAGTAAGAAGATAAATTTTTTTGTGAAAATCCCAGCTCTTCAGCTTCAAAAACTAAATGATATGTTATTAAGTATGAGAAGACTCGGATTGGCTCAGATTGTCGACAACCCTACACATACCGCAGGACACATGCTGGACCTCATTTTCACCTCCAGCAACCACATCAAATACAGCCATGCAACAGAATGCACATGGACCGATCACTCCTTCGTCCACTTCAACATCACCAACACCCAAACCATCACCACAAAGATGACCAACACCCCTCACCGGAGGTGGCACAAAATTTCAGAGACCAGCTGGGTGAACTCCCTCAACACCTCCAACTCTGCTACCACCATCAACCTCGAATAGGGAGTGAAAAACGTCAATGCCTGGATCACTAATTGCGCAGAAAGCATCTTCCCCAACAAGAGCAACATTCAGAGAAAAACCTCCAAAAAGGCCGCTCGAACACCCACAAACTCAGAACAGTGAAATGAGACAGCAAACAGTTGGAGAGGAGATGGCATGCCAGCAAGGACACCTCTGACAGGGCACCCTTCAATACCTCCCTCAACCTCTACCACTGCCTGCTGAGGGAAACAAAGAAGACAGCCCTTGCTGCATGCATCAAAACCAGTACCAATAACATCAAGGAACTTTTAAACATCATCAATAAATTCTTCAACCCGGCTGCCAGTAAAAACAACATCACACCCTCACAGGAGCTAAGCAACAACCTCGCCCACTTCTTTCATGACAAGATAGCAACCATATACAGAAACTTTGAACCCCAACCAACACCTTTGGACTTAATCAACAGATATGCCACCACCATAACCGACAGGAACCACACACTGACCACCTGGCACATCCTCTCCACCCAGGACATCACTTTCTCCATGAATCCATCCACTCCAGAGCTCCCTCAGACCAATGCCCACACCACATCTTCAACCTCGGAAACCAAAGGATTGGCCAGGAACTCACGACCCTTCCCAACACCTCTTTCACCACCACAACATTTTCCGATGCCCGGAAACAACACAGAAGTCAGACCACTACTCAAAAAACCCTCCACCGATCCCAGCAAACTTAAAAACTATAGGCCAATCTCCCGACTCCCATTCCAAGCGAGGGTACTGGAAAAGATCATCAACAATCAACTCATGACATACCTGGAGCAGAACCAGCTACTCGACTCCTCCCAATCTGGCTTCCTTAGCAATCACAGCACCAAAACTACCCTGATCGCAGCTACTGACGACATTTGAACCCTCCTTGACCAGGAAGAATTAGCAGCTTTGATCTTCATCAACCTCTCAGCAGCCTTTGACATTGTATCCCACCACACACTGATCTGAAGACTCCACCACCTCGCATCCAAGAGGAAGCGCTCAGATGGATCACCTCCTTCCTCACCGGAAGAACCCAGTGTTATATGGCCGTTAGGGTCATTGTCGACATTGCTAAGTTAGCATGAGCTCTGCAGCCATGATGCTGCCTTTGCGCACGTTGCTACATGACTTTGTTTTGCACGACTCTGTTTGTGCCTTTCACATGAGAACTGTCTGCTTTCTGCGTTCTCTGCCTGTTCCTTGAGTTTAGTCTGAACACGATGTGGAAGGTTGATAAACAAAGCCCCTTGTTATTCTGTTCTGGTCAGCCCCTAGCACCTAGACAAAACATGCTAACACAGCTGCGCTACTGGAAACTCGTGCTTTGATATTACGGGGATGCATGTTGTTCTAAACACACACTTGGAGAGGGACCTTTCCAGGGAGAAGAGCTATGCTGTTCCTATGATGTAAAACTTCCATCTAGGCACTATGGTATGGGGTCTGCTGACAAAGCCCAGAGATCTTCCTTTATATAATAAACTTCACCTTACCAAGGGGAGGGTGGTTAGGCCTTATAGTCCTTTTTCCACTGTCTGTATAGTGATGACATCCCCCTTTATATTCTATGGAATTGTAACAATGCTAACTGTTTTAGGTTTATGCATTTCGCTGCTGGTAGTGGCTCGTATACTGCATTATAGAGCACGATAGTTAAAATAAACATTTTGAACTATAACAGTGACTCTGACAATTCTTATTGTGGACAAGTACGAGTGAGAGAGCGAAAGGGTATGTCTTGCTACTGCTTTTCCTGAGAGAGTCGGGAGTGTTGTGTTCTGGGTTGTCTAATCATTTGTATCTTCATGATTATGTAGGAGAACGAATGAGACACTATAGCTAGTCGGTTTTGGGATTTTGGGTACTAAGGTGGTAGGAAGGTTCAGCCCCTATACACCGAGGTCCTGTTTTCCTGCGCATAGTTCTGTGTATGTGCAGAATCCCCGCAACATGGCGCCGCCAACGTTTGGTCTGGTACTTATCTGCGAGACTCCTGAGTAGTGCTTGTGCTTGTCCACAATCCCCCTCACATGTTTCCGGAGACAGTTGTGACGGTGTAGCCGCCTATATTGATGTTTTATAGGTTTTTCAAGCTTGAATTTTAAAAGGTCTTTCTCGTTCTTTTTAACCCGTTGTTTCGCTGACACACGTAAGTTGCTATTCTCTGCTATTGATTATGGCGGTTGCCATAGCACCTCCTAACCGTGCACCGGTCACGACGTATTTGACTCAGTATGGGGTCCTTGCTGATGGTGTTGCGCTTATTTTTGTTGTTGAAGCGGATGCAGCTCACCGCTTCAAGGTATTTTATTCTTGGGTCACCTTTCCGGCAGTTGATGGGACAGATCATTTGTTTCACGAATATACTGCCACTGCCCTTCCTCAGAATTATCGACCTTATTGGTCGCTTGAAGTTCCGCTAACGGCTTGGCAACATGCAATATGGTTTAATGGCGCCCTTCCTCACCCTATGAAACCGGTCCGTTTAGGCCCCTTATCGATAGATGGGGCCACGTGGCCCGTTTTGGCTGGGTATACCCGGCACCCAAATTATCTTACTGCTACAGTCGCAGAGCCACGCGTGTTTCATACTTCGTTAATACGTGTACATAGAGCTGTTATTCAGTTCATGTCGCGCAACTTCCAGGTGGGACCACCTGGCATTGAGGTGCAACCACCGGGACCTGGTGGTGTAATCATCAGTCCTGTCATGGTTAATTCAGTGATGGGGAAGCGTCCGCAAATTAAAGACTAATTTCCTTATTGGCTTGCTGAAAAAGTTGGACAACTCGAAGCTGTTTTTCCAAATACCACGCCTGTGGAGAAACACAGGATCCTGACCATGAGTTTAGCTAAAGGCCTAGTTCCCGAATTAGCTGATTGTAACACTTGGGGTAGAGTGTTTACAGCAGTTTATTCGATGTGTTTTGGCTCCCCTCAATGACCGTACTCCCTTCCGTGATAAAACGTGTTCAGGATGAACATGGGGCCGAGGCGGCTCTGGAGTTGGGGATGAGACTGGTGGGGGTGTTCGACATTGTTTGCAATATGATCCTTGCTAATGTTAAGGGTGATGCAGTAAGCTTGCATGTGGCGCAATGTTTGGAGGCTGTGGCAGACACAGAGAAACAGCGCGAATTGCCAAAGATTATTGCTAAAGCTTATAAAACCTTAGGGCGCAATAGTCTGGGAATTAAGCCTTTTACTCAGGCGCAAACTCAATCTCAAACTCAACAAAAAGCCCAGACTGATAAGGATGGGCGCCCGTTCTTTCCTAAAAAGAACTGGAAAATTAAAAAACAGGGACAGCAACAGCAGAAGCAAGGTTCGCGTGCTGGTTCACGGATACCGGAGTCTTCTGAGCGTACTTATGACTTGCGCGACCGCGCAGAAATTAAGATTCCTGATAGATTTCAGGTACCTGATCAGCGCTCTCCTCGTTCTTTACAGGACACATCGGACACTCAAGTCGGTGGTGGGGAACGCCAGGATCGTGGCAAAGGTCCGACCACACAGCAGGGACGGGATCACCCTCGACAGTTTGACGTTAAAGCCAAACAAGAGGAACTGCCTCGTTTTCGACCCCTGTATCAGAAGAAAAAGGTGCCGCTTTAACAGCGAAGTATGCCTCAGACTGTGAGAACGCGGCTTCTAGATTGGACATGGGCAGTGACTCTGCTAGACAGCGCAGCGGAGGTTACCATAGTGCAGGAGGCGCAGCGTCCCTGTCTGGAGGCGAGAGCAACTGATATTTATTACAGTAGAATCAGCAGATACCCGGGTTGCCCCCCAGATAGACTCTATGAGATTGTCTTCCAAATTGAAGGCGATATACAGCGTACAATCACAGCGGTTTTCTGGGAAAATCTCACCTCCTCATACGACATTTTGTTGGCGGAGGCAGATTGGCCTCCACCATTTGTGCTAGCCGCTTCTAGAAGGGAGGACTTGATACTTCCGAGTTTTTCGCGTTACGTCCCTGAGGAACATGCAAAGGCTTACGCATCTGAGTGGGCTTTGGCCCTTGCCCCAGCAGTGTACCATAATCAGGTGGGCTGGGATAGTGATTCACCGGCACATGAGATACCATTACGGTCTATGCCACAGCCACAAACGCAATATCCAATCAAAGGAGAGGCTAAGGCTCCCGTTTGTGACATTCTAACTCAGTTGGAGTATCAAGGAGTGATTGAATCCTGTGTATCACCGATGAATAATCCTCTTTTTCCGGTATCAAAACCTGACGGTTCATATCGCATTGTATTAGATTATCGAAATTTGAATAGTCATTGTCGTACATTTGCGATACAGAACACACACAGCTCTGCGCTGGTGAACAGCCTTGTTCAGTAAAAAATACAAAACTACACTGGATATATCCAATGGTTTCTACAGTCATAACTTGGCTCCTGAGAGCCGTGACTAGACAGTGTTCACCGCCGTCGGAAATCAGAAAAAATTTACAAGCTTGCCTATGGGGTATAAGAACAGCTCCGGGGCTTTTGCTGTGCGTTTTGTGTCTTTATTGCACAGCATAGATCCAGATGCGTTCTCGTACGTAGATGATATTTATCTGACGGACGACGAACTAATGCTGCATCTTGTCCGAGTCGACCGCATCATTTTATCGTTTGCCGACTATGGATACAAATTCAATTTTGCAAAATCACACATCGCTAATTTTGCGTAGCTCTTTTTGGGCTTTGATCTCAATAATGAAGGTAGGGGGTTATCCCCCCACTTTCTGGAGAAATGTGCACAATTGCAACCTCCGTCTACGCTGAAGAAACTTCTGTCTTTGCTGGGATTTTTAAATTTCGGGAGGACTTACATCCCAGATTATGCCCAGCGTATCAAAGCGCTTTATGCTTTGATGCAACCAACATATTCTTCTGCCAGCTGGCTTCCGGAACATACCACTATTCTGCAATCTTTGCAATCAGATCTGCTTGCAACGAACTACTTGTTGCCGCGTGATAATACCACCAACCTGGTAATACGTATAGTACCGGGGATGGTGGGTTTCACTTACTTGACGTTCAATGAGGGAGACACAGTACCAATTGCATACAAATCACATTTGTACACATCGGCTGGAATGTGATTTTCGAAAGTTGAAAAAGTTTTCACGGCGGTCCAAATGGCGATTCTGAAAGAACGCTCGCTGGCGCAGGGAAAACGCATTCTTATGGTAACGCCTCTCCCTGCTTTAGAAGCAGTGACTAAGGCAAGTGTACCCAACTCTAAGGCACTACATCCCCGTTGGATACAATGGGCTACTTCTTTGACATCGGCTGATGTCATGTTTATCTTTGATCCTGCTCTTCAGACACAGGAGTTTTTACAGTATGAACATGTTCATCCTGCTCAGTTGTCGTTGCTTCCTTTGGACGAGTATAAATGTATCATTTACACCGATGGCTCGGCTCAACCGGTCGTTGGGTCCAAACACGCTTATTCAGCGGCTTGCGCTATTGTGGCTGGTTCAATTGTAAATGGAGAATTTAAGTCTTCCATAGTGCATACTCAGGCACTTGGAGACTGTACAGCACAATTGGCGGAGCTGCGTGCTCTTGTTCTAGCTCTTGAGTTTGCTGATCCTAATGTGAATACTCTTATTGTATGCGATTCTTACTACTGTGTTCAGTCTTTTAATGACAACTTATTCTTTTGGTCTCAAAATGACTATCGAGACTCTAAAGGCAGCGCAATCAAGCATAAAACGCTTTGGGTTCGAGTGGCAGAACTTAAAGCAACGTCTGCCACTCACACAGGTTATACATACTCTTGGCCATCAGCGTGTGGGAGCACATGCTCTTGGTAATTCTTTGGCTGACAAGGCAGCCAAATCTTCAGTAGCCACGTGTTCCGTTGCAGCAGTTACAAGGTCCATGACTAAGATAGATAATGACATTCTGGCAGCTGTAGCTGCTACGAAGGATGGAACTGCTTATCCGCAGGGCTTCCCTTCGAAGTATTCTTATCATTTATCTCCCGAACAAGTTCCTTATGCTAAAATTCCATCAGTTGGGGATCGGCTGATTCCCAACATGGACCGCAGACTTGCTTTGATCATAGCCGCACACGAGGGCATGGCTTCTGCACATGCCGGGGTGTCTGCGAATGTCTCTACTTTACAGCAACGTTATTGGTGGCGTGGTTTATATAAACAAACCCGTAATTATGTGCTTTTGTGTGACATTTGTCAGCAAATGAAACCGTCTATGGTCTCACACCCACCACAAACACAGCTATGTATTTCCAATCAGCCATTTGGGTGTGTATATCTTGATCACTGCGGTCCATTGTCTTCTGATACTGCATATAAATACATTTTTGTTGCAGTTGATTCGTGCACTAGATTCCTATGGGTTTGGCCACAACGCAGTGCTGACGCTCAAAATGTCATTAGAGATTTGCGTGTCTTTGTCGGGATGTTTGCCTGTGGCACCTTCCATTCTGACCAAGGTCCAGCGTTCGCCTCTAAGGCGTACAAGGACGCAATGAAGTCGATGGGGGTGCTGGTGCAGTTTTCGTCTCCATACAGTCATGAGGGCAATTCTATAGTGGAGCAGATGAACAGTGACTTAGAGCAATCTTTGACAGCTAGGGTCTTAGGTACTGGCTGGAACTGGCTGGCCCATTTGTATGGAGTTCAACGTGTACTCAATAATCTCCCAAGAAGATCTCTGGGTGGGCGGACCCCATACGAAATACTCTTTGGCATTAAAATGTTTGTGCCAGACCTTGATGGTCTAGACGTTGTTGCGGCTGCTGCAACCTTTGACGTGGATAATCATTCTACTATGTTACAGGACCTACAAAAGACCAGTGACAGCTGCGCAACTGAACATTTACCTTCTTCCAATGACACAGCAATGCTGATTCCAGTCGCCGTCTGGCTTCCTAAGATTGGCGATCTGGTATGAGAAAAACTGGAGAGCAAAAAAGAATTTGGTCCCTCTTATCGTGCACCGGTCCCTGTTCTTGGATTGAAGGGTTCTCGTACAGTGATTCTACCCCCTTTGTCTGGTCGCAAATGACAACAGATACATTTCAGTAGACAATGTCAAGCTACACAGTCTGGCCGATTCTGAATAGTGTAACTCATGCAGTTTCATGCAACGCTATCTCTTATGAATCCGGTGCATTCAACCTCTTCGACTAATCCTCGTATCGCTGAGGGTGAGATGGAAACTACTATTGACCTTTTGCCTGTCCTGCCTCCATCCTCTTCCAACACAGAAGTCGAGTATACTTATCCTGCGGATGAGTCCCACAGTGAAGTGCCGAACAGTCCTCGACAACATCAAGCTGATGCCGCCCTACCGCCTTTGATGAATATGGGAGCAAGCGGTTATTTTGGGGACCGTTCGAGCTTCTCTTATGACTCTTCCTCCTCGTCTTCCACTTTGGCACTTCCACCGACTAAAACAAGTATTTTCATCTCTTGGTTCAAAAGAGACGTACCTGGCATGCCGCCCTAGGACGTACATGCTGGCGCTTGATGCTTATCCTGATTTTCCTTTTCATGTCAATTGGATTTCGCTGACTAACCCTGGAAGCGGAGTTCGCGTAGTCACGCTACGCTGAGTTCCAGCAAAGTGGTAAAGAAACTCCATGCGAGCTACGCAGAAATTCCGCGAGCATGCAGCTGGAGTTAGCTTGTTCTCGCCCAGTTCGCAATGCGCTTTCCTGTTCGGGAATGCGTATTGCGTGTTCTGGACACTGTTTGCGTGCTCGGGGAAATATCTCGCAAACTTGCCCATGCGAGGTCACCAATGGGAGGCGTGGCGCATCTTGTTTTCCACTAATGTCCGTGCCTCGTTCGCGATGCAGTGATTTCCTGTTATGCGAGACCGTCAGATGTCCCGATAGGCAAGTCCGAATCGACGTGTTCGCGATCGCACACTCTCGACGGGATCGCGCGCGCCCGGCCTACCAAAATCTCGTGGCGCACGCGAATCGGATAGGAAAACTCTGTCGGCGAACAGCGCTGGGATGCCTGGCTTCAGTCGCTGAGCGTGCCCAGGAGTGCACATTTCACAGGGAAAAGCGCAGGCAAGGGTTCCACAGCGGTACGCGTACAGTGCCAGGATCGCCTTTGGGGTATAAGTGCGCTCTACAAGTCAAGTTCATTATCACATTTCGCGACGACGCTAAGGCGTAATGCCGAAAATATGCCCCAAACTTGGTCCTGCAGCTGGTTGGTACGTATCTGATTTACCTCTTCATGTCAGGTTGGATTTGTGACAGTATTTTTCTTGCTCATCAATAATCATTATTTGCTGGAACGCTCTGCTGTAAAGTTGGTCAATGGAATTCTGGCCCCTCATACATTGTTCCATATCATGAAACATGATCAAACTCTTGTGAACATTTCAGCTTTCCCGGTTGCAGAAGGCATCGTTTGGGGTAAAGTAGCATTCGAAATTCACGGCCCGATGGAAGTCCTCAAGATACCATACGTGTTTCGTGTTTCTTTAGGAGATGTGGTAACACCGGACATACATTCCGATGATTGGGATGTACAAGCAGTACTTTAATTATTTTCTGATTTAAAGTATTATGCTGCTTTTGATGCTGAAGATTTATATTTAAATTCTGCCAATTATGCTGATTTATTCTGTTATCAACACTATGGGCATAATTTCTTACACAAAACCAGCACATTAAGACCTGCTTTTAATTACACACAATGGGAACATTGTCCAACCCCCTTACAGGTGAGTTCTAAAACCCTTAGGGATAAGTTCACCTATTTCACAGATTATAACACATCCAATCCAGAATCCTATTTCTTTAAATTGCAGTTGTTGTCTCAATTCAAATTTATTCTGACCCACACAAAATGTATCTATTCCAATCCCTTTAGAACTGAATTGGCCGTACAGGGTTATGATCACTGGAGAGATACCATTGATTTGAAATCGATTTGGGGCACTAAGGCTTGGCAGGTTCAGGGAACTGAAGCTTTACATCGTGCCTGCCTAATTCTGGCACAAATGTTATTTTAAAATGATACAGTGCACCAGACTACTTGTTTTGGCTTGGCAACTGCGAAAAATTTAAATATCCCGTCCATTCCATCATTGGCGGAGTATGATAATTGGCGCACACACACGAATTATTCGATCGATGTATTGCAAACTCTGTTTCAAAATGGCACATTCAATGTCTCTGATGTTGACGCTAGCGGTTGGTTGTTGTGGCAAACCAGTTCAAATGCATGCTAACTGCGTTTTTTATAATGTAACGCCTGGTTTCACACAGTCTAGACCAGATCCACATTTTCCACATTCACATTCAGTCACCACATATTCGGTGGATAAATTGTGCCAACAATGGTTAGAACACTCCACTTTATCGTCAGTAAAACAACACTTGTCACTCTTGTCGTGCGACATCAATTTGGCTGTTTTATCTTAGGTCCTATGATTCCTAGATCAAAGAGATTGATCTACGCAGCTTACAATGAAGTATGGAAACTTTCGCAAATTGAAGCGGCGCATCGTCTGCACCAAATTGACAAACCAAATTTAGAAAAAGGTCCTTGCAGTAGTGGACAATAGTATCAATACACTGTCTTCACGCATTTATACCATGGATAATATTGTTTCTTCTGTTATTGATATATTTTTCAGAATGATGTATCTGTGTTATATCATGGACAAAATCAATTACGATCAGTGTTGCAGTTCGCATGGACGTTACAGACTCTCAAAATGGGAAAAGTACCTTGGGATTATTTGAATGCTTCTGCTTTGTTTTTACCATTCAATCTAACTGATAAACAGAGATTTATGTCCATGAAAGACGCTACATACACGCTATTACATATTGAACAATTAGAAAACTTGCCATTCTCTGTAGCGGAGACAGATTCAGCTGTATGGTTAATTCATGGGGTTATTTCTCTCCCATTTTTGCCGTTTCATTTTAAATCTTGTATGCAACATTTCCCAGTTGGCCACTTTGAACCCCTGGGAAATGCGTTTCTCCATGAATTATGGTCCCTACCTTTCACTTACAGATGTCAACTGGAGGATAAGGAAGTATCCCTAACAGGGGAGGACTGCGATCCCACAGTAGGACATTCCCTAGTTTGTAAACACGTTAAGTAACACGGCGCTTGTAATGTCTCCGCACCTAATCTTGCTTGTTTTTTTAAAGGAACTCCCGTCCTAGCAATAATTCCCGCTTTTACATTGCTTACTAACGTCAGTTATCTTATTTTGAATAACCACGACTGCTGTGGTTTACAGGCAGGAATCCTGTATATAGTAACAGTTTCACAACGTGTTACTTGTTGTAGCAATGTGCCTTTTCCGCCCCCGCATGAGAAACTAGATAGTTCCATTTGGCCTTCCATTCCGACTTTGAAAACAGATTTCAACAAATTAAGCAGACTCAAAGCGCTATCGTTTTTTTTTTGTGTTCAAAATATTTTATTGAAGAAATTTTCATAAATATGAAACACAATACCAAAAATAATACCGAACTATAGAGTATAGAAAACATACTACAATGTATAAGAGAAAGTAGAATAGCAATACCAACATTGTATAATAGTACAAACATGATAAAAAATAATAAAATAAACATAAAAGGGCTACATTAAGCAAAGATTAATTATTACAAATGGAAATAAGTGTCCTAAATTGTAGAACATGTACTAATGTAGGAATCTAAACTAGACCACATACTAGATTTAGAAGAAGAGGAGTCCTTATGAGAGTGTGGATAAAAACATTGCCCACGTCTAAGAAAAATAATCCATTCCCACCATACATTAACCAAAAGTGAAGTAGCATCTTTCCAATTACAAGTGATAGATTTGAGTGCAGTAGAAATAAGGAAATCTAATAATTTACAATCCATAGGGGATAAAATGGATTTAAAGAGTGAGGATTTGAAAATTAGAACCTGAAATGATAAAGTTGTTTGGATCTTAAGGATCTGTGTAATAAAATGCCATATTTGTAATAAAAATTGATGTATGATAGGACAATTGAAAAATAAATGTTGTAGATCACCAGTAACAGATTGACAATGCCAACAGTTTGGAGTATCTAGGAGTTTAGCTTTAAATAATTTGTCAGGAGTCCAGAAACATCGATAAAGTAAGTAAATATTAGATTGTATAAGGGTGGCCGGAAGATACTTAGCCGTGTTGGAATTCTAGATGTCCTTCCAAGATATGTTAAGTGTATGAAGACCATTTTTGAGTCAAATGTGCAAAGGAGGAATTTGAAGTGGTAAGTTTTTTATATACTTTAGATGCTGTATGTCCTGAACGGCTAAACACAAAAATACAAAATTCAATACCAGAAGACTGAGACATAGAAAGTAGTTGGGGGTAAGCATTAAGAATCGTATTACATAACAATGTATATTTAGGCAACTCAGACAATGGCAGCTTATAAGTGGCCTGAATAACATCAAACGTGTAAAACATATCATATTGGCAAATATCTGCAACAAAGAAAATACCAGCAGCAAGCCACAACTTCCAAAAAGAAATATGTTTATGATATTGGAGTTAAGGATTGAACCAAAGAGAAACTTTTTTAGTGGAAGACAAAGTAATAGAAAATTTACTATCAAATGATAAAAGGGCAATTTTAGAGATGGCAAGAATAGGAGAACACTTACCAAAAGAGCCATTGGACATGGTGAGAAAAGCAATTAAAGGGTATGGAGCCAAAATATTTTTTTCTAGGAGAAGCCATTTAGGTGCATTAGAGAGGGGGACAGTGTGGAACCATAAGGAACATTGAGCCGTAAGGAATGCAAAATGATATTTTTTCAAATCTGGAAGACCAACCCCACCTTCACATTTGGGCAATTGTAAAGTCTTAAGACTAATGCGTGCAGGCTTATTATTCCAGAGGAATCTAGTAAATAATTTCTATATTTTAGTATAAAAAGTGGACGGGAAGGAGAAGGGCAACATAGACAATAAATATAGAATTTGTGGAGTTATAGACATTTTAATTGCTGCAATGCGTCCCCACCAGTTTAAATGTAGATTAGACCATCTATCAAGTTTCTCTTTGGTATTTGTTAAAATAACAGAGCAATTGGTATCAACTGTATCTTTAACCGAACCGGTAAAAATTATCCCTAAATATTTGAGTTTTTTGGAGACCAAATTATATCAGTATTCTCTAACATTGTAGAATTACAAAAGGCATTTAGTGGAAAAAATTCTGTCTTATTAGTATTCAGGGAGTAACCAGAAACCTCAGCATATTTATGAATAATATCAAGGATAATAGGTATAGAGGTGGACGGGTCAGTAACATTTAACAATACATCATCAGCGTATGCCGAAAGTTTAATGGTAGTATCTTTCAAAACAACACCTGTATAAGTATCACTATTACGAAGGGAACATAGGAGGGGTTCTATTGCAATAAGAAAAAGTAAAGGAGAGAGAGGACATCCCTGCCGGGTGCCTCTAAACAACCGAAATGAAGTGGAACACAAACCATTGACTAAAATAGAGGCTGAGGGGCTGAATACAAAGCCTTAGTCATATTAATAAAAACAGGACAAAAACAAAAAGCTTCTAAAGTTTTAAATAAAAATTGCCAATTAACCTCTTCAAATGCCTTTTCTGCATCTAAGGCCATTACACCAATAGGACCACTAGCTTCTTTGGCAAGAGATAAGGTATGACAGAGCAAACGGGTATTATGAGCGGATAATCTACCTTTCATAAAGCCAGTTTGATCAGATTGTATAATTTTGGGTAGTAGGGGTGATAGTCTATTCGCTAAAACTTTTGCATATATCTTACAGTCTTGATTGATTAAAGATATGGGCCGAAAATTTGAGACTAAAGTATGATCTTTATTAGGTTTGGGGAGAACAATTATTGTGGCTTCATCAAAAGATCCTCCCATCATAGATAGAAGTATGCTGAAACTCCGTAAAAAGGGAAAGTAAAAAGGGGATAATTGGTCTTGATAGCATTTATAGAATTCGGCCGAATTCCATCAGGGCCAGGAGTTTTGGGGAATTTAAAGCATTTATTGCTGTAAAAATTTCTTTGATGTCAATAGGGTTCTCTAAAGTAGCTCTATCATTATCAGAAATCTGAGGCAGTCGGCAGGAATGAAGGAATTCACTGATAACACTATTATTAGGTGTAAGAGGTTCACAATATAAAGAAGAGTAGAATGAAAGAAACTCTTTCAGTATGTCCCCAACCTCCGTCACCAATGTACCCTTATTTGTCTTGATGGCTGGAATTTGAACCCTTTCAGGTTTGAGGCGTAGATAATTAGCTAGCAAACGACCCGATTTATTAGAATTAAAATAAAAATTTGACTTTTCTTTTGAGATAAGTAAACCTGCTCTTTTACTAAGCATACAATTATATTCGAAACGGTATTTCTGAAGTTTGGGATTTATATTGTGGATCTCTAGATGTAATAAAAAGTTGTTCCACTGCTGCAATCTGTGTCTCCAATTAATTGAGGTGGGAATAAAAAGATTTATTTTCGTGTGCCATAATAGAAATTGCAACTCCACGGATATATGCCTTAAAAGCATCCCAATGTATAATTTTAGAGGTGTCACAGGACTTATTATTCGAAAAATAATCAGAAATAGCTGAAGCCATTTTTTTAGCATTGGTGGGATTAAGAACTATTTCCGAGTTCATTCTCCATCTTTTATTAGAAATTGGAGAGTTGGAAATAGATCAAGAAAAAGAAATTAAAGCATGGTCTGAAATCGTAATAGGGTGAATAACTGATTCACTAATCATGTGACATAAATTACGTGAGGATAATAAATAGTCAATTCTAGAAAAAGAAGAGTGAGCATTAGAATAAAAAGTAAAATCTTTGTCTGTAGGATGTTCCAGTCTCCAAAAATCTACCAATTTGGTAACGGAAGAAAGAATTTCAAAGCAAAAAAGCCTTGTTAGGCTGGAATTTAAAAGCAGAGGACCGGTCCAACAACGGATCCCTGATAAGATTGAAATCACCGCCCATTATAAGGGATGCATTGCCGATTTTTAGTGCTTCATCAGAGACATAGGACCAAAAGGCAGGGTCATCAGAGGTAGGGGCATAAATATTAATCACATTTTAAGTAAGTTTATCAATAAGAACTTGAGCAGCAACAAATTTACCATCTGCGTCATGGTGATGTGACAGAATTTGTGCACGAGTTTTGTGTGAGAAAAATATAGCTACTCCATTTTTACGTTTTGCAGCAGGAGATGAAACTATAGACCCTACCCAACCTCTAGACATAGTATGCAGTATTTCGTCATTAACATGAGTTTCTTGAACAAAACAGATATCAACCTTAGATTTGTGTAAATATTCTAAAATTTTACTTCGCTTCACTGGATGTCTAAGACCCTTCACATTTAATGAAGCAACAATTAACTTTTGTGGCCTAGACATACTTTCCTAAAGGGAAGAAAAATAACAGGACAGAAAAAAGAAAGAAAGATAGTAGCCCATATAAAAAAGACAAAACAAGACAAACAACATGAAACGAGGTCAGTCACCAAGACCTCATACCAATAGAACATTAGAGACGGAGGTGCGAAGCAAGAAAACCACCAATAATATGCACCTGCAAGGAAAATGAATAACAACCTGCATTAGGGGGATAGAAAAAAGAATTATTATAATCAGCCCGCAGAACCCGAAGGTTGAGAGTCCATGAAAACAGGTTGATGTTGATCCAAAAATCTTATTAAATCTGCAGGAGCTGAGAAAGACTTAGAAATGTCGTTTTTCCAGATGCGCATGACCGCAGGGTCAAAAAGACCATATTTGTAGCCAACTTCTCGCAAACGGGGACGTAAATCTGAGAATTGGCGTCGTATTTGAACAGACTCTTTTGAAAAGTCCTGATGAATGAAGACTTTATTTCCTTCAATTATGAGAGAAGGAATCTCCCGGACAGCCTTACGAATTAGAAGGAGAGGATGATGGCGCAGAACTTTAAAAATGATTTGTCGTGGCTTGGCTTGATGGGGTTTACGAATTGAAGGTATTCTGTGGGCTTTATCAATCTCGAAGCGCTCTGGAAAGTTAATATTTAGTAGTTTAGGGAGAAGATTTTCCAAGAAGAGACGACAACTCTGACCGTCAACTCCTTCAGGAACATTAAAAATGTGTAAATTGTACTGTCTATTCCTGTTTTCCAAGTCAAGTAGGGAACGGTGGAGAGAAGCAACCTGAGTAGGAATTGGAGCCATAGCTGTAATGGCTGCAGTATTATCACGAATCCTAATCTCATTGTCAGCAACTCTCATCGATAAGGAAGCCATATCTCTATGTATATTTTTTAATATCTGAGGAAATGGTGTCCATGTTCGTATGGATAGCTTGAATTTCCTCCAATATTTTTGCCAATGAGTCGTCTTGGGAGTCAATAGCTTTGGCTTTAGCAGGAGGAGGTGAGACAGCTTGTTTGCGTTTATTTGGACCCATTTTAGACTCCATACTGGTAAGCAGGGAGCAAACAATGGTGAGAGGAAAAATTAACAATACCACAAATAGCAAATGTGGTTCTCTGACGACAAAAAAAAAATGATTTATATGGCAGAAAACAGCTCCAGAAAATCACAAAGCAGTGCCACAATAAAGCTTAATAGGGAATAAAAAGACAAAATCCCTTTAAACTTGTGCAGAAATGAAAGTGGTGGCCAGCAATAGGCAGGAACAAATATCCCTTTAAGAGAGGAGAGGCTTCTGAAGAGAGGAGGTGCCCAGCAAGTAAAGCCCGCCTCCTCTGTGTGGAACCCACAGAGAAAGCAGAGGGAAGCAGGAGCCCTTCCTGAGGAGAAAATGAAAAAGGCTACCGTTCTTCACACGGAGGCACCAGACCTCCGAAATTCAGTCCACCGGTTCCTGAGGCATAAAGGAGCAGCTGGGCTGAGAGAAAAGACATGGTGCAGCCCTTATCATCGTCAAACCTCGTTGTGATGCAGGTAAAAAGATGGAGCTCAAGCCGCGGCGGCCATCTTGGATCGCGCGCGCTGCCGTCTCCAAAGCGCTATTGTTTTAACAAGAAGTGGCTCTCACTTCGGCTGGAGAGACCTTCGAATTGCAGGTGGCTAGAACATCTAGTGAGATTCAGTCACTTCTGAACATGAATCTCCCACTGCATTTTGGGGAACTGATACATTAATATTTAATGCGTCTGACACAGAAGGCCTTGCTCATTTTTCTACACTTGTGGGATCCGGCCTTGTAACTTCTTTTCAGACGATATTTGGAGTAATACCGGCCTTTATTCATTCTATTTTTTCCAGCATCTTCGGAGGGTTCCCATTATTACTGGCACTAGCTGGTGGAATCCTGATCCTTCTGCTGCTACTACGCAATGGCTGCTAATCTTGTGGTAATGCACAGACCAGGCCAATTGCAGCTGTACCGTGACCGAATGCAACAGCTTTTTTGGATGCTTGCCATTAGCAACGCTTAGCGTGAGTTATGGACTAACTTTTCGCTTTGCCTACTTCACTTGCGTGCAACCTGTGTTATGCTTTCAGCGGTGCCCCTTCTACTGGGCTTTGGAGTTATGCCTCTCCAATACGTTTTGTTCAGACCCGGATTATGACCAGTTAATGGGTCCCTTAGTGGCCCATGAGCAGGCCTGTTCTAGGGATGGACGTATGTTGCGTGCAGCTGCACTTGGAGTCTTGGCTGAATGGAATATCTGTGCGGCTGTGCAGAACTTATTGCGACAGAGCTTCATTGAATATCACGCAAGTTGCCCAGATATGCTCTTGGAAGCATTGGATTATGAGGAGCACGTTTGATGGGGCCTACTTGATTGGATGGCATCCATTTTTTCTACTAACGATAGGGATGACCTTTTGGAACGAATTGCATTCTTAAGTTCACGTACTTTGATGGATTCGCCACCTCCATATTAATCACGTCTTCCGTGCACCAACAAATTTTAAGCAACATACAAATTTTTTTTATTTTTTTTTTTATTTTTCCAATTTGGTTTTTTCAAGTGCGTTTGAACTCTGATTACCTTTGAACTCTGTTTTGGTCTTTTGTCTATATACTATGACCTTACTAAGGGGAGGGTGTTATATGGCCGTTAGGGTCTTTGTTGACATTGCTAAGTTAGCATGAGCTCTGCAGCCATGATGCTGCCTTTGTGCACATTGCTACATGACTTTGTTTTGCAAGACTCTGTTTGTGCCTGTCACATGAGAGCTGTCAGCTTTCTGCGTTCTCTGCCTGTTCCTGGAGTTTAGTCTGAAAACGATGTGAAAGGTTGATAAACAATGCCCCTTGTTATTCTGTTCTGGTCAGTCCCTAGCACCTAGACCAAAAATGGTAACGCAGCTGCGCTGCTGAAAACTCGTGCTTTGATATTACGGGGATGCATGTTGTTCCAAACACACACATGGAGAGGGACCTTTCCAGGGAGAAGAGCTGTGCTGCTCCTATTCCATCTAGGCACTAATGTATGGGGTCTGCTGACAAAGCCCAGAGATCTTCCTTTATATAATAAACTTCACCTTACCAAGGGGAGGGTGGTTAGGCCTTATAGTCCTTTTTCCACTGTCTGTATATGATGACATCCCCCTTTATATTCTATGGAATTATAACAATGCTGTTTTAAGTTTATGCATTTTGCTGCTGGTAGGGGCTTGTATACTGCATTATAGAGCACAATAGTTAAAATAAACATTTTGAACTATAAAAGTGACTCTGACAATTCTTATTGTAGATAAGTACGAGTGAGTGAGCGAAAGGGTACGTCTTGCTACCGCGATTCCTGAGAAAGTCGGGAGTGTTGTGTTCTGGGTTGTCTAATCATTTGTATCTTCATGATTATGTAGGAGAACGAATGAGACACTATAGCTAGTTGGTTTGGGGATTTTGGGTACTAAGGTGGTAGGAAGGTTCAGCCCCTCTACACCGAGGTCCTGTTTTCCTGCGCATAGTTCTGAGTATGTGCAGAATCCCTGCAACACCAGAGGATCCACCTCCCTTCTTTCACCTCTGAACCCATGGAGATCACCTATGGTGTCCCCCGGGGCTCATTCCTCAGCCCCATGCTCTTCAATGCATTTATGACCCCACTGGCCAACATCATCAAATCCCATGGTCTCAACATAATTTCCTACGCAGAACCCACCCAACTCATCCTCTCACTCATAGACGACCCCACCACCACCAGTAGCAAGTTCCACAGATGCATGACAAACATCACCAACTGGATGAAAAACTACTGCCTGTAGCTGAACAAAGACAGGATGTAAGTACTGATGTTTGGCAACAGCAGTAATACATGGAATGATTCCTGGTGGCCATCAGACCTAGGACCCGCACCCACTCCCTACAACCACTCCGGAAACCTCGGAATGATCATTGACAACAAGCTCACCATGAAATCACAGATCAATGCCATCTCCTCCACCTGCTTCCTCACTCTGTGCATCCTACATAAGATCTTCAAGTGGTTACCCCTACACAGGAGACGCACCATGACACAAGCCCTCATCCCCAGCTGACTGGACTATAGCAATGCCCTCTACATAGGAATCACCACACACCTTCTGCAGAGCATTCAGACCATACAGAACACCACAGCCAGACTCATCCTTGGCCTTCCCCAACCAACCCACATCACACCCCACCTCAAGAAACTCCACAGGCTCCCCGTACAGAAGAGATGCCAATTCAAGCTGCTGACCCACGCACACAAGACTCTATACAACCAAGGACCTGCCTACATTAACCACCACCTAAACTTCCACCAACCATCGAGACACTACGCTCCAGCTCCCTTTCACTTGCCCATACTCTCCCCCCATCTACTGAAGCAGAAGTAGCGGATGCTCTTTTTCCCAGATCGCAGAAAAGACCTGGAACAGTCTCCCCATGCACCTCTGGACCATCACCTCACTTCCGGAGTTCAGAATGGACTTCAAGCCCTGGCTGTTCGAATAAGCCTCCAGGGCCTGCAAGCACCTGGATACCCTATCGGGTGATTAGCCACACTTTATAAATCCTGATTGATTGGTTAAGAGGTAGTCATTCTAAAGTGAGTTCTGTTATAGATGATATTCAGATGACATACTTTGGGCCTGAAAGGCCAACTGAAGAGAATGACATGGTTGTGTGATACCAGCACTAAAATGTCTAATACAAACACAGTTTGAGGACATTTTAAAAAGGAAATTGATGCATTTGCAAGGACAGCTGTAGAAATTTCTGACAAAATCTGTTTTTGATGTAGACGAACCCACTACAGATAACACACGCAAATTAAAGTGTGGTTTAAAATGGAGACTTTGATGAGAGTCCTGTTGAACCTTACAACAGTACAGGAAAATGTTCTCTAATTAAAGTGGTTATTGCATTTGCTCACAGGAAGACTAGTTATGATCTTTCATGTGGTGTGTCTGCTCTTACTGGACTAGCTGCTCACAACATTAAAGGAATTAAATTGCACAGACTACTTATTTTCCCTATTGAACATGAGGAACAACCTAAAGTACTTGAAGTTATCTAGTGATTCTTGTTATGACGTCTCAAGAGTTCTAAAAAAACTGGAAGATTCTTATTAACTAGGTTAGCATGATATCAAAACTAATGCTAGCTTTCATTCATATGAGGATGCAAGAAGTCCTCAGTACTGACTATGATGTTCTGTTTGGTGATAAGTACATCATAGTTTTGGGGACCTTCTGCAGTCAAAGCGGACTCTGTTCAAAGATTAATCAGTTTTTAAGAAACTGCTTCATGAAGAAACTAAAATGTTGTCAGGGAGTATTGGAAATGTTAACATACTGTTAAATTTTTGGGACGCCGAGTTGACTCAAAAGGGAGACAAGCTGCAGATGTGGAATATGGCAATACATTAAAAGACATGAGAATAGGAATTATTAGGAAAGGAGCAAGAAAGCTATTGCAGTCTACTACAGACCTTCGTTTGCAGACAGAACTGTTACTACAAAGGTGAGTTGCTTTCTACAATTTAATAGACAGTGTTCAGAGCAGAGGTTTCAATAGAGAAACCAGTGTAGGTCTACACTCTACTATACACATCCATAATGCAAAACAGAGATGTAAGTTGATAGACCAGTTCATCACACCCTATTATACAAACTTCTCATCAAAGAAAACATCATTAACTCCTATTCTACTGTCAGTTTTAATATTACTATAATATGCATTATTTGATCTGGACACCACTGTTTCATCGCACACTACTACTCACGCCCATCACATTGGAAAGAGGTCTCAGCAAGATGGTAATCTCTCTCCACAAACTACTGGTCATACCCATCATACAAAGGAGAGGTGTTAGCAAACAAACCAGACCTTTATGAAGAAGATACTAAAGAAACCAGCAAATGTAAACTTGGAAGTAAAACAAAAAAGGGGAAATATATACTGTTTTGGTGGACATATGTGCATCTGCACAAGGTTGTGTCAAGCAGTTCATGGCAAAACTTATTGTCCTACAAAGTCAGCAATAGACTACCTTATTGAGATAGATAGGCTTGCAATCTACTTCCCTAGCCTACAGATCTGATGTCACTATTTCTTAAGGTTGCACCGATGGAGTTCTAGTTTGAGTAATGTCAAAGAGAACAGGCCAGCAAACTGCTCCAGCACTTGCTTACAGTCTCTGTGCTGCTGGTCTGTCAACTTGGGAGAGAGTACCAATCCCTCCACTGGCCCATCTTGCACATTAGTGGAGATGAGGTCGGGCACAGGCTCAGTTTCCTCCTCCACACCCTCATGAGTGACCACTAACATGGTCATGTCTGCCCTGTCATGGTGGGGTTTCAATCTATTCACACGCAGGACCCTATGACCTGGGGGTGCCAATGTCAACCAAATAGGTAACCTCACCCTTCTTTTCCAAGATTGTATAGGGCCCACTCCACTTGTCATGGAGGGCCCTGGGAGCCACCTGCTCCAACACCCACACCAATTGTCCTGGAGTATACTCATGCATAGTAGCCTTTTGATCATACCAGTGCTTCATAAGCTCCTGGCTGGCCTCCAATTTTCTGTTTGCCTTGTACATGTACTCTGCCATTCTAGATCTCAGGCCTAGCACATAGTCAAGCACATTGTCCTTTGCTTCTTTAAGAGGCTTCTCCAAAGACTCTTTCAGCAGGCTCAATGGCCCACTCATAGGGTGTCCAAACAACAACTCTAAGGGACTGAAGCCAACCCCTTTCTGTGGCACCTCCCTGTAGGCAAACATTAAACATGGGAGGAGAACATCCCATCTCCTCCTGAGTTTCTCTGACAACCCATTTATCATGCCCTTCAGGGTTTTGTTGAATCTCTCAACAAGACCATTTGCTTGTGGGTGATAGGGGGTGGTGAACTTGTAGTTGACACCACACTTATCCCACATAGCAGTCAGATAGATGGACAGGAAGTTCGTGCCCCTATCTGATACCACCTCTTTTGGAAAACCGACTCTGGTGAACACACCAAGCAGTGCTCTAGCCACACCAGGAGCATCAATGGTTCTAAGAGGGATTGCTTCAGGGTACCTAGTGGCATGGTACACTACCACTAAGATATACCTATTCCTTGATGCAGTAGGTGGGTCTAGGGGACCAACAATGTCCATCCCCACCCTTTCAAAAGGAACCCCAACTACTGGCAGTGGAATTACGGGAGCCTTTGTCTTGCCACTGGCCTGACAGGTGACACAGGAGCTGCAAAACTCCTTTACCTTTTCAGACATATGGGGCCAATAGAAATGGTTCACCAACCGGTTCCATGTCTTTGTCTGCCCCAAATGTCCTGCCAAGGGGATATCATGACCCAAAGTCAGGATGAACTCTCTGTACTTCTGGGGCACCACCAACCTCCTGGTGGCCCCCTCCTTGAGGTTTCTGGCCTCAGTATAAAGCAGTCCATCTTCCCAGTAGAGTTTGTGAAACCCACTGTCATCCCCCTCCTCTTGCTTAGAAGCAATGCGCCTCAAGCTCTCAAGGGTGGGACAGTCTTGCTGTCCCTTACTGAACTCCTCTCTGGAGGGTCCACCTGCCCCTGTCAGTTCTGCCAAATCTGACAGCTCTGGCAGGGATGGAGTCCCTCCCTCAGAGGCCAGATCTTCCCCATCAGGGTTAGATTCTTCCTGCACCTCTGGAGTTCCCTGGGTTGGCTCACCAGGCCCAGTACCCTTGTCCTTGGATTCTTGTCCCTTTGTTCCAGGGTCCAGGTGTCCAGCCCCTCCCTTCTGGCTAGTCTGTGACCTAGTCACAGCACATACCCACTCAGGGAGCTCCAATATTTTCATATGGAGTCCGCTCTCCACCTCTGACCAAGCAGAGGCTTCAAGATCATTGCCCAGTAAACACTGGACCGGGAGCACCTTTGACACAGCTACCTTCATAGGGCCTGTCACACCTCCCCATTCCAAATCCACCACAGCCATAGGATGGAGTTTGGTAGTGCTGTCTGCATAAGTCACCTGGTGCGTGGAGTACTTATAAAATATGTTTTTATAAGGCCTGGTGCTGGAAAAATGGCCCAAGTCATTTTACCCATTGCAAATCCCATGCCACATAGGTTAACATGGCAAGAGGTTATTAACTAATAACTCCTGATAGGGGAATGATAGAACTTCCATCCAAAGACTTCCCAGAATGGTAGTGATAAATCCAACAATATCATATTGTTGAATTTCTCCTAAAATGTACAGACAAGAAGTTATAAGACTTTCTTGTTTGTAAGTCCAGATTCAGCCCTCCAGTGGTCTGTCCTGATTGGTCAGAGTTAAGTGTATTAGCCAGGCTGCTTTGAAGAGGTGATAAAGAGCCCCTGGGGTTAACCAGCTCTTCTGGGAGGGCAGTGTGCTGTTCCACAGGAATGCCAGGGCAGGGGGAGGAGTCATAAACCATGGTCTTCAAAGAGGAGGGAAGAAACCAGTGTCATTTACAACTCTAAACTTTTCACCTCAGCCAGAGCTAGGCTTATGGAAGGAATGCACAGATGCAAGGGGGAGAGTCTATGGAAAGTACCCATTCCAGGGGTGTGTTTAGCCAGCTCTTACCTCCCTGCTGGAAAATCAGCCATTAGGAATTTGGAGGATTTGGTGCACTCTGGGACAAAATAATGCCACACTCTACAGGATGTGGTCATATCCTTGGGGAGTTGCCCTGCTCCCATTGGTCAGCAGTGACCTCCTGCTTGACCCAGAGAACTTGGAATAAGTATCTTAGAGGGGCAGAGTCTCTCAGATCTGCTGCTTGAAACTTAAGAAAGCAAGACGTTGTGCCATGCTGAGAAGTTGGATGTGCAATTGCTAAGGCCTGCCCTCTGTGGACTGCACCATCAGGAACTATTGCCCTGTGGACTACCTTGCTGTGAAAAAGAGTAAAGAGTGGACTCCCTGCAAGCTACAGGTTGACAGAGCTCACCTGGATCATCACCACCAAGAATCCACAACCTGGAAGACCACTAGTGGATTTGTAAGGGTTTTGTCCAAGTGGATTGTGGGAACTGAAGTCCTCAACTTTCAAGGACCATCTTGGAGCTTCTAGACCCTTGGAGAGAGTTTTAGACACTTTGGTACCCTTTGGGGAACTTCAGGAAGAAGTTCCAGGAGTTTGGAGAACTTTGGAGCAACTTTGAAAAAAAAGCTCCATAGGGGGACCGACTCAACCTGGTCAGCCAAGCCGCCTTCCTTCAACCGCGAGCCGGCCAAGCCTTCCAGGGTCGTCCCGCTAAAAGCTCCATCCGTCCGACTTCCAGAGTTTGACCAGGAGTAGAAGAAATCCGAGGCCGGCGAACCCTCACCGAATCCGACCTGGTGAAGAGCATCGAGGGACCCCACGAGAAAAAGCTCCAGAAAAGTTTCTAAGTCCGAAGGTAAAAACTGTGACCAGGACCTACCGCGAGGGGTAGCCGCTCAGGGCTCCATCGCGGTTGACCTGAAACTTTGACTTTGAGCCGGTCTATCGCGACCAGATATCCCAACATGGTGCTATATGTTTCTAAGTGCTATAAAGTGATAAATCTATAAAAATTCATATCTCCGGTTCCCTACATTGGATTTTTGTCGTTTTGGTGTCATTTTAAAGATAAAAATATGTCCTATTTTTATAAATTGGTGTTGGATTTTTATTATGTGTTGTGTCTTAATTATTTACTGAATTGGTGTTTTTAAATGCTTTACATACCTGTCTTTGAAGTTAAGCCTGCCTGCTCGCAGCCAAGCTACCAAGGGTTGAGCATGGGAATAATTTTCTAAGACCTATGCTGAGTCCTATCATGTGTTAGTGGCCTTATTGCCAGTGGCAGACCAACATTTGCCCCTACCAATAATCCACTTTCCAACAGTCGTTCATTTGCCTTCTTTGCAAACATCAAGGCTCAGGTGTTCATGTTGCTTTTTTTAGATATAATCATTGCACCCATCATCTTCACTGTCGCTCAATGGTGACATTGAGGATCTCTTGCAGGATGAACTTGATGACGATCGTCTTCGTTTAGTTTCCACCTGTCACAGTTGAGGTTGCTTTTTATTGTTGTGGGCATGGCGAAAATGCTTCTGGAACCTTTTGGTGTCCATTTTCTCGTCTCACCATGACACAATTAGTTTTTGTTTTGCTTTGCAAACCGTTATGGATTGGTTTTCCTTTACGCAACCATTGCACGTCTGTCCGATGGCTGGACATTTACTTTCATGTGGAAATGAAAATCCACATCGGAAACACAGTTTTTTTTCCCAGGATGCCAACCTACATGCATCTACTTTGTGCTTGTGTTTCCTCTTCATGATTAAAGCTGATTCCCCTTTTGCTGTTCGATCTTCCATGTTGGTAGCTTGCCCATCTGCTCTTATCTTGGCTCTTGCAGCCATTAGTACTTTTTCTAAACTGAGCGTCTCTCTCAACATGCGTCTTCTGAACAAGTCGGAAAGACAGCCATCAATGACTCTGATGCACATGGCTTATTCATCATTAAATTCACTAAACTTACAGTGTTTGATAAGCACATCAAATCTCTCAACAAACTCATCCATCATTTCACCAAATTCTTGTCTCGCTTGATTGAAAATGTACCTTTCATAGTCAACATTTGGCATCGAATTGAACTTGGCTCCTAATCCTTTGATCTGACGGTACAATAGTGTTTCAGTCTGTGGGATATTCTTTATCACTTCTTTTACTTCATCACCAGCAAGATTCTTTAAGTATTTAATGATTTTCTCATCATTTACTTCTTCCAGAGCATCGATGAAGTCATCAAAAGGCTCGATCTATGTAGTCCATCAGGCACTAATATTATACTTTTTGGAGGCATCGAACAGTGGTGGAGGTTTAAAAAATGTGGTAGCACGTATTCCAGGTCTCTTATAGCAGCCGATTGAAAAATTTCACAATTTCGAAGATGTCTTCGGCAGCTTCCACGGGAACCAACAACCTTGCAAGCACAACCCTGGTGTTCGTTCTCGCATCACCTCACCCAATTTAGAAGTCATAAGTCCAATGAGTAAACTTCACTACTTGTACCTGGATGTCACTGCCTTTTATGTTGTACCTGGTTGTCACTGACTTTAGCGTTCTCTCTCTATGAATGATGGCATGGTGTTAGGGCGCAGCATCATATTTTTTGGCATCCTGGCTAGCAAGTCATGGAGTGCTTTTCCAATGGCGCTCCTCTTCTAGGACTACAACTTCTCCATGAGGCCTTGTACAGGCTAGAGTGGAGTTTGCACTCCACATATGTCAACTACAGACTCCTTTGCACTTGTTTGAGGCACATGTGGCACGCACAAGCTGTTTGCTGTATCCTTGTAAACACTCAGGGAGAGCAGTCTTGTTTCTTTGGGGCTCGTATCCCCTACTTGTCACCAATTGTCACATCCTTCCAAGCCCAGGAGCATGCACAAGAACACATCATACGAGGAGCTCGTAACCGACGTCTTTATTAATCAGCATACAACATTCAAACTGAACTTCTCATTATCTCATACCCATTAATATCCACACCTTGATACCTCCCAAATGATCACATAATTCTTTCATTGAGTCCGCCCAGGGCTGTGGGGTTCTAGTGATCACAGTCCTAAGACACTACAGGTCCTACCTATGCTATTCCCGCTTATAAAAATCCTCCTCCAAAAATGCTTGAGAAACAGGAAAACAATTTGGCAACCTGCTCTGAGAACAGGCTTCAAATATTAATTATATGTGGATGAGAGAAATATATCAAGCAAATTGATGACATTTTGTAACACTTAAAAAAAGTAATGAGCAAAAAATAATTGAGAACTTTAAAGTAACAATGAATAAAAAACAGGAACTATTGGAAGATAAAATCATGTGTAAGAAACAAAGACAGTTCCTACGTGACACAGAAAACTATATCCTCTATACCACCTACTGTAGAGTGGTGTGCGTGGATGTTCCAAATATCACAAGCGAGTGTGCAGATGGCACGCAGGTAAATTAGTGCCCATGCCACATTTCCTGGATATAGATGTATATATTTTTTAGAGTCCTAACCCACAGATACCACCTGTGGCTTGTTTCATCATTGGACTACCACCCAGATCACGTAATGTGAGTGGGCGGGCTCTACGCATTTGTAAGCGGAGCTCTTTAGGAGGTATGTGTAGGGAATTGAGTGTGTTAAAAATGCCTATACATGCTCTGTTTGAGTTTTAATGTATAAGGTCTAGGGCAAGATTTAAAACAGTGAGATGTTTGCAAGGATTCTATGGTCCTTAACATCCATAGGTTGAAATGTTTCAGCTATATAAGTGCCCGTTAGGGTCAGTCGGACCTAAATAGGTATTTTATCCTGGGTAAAAAAGGTTAATGAACCTAATTCTATGCTTTCAACTAAATCCTTGATGAAGCATCCACGCAAAATACAGACTATACTGCTAGGATTTTTTTTGGTATGGCCATTGCTGAAAGAGAGAATAAATGTCAGAGGAAGAGTCGATAGACATTCTGCATTAGGAGGTCTCATTTTTTGTGGCACCAATTATACTGCAGTAAAAAACATACCACAAAATAGAGAAATACCCCTCATTGCATCAAGTGACAAATGTTTAAAACATATAAAAACATACACATTTCACAAGACTTTAAAAAGTCAAATTAAAATTAAAAGACACACAAAAGTACAAATAAAATTCACCTACATGGCTTAAATATTCTTAAGGCATCATCGGGTTTCCACGGGAGGACGGTCCCTGTAGTCACACACCGAAAAAAAAGGAGGGACAAAATCTATTGTTTTGTAATGTGGTCTTGGTTGATAAAGTGGTCTAGCGATCTCGTGTTGTCAGCTGGGGTCATACTTACTTTGTCAAGGGAGTGTGTCCGCACTATTGACATTTGTGTCTCCCTGCTTCCCTGACAGTAACTGACATCGCATCCTCGGTCCGTCTTAGTAGTCACTTTGTGATTACGTATTGTGTCATGTAACTTATTCGGGAATCACAGCACATCGTAAGTACGTTCACAAAAGCTTTGTCATAGATACTCCTGACTAAGTAGGCTACTCTTTAAGAGGCCTGAGCCTTTGTGTCCAGTGCCTGGGACACGTCTCGGTTATGATGCCTATCTCATAATGACTGCCGGAAAATCTGCTTTCGGCGTGCGCCTTCGAGGCGGCGATCGAGTAACAGTGTGTTTCTCATAAGGGCATCAGAGACGCGGGCGCATCTTTGATATAGCGTATATCTGCTGGTGCCGGTAGTTTTGACTGCTAGGAAATTTGGTTTGTTAACTAAGTTTGGGCATGTGCATGCGACACGTCTCTGTTATGATGCGTACTATATGCACCAATTACTATAACAGTGTGGAATATGTGTTACTGTCATGTATGCTCATGTTAGTATCAGACTAATATTTTTAAGGGAATGGACTGTAGACAAGCTTTTTAAACCCATCGGTCTGGGGGCTTCAGATGAGGCCTATATCCCCTGTAAACTATAAGCTCGATTTATTCGCTGACTGCTGGGAATTGTAGTTTGTTTTCAAAGTTTGGGCATGTACATGCGACGGGTGTTTGTTAGGATGCATACTGCATGCAGCGATTGCTATGCCAGTGCGGCATTATCATTTGTGTCCTTGGTAGTCTTAGACTTAAATTTATAAGGGGGGGTTGAGGTGATGGACTCACCACAAGCTTGTTAAGCCAACCAATCCAAGGCCCTCAGATGATGCTTGTATGCCTCTGTTAATGATAGGTTTAGTGTCACAAATATCATCATAAAATATTCCCCTAAGGTATTTCATCATTCAGGCCATTATTGTGAGTGAATAATTTGTAAATCCATCTTTGTTCCTTTTCATACAGGATTTTCTCTAGATTCCTAGTCTCTGGTGTTACTTGCTCCAAAACAATCTATTTTAAGTCATTTGCTGTGTGTTTTGCAGAGAGGAAATGGTCAGCCATTTTGGTACAGTTGCGCCAGCAACATGTGGTGCTCCTATGTTCACTGATTCTAGTGCTTACTTTTCTAGAAGTCATCCCTATGTATTTCAAGTTACATGGGCAAGTAACCAAGTAGACTACTTGGCTAGTATTGCAATTTGTGTGTTTTCTTAGTTCCCATGGAGTCCGTAGGCCTTGGTCTATTTTCTTTGTTGCTCTAGTGAGGTGACACACACTACAATGTCCACATGGATAATTTCCTGTGACTTGTGAAAGTTCTAGTGCGGTATGTATGGTTTTGACAGATCTTTGATTCAGTTTGGGTCTCATGTGCACTAGTGTGTCACGTAAGGTTGTTGCTCTTTTGTGAGAACAGGGGGAGATCCCAGTGTCTCATACCTGTATTTAAGATCTGCCAATTTTGTCTGATTATTTGTTTGATCAGGCTTTTATATGTTTCAAACATTTGTCACTTGATGCAATGGCAATGATGGGTATTCCACTATTTTGTGGCATGATTTTTACTGCACTATAATTGGTGCCACAAACAATGAGACATTCTAAAACAGAATGTCTATCAAATCTTCCTCTGACCTTTATTCTCTCTTTCAGCAATGGCCATACCAGAAAGAGTTCTGGCAGTATGGTCTATGTTTTGCATTTATGCTTCATCAAGGATTTAGATGAAAGCATAGAATTAGGCTCATTAACCTTTTTTGCACAGGGTAAAATACCTATTTAGGTCCTGAAGAAAGCCGATTGACCCTAACGGGCAATTATACAACTGAAACATGTCAGCCTATGGATGTTAAGGAGCATAGAATTCTTACAAACATCTCACTGTTTTTAATCTTGCCCTAGACCTCATACATTAAATCTCTAACAGTATATATGGGCATTTTTAACACACTATTTCATCAATAGAGGGATGAAGAGCTCAACGACTATGCTCCTCCTAGAAATCAGCAGATTAACCAAAAAGGCTGAGTTGTTCCTCGCCAATAGTGGAGTCGCAGGGTGGTGAAATCATGAAGGTCACAGGGGGTCCGAACGCTCAGATCTTATTAATGCCCTCACACACCTGATAGGGTGTCAGGCTTCATCATAAGGTGCTCCTCGTCAGGCCGGCGCTGCAATGCCTGAAGGGCCTGGGGGCTCTTTATCGGAGAGCTTTTGATCCGTAATCGCCGTTAGGTGAATGCATGAGAGGGAACTGTGCGGAAAGTATAAAATAGACTTTGGTACCCAAAAGAATGTGTTTATGGGGTGGAGGTACCTAAACTAAGTTAAAAAAAAGGTGCTATCCTCCAGTAGCAATGTACCTTGATAGCTATGGATTAAAGTGATACGGTGGAGTCGACATGTTTCATAACTAGGTTGCCCTAAGGGTCAGTCGGCATTTCATCAAGACCAAAAGAAATAGTTAAATCCTACCCTCTGTTAAGCAAGGGGGCCCCTTTCAAATGAAGGGTGGCTACTTCACAAGTACAAAAATGCAAGTCCAATATATTCCTACACTGAACTATGATCCAAATAACAACTAACACCTTCCAGCACTCAGTTATTAATGATGCTATGAACCTCAAATGCCATTCTCAGTGAAGGATCAATGGCAGTTTTACTTGGTGTCAATGAAAGTCTTTTAAGTCATTGATTGATGGGAATAAAATGTAATAGTGAAGCTCTCCAGCAAAGGATGAAATATTTTAATCATACCTAGGGATATTTTTGTCAATGAAGCCAGGAGGAAACTCTCTGATAGGACATTCTATCACTAGGTCACAAACCAGGAATATCTGTCTACCATTAAAAGTTTTGGGATATATGACTGTAGAGGCAGAGGGCTTCTTGAAAATGAGAAGTATAATCAACATTATAGACTGCTAGTACTCTATCTCATACCTAAAATTCACAAAAACGTGAATAATCTGCCCATTGTATCTTTAAATCATAGTTTATTGCAAAACATATCACAATATGTGGAATTTCTTTATGCACTTGTCACCATACTATATAAAAGATAGATGTGTTTTGTCCAGAATTCAAGCTAAAGAATGGTAAAGTAATTATTTATTGATGAATTTAGATGTTTTTGCACTTCATATCAGTAGAGCAGATGCAGTTGAAAGTGTGCAAACACTTTCTTACAGCGAGATCAATTTGCTATTATTTTCAGATTGAAATGCTTTTGATCATGATCACATTTTGGTTGGAGAACAATAATTTGAATAAGCCAGATGCGTGGTTGAAACATGTTAGTCGTCTGTGTTTCAGTTCTATGAAACATTTGCCAACCAGTACAGAAAGGAGTGCAGTCATTTTCTTCCTTTGGAAAAAGAGAAGCCATATCAAATGCCACTGTATAGTCATAGTTAGGTCAGAGTTTCCATAGAAATAGCTTTTTTAATCTTTTGCTGGTAACCTTGGCAAGTTTTGATGTATCATCACAAAATCTTCCTAAAAGAAAATTCATACTCCTCAGCTCTGTTCCGGAATATTTCGGAGTAATACATCAAGATGGACTGAGGTAAAAGGGGGCCCCAAAAAACGCTTTTCCCATGCAAGGAATTTTAGTTAGTTATACAGAAAAAAATGGCTGAAAAGAATTACACCAAATTTGGCAGAAAGCTAGATCTTTAATTAGAAAGCATATGTTTTGAGATGTGGTGTAAATCTATTTAGTGATTTTTGAGTAATTAAGGTTCAAGTGCCATTGATATATTGACAGTTGGTCCCGAAAGAGTCAAAGGGATTCCCCTGGACCGAATTTTAAAAAAATCATTTTGTGGCAGGGGTCTTGCTGTAGTTGCTCTGGAGACAGCGAAGCATCCTGTGAGGTAAAACGTGACTTTCACGAGACCCAGTAATGACCCTCAGGGGCTGAATGCCGTGCACAGTTGGCCACCACAGGGGGTTGGACCAGACTCTGCATCCAGGTCCTGTTTCAATCCACCTACACGGGGCATAAATGCAGGGTCTGGCCCAACCGCCATCCACAATCAGAAGGTATGTGAAGTGAGGAAGTTGGGCAAATATGTTCCTAACCCCCAGAAATTCACTGAAAAAAAATCAAAGGTTAAAGTGACATTATAGTTAGGCAAGAGACTAAGATTTTCACTTACATTTAAAAAAGAAACCTAGGAAATCACTGAAAAAAGCAGAGGTTAAACTGACTTTACAGTTATGATTTTGGTGTGGTCTGAGGAACACAAAAGAATTTTTACAAAATAAAAGTTCATCCACTTCCACTCCTTGATGGAAAGTTTTGCAGTGATCCATAAAGCAGAGACCAAACAAAGATGTGCCCCAAAATGTTGATTTCTCATGCTAAGACCCATAGGAAACTTTGAAATAAATGGACGAACAGTAGAAATAGCAATGCAATTATCAAACATCGATTTCTTTACGAATTCCTCACAATTACTAATGTACAAAGGTGTTATGTAGCCCTTATTACCTTATTACCTAAATAGCTGAATAGTAGTGGGTCACAAAAAGACCTACCTCATGAATATTAATGAGGTAGGTCACAATTTGTGACCTATTAGGATTCGCCGCCATCATAGGGATGGTGGCCTGCTGGGCTCAGCAGACCACCATGGCTGTGATTACTTTTAAAGAAAGTATTTTTTAAATTTTTTTTAAATGCAGCTCGTTTTCCTTAAAGGGAAAAGGGATGCGTTTAAAATTAACAATGAAATGGCTCTTTCTTATTTTTTAGGAGTAGGCGGTGGTCTGTGGGTCCACTGTCTGCTCATAAAAAGTACTGTTTAAAATGTTCTCGAAGGGAAAGTGGTCCCGAAGGGGCCCTTTCCCTGTTGCGATTGGGTTAACACCAACTTTCAGTTGGTGGTAAAGTATGAATGTTTAGTCACTGTATTTCGAGTGCTAAACATTAGTACATACCATTAACGTTGTTGCAGGGATTCTGCACATATACAGAACTATGCGCAGGAAAACGGGACCTCAGTGCATAGGGGTGTACCAACCTACCACATTAGTACCCAAAATCCCAAACCGACTAGCTATAGTGTCTCATTTGTTCTCCGACTAACAGCGAAGCTACCAATGATTAGACAACCCAGAACACGACACTCCCGACTCTCTCAGGAATCGCGGGAGCCAGACAACTCTTTCGCTCACTCACTCATACTTGTCCACAATGCGAGTAATCAGAGTCACGGTATAGTTTAAAATGTTTATTTCAACTAACGCGCTCTATGGTACAGTACACGTGCCATTACTAGCAGCAAAATGCATAAACACAATATAGTCAGCATTGTCACAATTCCATAGATTATAAACGGGGATATCATTTTGTAAAGACAGTGGAAAAGGTCTACAATACCTAACCACCCTCCCCGTGGTAAGAAATAGTTTATTATAAAAAAGAAGACCTCTGGGCTTTGTCAGCAGACCCCATACCTCAAGGCCTAGATGAAAGGTTTACATCTCAGGACAAGCACAGCTCTTCTCTCCGGAAAGGAATCTCTCCAAGTGCCTGCACCACATGTGTTAGCTTGCAATATTAAAGCATACGATTTTCAGTAGTGCAGCTGTGTGTCATGTTATGTCTAGGTGCGAGGGACTGACCAGAACAGAATAACAAGGGGCATTGTTGATCGACCTTGTACATCATGTGCAGACTAAACCTCAGAGCACAGCAGAGAACGCGAAAAGCAGACAGTTCTCATGTAAAAGAGCACAAACAGAGTCTTGCGAAATCTATGCATGCAGTGTCGTGCGCAAAAGCAGCCTCATGGCAGCGAAGCTCATGCTAACTTAGCAGATGTCAACAATGGACCCACAATCCATACTACACCCTCCCCCTGGTAAGATCTTCGCATGTAGACATCGTACGAAAACAGAGTTCAAAAAGTGTGAGCAGAGTTCTAAAGCGTGATTGAGAGCGAGAGAAAAAAAAACAATTAGGAGAAAAAAATATAAGGTCGTTTAAAGGGACTCAGAAATCCAAGGACTGGTGAATTTAATCCATCAGAGTGTACGAGCAATAAAATGCAATACCCTCCAGAAGGAAATCATTGCTGTTGGAAGAAAAAAGGGATGCCATCCAGTTCATCAAATCAAACGAACACGTGTGCTCCTCATATGCAGGTGCTTCCATTAGCATTTCCGGACAACTTGCGTGATATTCGATGTAACTTTGAAGTAGGAGATTCTGAGCAGCCTCACCAACATCCCATTGAGCCAGGATCCCAAGTGTAGCCGCAAGCGCCATAAAGCCAACCCCAGAACAGTCCCGCTCATGGGCCACTAAGGGACCCACCAGCCGGTCGAAATCCGGGTCCGGACATGACGAATTGGAGAGGCACAAATCCAATGCCCACGTAAACGGACATTGTAGACATGAAAAAACAGGTTGCACGCAAGTGAAGTATGGAAAGCGGAAGGACAACCCATAAGACACACTGAGAGCTGCCAGTGGTAGTGCACCGAAGCATTCATGCATACGGTCACGGAGCAATCGCAGCCGATCTTGTCTGTGCAGTACCAAAAGAGGAGCAGCCATTGCGCAGCAGACACAGTAGAAGCAGGATTCCAGCAGCTAACGCCAGCATTAGAGGGAAGCCACCAAAGACGCTGGAAAAGATAGAATGAATGAATGCAGGTATAACACCAAATATTGTCTGAAAAGAAGTCACAAGGCCAGAGCTGACAGCTTTAAAAAAATGAGCCAGGCCACTTGTGTCAGATGCATTAAATATGCGGTGTATTAGCTCCCCAAAATGTAGTGGGAGATTAGTTGTTAAAAGTGTTTGAATTTCACTAGCAGCGCTAGCCACCTGCAGGTTGAAGGTTTCTCGTGCGGAAGTAAGGGCGACTTCTTGTTGGGTTAAAAGCGCCTTTAATCTGCTCAACTTGTTGAAATCTGCTTTCAAAGTTGGTATGGAAGGCCAAATTGAGCTATCGAGCTGCCCACGCGGGGGAGGAAAAAGCACATTTTTACAACAAATTACGCGCTGTGAAACCGTTACTATGTATGGTATGCCAGCCAGCAAGCCGCAGCATTCATGGTTATTTAGAATAAGATAACTACCGTTAGTAAGCAGAGTGAACGTGGGAATTATTGCGGGAACCGGATTACCTTTTAAAACACATGCAAGGTTCGGAGCGGACATATTACATGCTCCGTGCAACTTGATATTTTTGCAAACAAGGGAATGACCCACTGTAGAATCACAGTCCTCCCCTGTAAGGTATACTTCAGTTTCATCCCGCAAACATCGGTAGGTAAAAGGCAGAGACCACAGTTCATGCAGAAAAGCGCTACCCAGGGGTTCAAAGCGGCCTAACGGGTAATGTTTCATACAGGAGCTGAATTGGAACAGCGAGAAAGGCAAAGATATGACCCCATGAATTAGCCAAACAGCAGTGTCAGTTTCCGCTACAGAAAAGGGCAAAGGGTCTATTTTTTCTATGTGTAGAAGAGTGTAAGTTGCATCTTTCATGGACATGAACTGCTGTTTGTCAGTTAAATTAAATGGTAAAAACAAAGCAGTCGCATTTAAATAATCCCATGGTACTTTTCCCATTTTTAGAGTTTGCAAAGTCCATGCGAATTGCATGACAGAACGCAATTGATTTTGACCATGATGTAACAGAGACACATCTTCTTGCACCATATCAATAACAGAAGAAACAATATTATCTAATGTGTAAATGCGGGAAGATAGTGTGTTAATACTATTATCGACTACAGCTAGAACCTTCTCTAAGTTCGCTTGGTCAATTTGCCGCAGACGTGACGCCGCTTCAATCTGTGAAAGTTTCCATATTTCATTGTAAGCTGCGTAATCAAATCTCTTTGTTCTAGGAACCCTGGGCCCCAAGACAAAGTCGGCCAAATTAATGTTGTTGGATAATAACGATAAATGTTGTTTAACGGACGATAGTGTAGAGTGCTGCAACCACTGTTGACATAATTTACCAACCGAATAGGTTGTTACCGAATGTGTGTCTGGAAATCTTGGGTCAGGTCTGTCTTGCATATAACCCGAATTGGTGTCTTGAAAACGAAGTTGGCAGGCATTCGAACTCGTCTGCCAAACTCGCCAACCTAAATAATCCAATTCAGACACATCAAAAGTGTTATTTTGAAATAAAGATTGTAAGGCTTCAATGGTATAATTCGTGTATATGCGCCAATTATTATACTCAGCTATAGAAGGAATGGCAGGGGCGTTTAACTTTTTTGCAGTTGCCAAACCAAAGCAAGTGGTCTGGTAAACTGTTTCATTTAAAAACAAAATTTGTGCTGGGATAAGGCAGGCACGATGTAAGGCTTCAGTGCCTCGCACCTGCCAGGACCTAGAACCCCAGATCAATTTCAAATCAACGGTGGCCCTCCAGTGATCATAACCCTTGACAGACAGATCATGTCTGAAGGAATTTGAATACATCAATTTTGTATGGGTCAACATTACTTTGGGAGTTGATGGAACATTTAATTTAAAATAATACGGCTCGGGTGTTGACCTATCAAAGTCTGTAAAATATGTAAATTTGTCTCTAAGAGTTTTCGAACTACCTTTTAATGGTGCAGGACAATGTTCCCACTGTGTGTAATTGACAACAGGACGTAATGTATTAGTCTTATGTAGGAAATGATGTCCATAATGTTGATAACAGAATAAATCAGCATAATTGGCAGAATTTAAATATAAATCTTCAGCATTAAAAGCAGCATAATATTTCAAATTGGAAAACAATGATTGTTTTGCATGCACATCCCAGTCGTCTGAGCGTATGTCCTTTGTTACCACATCACCCATGGAGATGCGAAATACGTATGGAACGTTAATAATTTCCGTCGGCCCATGGACCTGCTAATCCACTTTATCCCAGATGATGCCATCCGCAACTGGAAATGCTGAAATGTTAACAAGAGTTTGGTCACGCTTCATGATGTGGGAAGATGAGTGAGGGGCCAAAATACCATCAACCAAGTTCACAGCAGAGCGATCAGGTAAGTAGTGACCATTGATGAGTAGGAAAAACACCGTCACAAACCCAATTGACATAAAGAGAAAAATCGTGATCAGAATTAACCAGATGTATGTCCAGGGAGGGACCAAATAAGTCTGTTTAAACCAGGAAACAAAAATAGGCAATTTGGTAGGGCCAATTGAAATGGTGGAAGAAGAGTCAAAAGAAAAATTGTCATGGTGTACGAGCCTTCAGGCAAGCCATGCAAAGACTCACTTGTGGGATAAGCATACTCAACGTCCTCGTTGCAGGAGGGAGCAGGAGGGACAGATAAATGGTCAACAACAGGGTCCATCTCGATGACAGTGTCATTAGGTGAGCTGAAAGATGCGCTAACCCCAGGATTTCTCGAAATTGTGGGACACGAAACAGCAGGCGTCACACTATTCAGAATCGGCCAGATGTTGTAGCTTGACATTGTCAATGGAGATGTATCTGTTGTCCTTGCGACCAGGAAGCGGTGGTAAAATGACTGTACGAGTGCCCTTCAAGCCAAGCACTGGAACCGGTGCACGATAAGAGGGACCAAATTCTTTTTTGTTCTCCAACTTCTCTCGGACCAGATCACCAACTTTTGGAAGCCAGCCGGCCACCGGAATCAGCAGTGCAGCATCTGTTGCCGAAGGCAAATGTTCAGTAGCAAGACGGGCACGGGTCTCTTGTAGGTCCTGTAACATAGTAGAATGATTATCTACGTCAAAGGTCGCGGCTGCCGCCACAACGTCTAGACCATCAAGGTCTGGCACAAACATTTTGATACCAAAGAGCATCTCGTATGGGGTCCGCCCACCCAGAGGTCTTCTAGGGAGATTATTAAGTGCACGTTGAACCCCATACAAGTGGGCCAGCCAGTTCCTGCCAGTACCTAAGACTCTAGCTGTCAAGGATTGCTTTAAGTCACGGTTCATTCGCTCCACAATTGAATTGCCCTCAGGCCTGTATGGAGACGAAAACTGCACCAGCACCCCCATTGACTTCATCGCATCCCTGTATGCCTTAGAGGCGAACGCGGGACCTTGGTCTGAATGAAAGGTGCCACAGGCAAAAATCCCTACAAAGACACGCAAATCCCTGATGACATTTCGAGCGTCAGCACTGCGTTGTGGCCAAACCCAAAGGAATCTAGTGCACGAATCAACTGCAACCAAAATGTATTTATACGCAGTATCAGAAGTAAATGAACCGCAGTGATCAAGATATACACATGCAAAGGGGCGATTCGCAATGCAAAGCTGTGTTTGTGGTGGACATGTTACCGTAGAAGGCTTGATTTGTTGACAGATGTCACACGAAAGCACATAAGTACGGGTCTGTTTATATAAACCATGCCACCAATAACGTTGCTGCAAGATAGAAACAGTCGCGGACACTCCAGCATGGGCCGAAGCCATACCTTCGTGTGCGGTTTTGATCAAAGTGTGTCTGCGGTCCGCGTTGGGAATCAGCCGATCTCCAACATCAGGTATTCTAGCAAAAGGAACTTTTTCAGGAGTTAACTGATAAGAATACTTTGAAGGGAAACCCTGTGGATAATTAGAGCCCTCCGCAGTTGCAGCAATTGCTGCCAAAATGTCATTATCAATTTTAGTCATGGACCTTGTAACGGCTGCTACGGAACACGTGGCTACTGCAGATTTGGCTGCTTCATCAGCCAAACAATTCCCAAGAGCGTGTGCTCCCACACGCTGATGGCCAAGAGTATGTATAACATGTGTGAGTGGCAGACGTTGTTTAAGATCCGCCACTCGAACCCAAAGCGTTTTATGCTTAATTGTGCTTCCTTTAGAATCTCGATAATCATTTTGAGACCAAAAGAATAAGTTGTCATTGAAAGACTGAACACAGTAGTAAGAATCGCACACAATGAGTGTAGAAACACTCGGATCTGCAAACTCGAGAGCAAGAACCAAAGCGCGCAGCTCGGCCAATTGGGCGGTACAGTCCCCTAGCGCCTGTGTATGCACTATACTAGACTTGAATTCTCCATTCACCATCGTACCAGCCACAATAGCACAAGCTGCTGAATAAGCATGTTTAGAACCAGTGGCCGGTTGCGCCGAACCATCGGTGTAGATGATACATGTGTACTCCTCTAAGGGAAGCAAAGACAGAGGAGGTGGATGAACATGTTCATACTGCAAGAACTCCTGTGTCTGAAGAGAGGGGTCAAAGATAAACGTGACATCCGGAGACGTCAAAGAAGTAGCCCATTGTATCCAATGGGGATGTAATGCTTTAGAGGTTGGTACACTCGCCTTTGTTACTGCTTCCAAAGCAGGGAAAGCTGTAACCACTAAAATGCGTTTCCCTTGTGCCAGTGCGCGTTCCTTCAGGACCGCCAACTGCACAGCTGTCAAAACCTTTTTGACAGAGGAAAACCGCATTTCGGCTGAAGTGTACAAATGTGATTTGTATGCAATAGGTACTGTGTCGCCTTCATTGTACGTCAAGTAAGTGAAACCCACTACGCCTGGCACGATTCGTATCACCAGGTTTGTGTGGTTATCATGTGTCAACAAGTACTTAGATTCAAGTAGATCAGACTGCAAAGATTGCAGAGTAGCGGAATGTTCCGGAAGCCAGCTGGCTTTTGAAAAGGTGGGTTGTATCAAAGCATAATGAGGCTTGATACGCTGGGCATAGTCAGGAATGTAAGACCTCCCGAAATTCAAAAATCCCACCAAAGACTGAAGTTTTTTCAGAGTAGTTGGAGATTGCAAGCGTGCGCATTTCTCCAGAAAGTGGGGTGCCAAGCCCCGACCTTCATTATTGAGCTCATAGCCCAAAAACAGCTCCGCATGCGATGTGTGATTCAGCAAAATTAAATTGGTATCCGTAATCCGCAAACTGAAGTATGATGCGGTCAACACGTCATAGATGCGGCCACAATTCGTCTGTGAGATAAATATCATCAACATACGAGTATGCATCTGGGTCTATACTGTCTAACAAAGAGACAACACACGCGGCGAAAACCCCGGGGCTATTCTTATACCCCATAGGTAAACGTCGAAATTTTTTCTGTTTTCCACCGGCTGTGAATGCCGTCCATTGACTACATTCAGGGGCCAGGTTATGACTGTAAAAGCCATTGGAAATGTCAAGTGTCATTTTATATTTTTTACGCACTATACTGTCCACAAGAGCAGAGCTAGTACAAGTACGACAATGAGAGTTCAAATGCCGGTAATCTAAAACTATGCGATAAGACCCATCGGGTTTGGAAACAGTAAAAAGAGGATTATTCATCGGTGACACACATGTCTCAATCACTCCTTGATACTCCAACTCAGTTAGAACATCAGAAACGGGATCTTTGGCTTCCCGCCGGATGGGATATTGGGGTTGAGGTTGAGGCATAGACCGCAATGGAATCTCTTTTGGCGGAGAATCTTTATCCCAGCCCACTTGATTACGGTACACTGCCGGCGCCAGGGCCAAAGCCCACTCAGCTGCAAAAGCCTCTGCATGCTCCTTGGGGACGTAACGCGAAAAACCCGGAAGAATCACGTCCTCCCCCCTTGATGCGGCCAGTACAAAAGGTGGGGGCCAATCTGCCTCTGCTAACAAAATGTCATAGGAAGCGGTCAGATTCTCCCAAAAAATCCGTGACCACACGTTCAATGTCACCTTCAATTTGAAAAACTATATTATACAGCCTATCCGGGGAGGCAACCCGGGTGTCAGCTGTTTCTACTGTAATGAAAGTTTCAGTTGCTGTCGCCTCCAGACAAGGACGCAGTGCCTCCCGCACTATGGTAACTTCCGCTGCGCTGTCGAGCAAAGTCACCGCCCAAGTCCAATCCAGCAGTCGGGTTCTCACCGTCTGAGGCATATCTCGCTGTCAAAGCGGCAACCTTTTTCTTTGGAAACGGGGGACGGAAGCGTGGTTGCTCCTCTTGTTTCCCTTTGTCGTCAAATTGACGAGGCTGATCACGTCCCTGTGGCGCAGGATGACTCTTGCCACGATCCTGGTGATCTCCACCACCGACTTGAGAGCCAGATGTGTCCTGTAAAGAATGAGGAGAACGCTGATCAGGGACTTGAAACCTATCAGGACACTTAATTTTCATGCGGTCGCGCAAGTCATAAGTACGCTCAGAAGGGTCAGAGGTCGGTGAACCAGCACGCGAACCCTGCTTCTGTTGTTGCTGCCCCTGTTTTTTATTTTTCCAGTTCTTTTTAGGAAAGAACGGACGTCCATCTTTATCTGTCTGGACTTTTTGTGTAGTTTGAGATTGAGTTTGCGTTTGAGTAAAAGTCTTAACCCCAAAACTATTGCGGCCTATGGTCTTATAAGCCTTTGCAATAATTTTTGGTAATTCGCATGGTTTGTCTGCATTAGGCACTGCCTCCAAGCAATTTGCCACTTGAAAGCTTACTGCATCACCTTGACATTTGCAAGGATCATATCTGCAACTACGTCGAACACCCCCACCAGTCTCACTCCCAACTCAACAGCCGCCTCGGCTCCATGTTCATCTTGAACATGTTTAATCACTGTAGGGAGTACAGTCATGGAAGGAGTGCCGAAACACTTCGAATATACCGGTGCAAACACCTTGCCCCAGGTGTTACAATCAGCCAACTCGGGAAGTAAGTCCTTTGGCAAACTAATAGTCAATATCCTGTGTTTCTCCACAGGAGATGTGTTCGGAAAAACAGCCTCAATTTGGCCAAATTTTTCAGCAAGCCAATGAGGTAATTCATCCTTATTCTGTGGATGCTTGCTCATCACTGAATTTACCATAACGGGACTGATGGTCATACCACCGGGTCCCGGAGGTTGCGCAGCAACTCCAGGTGGTCCTACCTGAAATTTGCGCGACATGAACTGTGTAACAGCTCTATGTACCTGTTGTCAAACGACGCAGGTGAGGGGTATACCCAGCCAAAACAGGCCACGTGGCTCCATCTATCGATAAAGGACCTAAACGTACCAGCGTTATTGGGTGAGGAGGGGCACCATTAAATCAAATTTGGTGTTGCCAAGCTGTAAGGGGAACCTCAAGAGCCCGATAGGGCTGATAAGCATTAGGAAGGGCCGTAGGCGTATATTTGTGAAACAAGTTATCTGTTCCGTCCACCGCCGGAAAGGTGACCCAAGAATAAAACACTTCAAAGCGGTAAGCCGCATCTGCTTCTACTTCAAAAATCAGCACAACACCAGCATTAGGGACTCCATACTGAGTCAAATAAGCCGTGAGTGCTGCCCTATTAGCGGCCGGAATCTGGACCGCCATAACTGTTAATAAGGAAAAACAACCTAGAGCGCGGCAGCACAATAATGGGTTTAGTATAAAGAGAAACCTTTTAAAACTTCAAGCTTGAAAGAACCTATAAAAACATCAATATAGGAGGTTACACCGTCACAACTGTCTCCGGAAACAGAAGTGAGGGTATTGTGGACAAGCACAAGCACTACTCAAGCGTCTCGCAGATAAGAACCAGACCAAACGTTGGCGGCGCCATGTTGCAGGGATTCTGCACATATACAGAACTATGCGCAGGAAAAAGGGACCTCAGTGCATAGGGGTGTACCAACCTACCACATTAGTACCCAAAATCCCAAACCGACTAGCTATAGTGTCTCATTTGTTCTCAGACTAACAGCGAAGCTACCAATGATTAGACAACCCAGAACACAACACTCCCGACTCTCTCAGGAATTGCGGGAGCCAGACAACTCTTTCGCTCACTCACTCATACTTGTCCACAATGCGAGTAATCAGAGTCACGGTATAGTTTAAAATGTTTATTTCAACTAACGTGCTCTATGGTACAGTGCACATGCCATTACTAGCAGCAAAATGCATAAACACAATATAGTCAGCATTGTCACAATTCCATAGAATATAAACGAGGATATCATTTTGTAAAGACAGTGGAAAAGGTCTACAATACCTAACCACCCTCCCCGTGGTAAGAAATAGTTTATTATAAAAAGAAGACCTCTGGGCTTTGTCAGCAGACCCCATACCTCAAGGCCTAGATGAAAGGTTTACATCTCAGGACAAGCACAGCTCTTCTCTCCGGAAAGCGAATCTCTCCAAGTGCCTGCACCACATGTTTTAGCTTGCAATATTAAAGCATACGATTTTCAGTAGTGCAGCTGTGTGTCATGTTATGACTAGGTGCGAGGGACTGACCAGAACAGAATAACAAGGGGCATTGTTGATCGACCTTGTACATCGTGTGCAGACTAAACCTCAGAGCACAGCAGAGAACGCGAAAAGCTGACAGTTCTCATGTGAAAGGGCACAAACAGAGTCTTGCGAAATCTATGCATGCAGTGTCGTGCGCAAAAGCAGCCTCATGGCAGCGAAGCTCATGCTAACTTAGCAGATGTCAACAATGGACCCACAATCCATACTACAACGTACCTTATTTGGAAGGGTCGGCCTGAACACTCCCCTTCGAAATAGCAAATCTGTTTGTGTTCACAAGGCCAAACTGCAATTCGGTAACAAGAAACCGAATCGCAGTTGGAGTTATTACATTAGACAAAAAATCTTTACAGTCTCAAATGGCTCGATTATGCAATTCAGGCCATTGGCTGCCACAAAAATGCTTTGTACATCTAGCCCTCTGTTCTCTGATACAGGTAAAAGTTCCCCACAAGAAGGTAAAATAAAAAAAAGTTTCGAGACATGGGTACCATAGTACTCCTATAGGGCCCAGCGCGACCCTCTCATGGGGTATTGTGGTTCTCTCATAGGAGCTGCTGTACAAGCTTCCACACAATGGTACAGTGGTACAATGCATGCTTTCCTAAGGTAGCTTGCAGTCCCATCAGGAGCAAACTTACATGGGGAGTACCACAGGAGTCCACCCATACCCGAAACAAAATTTAAGGTGGTTTAAATGCTGATTGTGTGTGCATTAGGAGCTGAGAACCCACAGTGTTGGGATCAGGGCCTGACCAGACCATCCAGACAATTTCTGCTGTACAGCTCTGAACCTGTGCACAGTGTATGGTTGGCCACCCACATGGGATTGTTTTCCTGGCCAGAGGCCAGGTCCTGTGGCCAATCCCTAGCTACACATGGTCTTTGGCCGGGTTCAGCAGGGAGGTGGACAGCCACGGCAGGGTTGGGCACAGGGCTTGGCCAGAGGCGGGCCCTGCAGCCAGCATCCCGATGAGCACAGCTGATGGGTGCAGTGAGGTTAGCAGTAATGCCTGGCCGAAGGCATGTGCATGGGAGAAGGCCATGTGCATCAGGGAGTGGACCTGCTATAGTGGTGTTGGCTTAAAGCAAGGCCTTCCGACCACATCCCCCGCTGCACACAGATGAAGGCCAAAGGTCATGGGCAGTGGGGACATGGGTGTACAGTCAAATATGAATATCAAAAATCCCTAGTCATTCACTGAAAAAACCAAAGGAGAGAAATCTAATGTTTAAAAAGCTAAAGAAATCCTCTGAAATTCACCAGTTATATTTTAATGAGCTAACTATAACTTGTGCTTTGCCATGCACTGCTTATGACCTCACATATTAAATCACCTAAGAGATTTTAAATGACATCCCTGATGACATCACTGATGACATCTCAAATGGCAGGATTTATGATATCACTAATGACATCATCTGATCAATTCAATTCAATTCAAATATCTTTATTCAGCACAATAAATGGCCATAAAACATTCTTATCTAAAAACATTCATAAAATCCATTCACTTAAGATCATACATGAAATAACCAATCAGTATTAAAAAACAGCAATAAAATCCAACAAATACACTAAACAGACTGCTTCTCTTACCCCAGTCGTCCCGGAATAAACATAGCCATCTCAAAGCACAATTGATATCATTAAGGACAAAAAAGACGTCTTGTTGCACCTAGCCATCCATCGACTTTCTGCACCTCACCGCTGCTTTAAGAAATGCGCAAACACTGCAACAGACATCAAGACCATTTAAAAATCGAAGGAAATGCAATGCATCCCCGCACTTGTGTAGCTTTAGGAATTTTAAAATTGGCCTAATAAATAAGATAAAATAAATTTGATAAAACTGGCAAAAAAACAAAAAAGGCATTATGGTCTCGTCAGTTAATACATCACATGGACAAATCAGTACCAGTAACCCCGAGGAGCCACCACCACCTGGGATCTCTCCCATCGAGATAGTGGGAATGCAAAATAATGTACTGACTCCTCCGGTTAAAGACATTGCGATACTCCCTGCAGTACTTTTTCTAGACTCAACATGTAGCCTCTGGGAGTGACAAAACTCTGAGAAGTGGCACTTTACCATCACTTATCATCTTTTTTTTAAAGTGAGAGGTGCATTAAAAAACTCTTGTAGGTTTAGTGCTTTGAAGTTCTTTTGTACATAAGCCAACCAGGGAATTGATAGCCCCTTGCCCATTTTGAAGTAGTGTGATAATGTCTCTATACAAGCTAGCCTCAGTATTGGCACACACACTGACCCACAACAAAAGGGACAAAAGGGGCACTAACTTAACTTTGTCAGAAATATACTGGAGATTAAGCTCTGAATGCATAATAGACAGTACTTAATTTGAGCCGGTTGTTTCCGGTGCTCGGCACCGGCACTTAATTGTCAACACCGGTGTTTGTGACAGTCTGCTAAAAGGTGGCACAGTCTGGCTAATTTAGAGATGACCACAACAACAGGCAATTATTAATTCAATATACATTAAAAATAACTTAGCTGACACTCAAACCATTCATATAGCTTTGGGGGACTGGAATAGTCTGAATTGCAACACTTGTAGGAGTGTTATATTCAATAGTTGTGTTCTGACTATCATTTGCAGCATGGACGGGGCAATGTGTGATGCAAGTTGTAGTGGCCTCCTGACGAGAGCAACAGCACTTTTTTTTTACAAATTAAGAACTGATAATAGAATGTGAGCTTGTGGTGGGCAGACACAAAAGCTGCCTACAGACGCATTTGTCCTCTGTCTGCAAGGTAGTGACATCCTGATAACCACAGTTCCACAAAGTGCCGCTGATGCACACTGCGAGTTTTAAATATTCAAAAAGGGGGTAAACTGTCATGTAGTTCCTATAAACCTAAATAGGAACTGTGCATTTAGACAACATAGACTGTGGGATTGGTGTCCAGACTGAATCCAGACACCCCCACCGGGTATGTTTGCCTGTATACCTAGCTAGCTCACAGTGCCACTGTAAACTCCTCTTACCAAGGAGTGAATAGCTCCTGGCAATTATTGAACATGACAACTCGGTCCCATCAGGGATCGCGGAAGCAGTACAGTACTTTTCGCTCAGTCACTTATGCCCCCTTTGTCTCAGAGTGATAAACAGAATAAACTGTGGGGATTTATTCGATAAGCATTTAGTAAAATAGTTGTGCTGAAACAACCATAAGGCAGAAACAGATATAAATGATTATAAGCACCAACAGAGTAAATGGATGGTAGATTTCTACCATAGTGCTAAAACAATGGATATATGCAAGCATATAAATACATGACAATAATGGTGCATACTCCTACGATGTAACCCTAACTAGATGTACCTAAGTGTACCTAGCATGTATGTAGGTGTAGAGCCAAGCATCCCCCTAGGCTGAAGCCAACCCCATTACCTGAAGTGAGAGACTGTGGGACCCCGTCTTGGTCTCAAGATGGACACCCCGCGATGGATGTCAGACCACTGCGAGCTGGAGTGTCTGTGTGCAGGAACCTCAGCGTCTTGCGTCAGTGTGTCAGCATGGAAGTCTTTTTCTCCTCTGTCTGCCCTGGCAAAGATATGGTGTATATACACCCAAAAGATACCCTCAGGGGATTCTACCTTGCTGTGTCATGTCGGCTGAGGAGGACGGAAGGGATGACCCTTAAGTTCTTATGCAGAGGATGGTAATCCTGCTGTGATTCTGAGAATCTTCATGCATACTAAATGAGGCTAGTTTTCGGGGAAAATCACACAACATCTTATGCAGAGCTTAACTAGGTAAAAGGTCAATACCAAAACCCGTTGTGTAGTGTAATGGTACTGTAAATGTAGGTGAAAGGTTAGGAGAATGCTTGGGCCTATATTTGGGTACCCTATGAAACATAACAAAACTGTCCCCCTGCCAGCTGCCTGTGGTAGGTTAAATAAAGCGCCTGCTGCCCAACTGATCTTAAGTTGTGAATGATTTCTCTGTGGTTGCTAGGAACTAGAGCGGCTAAAAACGACCCTCAGATAGTTACAATCATTCATACAAGCCAGTGTTTGTCCCTTCACCCTTAAGGTGGATATGTTGTTCCTCCTGGTCCAAACGCCATTATATACAATTTCCCATAGTTTTTGGACAGATCTTAATCGCTCATAAAAGATATAAAAGATTCCACCAATAGACGAAGAGCCCCTGGTGTTCGTGCCATGAGTACTGCATCGTCTGAGTAAAGCAGCGCTGGTACTGGTACTTGGGAAGTCCTCAGAATGTCACCAGTGGCTTTAACCAGGGTGGGACACAAATTATTGATATAAATAATGAAGCACAAAGGGGCTGGAATACACCCTTGGTACACCCCTAAGGCTAAGATAAAAAGAGTCTGACAATTCGCCCGACAAGCCATACCGAACCTTCGCTTCCAGGTTCTCATGAAGTGTGTGTAGAAAGTTAACCAATGACAATTCCATGCCTAGGTCCAGCAATAACAGCCACAGTTTGGATCTATTAACGCAGTCAAAGGATGTTGACAAATACACAAATGCCAGGTGCAGCAGACAGCACTTAGCTATTGTATATTTAGTAATAATCAGGTTCAGATTTAATCACTGTTCCACTGTACCCAGCCAAATTGAAATGGACACAGGATGTCATAAAAATTACCCACAACTTAAAGCAATTGAAAATTACCCGCCCAATGACCTTAATCGTACTATCAGTGAGGGAAATCAGGAGGTAAGGTTTTGGTGAGATACGATCCCCCCATTTTAAAAATTAGAACTATTGTTGACAGGTACCACAAAGTAGTGACCTTGCTGCTTAAGGAATTGTTAAACACATTTGTTATCAGGGGCCCCCAAAGATCCATGTTGCTCTTAATTAGATCCACAGAGACCCTGTCCTACCCTGGGGCCTTACCAATCGTACTTTGCCTAATAGCTGTCATAACTTCCTATAGGGTGACAAACAAAACAAGTGAATTGGGTAATTTACCCCTCAGCTCATCCCTCAAGCACCCATCTTCCACCAAATGATAGATTGCACTAAAGTGCGTAACCCAAGCTATACCTGGAACACAGCAGTTAAGGGGATTGGGTGGAGATTCCCTTTGTTTAAACTTATTGACAGTGTCCCAGAACATCTTATTATCTTTGGACATCGCTGCACTTTCCAAGAGTTCCCAATCCCCTTTACACAGCTCTTTCTGAAATTCAATGGGGGATATTCTCAATGAAGTGGTGGTGAGAGGCGTTAGCCTCCTTGGCTTAACGCCTCTCACCGCCACTTCGGAAACGCGAGGCTGCACCCTATTCTCAAGAATAGGCGTTTCCCCCTGCGATGGCGCTAAGTTTCACAACTAGGTCCCGATACAAAACATAAATCCGTAGGACGACAAGTTCTAATGGAAATATTATTCTTTTGAAGAATTGGAAGTATATGTATAATGTTTGATGTAGTCTTTATGTGTGTAAAAAATCTTTGTGGTCAGTGATAAAATATATGTATGTAATGTAAATACTGTTTGTTTGACAGCTTTTTTGAAATTTTGTATAAAAAAATCAAGAGGTGTATGTTTTAATGCACTATGTGAAAAGAACCTTTGCTTCAAATATTCTAAAAGTAATTTAAATGAATGAAGCCCAGAGTTAACAAAAAGGACTACTGTGGCACAAGTAACGTCTCATTTATGGTTTCAGAGGCATTTTCAGTTTAGTTATTAATTTTCACAACTTAGCGCCAACGCAGGCACCCTTGCACCAGAGTGCAAATGTGTCTGTGTGCAGGGGAGGGTTGTTTATGTACAGGAAGGTGCCCCAAAATACCATTTTGTAACTTTTATGTGTGCTGCTTCGTGCAGCACACATGAAAGTTACAAAATGGCATTTTTAAAAAGGTTTGTTCATGTACAGGAAGGGACACCTTCCTGTACATGAACAAACCATGGCATTTTGCTTTTTTCCATGTGTGCTGCACAAGGCAGCACACATGGAAAAAGCAAAAACAAGGAGAAATAAAGCATTTCTCCTCGTTTCGCCTACTTAAGACCAGGATTTTCCTGGTCTTAAGTTCGGCGCTGCCACCTATTAACCCCGCCCTTGAGAATAGGTGGCACAGTTGAATTCAATGGGTGTTGCGGTGGAACGCCCACCGCAACACCCACTGCACGCCCCTTTCACGCTGAGTTTAGCGTGAAAGGGGCCTTATTCACAAGGCAGCGTTAAGCCAATTAACGTGGCTTAAAGCCACGTTAAGTGGCTTAATGCGTCCCCGGCGAAACTTCACTCCATTGACCACTCTAGACCACATACATGCCCTAAATGTGTGGCTTTGCATGCTGACTTTGCCCACATGACTTGGAATTGCATGAGAATCGCTGCATATTGGAGAAAGGTATATGAGGTATTATGTAAAATGACTGACTTAAACTTGCAGCCCACACCACAAATGGCTTTGCTGGGTTATGTCCGCAACATCCCTAAAAAGCTGCGTAGATACACCTCAATGGCGCTATTGCTGGCGAAAAGGGAAATAGCTGTGGCCTGGGGAAGCAGGAGAGTCCCCACCGAAAAAGCATGGTTAAGTAGCTTAATTTATTGCAATACTAACAATGATCTCTTTGCCTCTACACTACCTCTAGACCTAAAGACATCTGGGGGCCCCTGAAAGCATATCTCTTGGAAATTGCGCAATCCTCGTCATCTCAATCTCCAGGCGGGATAGTCCCTACTGGAGTGGGTTAGTTTTCTAAGAGACTAGATTGTATTTGTTTGTTCAGAGGTTTCCCTGTAAGTAGTTACTGTGTCCCTTGATTTCAGAGGTCTTGCTGTGCATGGAGTTGGGGTTCATAATTGCTTAGGGCAGGTGTCAAGAGTTGTTATGGTGCAATATGCTTTTTCTTACATCAAATGTTGCGCTGTGAATAAGTACCCGATGATTGTATTTTGTTGAAAATGATAAATAAAGTCTAAAAAAAAAAAAAAGTGGCTTAACGCTGCCTTGTGAATAAGGCGCTGACCCTATCGCCTCGGGAACGACAGAAAAAGTGACGTTCCTGTGGCGATAGGGGTTTGAGAATATGCCCCAATGTGTTTTTTATAAATCTTGCGAGCATCAAGCACCGGAACTGGGTTTTTTGGAATAATAGAAAAAGCCTTCCTTAATTTACGATTGGCCAGAGAACAGTGGGTATCGAACCAGCATGGGTTTGACTGTCTACTCCTGATTGGCTGTAAAAGTAGTTGCCTGATACTCAGATTAAGGGAATCAAAATAATCTAACATTTCATCTCCGCGCGCATCAGACAAACAATTCAGGAAAGTCATAATGTGGGACTTTAATAGTGTGGCAAGGGTGACCCCTGGATCTTTCAACTGCCAAACAAGTCTTAATCCATGACTGGCGTACTGTGAGATAGATATTGTGGCCTCGGGCGGTGGTTGTAAGCACTGGAAAATGACCTACTGGATACAAGGCATTGTGATCTCCCTATTCCGAATCTAATATGGCACTGTGCGAAAACCATGGTGAAAAATGTCTTGTTGCAAATATATAATCCATAATGAAAACCCTACCATGCCCTCTATAAGAGGCCAATGTTACCAGACCTATGTTAAACAATTCAACAAGGTCCTCCTTTTAAAGCCTCTGCCCAGGGCTCAATGCAGTGCAGCTGTGTCTCCCTGTTGCTCAGCCCTCTGGCCGCTGTAGTTCTCCAGGCCCCCGGAGGAGTGAAAAACATCTGTGTAAGTCTTTGTCCTTCTCTGTTTATTTTATAGTCCATCACTCTAGCCAACACGTTTCGTCTTCTTGAAAGTCTTCCTCAGGGCTTTATAATGAAATTATTATACATCCTCTTAATCATCAAAAGTACTCGATATTATCTGCCGGCACAGTTTCCAACGAAGCTGCTATACCCTCATTCTCTGCCACAGCTGGTGCAGAATTTCTCAGAAGGGCCTTAGGGGCTCCATCTTACACCTTGTTGACACTGTGCTGTTAGTCCTGTCCTTCTGTTTGATAATCACAACCTAAGAGGTTGGCGGTAATGCCTGGCCGCAGGCATGTGCATGGGTGAAAGCAATGTGCAGCAGGGAGCAGACCTGTCACAGTCGTGTTGGCTTAAAGTCAGGCCTTACAGGCAAACTCCACTGCACACAGATGAAGGCCGAAGGTAATGCGCAGTGGGTGCATGGGTGTATGCTCACGCATGAATATCAAAACTCCCCAGAAATTCAGTGCAGAAACCAAAAAATAGATAAACGAATGCAAAACAAATCCACTGAAATTCACCAGTTATATTTTAATGAGCTAGCTATAACTTGCGCACCACCATGCACTGCTTATGACCTCACATATTACATCACCAATTACATTTTAAATGACATCCCTGATGACATCACTGATGACATCCTAAGTGACATATTTGATAATATCACTGACTACATCATCCAGTCATTGCGACAGCTTCCTACAAGGTTTGTGGACTTGAAGTAATTCCACAATCTACAAATGTATCCAATTTTCTATTCTCAGCCTTCTGATATTGGACATAACCTTTGAGCACATGCTGGATACACAGCATATCTGTCAAACCACCCTCATTTGGTATAGCTTGGACCCTACGGCACATTGAGCAAGGGAATCACATCTGGCCATACCCATTGCCAGTTAGGGTATAACAATAATCGCATAAAATGTGATGGAAGGAACACATGCAAAATATGCTACCCCCAGCAATTGCCAGTGGTTAGACTTTTTTCAAGCATTCCTTACATCACTGCCTCAGGGTCCAAGCTGTAACTCACTGACATTGCCTATCAACGCCGAAACCAGACGCGGGCTGCTTGTGTTCCTTCTAGAGGGGCCTTGTCTGGCAGTTCCTGATGGACTTTTCCCATGAGGACCAGGGATAGTACTGATTTGGGTAAGGTGGACCTCTTTGTCTAGAGTGGCACAGTAGGTGAAAATCGATAGGCTGGAATACTACCCATAGTGATTGACACTGGTAATATTTTTTGCAAGCATTCCTCCCATCTCCTTTTGTGTGATTAATGTTGAGTGAAGTCATCAATGCCATTTCAGACATCATGAGTGATGTCAAATTATGTCATTTAACATGTCATGTGCGATATGCATAATGGTTGCACAGGTTATGGTTAGTTTACTGAACAATAACTGGCGAATTTCAGTGGTTTTGAAGTTTTGTTTTATAACAACTGCACATTTACTGAGTTTTTCGGTGAATTACTGAGTTTTTCTAAACATACATTATGGGGTTATGAGCACACCCAACCATAATTTCACTTTTACCTTTGTTGTTTTTGGTGAATTTCTGTGGATTTTGGATCATATTCAATGTATAAGTATTCTTTGCACCTCAACCTATGTATACATCTAACCAGTGCTGTGCCCAGCATTTAAGAAGAATCTGGGTTACTGGGTGGAAGCCTCACTCAAGTAACAACCACAATCGTTGTCAGGGTGAACCACAATAGTCACTTAGTTAACCTGTGCTTAACCATCTGGGTGCTTAGTACAAAGCAGTCAGGCTTAGTTCAGAGGAAATGTGTAAAGCATTTAAGTAAAAGACAAACAGGAATAAAGCAAAAACACAACAAAAGAAAAATACCAAACCAATTTAGAAAAATAGAGTACCTTTTAATAAATAAATGATACCATAACTACAAAAATGTAATCAGTAGAACTGGAGATATTCAACTTCAAAGTTTTAGGTGAAAATAGAGCCTAAAAGTACCACTCGCAATCACCTGGTCGTGCTAGACCAGGGAAAGTCACAAGCTCAGGCCGACCGCGATTGAACATGGGTCAGATCCAGGGACTTGGTTAGTGCTGCTGAAAAGTTACCTTCAAAGTACGGAATGAAAAATTCAATTTGTGGTGGAGGAAGCCACAAGGAGCAGGAAGAGTGTCACAGATGGTTATTGCTGTAGTGCAAAAAGCAGGTCTGGCATCATGGGCTGTCGTCACTGTAGTGCGAAGAGCTGGTTGGACATTGCAGACAGTTGTTGCTCTAGTTTAGCATTCACGGTTAATGTGGGCTGTCATTGCTGTAGCGCAAAGGTCAGCTCTCACATTGCCAGTCATCACTGATGATTGCAGTACCACAAAGAGAAGGTCTAGTGAGACCTTTTCTTGCAGAGGAGTGTACTCTGATGCCAGCCAAGGGTCCAGGACCTGTGGAGGCACCTCTGGGGGATCAATGGATACAGCAGAGGCCAGCAGGGCTCAGGCAGGTCCAGTTGCAGATCCAGGAAGGTCCATTTGCTATGCTATGCTAAGGGATTTGTAAAGTGCATTGCAACTCGGAGGCATCCCAGCGCTGAAGGCCAAAAAAGAACCGCTAGACCAAGATCAGACACGACAGCTGAAAAAGATCAGTTCCTAAAGGGCCAGGTTTTTAGGGATTTTCGGAAACTCAACTCTATATTCATAGATCTAATGACCAGAGGGGGGCCATTCCTCAACTTGCCCGCGTTGCAGCCAAAAGACCGACCTCCACTTCTGGCTCTTCTAACAGTGGGGACGGTAGCTAAATGAGAGTTGGTGGCACTAAGAAGCCTTTTGGGGGAGTAAGGGATAACCAGTTGGCGGGAGATGGGGTGGCCACTCACATGAAAGGATCTGTGCACCGTGCACAAGGATTTACATTTTATCCTTTAGGCAACAGGCAACCAGTGAAGGTCAATCAGACCCTGCCTGACTGGGTCATACCTGTGTGTCCCCCAACAGCAATTGTGCGGCTGCATTTTGGACAACTTGGAATTTACGAATCAGTGCCTTGGGGGCACATAGGTAGAGGGAGCTGCCATTGTCCAGGCGTGAATCAAGCCTGGATTATAAGCGTCATCAAGGGCTGAGGAAGAAGCGGCAGAATCTTGCTCAACATTACATGTTTTTTTTGCAGCCACACCCCCAGACTTTTTATAGCAGGAATAGGAGAAGAGGAAGACCGAGGCAGGCCAGCCAATCAAGGGCCCTTTAGGGATGGGAATTGCTCCCCGGAATCATGAGCTCTGTAATGGCTCCTTTCAACTTAAGGCACAAATTGTTCATCCAGCTGGCAGCCCGCTCCAGATATGGTCCCAAGGTTGTCATTGAAGGGTCCACGTCTGTGGCAAGTGAAAAAAACTGCTGGGTATCATCCACGTAAGAAACAATGGAGATCCTGAAGGGAGTTATGATATCTGTCAAGGGTTGCAAGTATACGTTAAACAGCGTGGGACTGAGAGAGGTCCCTTGCGGAACTCCGTAGGTAACTGGTAGACCGTTGATGAATAAGTCTTGCAGAATACCTGGAAGGATCTGTCCTTGAGAAAGGAGCTGATCCAGTTCAGGGCTTTACCTGCAACACCGGCCTTGCAAATACTATCTAAGAGTATAGGGTGGTCCACAGTGTTGAAGGCTGCGATAAGGTCAAGAAATATAATTCCAACCGTGGCCCCTTAATCCGGTCTCTTTTTTGCATTCTCCACTGTTGTTAAAAGAGCGGTTTCGGTGCTGTGCTTAGGCCAAAAAACAGTTTGCGTGTGGTGTAGAAAGAATTGACCTTAACGAATTCATAAAAAACCCATTAACATATTTTTCCACAACCTTACTTATGCCTGGGAGCAATGAAAATCGGAGGAAAATTCCCTAGGCATGTTGTTTCAGGGTTGAGCTTTTTTAAAATAGCTTTAAAAATGGTGTGCTTTCATGGTTGGGACACCAGTCCAAGGACAGGTGGCCATCTCTAGAATTTACAGCTGGGCAGTCCTCTGGCAAAAGGCAAGTCCTTCTGTAACTTCCTAATTTCCACAGGCTCAGGAGTGTCCTGATGAGTGGCTCTGGTTTTCCAATATTGATACCGCATACCAGCCTTTGTGTCCTACCCCCTCATCTGGTTCTGGAAGGCTCTTTCCCTTTCCCTGTCAAGGCTCCAAACTGTGAGGAATCCGAAATACAGGGCATACCTGGTGTCTGATTCATTTATGTGTGTGTAGGAGGCAAAGCCCTTTGAGGTCTTTGTGGGACTGGGTAGAGCCCCTCCCCCATCCATGCTTACATAATGGCCCATCCTGTCCACACCTAAGCCCCCTTTGTGTTACTGTCTGGAATCAATACACAAACCCCAACAGCAGAGCCATTCACAGTCATGTGACCCAGGACACTGGCATAAAGCACAAATGGTTGAAGCAAGTAAATGCCAACTTTCAAAAAGTGGCATGTTCAGAATTGTGACTTAAAATCCAACTTTACCATTAAAGAGGATTTTAATTTACAATTCATTTGAGGGTAAACAGCATATCTCTTTCTGCTCCTAATCCACAGTTATCAGTTATTTAATGCAATATTCTAGCCTAGTGTTAGTCAATGGGAGAGATAGAACTTTCAACTGTGAAAAACGTCTTTAGGAGTATTTAACTGCTGGGACATGTAAAACTTAAGCACACATGTCCTATTTTTTAAATACAATGAACCATCCCCTATGCGCCTTTAGAGCCTGCCTTAGAGGTGGCCTAAATGCATTAAAAATAAGGTTGAGGCCTGGCAAAATGCTTTTTGCCACAGTGAACTGGCAGTTTAAAACTGTTCTACAGGCTGCAGTAGCAGGCCTGTGACAAGGTGTAAAAGGCTACTTTAGAGGGTGGCACAATGAATGCTGCAGGCCCACTGGTAGCATATAATTTACAGATCCTTGGTACATGTAGTACCATTTATTAGGGATTTACAAGTAAATTAAATGTGCCAATTCAGGTTTAGGCCAATTGTACCATGTTTAAACGAGAGAGCACAACCACTTTAGCCATGGTTAGAAAGGGTGAGTGTCCAGAGGTCTAATGCCATCAAAAATGAATTCAGCAACTCAGGAGGAATGAAGGCAAAACGTTTGGGGGAATACCACACCAAGAATTTCAGGTCTAACAGTAAGCATATACAGTGAATTATAGATTTAATATTCATACCACATTGTAATACCTAGAAGTTGAAAACATTGTCAAGGGTCATGCATGTGGAGATACTTCATGCATTTTGGTAGCCAATATTATGGCTACGATATTTTTGTACCATTTCATTTAAACCTTGATACTCTGGTACAATACCGATCCAAGTAGTGTATGCTCAATCCACTAAAAAGTCTGAAATACACAAAGTAGACGTTACTTTTTGCACCTTTAAAAAGTCATGGCTTTTGACCAAAATGTCTTTGTAATCTAGAACTTGTCTTTTTATTTCTATTAGAAGTATGACCGTAAAACTCCCTGTATGCAAAGTGGTGCTGGCTACAAAAATCTGTCAGAAGGTGCCACACATAGCTGCCAAGATTACAGGCTGCTTATGTGTGACAGTTTCATGCTTGCATTGTGCCTTTGTGCGACATTTGGATGCCATTCGAGTGACACTTTGACTAGCACTTTGTCATGAGCAGGAAGAGAAATCTATGTCTAAAATCTTGTTTTTTGGTCTACAGTCTGAGAAATTCCTATAGTGCTTAGCTAAGGTGTAGAGATAATAGAGCTCAGATGGAGCAGACTATCATGACAGTCTGTAAGGTCAGCCTTTAGAGCCAGGGACAGTCATATATAGATGGTTGGTTCAGAGGCAAATGATGTCCACAGAACTCAATGATCTGATTTAGGTGGGTAAGAGACATGCAGATTGTGCATTGGCAGAGACTGAAAGTCTATCATTAGTGGCCTTCGCTTCTCATTTCAATCTGACTGTCATAGTTAGACTCAAGTAAGGAGGATTAGGGCAGTTCAGAACCACAGAGATTGATAGTCTGACTTGTGGTACCTGGCAGGAGACAACCTGAAAGGCCACTTTGAGAAACTGTCATCACTGCAGCTGCTGCTGTGCTCTTCTGGCTGTGTAAGAGTGTGCATCTGGCTATAAAACACAGAGAACGGCATGTACTCAGTTTAATTTCTCATTATCCTTTAGAGCCAGATTTATGACACCTCTGCCCTACTGCCTCTAAATCCTCTAACTGAGACAGTGAAAGGTCCTCTGCTCCCTTCCACTACCTCCTCCTGAGCTGTGTTCTGGCTCTTTCTTTTAGCTCTATAATGGGAATAATTTAAAAGCATAAGTATCTGAATCGAAAGTAAAAATATCAGGGAGGGATGAGCCATTGAGTCGTGACATGGGAGAACTTAGAAGCTGGAACTGTCCAAAATTTTTTAAGATAACACTGTTTTTTCTGTGAAGAGCACCTTCGAAAATACTTCTAAGATAAACTGTAACATTTTTTTAAAAAAGGAGTTTCCCACACTGGAGCCGTTTTTGGCCTCTCAGACCCATATTGTATTTTATACAAGTCCCATCAGAGTCCCTCGGAACTGCCTCTTATATACCTGATAACTTTGTCCTAGAGAAGCGTTCCCGTTCACCTACCCGCTTCCAAGGTTTGCAAAACTTTTTGAGTTTATTGTGAAAACTCTTCTTTTTGAAAAAAATGTATGTATTTGTTTTTTCAAATCAAAGGGTATATTGCAACACACTCTAGAAAATATAACCCTGTGTAGATTAGGGCACAAACTTTTCGGTCCTGAAGAACTGCTGAAGATCCTTAATGGCTATATCAGGCAAGAAATATGTCGACTTTCACTAGAAAGTAAGGCTCATTGCTTCCCCTATTGGTTCACATGATTTCTTAAATCTAACGTGGGCAACTTCTGGAAACTAAATAGACAACTGACTGCCCATAGCTAATTTTAAACACATCTCCCAATCTACCACCTTCCCCCACACCTCAAAAAAGTCACTATCTATTTGTTTAAATAACACCAGACATTGGGCCATATTCACAAGGACCTACTGCCGATTTATCTCCACCTGAACCCATCAAAAGTGGAGATCGATTTAACACCCCATTCACAAGCGGGTGCAAACTGCAGACATCGCCAGTATTCCCGTGATAACTGCCCCAAAATTTATCTCCACAGGTGACACCACCAACTAACCCTAATGAGATGCAGAGTAGGCGTACCCGTGCAAAAACTCACGAAAAAACCACAACACCACTTTCACAACGAACTGCCAGATCTACGATGCGAGTCAAAACCACGCGATAAGCCGCGGTAGCAGCAGGGATTCAACACCTGCCTTTTGCTGGTGTTAAGCAGGACGACTACCTGCAGCATGAAAGGGAGCCCAGCCAAGAGCCACATCTGAAGACCCACAGATGCCATGGAGACAATGATCATGCAGCTCCGAGACCCATGAGGGCCACAACACCCACCGCCACCCACCCCAGGCCCGCCACCACCCCCAGGACCCGTCCCACCGCCCCTCCCGGGAACACCACAGAGGCAGCGTACACAAAGACAGCAGACCCACCTGAAACGCACCTGCCGCCCAGACCCAACGCCAGAGGAGGACATTGCCCACTACACGCCCAAAAGGACAACCATCCCCCGCATCCTGACCCACATCCCCCACCTGCTGACGGTACCAACCCAGCAGACAGCCAACATCCCTCCGCAGACAAAGCTGCCGGCTGCGCTGCACATGTCTGTCTCTGGTACCATCCAACCCACAACTGCCAGAGTCGGAGGAGTCACACAGCCAGCCCCATCCAAGGTCATCACACCTGTCCTGGATGCCAACATCAGCCTGGTACCCCAGCACCTCCACTTCACCCACACTGCGCAGGAGCAGCTGGAGACCAAGCAAGGCCCCTATGCCATAGCTGGATTCCCTCACGTGTTGGGGCCAATCAACTGCACACATGTACCCCTCGTGCCCCCTGCCGACACTGCACACAACTACCACAACAGAAAGCACATGCATCCCATGAATGTGCAGGCAATAGTGGACCGCCCGGGACTCCTCAACAATGTCTTGGCCAACTCCCCAGGCAGAGTGCATGATTCTCACATCTCCCGACAGTCCATCATCACCCAGCGCTCCCAGGATGGCACCCATGGAAATGCAGTGCTCGTTGGTAAGTCCAAAATGAACACACCACACACCTCCAGCCCACAGTCATGCAACTCACGACACTGGCAATGGGCACGCAGCACAACTACATTCAACATGCCACACAACATGCCAACCGACCAGACACGACAACATGACTCCATTGGGAACTTGGCCTTGCCATGCCCACAATCCAGCCACGGCATGGCACCACAGACACACAATAGCAGGATGTGAGGAGAGGCATGGAGCAGGCATGTGCGAGAGCAGCAAGTGACTAAGGAATGTGAACCTACCCAATGCCAGGTGTGGCGTGGAGGTGCCGGACAGACCACAGTGTGCAAACCACGGAAATGGCCATGTGGAGATCAACTGCTGGTGCATGGAGTGTAGTGGCCAGTGGATACTACCATGTCCCCACAGGCTGTGGGGCCGAACGCGGAAATGTTGCACGTTACGTCCCCCCCTGCATGCGCAGGCAGAGTGGGTTGGACCTGCGTACGCCAGGCCTGCGTAGGGATGTGAACAAAAAGCCTGTCGCACTGGGCGTGGTTCTCATTCGGAATGGACAACGCATTTGCCAGGGCGGTGCCTCTCAGCCCACTATGAGTCCTGCGCCGAGCGTGGCGGGGCCTGCATCCCTGTGTGCCTGCTGCACCCCGGGCCGCTGGTCCCCAGACCCGTCATGCCTGCCCCAGCGCATCAACGAGGCTCCGCTCACCTGCCTACACCGGCGTGTGTCAATGAGGGCCCACCAAGTGCTGGTGCAAGCTCCAAGCCCCAGTCCCGCGACCTCTGCAGCCTCCGCAGACCATCGCTGGCCCCCACGACGCTGGCCCACATTACTCCTTTCTCATTGACATACTCCACCGGCGTCCTCTTCGGCCCAGTAGGTCCCACATGTGGAACTGTGTCCTGAGTCCTGAATGGCAGTGACCCCAAGTCCGTGGCAGTGGCCACAGCACCAGACTCCCTTCGATCAGTGAAGCATAATTCCGTATCGCAGGCCTGCGACACGTGGTGCCACTAACCCTGTTCAACGCAAGCCGGCGACACGTGGTACCACTAACCCTGTTCAACGCAAGCCGGTGAAATGTTGTGCCACTAACCCTGTGCAACGCAAGCCGGCGACACGTGGTGCCACTAACCCTGTGCAACACAAGCCGGCGACACGTGGTGCCACTAACCCTGTTCAACGCAAGCCGGCGACACATGGATGAGGGCTCAGGCCTACCCTGCGGACCAGTAGGTCCCACATCCAGCACTTAGTCACGAATCATGAATGGCAGAGTCCACACCAGTGAACGCACGGAGAGGAGCAAGAGGAAGATGCGGCTCAGTCCGGACGAAAGCCGGATCAGAGTCACGGAGGTGATCAAACACCATCAACAACTGACCTGGTGCCATCAACCCTGTTCACCGCATGTCCGCGTCCCGTGGTGCCACTGAACCTGAACTACGCAGCCCGGTGGGACCATCCAACCTAAGCCGGCGACACTCGGTGAATGGCCCGTGCTGACCGCTGCCTCAGGCCTACACTGCAGTCCAGTAGGTCACACATGTGGAACTGTGTCTTGGGTAAGATGTGGAGGAGTCCACACCATTGGACACGCCTCATCGCATGCGGCATCCCTAACAGCACTGGTGCCACTAACTCTGTGCGCAATGAGTCATGGGCACTATCTGGTAGGACCTTGGTGGCGTCTGAGTCCATGGCCTGGGGGTTTTCTGCATCTTCATCTGGCTGGACCGGACTTGGTGTCCGACATGTGTCTGTTCCATTCCTCTCCACCATAGTGACTGTTTCAGCATGGTTCTGCCCTCTGCATCATGCCCTGGGGGTACACCTTCCACTGTCCACCGAGACACTCCGCGACAAGCCCCTTTGTCATCTATGGAAACCTGCTCTGCACTCGTGACCCTGCCCCAGTGCCCTGCAAGTCAGCGGCCCGTGGCGGTAGGCCCGTGCAGGACGCTGTGCATCCGGGGCCACTAACTCTGTGCAGCACAAGTCATGGGGCCTTTATGGTTGAATGGTTGTGTCCTTTACGATGTACACTGTTGTCGATTTCTGACTGCATGAGGCAGCCCTTGCCGGCTGGTGTGCATACACCCCACACACATCCAACACAGGTGTCACTCGATATGTGTGCCTGCTAATAAATGTGGCCAGGCGCACGTGCCCGTAGCCATTCACACCATCTGAACAAGTGTGTCCGTGTGGTCATTGAGTCAGCATGATGGGCACGGGCCCTGCAACATCATAGTGTGCTGTCTTCAGCGGACGATACCATGTCACCTCAGCATTGGCAGTGACCTTGGACATATAGCTTCGCTCGCCCCCCCCTGCATGCACAAGCGGCGTGTGCTGGTCCGGCGTACGTCAGGTCAGCGCAGGGGTGTGCTGATTCGGCAGGGGGAGCAGGGCGTGGCTCGGACCTGGCCTTGGGCAGGAAGTGCGGTAAGTGTGTCTCTGTGTTGGGGTGTTGTCGCCACCAGGGCCACAGTAGTCGTTTTTGCAATGTAGCATGCACCAGGAGGGTGGGCCCGCACGGACGGGGAAATGTAGGAGCGCAAGACCGCTCGGGGTCTTGGCACATGTATGCCAAGTGTTATGTGCATCAGTCCTGCGACTGCATGAGTCAGTTGCCTAGCCTCATTCGCAGCGCAATCACAGCCAGCCATGGAGTGTACAACTGTGTCCGCCCTGTCCGGACCATTGGCCTACACTCACGTGGCCGCACACCTTCAAAGGCCAGCATCACGGTGTTGTTGGCATGCTGCTGGACATGCGCGGACAGGCATTACAATGGTGTGCCGTAGGAGTGCACGTGATACAACCGCGCAGCGCACACAAGTGTGGGGGCTCGTGGGAGGGAGGAGCAGCTGTGAGGCAACGTAACACACAGTGAGGCCGCTCATGTGCCACGTGCTGGGCATATCATCCATGATTCCCAGGGTCGCAGACATCCCACCACACCCACGACAGGCCTCTGTACATCTCCTGAATGCATGCAGATGGTGAAGTTACTGTAGGGATGAAGGGTCCTTTGTCTGTACTATCAGGCTGTGGCACATCTGCAGCTCCAAGCTGGGACTTGCATGTGGCCAGCACCCCCTGACAGATACAATAGCATTTACTTGCGACTCCCACACTACGCACTGCCCGACGTGAGACCAATGTGTACACATCCCACATGCAGAAGTCCTTGGTCGTAGTTAGCGTGCGTGAAATGGCCTTCACACGTACTCCCACCCCACCCCAGGCCTGCACCTGTTGCACACAGACACTGCTCATTGCTCCGAGCTGTGCCATTTCATCCACAGGACTGGCGCAGGGCAAGCCAGTGCCGCTTCAAGCAGAGCCACTGACGCAATGGCAGACCATCCCGAACACATGCTCGACTCCAGTCACGTGGACCTGTACCGTGCACGTCTGCTGCAAGTACTGGGGGCACTGCCGTTGGCAGTGCTGCGGATCAGTTACCGGCTGAGCTTCCGCCTTGCGAACGTCACCTGCGTTCAGCCTGTGTTGCATTGTCGCTCGTGCATATTCGAGTGGATCATGGATGTCTGCCTCTCCAACGTAATGGTAGCTGACCTGGATTTCGACGTGTGTGTGTGCCCCCTGTTGGCCCACGACCAGGAGTGTCACTGTGATGCCCGTTTATGGCATGCATGGATGTTTGGCATGCATGCTGGCAACTGGACCTGGGAGATTGCACGAGTCGTCGTGTGCAGTGAGCACATTGAGCCACTACCCGATTGGGCTATGGTGCACATTGGGGCCAGGGGTTGGAGTCAGCACATCTGTCCGGGTCAGCTGATGGATTACGTCGACGACATGTCAGATGTGGTGGACAACGATCTCTCATTGGAGATGTTGGCCTACGCTGCTGCAGTCGCGTTCATGGACGAGTGACAAGGTACCTGCAGCCACAACTGGATGTGACCCATTACACGTGTCCCGACGCCTGGTTGCATGTTGGGAATCTGGTCACATGTCCCAAGACGACAGTGGACATGGCTGCATTGGCCTGGACTCCTGATCCATGCGCGGATAACCAACGAGGGTTGGCACTGACTTGGGTTGCTGATGGACTCCCCCGGGGTGGACATGGGCTCTTTCCTACGTTCCTCATTCAGACATGCTGCTGCATTGGTTTGCATATCGTGGCAATTCTCTTGGCCGTACTGACACGCACTTGTTGATAAAGTTTCCGCACTTTCACTTGTCTCCAACTGTGTTGTGTCTTGATTTGTATGCCAATGTGTGTGTCACTGACTCTCTGGCTCCCTGCCATACGTGCATTGCTACCCCATATGGGCTGTTGGTTTGTACTTGTGCATTATCATGTCCCTGTTTTGTGCTTTGCCAGATGCGTATGGCCATTTACCGGCCACAAGCGGGTGCACTTGTGTCCTGTGTTCGGTTGTGCAAATGTTGGTGTTTGTACCACATTGTGTTCGATGTTGGGGTGCTCTGCTTCCTATGTGTGTGTGCTGCATTGTGTGTGAGATGTCCCTTCAGCTCTGATTTGGCTCACCCTTCTCCCTTTCAGGCAGTGTGGTTTTCACTTCTGTGCTTGTTCAGTGGTGTGATATTGCCGGGTTGTGTGACTTGTGCTCTTGGTTGGTGTTGTTACTCTTGGGCATGGTTTGTCTGCAGTTGTGCTGTGCTTAATTGTGCATGTGTGCCATTGTGCCCATCTCCCACCATCCCCCCAGTCCCTGGTCGTTCCTCTCCCTGTTGCTGTTCTGTCTGTTGTTTTGGGCAGTTTGCCGTCCCCGAGTCCTGCCACCATCTCCAGACTGATGTGGTGGACACCATTTCCTCCATGTCATCCAGCTCCTGGTGTGGCGCTGGACTCCCACCTCCGGTGTGCATTGCTGCCTTCTTGTTGTTGGCGTGTTTCTGCTTGTTTGTGCGTTTCGCATCATTCCGGCTGTTTTGGTTTTATTCCATTGTCCTCCTCCGCTCTCCGGCTGCATTCACCTTGTCCACGATGGCCTGCCATGTACAATGTTTTGTTGCCAATGGGGCTTGTGGGGTTGTATACTGGCTCCGGTTGCCTCCATTGTGCTTGGCTGTTGTTTTCTGTTTGGTTTGTCTTTCTTTTTCAGGCTTTTGTTGTGCTTATTCCCGCCTGCCGTGTGTGTGTCGCGGGCCTGGCGGTGCTTATCGCTGCTTTCCTCATCGCGAATGGGCTCATCGCACGTTTTTTTGTGTTGTGGTTTGTGTTTTTATCTCCGTCGCGGTGGTTGTATCGCAGACATTGGCCGCGTTTTCGGGGGACTATCGCATGGTACCACCGTGTTGTGAATTCCACGTTAACACGGGGTTATTTTCCCGCGATAGGCTGCGATGTGTAAAGTTGTGTTAACATTTTTTGGAGATGTTTAGCACACGTTCTTGTGAATATACCCCATTGAGTTTAGAAGATCTCCATGAAAGAGCCCCCTCTAGGGGGTATTGCAGTGCCCACCCAGTGAGGAGCTTGGCCCTATGATGAAGCATGCCACTTCAGTGGATGAGGGACAATTAAAATCCACTCCCTCACTGCAGAGTTGGTGCAGCAACGTAACAGCATACTGCTATATTTATAGGTGATCTGTTTGCGGAGGACGTGTGCTGGACCGACAAATTCCTCTCCATCCCCCTCTTTTTGTTTGATGATATGGCATTTTTCCTCATTGGCGACAGAATAGTTGGGCATGTTTATAGTTTTATATACATTGATTCTCTTCTCTTGAATATCAAACGTTTATTTTCATCCCAGTACAGAATGAGGAATTTTAGCAACCGTAGCTGCCTGGTTGATATATTGGAAGACAGAGAGAGACTGGACCTTTTAGTTCAAGAGAAGTGAAATAAAGAAAATGAGAAAGAGATATAAAAGTTAAACAAAGATAGTAGTACGATAAGGTGAAAATGAAAATCAAAAGAAGGCAGTACAGAAAAGACGAGAAAGAGTCAGGCTTTTTTTCCCTTTTTTTTCTCACTCAATACTATTTACCGGTGTGTTTTTTAAGGCAATCATCCTGGTGCTAGTAAGATAACTGGAAGCATAAGGAAGATAGCCAGGTCCTGAAAAAAAAGACTCACCATAGCTTAAAGATTATGGAATACTGACTACGAATTAAAGCAAGAATGGAAACAATGATACATAAATCGGGTTAAGCAGTAAGCAAATCTGACCTATCTATAGATTTTTCTGGCCCAGAAGATATACAAGTACGAACACACAGGCCCTGATTCAAAGTAAGGAGTTACATTTCGAAAACCAAAAAACGCTTCTTGGTGCAGGGATTGGAATATGTTGTGTAAGAACACATTTTAATTGGCAATTCTACATGTTAAGCCTTATTTTTAAATGAGTAACATTGAATAGAATGTATTTACAGCTCCTGGTACATATCTCATCTCGGGCCATGGTAGTCACTAACTGCAAAAAAATAATGCAACGGAACATTGTAGAAAAAAGAGCAAGGGGAGCATTAGTACTAAGACCACAAAGGCAGAGGCGGAGACAAAAATAGGATCTGCAGCTTCAGAGTAAAAGGATGTAATTACCAGCAAGCCGGGGTAGGTTCCAACTCTTATTGTTTGTATTCCATTTGCTACCTTTATTGCTGTATTTGTTTCCCCCCCACTGCAAGCAGTCTTTTGCCCACTCCCTCTCACAAGTCTTTCCCTTCAGTAGATTGGGAAATAAGTCTTGGCTCTAATTACTTGTTAAACATATTTTTATGACAATGTTGCAGCGCTAAATCTTCGATTCTGGGAAAATTCCTTTTGTCAGGGTGACAGTGTATTCTGTGTTCTAAAAAGCCACGTCTATAATAGCTAGACTTAATTTCTGAAGTTAATTGCATTTTCTTCCCTGCGGATTTGTCACTTAGAGACATTTAATGCATTCTTCATCAGAGCAGATACTCATTACAGCGAATCATTGAATGCAAACAATCACCTTTATCTCATTCCGAACCAAAGCTAAGCTTATTGTTTTTCCCTGTATGACTTGCTGACTTAGTTTTGACCTTATAGTTTCTTGCATGAAGTCTCTTTCTTCTCCAGCTCTCTCTTTGTCTGCAGGCGTACCCTCACAACTCCGATCACTCTTTGCTGACTTGGCTTCTCTTAAATCTATTAGTTTGTTCTCCTACCCAGCTCCTCCATTTATCCTCTCATGATAAGTAATGCTAAAAAGAGAAGGAAGGAAAACGCCAAACATAAGGCCCTTGTTACAAACCATGAATTCCTGACATGTCTCACAGCCAAGCTTATGACATTATTGGCTAGTTAAACAATAGTAAATGCAAGTTACTGATAAATCTCTTCACATTTTTATCACCTCCTCAATAACCTAAAAGACGAATAACTTCTGTATCAGCCTTCCTTCGCCTCCCCTCTCTCGCTCTCTCAGTTCAAACATGAGAGATGATCCCTCTCACACTCCTTATATGATTGATAAAAATCACAAGTATACCTGTTCTCAGAACTGTGTCAAAGTAGGTCACATTACAAGTGAATTTGTCCCATGACATATAGAGATAGATCTGAAAGCCATGACTCTAATAGTGTCTCCTCTCCAGGTAGTGCTTCTGTAATTACGGTTCCCCACCAAGCAGATATAGCAAAACCAAACACTTGATTTACTGAAGAACTAGTTATACCCAATTTTAATCTTTCATCTTTTTTTCCTTCTCCTTTCACTTCTTTTTTCCTTCTCCTTTCACTTCTTTTGACTTGCGCTTTCAACGGCATTATATTACCACCCATAACAGCACCCACAGATAATTGAAAACACAGGTTTGGCGTGCTGTATCAAAACCTCTGCTCAGTACAACATGCTATATTTAATTTGCAGAAGACTATCTTTGGGTTGATGATGGGTGTTTCTACCTAAAGTAGTCTACTGCCTCAAAGGTGTTCACACTTCATTCACCAATACAGGAATATCACCCTAGTTCCAAAAGGATGGGGGTGATGTGATCATATTTCTTCAGGCCCTGAATGAGACATGCTGCAGTGCTTATGATGCCCTTAAGGTGGCCCAGTGTAGAATATGGGAGGCCATGAAGCAAGGCAATTTCACCATCCAGAAGTGGATTTACAGTGGCTTGAAGAGCAGCTCTGAAGTCACTTTCTGAGAGGAATGGTTTTCTTTCTTAATCAGAGAAAACTAATAACAGTCCATCTTTGTTTTCTTGGCAATGAGTTCCTTGAGGATGAGATTGGTGTCAAGGGTGTAGCCAAGGAACGCTGCAATGGGTGAAATTTGGGGTTCAAACCCATCAATTTCTTGCTTCTTCTTGACAAATGACAAGAATTCTGTCTTACTTGGGTTGAACTTGAGGTGTCACGTTTCTATTACAAATCAGCCGCGTCCAGGTGACCAAAAAATACACACCTGCTGTCCCTGCTTCCTGTGTCACAGATAATCTTGACGACCCAGTCATACAGCCCCTTATGTTGTCTTCATATACATATGGTTCTCTCAAAGGAAAAATTTCCTTCCTGATAGACAAACGCTTTAATCGTATTCACCCTTCAGAGAACAGAATTGGCTGTCTTGTTGAATGGCTGCAACCCTGGGTGGTTTTCCCATTGGTCACCTTGGATGTGGAAGCCATTTACCACAACTGACAAGGGTGAGCACCTTCTTAGGGTAATTACTGCGTCTCAAAGGACCAGACCAACTAAGGTCATAATTGCTGGAATATTAAGACTGTGACTCACTTATTGCAGTCTGTGGTGAAGTATTTGCTAGGTGGATATTAGCTATATATTATTGCCTGCTGTTGAGGGAAACAGAGGCTGTCACCTGCCTGCTGATGCATTCCTCACACTAGGGATGAATTGCTTTCAGCTTGGTTTTATTTGCCAGTAGTGTATATGTATGGAATTCCGATGTAAAAAAAAATTACACAATAAATACACAAAGCACACTACAATCAAAACATAAAATGACACATCACACCAAAACGGTCAACAGAATGCAACACAGAAACTGCAGTATAACCGAAGAAAATCACATTGCAATAATGCAGCAAAATAAGACAGCAGCCCAAAAAACCGAACACATCTCCAGCACAACAAAATGCCACACAGCAAATGTGCACAAACAGTTTTGTCACACATTATCGTCGCCAGAATCCTGTTTTCATACCATGGTGGTAAAATGTATTTAGAGGAATACTTACCTCAGTAGAACCGTCAAAAATGTTTTGCGATCCGGCCCCTGGTGTTTAGAAAGGCTAGTTTGGTGTATTGTCAAGCTGTGCAAATTTGCCCTGTGTGTCTTCTGGTCTATGGGCTAAATAACTATATAAAGTGAGCGAGTGACTCTTCAATCGATGTCTGGTTGCACAGCGTGAATTTGACTCATCACATTATCAAAGTAATACATAGAAATCAACAATGGCTCACAACATTTAAACTATTGTAGATTACTCGTTGTTTCATGTCCTGAGACATTTATTTAACCAATCAAAATTGAAATTAAACAGTCATGAACTATTGTACAATCTGTTACAACAATATATACAACGTAAACAGAACAATATTCCTGATTACGAAATTATTTGACATCCAAAAATCAATATCGCCCAATGCATTACGGGATCATCAATCCCTTCTTCAGGGGCCTCTGTAAAAAATAATGAAATGTTGTTGGTAAACATAGAGTTATAACATGTTAATATACAAGGATAGCTGCCTAATCACCAGGAATGCACACAGACATGGCAAGACTGAAACACAGCCCATGGAAATGAATACCAGTGAAACTTGTACATGCTATAGAAAACTATAATGAAAGTGATGTGAAACCATCACCATGATAGAAAACGAACAAAAGCCAATAAACCACCAGCTCGAGAAAACACAAGAGTGAATAAACGTGTACAAAAAGCGAAAAACAATGATGTGCCCATACCATCATCTTATGTTACCAAACAAATACTAAATAGTAATGAAAATCGCAAGCTCACTTTCTGCAATTCAAGGGGCAGGCAACCTCTTCCTGGTGTGCACGCATACAAGTTAACTTTGTTCCATTCACTGGAGTATTGAATTTTAGAGAGGTGTGCGCAACCACATTCTTTAGTCTAAATGACTACATAGACATAAACAAACACTTTTAGCTATGAGACTGGAAACGGCCACTACAACGCGGCCGTTTCCACGCATAACCATAACCACGCATGCATTACAACGCATGCGTGGTTACAAAGAATAGCCTTTACCACGCATACCTTTACTACGAGATACGTAGTAAAGGCATGTGTGTTAAAGTTAAAAGAAAAAAAAAGGGGGGGTTTGGGGGGTCTCCCCCCCCCAAAAAAAGCGTGGGATTAAAAAAGGGGGCTTGTGGGGGCACCCCCCAAAATAAAAAAAATTAAAAACGCACCTGTTTCCGTCGTTTAAAGAAAAAGATGTGGAGGCAATCGGCGTCGTTAGAGGAAATGGAAGGACACTTCCGCTTCCTCTTAACGACGTGCAACGTCACCTCGGAAGATCAAGGAGAGGAGAGGTAAGGGGGAATGAGGGGGTGGTGTCGCGCAGGGGTAAATTATAAGGGTACATTTATAGGGTGATATCCTTTAACATGAAAATTCCATTAACATGCATATTTTAACAACGAAAATCGTTGTAAAAGTATGCGTGTAAAAGGCATTTTGGTGGTAAAGGATATGCGTGGTGATGGCATTCGCGTTGTAACGCATGCGTGGTAAAGGCATGCGTTACAACGGAATGCGTTGTAAAGTCATACAACCCTATGAGACTGCCTTTTTATGATTGCACTGGCAGTGTACAGCCTCCTTACTTAAAAACATTGAAATGTTGAATGTCACGTTGTAGAAAAAACAGGTTTGTGCAGTATTTTAGCTCTCACATATTGATTTAAATGGAAAGAATATGGGTTTTTAAAGTAGCCTATTTGTTTCCAGCACAATTCAGTTGAACCTGATCCATCAACTTCTGGTTAAAGGCCTGCTAGAGGATACTAATTCCATTTAGTATTCTTTTGGATGATAAAAATACTTCATGTGTGCATAATGTGCAAGTTACATGCCACTAGATGTAATGCTGATGTTGCACATGTATTGGCCTCCCCTCACGTGGGTGTTATCAATAACATTTATTTTGTTGTTTTATGTAGGAGTGGGTGGACCTGGCATAATTCTCTCTAGTGTAATTACTCATAATTACCACAAATGTACTTGTAATTATGTGTAATTGTGTGAAAAGTTTAATCCAACATTTAGCGCTATTTTCTTAGTGCAAAATGCACCCTTGTCTCCAAAATGGTCCAGAGGGTGCATTTTACGCTCAGAAAATTGCACTAAATGGTACATGACAAGAACAGCAGTAGTTAGCAGCTGTTCGCTTTCTCTTAGTTCGTTGTTCCTATGCTCCTGCGGAAGGATTTTTGCCCCAAATCACTCTTAATTACTCAAAGTGGTGTAATCGCATAATTTCAGCAATTTTGCATCACACTAGTAATGCATAATTACTAAAATAAACCCAATTACTACGGCATAATAACATTTTCCTCAAGCCTAGTTTTATTCAGTTCTACATATGCCACCTTGTAAGTACCTCAAAACAGGGAGACATTGTAAAGACTGAACTTCAGATCTCAAGTTTCAGTCTTGAGGCTTACTGACCACATGCTGGCGGTCGAGGTGGGCATGTACACTGTAAGTCTCTATATATCATATATGGTTGTCATTGCCCATTGTTTTCTCTACACACTAGAGAAAGTCAATTCTGACGTGTTTAGTGTTTTACCTACACTCAAGAGACAGTCAGTTCTGATGTGTATTTTTGTCTTTGCTTAAGCTGTGGATGTTTCTGGGCTGTATAATATTAATTCTGCACAAAACTGTCCTTTTCCTTTGTTAATATGGAAATCAAGGCATTCATCGATAAAAATGAAATCTTGTCCTTATTAATAGAATCACCAGTTCTGAACTCCACATCAACCATTCACTTGCAAATATGTGGTCAAGCAGGACCTAAGACCTAGGCCCAGGAATACTGATTGATAGGGCACAGGTTGGAGGGTGCATAGCTGATAGACAAACACTGAGACAGAAGATTCTTGATCAATCTCACAGATAGGCGCAGTGGCATTGCAATGGTCAGGGGAGATTGCCCCAATAAAGCACACATGGCCGGAGGGGGTACGTACGCAACTAAAAACACCATAAAGTCAGATGCCACATGAGTTAGGAACACATAGCCAATCAGGACCGATCATCGTAGTGATCACACGCTCCCCATTTCGGACATCTGGACACGTTATCCACTGGCCATACAGTGTCCACGCGAGGTAAAGCCCCACCTGTAGTAACCATTTGACTTTTAATTTATGACTCCAAAGACATCAACCAACATTACTCACCATATATGGTATGCCGGAAAATTTTAGAACCTGTCGTATTTTGTATAAAAGAAGGACATATACCAATTGTAAAGTGAGACAGTCCTCAGACTGGTCGTACAGTTTAATTAAAAAAACTGTTCTTGTTTTGCCAAATGCCTTTTGCCTCCTGTTTTTTCTAAGGATTTCAAACTCAAGCAACATTTTGGAGAACCACACAAGGAGGGATTGGGATGTCGTACCCGACTGCAGCCAAAGGAAGGAGACCTCGCCCGGACTGATTCACTTTTCCACAGCAAGAAAGGTGGGCAGGCATCACAATTGATTGGAAGTTCTGCTGAATTCCCGGGGCTGAGGCCCATCCTGAAGCAGCAGTCGCAGAGGGTAAGAGACTACATCCGAACCTAAAACATAGTCTAAAGCATTTGAAGTATGGAAAAATAGGGAGAAGCATAAAAAGATAACCTGAGCGCCCTGCCAATGACAGGGTCTGGCATATTAGCAATGTAAATGTCCTAACTGAATCTTTCGTAAGGCGGCCTGGGAGGCATTCCCGTGGAAGTCACTATTGGTCAATAGCTGATGCTAGCTAAGGTGAATTTAGCCCTTGATGACAAGGTTTCTTAGCACCCACAGTATCTGAATGGAGTGTGGGAGGTGCATCTGGCTTGACCCTGGGAATTACTGGGCAGAACTCGGATATAGGGAAAAATTAGACCAAGGAAACTGGGCGTAACTCATGCGTGCCTACGAGGTGCCAGTGGTTCTAGAGTTATTATGGTATGGTTTCCATGATTGCCACCTATGACTAGGAGCAGATATTGGCAGACTATCCAGCTCAATTAGGAACGCGTTCCATGTGAGTCTTCTCTTGCTAGAAGTTAATATGTGATGAGAAAGTACTAATTCTTCTGAGAAAGTAATTTTTTCTGTCAACCATTATTAAACTGTACAATTGTATGCGATTGTTTATCGAAAACTGTATTGTGTGAAAAATTGAGATTGTGCAGATGCTATTGTAACATATTACATATTCCCCCTTTGTTGTAATGCTACATATGCATTCTTAGCTTGTCTTTATTGAAATGCTCGTTCTAACTGTTCGATGTAAAAATTGTAAGCACTGAGCTCCTAGTAATACACCATGGATGATTACCCCCACGATTAGACAAACTAAACTAGAAAAACGTCATTTGAATTGTACTTATCCAAATTACTAAAATTGCCATAGATACCCCATTGAAGCATATGGAAACTACGTTCCCAAAACAGATAAAGAGAAGTAATACATTTTGCCAAGAGTGGCATTTACACACAAAGGCACACACATTATCCTGGCCTAAGGAGGGAATATGTAACACAAATATAATTAAACAGACTAAAAAACATATAAAGATTAAGTATGCAGGACAAAAGAGAGACAAAAGAGAATCCGTGTTAGAATTCTGGGTCTTCTTTGAAGAGGTTCAAACCGATAACCCCACAATGCAGATAGCGGGCAAGGCTTTGGCACCTTCCCCACCATATGCAGGGATGGATGTACTCACACCAGCTCCCCCTGCAATAGGATATTCAAACCCAATGATAGTAGAAGCCAGCGAGCCCCCCACCGAAAGAAGGACAGTTAAGTCTAAGCCAGAAAAATTCAAAAGCCAGAAAGACCAGATGCCGCCAGCACAGCCTAAATTCCTAGGTAAGCTCCCAAAAGCTCGACTCTCTGTCCACCACTGGTTCCGGCGAGCATAAACGAGTGTCAGGAAGAGTTGTGGCAGTTCTCAATGGCGATTAAGCCAGCTCAAGAGATGAAGGGAGCTCTAGTCCCCCGGGAACTGATAACAATGGTGGGGCTACAGGGGTGCCCAGGTAGCCGAGGAAGAAACGGTGAGTGAATTTGAGGGTGAAGCTAGGTTAACGAAATCAGCGTGTAGCTCTGGGCAAAAGATACAGGTCAGATGGTGTAAGGAAGAGAGGCGTGAGCTGCTGCTCGAAAGAGAAAGGGCACACAACCGGGCGTTAAAGCGAGAGTACAGGACTGCACACTTTTTTCATTAGGAAAGCTGAGCCAGATACAGGGCACAGTGCTGGGAAGAGTCAGAGGTAGCTGAAAGGCTACTAGCAGGGCTCAGAGCCACACCATCCTGTCCACAAAGGAGAGGGGATGACCCAGAGATAACGGAACAAGGCAGCCTGTTACTTAACCACCTGCGATGCAGGAAAAACAGAATGGCACCTGTGCGTGAACAGGAGGTAAGCACCAAAGAGGATACGAATTGCTCCCCATGGGTGCACAACAAAGATAAACGAACACAAGGGGGATTATAGCTAAAAAGGAAGGCAAGACTTTTGCGTACCCGTTTTGCAACCTGTTAGCAGATTGGACTGAGGAGAGGACCAATATGATAGGTCTTGGCCAAGGAAAGGATCATTTGAGCCAGGGGACATGGGAGTAGTGGAGGACTGCATCACGCATGAAGGAGGAAACCCTAGTTGGGACTTTCTGTACATGCAGCAATGCCTCGCAAGATGGGAACGCTATGTTGTGGAAAAACACATAGAGTCACCTAGAATGAGAGTGTGCCAGCTACTGCAGAAAGGACAAATAGGGGTTGAGAGCAAATCTATCATCATTGCTGAATAGGGCAGGAAAATGGATTACACGCTTCGAGAAAAAACGTGCAGGTATTAGCCTAGCGATAGGAGACATTAGGAGTCTTTTAAGCAGCCTACTTGGGGAGCAGACTAACATGGTGTTCACCCAAGCTCACATTCCAGCAATCACATTAATAAATACTCAAGGCGACGGGCACATAGGCGGCAGTCACTTGAAGGGGCAGCTGTTACATCACCACTCGCCCCCAACTAATCTATTGAGACAAGATATAGTGACTAAACTAAACAAGACAATTTATTTCTATGACCTGCTCCACCCCTGGAGTTTCACCCCTAAGATTCATGTCATTACATCACCCCGACAGCACAGGTGAACCAATGAGAGCCTCACCGGACGATCAGACTGCCTTTACTAAGGCAGTCTTAATGATTGTAGCAAACATGCCGGAATTGTTAGGACAGAGGTTGCAACTGCCCAACCAATTCTTATTCATCCAGGAGCGACACCATGACTGGGAACCCCAAGAAGAGGTGTTGCTCTGCTTAAAGGCAGTAGAAATATTGCCTGCTTATGGGGTCTTGCTGGCCACTGACCATGTGAACCTGATGTGGGCTTGTATCATCTTTGCAACACCTGGCCTCAATGTATGAGAGGTAAAAGATTACCAGCTGTTCGACGAGTGCCATGGAACTTCAACAGATGTTTTCAAAGATCCGATAGAGGTTAGCGTAGAACTCCGAAATAAGGCACCAGAACCAATGGCGATACTGACGACCTTCCAGGAGCAGACCTTGTGAAAAGTACCACCACAACCATGGGAAAAGGGGCAGTATGACGTTGGTCTCATCAAAACAGCCGAAACCTTTTGGAAATAACATTGAGAGAAGGGGCTACCCTACCCAGAGTGCGACGAGGGCATAGCACCCACATTCCAGGCTCTAATTGATGAAAGGGTCCTCTATGTGAGAGTATCCCCCTGTAACACTCCAATTTTCCCAGTAAAAAAGAGTAAAGGGGGAAAGTGGTGCTTGGTACAAGACCTACATCCCCTCAATGACATTGTGGTCCCAGAGTTCCCTATAGGACCCTACCCTTCCATCATCCTAACCACTATACTTGCGGATGCAACTTACTTTTCTGTTATCAATAAAAAAAATACATTCTTTAAGCACCCTGCTATACCCCAAAAGTCAGAACTGGACCGCATTTGCATTCCGAGGGGTTCATATGCTATTCCAGAGATTGCCAAAAGGGTACTGTGAATCCCCAAGTATCTTTCACTGAATACTGAGGAGGGATCTCGCTAACTTCCTTTCGAATTGCACCCTAATACAATATGTGGAGAATAGCCTGATATGTAGCCCCTCTGAAGCAATATGTCACCAGGACACAATAGCTTTCCTTACTGCACTAGCCGAGAAGGGATTCAAGGTGGAGAAGGGCAAATGGTGCAGTATCTACAGAAGGAGGTTAGCTATTTAATCCAACTGATTTTAGGGGCAAGTCAACAGGTCACCCCAGAACATGTGAAATCCATTAGGGCTATGCCACCACCACAAACTAAAAAGAGCATGCAGAAATTCCTGGGCCTTTGTAATTACGTCCAGCAGTGGGTTTTTGATTAGAGCACACTCATCACCCCCTTACTTGAGGCAATGAAGAGGGCAAAAACCGGTAGTGAGAAACTAACATGGACACCCGAAATGCATAATACTTTCTGTTAACTCAAAACCAATATAACACGTTCGCCTGTGTTAGAGAACAACTGACTATGATAAGGAATTCTTCTTATTCAGCCACAGAGATGAGTGAGTCATGTCAGCAGTCCTGATGCAGAAATATCCATTGGAGCACAAACCCCTGGCGTACTACAGCGGGCACCTAGGCTCGGTCATGCAGGGTCACCTCCCATGTGAGCAAGTTCTGCTAGCAGCAGCTTTTCCCATCGATTAAAGCACTTCCATTGTAATGGGGGCACTGCCAACACTATATGCAGAACATTCAGTGTTTGCAGTCATGCAAAAGAGTAGAAGCAATGTGAGTACGCAACGGGATTCAAGTTACGAACTGATGGTCCCTAGAACATCACTAAAAATAATGCAATGTCACCTGGTGAACCCAGCCACCTTCATAGCCCATGAAGTACTGGAGGGGGAGGAGTTTCATGATTTTTTTTTCCTTTGGTAGACGAGGATCCCATCCCAGTCAGTGAGACACTTTTCATTGACAGGTCCTCAGTGATAGACCAAGAGACAGGGGTAGAACACACGATGGCAGCGGTAGTGACAGGTCATAGCCATGTGCCTTTGTAAATGCTACAGGTCACATCACAGTTAACCCTCATACCACACCTCTCAGCACAGGCAGCAGAGTTAATAGCGTTGATTGAAGCTCTCACACAAAGCACAGGGAAGACAGTAACAAGTTACTTGGGCTCAGTCTATGTCACCACCACAGTGGATTCAAGCACAGGGAGGTGGAAAAAGCGAGGTTTCCTGAAATCGGATGGTACACCAGTCATGCACAAGGATCTCCTTTAACTACTAATTAATGCTTTGACCCTGCCTAAACGCATAGCCGTTGTAAAATGTGCAGTGCATACTGGAGGTAAGGACTTTATATCACTGTGAAATGCACTATCCGACCAGATGGCAAAGAAGGCAGCTTACGGAGAGGTTGGGGAGACACACTTGCTCCCCATATAGCAGGCAGCAGAGCTGAAACCCACTTAGGACAGACCATGCACAGAAATATCAAAATTATATCTGAGAGAATTGCAGGAAACAGCATGACCACATGAGAAAGAGTTATGGGAAGCCAGGGGCTGCACACAAACATGTTGTCCTCCTTTTTAAAGGATAGGAGACAAACGGTGGCACTAGGCCAGTCCAAATCAACACCTTATGTCTCCCATGCGGGGTCCTGCAGAGCTCGTCGCTTAGTCCAGCACTTTTGAACATATATGTTTCAGAACTTGCCCATTGATCCAAGACTACAGTTTTAGTCTTACTTCATACGCTGATGACACCCAGTTGGTGGTGGCAGCGTATAAAGATCAAGCCTCCCCATCAATGCAGTTTCAAAGCTTTATGGTGGAAATAAATAGATGGATGGGAAACCACTGTCTCAGGCTCAATTCCGGGAAAACCGAAGTGGTAATCTTTGGGAATCTGCAACCCAGATGGGATGACCTTTGGTGGCCTGCGGAGATGGGGGAACTGCCAAAACCAGCCCAGAAGGCAAAAAACCTGGGGGTGCTGATCGATAATAAACTCACCTTATCTCAGCAGATCAATGCCATCATATCTACCTCCTATTTTCTGATCAAGAAATTGAAGAAGATCTTACCATATATTCCTGACACCTCCAAAAGGGTGGTAGTGACTACACTTGTGCAGTCTAAGTTAGACTACTGCAATGGACTTTACCTAAATATGCAGAATCAATACTTAAAAAAGCTCCAGATGATTCAAAACGCATCTGTAAGACTTCTACTAAATGTCCCTAAATATGCTTAGCTTACAAGGCCTTGAACAACACCGGACCAATGTTTCTTAGGAAGCTCTTCTCCTGGTATCACCCAGCTAGACAACTGCGCTCTTCAGACGCCAGACTCATGGTGGTTCCACGGATCCGAACCTTATGCTGGGGAGGCGGTAGTATCTCGTACGGCACAGCAAAATTATGGAATAAGTTACCATTTGCTATTAGAAATGCCGGCTCACTTATCACCTTCAGAAAGGACTTAAAAACATGGCTTTTTCAGAACTAGCTGCTTCATCTATGGCTACCATTGTCTTAGCGCCAAGACACCTCCGGGTATTCGTGCGCTCAATAAGTTTTATTAACATAACATAACATAACATAACATCATTCAACTTCATATATCAACACACACTCTCAGGAAAACATGTCATGCATCAGAGCTTAGTAAACAAAGCACTGCCCCAATTGCACCTTCCAGCACAGACCGCAAAAGAATATATGTTGGCGGAACTTCAGACCGATTCGTTTATCCCCAATATTGCGGAAGTTGTAATGATGTAATTAAACGAGTGCATTGTTTGCCAATTGTACTCTCCTAAACCCACACTCAAGGTTATAGCATCGTCCAGCCGTAGACCAACGGGACCCTTTAAGGTACTGCATGTCGACTTCATTGACATGATTGATCGGTGTGCAAACTACAGGTATTTGATTGAAGTTGTTTGTCCGTACTCTAGATGGATGGAAGCGGGCCCTTGCATTTATTGTGATGGTAAAGCAGCTGCAACTTTCCTGGTGAGGGAGGTAATACCCAGGTGGGGGTGCCAGATGTTTTCATATCAGATAATGAGAAACACTTTGTCAACACCATGTTCAAGAACATCTGTACCCTGCTAGGAATCACGCATAAATTAGCATCATCTTACCATCCCCAAAGTACTGACATGGAAAGACTCAATGGGTTATTAAAAAAAAAGCTAAATTTGTGCCACACTTAAAAAGAAGTGGCTACACTCTCTACTCCTAGCTTTGGATGCACTGAGAAACACAGCTAGCAGTGATCACCATCTCACACCACATCAGATCGTGACTGGTAGACTGATGGGGATGCCTATCCCAACAACTAGGACCAGGTTAAGCTCCGAGGCCAGCTCCAAAGCATTGGGAGATGAACTGATTGTATATCTTTCATAATTAACAAAAACTGCTAGATTCTTATTCAAACAGGTCAGGCACAGAACATCTAAGTGCACCAATATCAAGCTGTCATATCCAACAACTCAGCCTGGAATAGAGGTGTACATTCAGAACTTTTTGAGAAAATGGACAGAGGATAAGTTCGAGAGGCCCTACCGGGTGGTATTTTCATCACCCACAGCCCTCAAGGTGAAGGAAAATAGTGCATGGGTCTACCTCTCTGATGTGAGGTTGAACCCTTCCATGGTGAACCCTCCACAAACTAAAAACTGTGAACTTTTAGACTGGTCAGAAGGAACACAGATGCAGGAGGAGCACTGCTGACTCCCAGGGGGCCCGTACCTCGAACTGCAGTGTTGCAACAAACGTTTTGCATATTGATATGGTTATGTATGATCTGCCTACTATATGTAGTCCCATACTTGAGTACTACCGAGGAACTGCTGAGTCAAAAAAGATTCACTAAAGGAGAACTACAGTACAGCGCCTGCGTAGGAACGTTTTGTACATCACCTACAATTACACTAAACAGAACACCAGCATTCCACATGCACTGCACTGCTCCCTTTTCCATAACACATGGTATCAGCACATTACACCATTCAGCTCTCAAGCATCAGCCAAGTCACGTTATGTCTGCTTATTGATTCCACATGCTGTAGGTGCAGATAGGCTTTACTTTCCCCAGGAAGTAGCCCCCGAGAAAGAAAAATACCTATACACCTCTACCTATGTAGGATAAGGGCCAAGATCCAACCCAACAAGATAGAACCACACCAGGTAGTTGTAACCATAACCTGATACAACACTAACCCAACAGCGCTATACATCCTCACTGAACCCACTGATATCCAAACCGAGCTGGACAGGATGCATAGGAAGAGTACAATAGGGGAAGATATCACATGGCTCGAGATTTCCCGGAGAAGAGACTTTTGGAGGTAGCAAACTCCTTAACTCAGTGCACAAACATGTCTGTTGCAGCATCTATCTGTGGTCCCAGAGTGTCTTTTAGTGTATCCGGGGTGGTCTTCATAAGCAACAAGTTGTCTCCCAACATGGAATTCCTATGTAGGGTCATCCAACTTGAGGATAAAAAGAGGAATTGGTCGCATGGGAGAGGGTTGAATGACAGTATGACTACCCCATGTGAGGAAAACTGGGCACCAAGGTGAGGGGAAGCACTTGATTAGAAAGGAAAGGACAACCCATGATTGTACGGAATGTATTCCTTATGTTTCAGAGGAAAAGGAACGCTTCCAATGGGCACAAATGCAAAATGCAGAGTGATATTATCCACGCTGATGGATTACTACTGGCAAAGCGGCAAGCATGCCTATACACAACTTGTTCTCTGTGTTTCCTGGTCACCATGTAGACCCTGACCCTGGTCATTCCTGGAGAAGAGCTATCAGACTTGCACCAGCACCCGTTAGGGAAAAAGAACAACCTTGCTGCACCAAGCTTGTGAAAAGAGGGGTGCAGACTATTTTGGCTGGGCACAGTTCAAAGACATTCTGGAAGAATTTAGACTGTTCACAGAAGCACAGCTGGGGTTAGGGGGGTCGATACCCTTCTTCATCCTTCAGACAAAAGAGAATGCCCACTGGCTGCAAATCACTCAGTGGGAGATGCTCAAAATGATGAACAACACTGAGATCGGCCTCAATTCTGTCAAGGAAGAAATGCGGGCAATCCAACTCATGGTAATGCAGCACCATTACGTACTGGACTTTTTTTTTTTTTTTTTTTTTAACAAAAAACAAATACAATCAATAAATGCACATTCGATGCAGAATAATAAAATCAAACAAACCCTCCTTTATCCCCCCCCCAACCCCTTACCCCCCCCAGGAAGAATGTGGTCAGGATCAAGAACCTTCGGACAATGCATGCTCAATAAAAAAACTATCATATAGAAACCAATAACAGTGATTGGAAATAAATTGGCATATTCATGTGGCCTACTTCTCCAGGTATGAGGAGCATTATAACAAGCGCAAAACTACAGGCATGGACTGCACACGCCAGTGCGTGGGGCAAGCACCCCCAAGCAATGCAGTAGACTACAGAGAGAATACATGAAAGGTAATTAGAAACTCACAACAGGTCAGGGTTTGACATTAAATATACTGTAAGCGGGGCCCAGAAATCCTTGGGGCGAGATGCAACTGGCAGCTCCTCCTCATAGATCAGGAGCTGGTCCCTGCAGTAGGTCAGATCACGTAGCCATTTTTTTACCGTGGGAGTAGTTTTAGCACCCCAACATTGCGCAACAGCACGTTTCGCTAATAAAAGGGAGACTGCAACTATTCGTCTATTGCAAGGTTGAAGACGCTTGACATACCCTAGTAAGCAGATTTCAGGAGTACATGTCACGGGCTCCAGCACAACATCAGTAAGCAGTCTTACCACAGCCGTCCAAAAGCAAATATACCCGCACACAGCCAGGCCACATGGATGAAATCAGCATCCGCCATTCCACAACGCACACAATTGGCAGTCTCCCGTAGACCATATCGATACAGTTGTAAAGGGGTGTAATAAAGCTGGTGGAGGAATTTAAAATGAATAATACGGAGATTACAGTTGGCCGTCAATCGACCAGTGAGTTGACAGCACGCCGTCCAGACCTCCGGCGCAAGAGGAGAACCCAACGATACCTGCCAGCGTAAACAAGAGGGGTGATCAACCTGCTCCCGTTCACGCAGGGAAGCATTATATAGTTTGGTGATTAACCCCCTGCGCCCCTCTCCCGACAGCATCGCCTGCAACGCCCGTAGAGTAGTAGGCTCCGCAGGGTAATCCGGATACACCGCACGAATCGCTTGTCGAACCCTAACTATTGTAAAGTCAAACATAAAGCCACGATCAGCGCCATTGCGAGCCTCCTGTATTGTTTTGAATTGACCATCCCTGTACAGATCACCCAACCGAGAGATACCAGCCTTAGCTAATTCCCGTAGGGCCAATGGTTCCCGTGCCGCAGAGATCTCGGGGTGAGATGCTAGGGGCAGCAGCGGTGCGTAAAGATAGGGTAACTGAGCTCGCTTTGCAAGCATGCGCCAAGCCCACGCAGTGCACTGTACAGGGCTTATTTCTGTGCGCGGGCCTCCCGAGCCCCCGAGAGAGTAGCCGCCTGCAGTGGCATGGGGAGAACAGCATCCGATTCAATAGCCACATGTGGCTGAAAACGCTGAGGAAAATGCCAATAATGCGCGAATTGCGCCTGTGCGCACAAATAGTATAATCGAAGGTCAGGGGCTTCAAAACCACCTCGATCAAAGGGCTGCACCAGTAGATCCCACTTACAGCGAGGCTTCTTACCCCCCAGACAAAGGTCAGCAAGGAGGACTGAAGGGTACGAAACATTGCCATGTTTAATTTAATGGGGATATTAACAAAAAAGTATAATAATTTAGGGAGGAAGGCCATTTTCACCACTGCTATCCTGTCTGCCAAAGAGAGGGGCAGGTGTGCCCATCTTTCGGCCAATTCCGTGATGCGCGTGACCGTGCGGCCATAGTTCTCCGAGATAACCACTTCCGGATCTCGGTGGAGCCAGACCCCAAGGTACTTCACAGGATCAGACGTCCAGTTTAGCGGAAACTCCATCTCCACTTCCCTCGTGTTCGCAGTAAGGGGAAACACCACTGATTTTGACCAGTTGATCCCCAGTCCCGAGAACCCCTCGAATTTAACATACTCCCGGAGAAGCGCAGGTAAATGTACCCCCGGGTCGCGAACATAGAGCAGCATGTCGTCCGCATAAAGAGAGACCCCCAGCGGCCTCTGCCGAAACCGCAAAGCCGCGGCCGCGTGCTTTTGACGCAATTTGCATGCTAGGGGCTCCAGGGCGAGCGAGAACAACATAGGAGATAGGGGGCACCCCTGCCGCGTACCTCTCTGAATGGGGAGCAACGAGGACACCCAGCCATTAACCCGAACTCGTGCCGCGGGGGAGTCATACAACACCCTAAGCCATTGTAAAAAGAACGGCGGGAAGCCCATCCTAGTCAATACCGTGAACATATAAGGCCATTGTAGAGAATCGAAAGCCTTTGCTGCATCGAGCAGCACAGCAACTGCTTGAAAATCAGGGTCAAAGTAGTGTAGGGTCGAAAAAACTGTGCGCAAATTATGAGCCGTGGATCTCGCTGTGACGAACCCGGACTGATCTGGTAGAACCAAAAGAGGGACCAATGGTTGTATTCTAGTGGCGATCATTTTTGCCAGAATCTTTGCATCTATATTTATAATCGACAGGGGCCGATATGACTCGCAGATATTGGGGGCCTTGTCTGGTTTCAGCAATGTGACGAGTAAAGCTTCACGAAGGGAAGGAGGTAATCTCCCCATCTCATAAGCTTCCGCATAGACTTCCAGGAGTCTGGGGGCAAGTACCGACACATAAGCTTTGTAAAATTCACTAGGTAAGCCATCTATGCCTGCCGCCTTACATGTCGGGAGGGACATTATGGCCTCCTTAACCTCCTCTGCAGTGAACGGCTGCGTGAGATACTCACGGTGCGAAGCAGATAGCCAACCCAGCGCGACATCCTCCAGATATGCGTCGATCTCAATGGTTGACGGAGAAGCCTTCGTGGCATATAGTCTAGTGTAGAATTGCAATATTATATCGCAAATCTCAGTATGCGAGTTATGAGCTACCCCGTCTTCTCCCATCAATTCTGTAATATGCTCCTGACTGCGTGGCTCAGTTAGTTTTTGGGCCAGAGAGCGGCCCGGCCGGCCTCCCTCTCCATAGTAGCGGGCAACCCTTCTGCGGGAGCAGTGCAGGAGCTCCTGATCAGCTGTAGCATTATACTCCGAAACAATTTCGCGCACGGAAGCCAACTTAGTTGTGGAAGGATCAGATTCATACTCTCGTTCTAGTTTAGAAATATCCAAAGCTAAGCGTTGGAGTCTCCGCCGAATATCTCGCAGCACGCCGGATTGCGCTCCTATACACGTCCCACGAATAGTCACCTTAAAGGCCTCCCACATCAGACCCACACTATCCACCGAACCCTCGTTTTCACTAAAAAAATTTGTAATCGCCTCAGCGATAGTCAGGCGAAAGACAGGATCCAGAAGTTCCGACGGCTGTAGTCGCCACGCAAAGGGAGGGCGTTCACAGGCAGGAACACACAACCGGAGGAGCACCGGAGAGTGGTCAGATAGAGTGCGGGCCTCATGCGACACCCCCACCACCCATGGGTATACTCGCTCTGAGGCCAGCCACATATCTATCCGGGACCAGGATCCATGTTCTGAGGATACAAAAGTGCCCTCACGGTCAGTGGGATGACTTCTGCGCCAAACATCGCACAAGGTGCCTACGTCCATCAAGCCCCGCAACGCCTCCGCAGCTTGTTTAGGTCGCACCTCGCTACTGCCCATTCTATCCATTGAAGCATCCAGACTGAGGTTAAAATCTCCCCCCCAAATAATAGCAGCAGTAGGAAATGCAGAGATTCTACGCCACACATCGGAATAGAAGGAGGGGTCGTCAATATTAGGACCATACACATTCACCAGCAGCACATTTTCACTACCAAGTCGTCCGTATATAAGCACCACTTGTCCACATTCGTCCATGTCCGATCGAATCATTTTAAAGGGAATTCCTTTTTTCACCAGGGTCAGCACGCCTCTAGAGTAGGTAGAATAAGATGACGCAGCTTTGGCGCCCACCCAGCGCATACCCACTTTCGTGGCGGAAGCCTTTGTTAAGTGAGTCTCCTGTAGTAGAGCTATTTGCACTCCCATACGATCTAAATAAGCAAATACTGCTCTTATTTTTTTCGGAGAATTCAGGCCACGTACGTTCCATGAAAGAAGCTTAACTGTATGACTCATGGTCCTAGACCTTCCATAACAGAGCACCTAAATAATAGGGCATTCAAAGCATATCCGAAGTACCATGTTGCATCACATCGGTAGAGAACCCACCCCGCTATATTACCATTCTGCCTGCCCTGTAACCTCTCCCCCAACCCCCTCCCACTTCAGCTTCCCCAACACGCCAAAGCCATCCCCAAAATATCCCACCCCACCCCCAACATACCCAACAACCACACAGTGCGTTTGGGGTACTCCCAGTTTCAGGGGCGCTGAGTGCTACTAGCCTCCCACGTAGTGAGAGGTGGCTGAGCAGGTCTGATATTGCGCCAATAATAGGCTGCCTCAATATTCTATAGCAGACTTAAGCAGCGTATAGTACCCATCAGGTTTTTTAGACGCCTCATCGTAGAGACCTATTATCTGGCTCCACAGAGCCAGTGCAAGCGCCTAATCAGAGTCCCGGGCAAGTATCATAGAGAAACCCACATCTTGACTGAGCAGTAGCTGCATAGAATTCAGAGCTCACCTATTAACCAATCTAATACCCAGTGCCAGTTGTCTACGAGAAGTAGAGGGCCCACCACCCGGAAGTTAGAGATTCCTCCACATGACACATATCATTGCATAACACCCCCATAGAAAGTTCTAAGAAGTACATAGATCTAATTTGCAACAATGTGTAGTATTTTGCAGCTTGCAATCACTCCATCTCGTTAGTGGCACTACTGGCCTCATTCCTTCTCCGTTTTAACTGTTTAGCGTGCTCCAGTGCTGCTTTCGGAGAAGAGAAAATTTTACAATCCCCATCTGGTCCAATGCGCAAGCGAGCCGGATATAGCATCGCATACGGGACCTCTTCTGTCTGCAGGAATTTTTTCACGGCGCCAAATTCACGCCTGGCCGCCTGAACAGTCACCGTGAAATCCGGGAAGAATGCCAGCGAGTTTCCCTGATGTACCACATTTCCCTTCTCTCTAGCCAGCCTCAAAATGGTATCCCGGTCCCTATAGTTCAACAGTCTAGCTATCACAGGGCGGGGAGGAGCCCCGGGAGCCGGTCTTGCAGCCAGCGATCTATGAGCGCGCTCCACAACAAACAGGTTGGAGAAGTGCTCTGCGCCAAAGATTTCAGTTATGAGGCGTTCCATAAAGGTCTCCATTTTCCCTACATTTGTGGATTCAGGCAGGCCAGTGAGTCTGATATTATTACGCCTAGACCGCGCTTCTAAATCCTCATTCTTGGCCTGGATGAGGGCCAATACCTTCTCCATATTCAGTGCCTTTTCTGAGACTTCGCCCAGGCCATCTTCCGTAGCAGACACTCGTTGCTCCACCTCCCCCATGCGCGCATTATGCTTTTCTAATTGGGAAGACATGTGGTCCAGCCTATGATTAACTGCAGACATCGTGCCCTCTATTGATTGTAAGCTGCGCTGCATAGCCAGCAATGTCACCTCCAGAGTGGGGGCGTCAACCTGGGCATCGGCCTCCGAGTCTGACGCCGCCTTCTGCATTGTTCTAGATGTCTTGCGTGCCTCAAAGGTGAGACGAGGCTGCGATTTGTCCGTACGTCCCATGGCCTCCAACGCTGAGTGCGCTGCGAGAGAAAAAGTGTATTGAAGTAGAATAGTGTGCAGGCGCAGATCCAGCCCAGGGCCTTAATCTCACATCTACTGTCGCAACCACCAGATAGTGTTCTCCACAATGCACCAGCTTTCAGCTAGCATATACACACGCTATGCAGATATGTAACATGGAAGCAGCGCCCGCCCAGGCCAGCCCCTGACCCACCAGTCCTCCAGTGTCCAGCTCCAGAGATCCCCTAGCCGCCAGCACAGAAAGCTTGACCACGCTGCCCCAGAGCCGCAGAGGGGCAATTAATATATAATTCCTGTCAAAGCTGCGCACAGGTCAACCCACAACCCAGCACTCGTGGGGATATGCACGTGGGACCCAGATGCTCCTCGCAAACAAGTGTCAATGTTCAGCAGCTACTCCTCGATCCAGCCAGCAAACTCTCACGGTATCCACATCATTGCAAGCCGCCGCTCAAGACTCCGCAGCCCCTCCACAGATAGCTTCGCGCTCACCACCAGGAGCCTCTCGCCACTCAGTGCACTCTATAGTGTGACTAGCTCCAGTGTCAGGCACCTCTTCTTATGGCCACGTGCTCAAGGCCCCCCAATGCGAGCGCTATCTCGTCCGTCACTGCGCACCCCAGGAACTGTCCATGCCAGCCTGCCGCCCGCCCACCGGTGCCCGCTCCAGCCCGCAGAGCACAGCGCAGCAGGGGCCAGCCCCCACCTCCGCAGACACGGGCCCCAGCCAGGCCGCAACCGCACTTACCGGGCCAGCACCGTGAGCAGCGCCGATACCAGGGGGGCGCGCAGCGCCTCAGCGTCAGGGGAGCCGCCGCACCGACTCCAAAAAACGGGCAGGAATCCACTCAGTGGCGCAGATGGTCCCCCGTTCTAGAAATCGCCGATATTGCAGCCCTGAAGGGTCCGCGGCCTGCAGACAGATGCGACGCTTCGCTCAGGTCCAGCACTCCGACGCCACGTCCGGCGGCTGGGCCCGTCAGTCGACCATCTCGGCGGCCGCCATCTTGTGTTTGCGCCTCCGGGACTCCGCCGTCCACAAATCAGCCTCTACAGCGCTCCCCGCCGCGCCGATGCCGTGCTAACTTATGCAGCGACAGTTCTCAGAGAGGCAGGTGTAGTAGGGATATTGGTATGCAGGTATTGCAGGCAAATAATGGGCGGATGGTGGCTCAGCCGGGCAGAGCTACACTAGAGTGCGGCCATCTTGCCGTGCGCCCTCTAGCGCCTCACGTACTGGACTTAATGACCGCAATGGAGGGAGGTGTCTGTGCCAAGATCGGAGCGGCCTGTGGTACGTTCATCCCAGGGAATGACATGGACAATGGAACACTGACGCTTGCCATTCAATCACTGAACAATCTACAAATAAACATGAAGAGAGAGGTGCCCACGAGCAGGAGTGGTTTTGGAATTGGTTCTCCTGGCTCCCACGATGGATATCCGGTTTACGTAAATCACTGTTACTAGTTATCATTATGTTGCTATTGTTATGTTTTGTAATGTACCACAATATAGGCCTGGGTAGGCCCCTAACCTTTCACCTATATTGTCCCTGCCATTGTACTACATAAAGGTTTTTTGGTATTGACCTTTTACCTAGTTAAGGTACTGCATAAATGTTGTGTGGTTTTCCCAGAAAACTAGCCTCATTTCTTATGCATAAGGATTCTCAGAATCACAGCAGGATTACCATCTTCTGCATAATAACTATGTAAAGGGTCATCCCTTCAGTCATCCTCTGCCGACATGACACAGCAAGGTAGAACCCCTGAGGATACCTTTTGGGTATATATACACCATATCTTTGCTGGGGCAGGCAGAGGAGAAAGACTTCCATGCTGACACACTGACGCGAGACGCTGAGGTTCCTGCATGCTGACACTCCAGCACCCAGTGATCTGACATCCTTCGCGGGGTGTCCATCTCGAGACCAAGACTGGGTCCTTCATTCTCTCACACCAGGTAATGAAGTTGGCTTCATTCTAGGGGGATTCTTGGCTCTACACCTACATACATGCTAGGTACACTTAGGTACATCCAGTTAGGTTTGCATCATAGGAGTATGCATTATTACTGCCATGTATTTATATGCTTGCACATATTCATTGTTTTAGCACTATGGTAGAAATCTACCATCCATTTACTCTGTTGGTGCTTATAATCATTTATATCTGTTTCTGTCTTATGGTTGTTTCAGCACACCTATTTTACACTAGAATGACGCTGGTTCAATAAATACTATTTGAAAACGTTCCCACCGTTTATTCTGTGTGCTTCTCTGAGACAAAGTGAGCATGAGTGACTGAGCGAAAAGTACTGTACTCTTTCCACGATCCCTGATGGGACAGGGTTTTCATGTTCGATAGTTGCCAGGAACTATTCTCTCCTTGGTAAGAGGAGTTTACAGTGGCACTGTGAGCTAGCTAAGTAAACTGGCACACATACCCAGTGGGGGTGTCTGGAATCAGTCTGGGCACCAATCCCACAGTTTATGTTGTCTAGACATGCAGATCCTATATAGATTTATAGGAACTACAGGACACTATTGGTATGCAGAGTTATACAATTGGGTATCACCTGCTGTAAAAAAGCAGTCCTCAAACTGGGAAGAATGCAAGTAATTAGGAAGGTGGTTGTATTCAAGAAACAACAGGCCCCAAATAAAGTAACTGTACAAATGCACGAGCTAGATTGTGTAGTTTAAAAATCTATTAAAAGGGGGAATGTTACTATGGAAATCGATGCATTCATCAATAAAAAATGATATCTCATCCTTGTTAATAGAATTGCCCTTTCTAAACTCTCCATCGACTCGCAAATATGTGGTCAAGCAGGCCCTGAGACATAGGCCTGGGATTACTAATTGATAGGTCACAGGTGGGAGGGTGCGTAGCAGGCAGGCAAACTCTTGGGCAGGAAACTCTTGATCAATCTCACAGATAGGCGTAGTGACATAACAATGGTCAGGGGAGATTGCCCCAATAGAGCATACATGGCGGAGTGGATACGCTCACATGTAAAAACACCATTAAGTCAGATGCCACATGAGTTAGGAACACATAGCCAATCAGGACTTAGCACATGTAGTGATCATGCGTTCCCCATGGCAGACATCTGGACATGTTATCCACTGGCCACAGTGTGTCCACTCAAGGTCGAGACCCACCTGTAGTAACCATTTGACATTTAAATTATGACTCCAAAGATATCAACCAACATTCCTCACCATTTATGATACGCCGGAAACTTTTAGAACCTGTTGTGTTTTGTGTAAAAGAAGGACATATACCGTTTGGAAACTGAGACAGTTCTCAGACCTCATGCCTGTAACTGTTCTCCCAGCTGCAATGATTCATTAAATAAACTGTACCGGTTTTGCCAAACACCTCTTGTCTTCTGTCTTTCTAAGGATTTCAAACTCAAGCAGCACCTTTGTTAAAGGGAACAATTAAGACCAACCAGTCTGTATATCACACTTTATACTGCCATACTGCACTACTGTTATTTCTAAGCTCTGCAAATATTAGGAGCGATTATCCAATAGGTACCAACCTAGGAAAGATGGACGGCTGTGTTGATATTTTTTGGATTTAAATATGTGACTCACCGATTACTGCACACTTCAGTGGTAAGTGCAAACTCACTTGCTTATATTCCTTGCTGTGATAAACATATATCGATCCCTTGCCTCAGTCTGAAGACACTGTTAAAAGTGTTGCTTACAACTATAGTTTAGTACTGTGAATTATTGGTTTCACTACTGTTTATTTTGAGTGTACCTAAAATCTCCATTTGTTAATTGTATAAAAGGTACCACAACTGTGAAGAGAAAAAGAAACAGGCATGCAGTAAAAACAGAAACAACCACAGTTTTCCAGACCCTACTAGTGTGAGCATAAAAAAATGAAGACAATAGTGTTTTAAATTTAAAAGTGCCATTGTACTCAAAAGGAAGGATTGCCAAAGCCAATAGTTTGACTTGCTTTCAAACAAAAGGAACAATAACTTTGTTTTTTTTCAAACATAATTCGATCTTCCTTAATTGGTAATTTCAGGTGTGTGGTTTTGCACGTTGATGTGTGAATGCCATTAGTCAGTAGTTGCTGAATGAAGTAATGAGTAAGTTTATAGATGAGTGATTGGGTGCTGAATGAATGGCTGGATGAGTGTGTGCAAGGATGGATGATTGTGCCAGTTAATAGACACATGGCTGGATGCACACATGAGTGTGTGTATAGATGGCTGTGTAAGTGTATGGATGGATGAATGAGTAATAGAAAAAATATGTTTTCAGCTAACCACAGGCATGTTAGTGGAAGGAGGCTCATTTCCACTCTTGCCACTGCTGCACATTTACCCATTCATCCATCTACGTGCCCGATCATTCATCCATTCATCCATCCATAATAACCCACAATTCACCCACTCACATAAATCCTACATTGAGTGACTCACTCAACAGCACGGAAACACACACTCAAACTATGCTAACGATTATCAATCACAATTACTAGTACAAAGCCAGGTCTTTTGGTTTTGATAAAATTTACTTTAAGTTTCCTATTCTTGCCTTTGTAACCGCTTTCCTCAAACCACTAGAACGTTTTCATTCTTTTTTTCAGTATATTCTGCAATTACAGTGTTTTCTGATAGAAACGTAACTCATGATGTACATTTTACTCTTTTTAGAGCCCATCAGATGTGTAAAGCAATTGCAATATATATCCCAACCATATGTATATTTTCTGACTGAGGGTTTGGACTTCAGGTGGTGTATTAAAATAATTAAATGACTTCCTACTTGATCAGCTTTCTGCAAAGCACATCACCATTAGGTTTTCACCTTCTAGTTTGCAGGGTATCCAGAATTCCAAAAAGTTATATGTTGATCAATTAAAATGTTTAAAAATGATCATATAACTCGCTTGGTAAATCCACAGGGTATTTTTGCAAAGTAAAGTACACCATAAAATGGAAGAGTTAAAGAGTTTATTTCAGTCATAAGCATGAACGTGCCATCCCAGGCAGGTCGACCAACAATCATCCTCCCACTCCAGCCCTTACAGTCCAGTACAGAATTCTCAATGTAACCAGGCAACCATTATTCGGACACCCTCATACAAATTAGTTGAAGCAGAATACAATACATTCCCTCCTTAGCATATTTGCATATGTAGAATATAGCAATGGTAAATAAATTGACCAAAAGACATTAGCTAACAAAATTAAAATATAAACACAACATCTGTTTCAACAGCTTATGTAAGCAGGGAGAAATTCATTATCACATAGGATTATGTACAAACATAATCATCCAAATTTCTTGGTCTTCTTCAAACACGTAGACTAACTCTTACAACTTTAGATCCATCTGAATGTGCAGTCTAATTCCCCTTTTTAGACCCAGAACTGATGGTTTTCTCTTTCTTTGGAACTACAAAATTATTCCCCACTATGAAGGTCTTAGAGTCACTTTATTTTTCTACATCTTAGAATCTAACTCATGGAACTTTGCAACTTTTCTTGCATTCCACTACTTCCCATCTTCCAAACACATCATGCTTTGTTTTGATGCACACACAAGCTTTTGAGCAGACCATCTTGACTCACCCTTCTTATGACTTCCATCCACACTCTTTCTTACCCCATCACCAGTCTCAAATGTTATTTTTGCTTTCCTGACCCTGTCACTATGCCTTTCAACATATTGATCTTGATACTTCTTTACCCTTTCATGCATGACCTGATCATCGACCTTTTCAAAATTGGTTTTATCTATCCAATCAGGTACAGCAATGGGGCACGCTTTCCTCTCATGCAACAACAAAAAAAGGAGTTTCGCCCGCTACAGAAAGTGGAGTAGTCCTATAACTCCCAACATGTTTTTCACCTCACTTTTCCAATTTAGCCCACTACTCACAGCCAGTAACACAAAACACTTTCGTGGGTGATAAAAATCAGTCTTGTGATGTTTGATTTCCTCCTTCCTAAGGAAATTCCCAAATTCCACAGACACAAATTGTGAATTGTTATCCAACACTACAATATCTGGACAACCCTCTCTTCTGAAAATTTCTTTACAAAATCCAACAACATTACTTGTTTTCATTTCCCGTAGGAAAGCTACTGCTGGTCACTTCGAAAAAGAATCCATCCACACAATGGCACGTTTGTTTTCTGGACTCAAACAGACCCCAAATATTGATGGCCACTTCCTCCCATGCTCTTTTGGTAAAGGTGACATGAACAATGGGTGTTTCTGACACAGAATGTTATTTGTCACTACACGCACCAGGTACACAATTGCGAACACACCTCTCACTGTCTTTGCCCATACCCGCCCACCAAAAATCTACATGTGCCTTTCTCTCTTTCAATTGTGGAATATGTACTCTTTGCTCCTTTCAATGTATGGGATGCAAATGCCAACAACCATTCATGTCCCCCACTCTCTTGCATGAGCATGGCACCTAGTCCATATGCACTGGCATCTGTTACTATAATGGTTTTGTCATTAGAATCAAATGGTTTCAACACCCCTGGTCCTGCAATAGTGTTTTTGTGACACTCCTCCCACCACTGATATTCCACATTTTTTTTTCATTCAAGCAGGCAAAGGATGCCCTTTATCGGAGAAATGTACTACAAATTTGGAATAATACTCCACCAATCCTAAGAAGGAACATAGCTGTTCTTTATCCATGGGAGCCAGAGCATTCTCATTACCTACAATCATTTTTATTTTAGGCTTAACACCTTAGCAAGACAAAGTATGTCCCAAATACTGAACTTCCTCTACTCTGAATTTACATTTAACCAAACCCACAGTCACACTTGCATTCTGTCATCTTTCCAACACACTTTCCAAAATCATATCATGATGACTTTTATCTACGCCCCATACCATTATGCCATCTTGAAAAAATAAAACATTCAACTTTCCCGATAACACCCATTGCATTACTCTTTGAAATATGCAGATGCAGAGGATAGACCAAATGGCATATACAGAAATTGGTAAGCACCCTCAGGTGTGATTAATGAGGTCAAGTGCGTTGAATCTGGATGTAAATGTACCTGATGGTAAGCACTAGAAATTTCCAGTGTTACAAAATACTTAGCACCTCTCACAGACATCAACATTTCATTAATGTGTGTTAAAGGATGTCGATCAAATTCAGATTTCCTCATTCAAGTCTCTAAGGTCCACACACATGCGTAACTTTTTCTTAGTTTTCTTAGCCAGCACGTTAGGACTAAACCATTCTGAGGCCTTAATAGGCTCTATAACACCCATTTCACACAACCGGTCTTACTCATTCTTCAATTGACTTCTTCACGCTAAAGGAACTTTATGTACCTTGGGATTGCCCCCTTTTCAAAACGTATGCAATGTTCAAATTTGTGAAAACATCCTAACTTTTGGCAAACAATGCTGGAAATTTAGCACTTTACTTACTTCATTAGAATCAGTGACTAACAATCGATCCAGAATGATTCGGATCTAACACAATTCCCAATGCTCATTGTTCCTTCCAACCCAGCAATGTTCTCCCTATTTCTACATTGTAAACTTTACCAACAGCCTATTTGTTCCTATATTCTAATTTGGCTATACAATATCCTAACACTAGTAATTTATTACCTCAGTAACCCTCCAGTGGCACATCCATGGGAATTAGGACCTAATCTCTGTCATACTGTATTTGTATTTATTTATTTATGTTTTCAGTCAATAAAAACCATTCCACAATCATTCATTCCTTACATTTCATAAAATGTAAGCTTAGGTTTCTGACAAATCTTTTAAAATGGACATATGGCTCCAAATTAAAAATGAATATAAAAATTACATTAATGCAGTTCTTGTGTGGTCTCAACTTGAATAATTGTTCTTTGAAAAGAAAAAAAAAAACTCGCTACTCAGAACGTGACCATTTTTCTCAGGGCTTTGAGCGATCCCATTATTCAATGTACAAGAGCTAGTGTTTAAAGTGCTATTGTGCTGAGGTACATTTTATTTCAAGTGTCTTCCTTCTCATTGTCCCGGGTTTTAAAGTGCGCTGTCTTTATTCTTTTGTTTTAATCGCTCTTTTAATACTAATTGCTATTGATTGGACCTTCAGTTCTTCAGCTCAGAGAAATTACTGTTCTTCCTTTGTATGTTACGTAAACCCTGAGTCAAAGTGCAGATGCAATATACTTCACAGTTATAGTTCTTTGTCAAGGTGCTGGTGCCCTAAAGCTCTAATGCTTTCATATTTACTTTTACAAATTTTACTCATCGGCATATAAGCTGTATAGAGGAGCTACCCAGCCAATGGGTTACAGCTTGCCTGCATGTTCGTATTTCTAGTTCTCTGAAGAATCTTTTCAGCATTATCTTTCTTTCTGTCAGGTGACTCAGGCAAACGCGCAATATATGTGCAAGACTTTCTTCCTTATATTTGCATAAACGACATTCTTTGTTCGATGTCTGATCCTTCCAGGATGGCATTAGATCTTTTGTTTCCCATTTTCCGAAATGGTACTGCTTTAACTGGAGTTTTATTTTTGGTGAAAAATGTGATGTAAGGTAATCCTGGTGCTGCAATTTTTTATAGGAATTTATCACTGTCCAGGCGTGATGTCTGAGTGCAAGGCATGTCTTATCTGATAAGTTTGAAAGAGGCTTGTTCGTAGCTTTTATCACTTTATAAAAAGCCTGTTTCCCAATGCTTGCACTCCAGGCATCTTCTATTCCAAGTTCCTCGATGGCCTGTTTTAGATATAGCCCCCAAGAATCTTTTTTATTTTGTTGTATTTGCTCCTCTATTTCCTTCCAGCAGATATGGTTGATTGACCCTCTTTTCGACGCGCGTAATCTCCAGCATAGTTTTATAAAGGCACCTTTACATTGGTATTTTTGGTTCAGCAGCCCAAACTCTAAACGCACCTGTGCTGGAGATGCAGTTTTTGTGATGCTGAACACAGATTTATATACTCTTGTTTGGATTTTGTTTAAGATGCCTTCTGTGCGTCCTTTCAATATTTCCATACCATAAGTTACTGTTGGCATTAACTGAGCACTCATCACTGTTAAAAGATGGTCAAATGAAGGACAGCACAATTTTGCTCTTAAAGTTCTGAAGCCGTAGTTTAAGGATTGCGCTTTCGCCAGCATTGTTTCTATGTGTTGTTTACCTTTCATTTGATGCTCCACGATGAATCCTAAGTATTTGTATAATTTAATCTCTGCCATATTGATTTATCTTCCAATGTGTAAGGAGAACAAGAATCCACCCACATAAGCCTTATTCACCTTAAGAAAACACTTAGGCAGGCGGTATACATCACAAACAGTGTCTGGTTGCTCAGTCATTTCAGATACTACTAAAACTTCTACTTCACTTTCTTCAGAAACTTCACAGTCAACTGCTACACGCTCTTTTTGCCTCATCCAATTCACCCCAATTTTCTTTTCTTCACTTTTCGTCATCCTACAGACACGGCAGAAATGTACAATTTCATTATACTTAAAACATCTAGCCCTAATGGCTGGACAAGAATTGAAGTCAGCTAAATTCTTACCATTGGGAATTTTGATTAAGTTCTTGCTCACTATAGCTTTGCGCTTATTATTTATAGGATTCTGCACAATATTGATGATTGATTGTAGAATTTGATTGTAGAATTTATATAGCGCACGAATGCCCAGGGACGTCTAGGCGCTCTGCGAAGGAGATTGCCGGAGATGGGATATTTTAGTTTGAAAAAAGCCATGTCTTTAGTAGTTTTCTGAAACCGAGCAGTGTTGGGCAGCTTTTGATATTTAACAGAAGTGAGTTCCACAGTCTCACTGTACCCAAGACAAAACTTCTTCCTCCCCAGCAAGCTTTCTTATATTTTGGTGTCTGGAGGAGTTTGCTCTGTGCTGAGCGTAGGTGTCTTGATGGAAGGTACCATGTGAGGTGTTGCTTCAAGAATGCTGGTCCATTTCCGTGAACAGCTTTGTACGCTAGACATAGGGATTTGAAATCTATTCTTTTCTTCATAGGCAGCCAGTGGAGTTTTTTCAAGCCTTCTGAGATGGACTGGAATTTGGGAATGTCTAGCAGCATTCTGGCGGCCGCGTTTTGTGCTCGCTGAAGTTTGACCATGTGCTGTTTTTGAAGGCCTAAGTATAGGGCATTTCCATAGTCCAGTCTAGCCATGGCTAGGACTGTCACTCGTGTTTTTACTGCTTCAGGGGGAATGAAGGAGCGCACTTTGCGGATTGATTTTAATGTGAGAAACACCAAAGATACGACTTTGTTGACCTGGTGTTGAAAGGTCAGTCTGTCATCAAAAATGACACCCAGGTTCCTGACTTTATGGACTGGGGTTGGGTGAGCACCCATACTGGAAGGCCACCAGTTCTGTGAACAGAAGGATGTATCAGAGCCCAGTAGGAGAACCTCAGTTTTGGTTCCATTAAGCCTTAAACAGTTTGTCCCCATCCATTGATTTATGTGGGACATGCATTGGTTAAAGCGATCAGCTGTTTCCTCGGGCCTGCTAGAGATGGACACCACAATTTGGGTGTCATCAGCATAAGATATAAGTGTGAGGCCGAATTGCCTGATGACATTAGCTAAAGGGGTCACATAAAGGTTAAACAGGGTGGGGCTTAGAGAGGAGCCCTGCGGCACCCCACATGGTAGCGTGAACTGTTCTGAGCAGGAGTCCCCAATCTGAACATATTGGTATCTGTTGTTCAGATAGGATTTGATCAGCTTTTGAGCAGAGTTCTTGACTCCCACCTCTTGGAGCCTTCTGATTAGAATGTCATGGTTCACGGTGTCAAAGGCCGCCGACAGATCCAACAGGATCAAGGCGGCCTTGGCACCCGTGTCCAGTATTGCCCGGATCTCCTCTGCTGCCATGATCAGGGCGGTTTCAGTGCCATGCCCTTGTCGGAAACCATACTGAGAGGAATCCAGCAGGTCTGCCGAGGAGATGAAGGTCGTAAGTTGAGAGTTAAGAATTTTTTCCAGGACCTTGGCCGGGAAGGGGATTCTTGCTATTTGGACTATAACTGCTGTAGTCACTGGGATCTAGATTGGGTTTTTTCAATAATGGAAGAATTGATACTATTTTCCATGTATCTGGAAAGACACCTGAGATGATTATTTCTTTGAAAAGTATACTAAGTTGTTCACTGATTATATCCGGTGCCATATGAAATATGTTGGGAGGACAGGGGTCTGAGGGTGCTCCGGATTTTATTGATTTAATTGCCTGCTCTACCTGTTCTGTGTTTGGTGTCACGAAGGAGTCCAAAACATTGATGGGACATAGGGGGATTGTGGCGGGAGCGACTACCATGCCGTCGTCCCAGTCTGAGAGGGATTCGAAGAAGGTTTGTACTTTGTCCTTCAAATACCCTGCGAGTTGGTTGCAGAAAGCCACGCTAATGTCCTTTTTTTGTGGTTCGGGAAGTTTGACTAGCTTCTTCAATGTTGTGAATAGTGCTTTGCTGGAGTTGCCTGCCTGCTGGATTTTATCTGAAAAGTAGCTACTTTTCAATATTAACATCTTTACCATTCCCTTGCTCTGACACACCTCAAGGTTAGCCAATATATAGCTCCTTGATATAAAGAGAAGTATTTTACATTCATCTTGTAGTTTTCTCTAAAGAAGGATCTTTCAGCCCCTGGAGTTTGTCTTTGATCTTTCTTGTTATTTGATCTATTAATAATATGATCTTGAAATGTCTCCTCCTGAAGATTTTCTAAAGTTCATAAAACAGCATACACTTCTCTATCATTTCTCCTGGTATTTGAGTTCAATAGAAACATTTATGTCTCTCAACATCAGTTCTAGTTTTTCTTCCAAAATTTTCTTCTAAAGCACTCATCGCACTTAAATACCCATCCTCTTGGGGTGTGGCCAACTTCCTAGGGAAATGGCCGCACGGTAGCGAAGCTCCGTCGCGCCACTCCCGAACTATCCGTTTAACGCAACATTGCCTCAAGCGAAAACCTTTCAAAATCTCACCATTTACCTCTCATGCGGTGGCGCTCCACTCTGCAGGCTGCGGTTCCGAACAGACGAGTGCAGCCGCAGTTCTGAGGCCGGACCCGGGATACCTCAACTGGATTGTAAGGAGCGGCTCGAAGGCCGCGGACTGCCAGCGCAAGAAATCCAGGCGGCTTGGGGTGCGGCCCCCGCTTGCTGTCTTCCGGAGGGGTCGCTCTGCCAGGTTTATCGCACACCACAGATCCGACTGACCGGCGAGGACCGCGTCACCGGTGGTGCGATGGTGGGGAGTGAGGAGCGCGCCGCAGCCCCCGCCTGGCCTAATCAGCTCGGAGGCGGCACCAGAGTACTCAACGCAATGGGCGCCTTCCGGCGCATCAAGTAAGAATCCCCCACTGATCCAACTCCTTCTAAAGAGACTCCGGCCGCAAACGCCTGGCCCATAATTTCACGTGGCCCCGGCGCGACCACCCAGAGCCTGCCTGGTGCTGAGGGAGACACCGGTGGGCGAATATGCAGCGCGTGGATCACGCACCGGCGCCTTCACAGTCGCACATTTACTGGGAATAGTGATATTCATCGTGGCACGACCAATAACCCTCCTTGCTCCCCCGGTGAACATCTGCTTATTAACAAGTGCACAACATGCAGAACCAGTGTGGCAGACACCGCTGCGCAGTGGAAACTCCCGCAGGTCGTAGCAACTGCCCACCGAAGGCGCTAACCTGCAGCAAGACGCGCCTCGTCATTGTGGCCTGCCCCCCGGGCCCAGAGATAACCTAAACTGTGGGCACTGGTGTGGTGAACAATAAGCTACTATAAGGAGTGACACAAAATCAGCAATACCGTGCTGGTCCAAGCCACCACTTGGGCCACACTTTCACTGTATGCAACATCTGAATCGATTAAGTGAGTAGCAGGGCCATAACCGGGGCCCCCCTTTGCTGGCTGATCTGAGTGCGGCTCCACAGACGCCGTCCGCAGCCCCACCCAGCTGGTGAAACCCGACAGGCCGGATTAGGCGTAATCCCACACGCAGGCGGCGGTGAGTAACCAGCTGGATCTACAATCTCACTTGCTGAGCCCGCAGTACGGTTCATACCATGGCGAGTGGCCGTGGTGGCCGGCAAGCGCTCCAGACAAAGCTGGAAAGATTCGCCTGGCAGATGGGGCAGGAAGAGTCGCAGTCCACCCCAAAACAGACGGTTGACCCGCCAGAACCCACGCTGCAAGACGTATTGGCTGCCATTACCAAGGTGCGTACTTCCCTGGAGGGCCGAATCGACACAGTTGCGTCAGAGGTCTCCCTGATCAGGGCGGATATGCGGAAAATGAGTGAACGTCTCACTGCGGTGGAAACCACAACTAAGGACCTAACGACAGACTCCGATCTTCTTAAGCGCCAGGTCACTGATCTTCAAGCAAAACAGGTCCTGCTGGAGCGCCAACTCGATGACTATGAGGGCCGTATGCGGCGCAACTACATCCGCATAATGGGAGTGCCTGAACGAGCGGAGGGGCAGGCGGCGGACTTATTCATAGAAGAACTGGTGTTGAAGCACCTCCAACCTAAGGGCCTATCCAACTATTTCTCCATCGAGAGGGCGCACAGGGTGCCAGGCGGCAGACCAAAACCAGGAGCACCGCCCCGACCTCTTCTGGCGCGAGTGTCTAATTACCGGTACCGCGACGTCATATTGCATGCAGCGAGAGTGGCCCCGTCGGTTACTGTCGATAACAGCCAAGTCACCTCTTTCCCAGACTTCACGCTTCAGGTTGAGGGGCAGCAACGCAGTTTCCTGGAGGTGAAACGTGCCCTGCGTGACCAAGAAATTAAATACGCCATGCTCTTCCCCGCAAAACTACGTGTTGTCTCCGAAGGGAAAACATGGTTCTTCTCAAGTCCTGAAGATGCATGGGATTGGCTCGAGGGCTGGCGGATGGTTGGGAAGCGACACAATAAAGATCACCGTGGAACGGGGCGCCACGATCGATCGGACCACCAACTTGGATCCCCGAGGAGCGGCGCCGCCGCCACGGAAGCCTCACCGGACTCGCACCACACAGATTGAGGACACGAACTCAGACACAAGTCTACATGGTTGACTTTGTAGCACCTTGCTGCCTGAATTAAGCTATGTACTACTGTACTGTACCATGGTGATAACCCACGACAACCTGCCGCTGCTACCCATGGACCCAGAGACGTAACTATATAACTATTGTTGGGGGCTTGGGATACCATGTGCATGTGATGAGAGATGACTTAGCTTCCTATCTCGATACTTAAGCTCGGGGACAATGTAAAGAATGAATCATTGCTCAAGGAAGTGGGGTTGATCCATGTACCCCAATTTTTTCAGGGTGGGCAATGGGCACTCTGCAAGTTGGGGGTGGCGGGAGGTTCATTGCCCATCGTGCAGGGAGGCAGGGAGGGGGGGGCCTTTATTGGGGAGGGGGGTGTTTGATTGTTTGATTTTTGGGGGGAGGGGGGGTTTGTTGTTGGGTAATGTTTATGACATGCAGCAATACTTTCTTTCTACGATGTCATGGGTCATAGCTTACGATCGAGTTACACTGAGGTGGGGGTTTCGAGGGATGCCTGGGTGTATCCTCTCTGGGTTCCAGCAAATGTCGGGGCCGTGTGGACTCCCACACACACACGCTGTTCAGTCTATTGTTCACAGTTTCACCACAGTGCAATCCTTGACGCATTGCCCCCACTCCGCTTCCCCATAAACTGACCGTTCAGACACACATGGGACCGCACGTAGACCTTAAGCTCCTCACGTGGAATGTTAACGGCCTTGGGGACAAAATCAAACAAGGGGTAGTCCTCCAATATTTGAAGAGACAGGCACCGGACTTAGTTCTACTCCAAGAAACACATCTAATTGGCAACTCTTGTTTAGCCTTAAATAGGTGAGGTTATCGACTGGTCGCACATGCAGGGTTCACATCGGGCTCGCGAGGGATGGGGATACTACTATGCAGAGGCTGTCCATACCTGATACATAAGACTTTGACTGACGTCCAAGGCAGATACATGGCACTCGCCGTCACATGGGATGGGAGGACACTAAACGTTGTGTCGATATACGCCCCCCCTGGACTGCAGCGCCTCGCGTTGCAGGACCTGGGAACACTCCTTGATCTTCCGCTCGGCATGTTGGTACTAGGGGGGACTTTAATCTTGCGATAGATGGTGCCAGGGATCGCCTCCCGCCACACAGGGACCCCCCAGGGGGATCCCAGCTTGCCGAGTTCCTGTCCGCTATGGGCCTTGTTGATGTTTGGCGGCAACTCAATCCCACCACAGCACAATTCACGTTCCACTCTGGGGCACACAACAGCCAATCGTGGATTGATTATATGCTCACCCACGCACAAGACATCCATGAGTTCTCCGAGTCCCGATGTCTCGCATGCGGCATCTCGGACCACTCACCTATCCTCACCAGGATCACTAGTGGCCGCTCCTCACAACGTAAGACCCTCACTATTAACCCCTGGGCACTCAGGATACCACATATCAAAAAGACGCTAATCAGGGAAACCGATTTATACTTCAAATAAAATGTAGGATCAGTCTCATCGGCTCAAATTCTGTGGGGTGCGTTCGGTGCAGTAATGAAGGGTAGAGCACTAGCTTTGATGGTCGGCCATAGAAAATAACTAGCTAAGCGCATAGAAGAGCTCGAAAATGATATCCTGGTAATGGAAAGGGCACTTGCCCTTGCCCCTGATCAGGAGGTGCAACACTCACTCGCGGTCGTGCACCTTGACTACCAGCAGCTCCTTACTGACGCTGCCAAAGCAAAATACAAAACGACCTGCCATAGGATATATGAACATGGAGAGAGAACGGGCAAGCTACTTGCCTGGCTGGAAAAAAAGGAACAACTGACGAGATGGGTACATCTACTATCAGGGCCCAACGGGCAGGCAATCACAGATCCCCAGCTGATAGCGGACACGTTTGCCACCCATTTTGCATCAGTATACACGTCCACGGGTACCACCCCGCCATTTGCGGAAGTGGAACTACTCTCGACTATAAATGTCACCCGTTTATCCCCAGAAAATAGAGACTCCCTGGAAAGTAAATTTACTGAGCTAGAAGTTCAAGTAGCTATACAACATGTCCGCTCGGGCAAAGCCATGGGACCCAACGGACTTCCGATTGAGTTTCTTAAACCTATGGCGTCCACACTATCCCCCCACTTACTTCAAATGTATATTGAAAGCTTTAAAAAAGGGATACTGCCCGCCGATATCCGAATGGCATCTATAGTGGTTATCCATAAGCAAGGCAAGCCACCGGATGATTGCAAATCTTACAGTCTCATCTCACTCCTAACAGTTGAGGCCAAAATACTGGCTAAACTGCTGGCTAATAGACTTATCCCCCTCGTGGCTGATCTGATACATCCAGATCAATCAGGCTTTATGCCTTGGTGGAATACAGCCCTGAACTTAAGAAGGCTGCACGGGGTACTAGGCAGAAGCAGTACGATTAGAGAGGACGCCACCTTGTTATCGTTAGATGCCACTATGGCATTTGACACCATTGAATGGGTCCTTCATTTTCGCAGTTCTGGCGAGGATGGGATTCGGACCCACCTTCATACAGTGGATTCAACTATTGTATGCCTGCCCGACCGCACAGGTGGTAGTAAACAAACACCCTTCCAGGCCGTTTCAATTTGAAAGAGGGACCAGGCAGGGGTGCCCGCTTTCGCCATTGCTTTTCGCCCTAGTGTTGGAGCCACTCGCGGTCTGGATCAGGGGAGACCCACTTATTGGAGGTCTGAAGTAGACAGAGAGCCATGAGGACCGTATTTCCTTATACGCAGATGACATCCTTCTACATATGGCCGCACCATCACAATCACTCCGACGGGTTCTACACATTTTCCATATATTTGGCGCCCACTCAGGATACACCATCAATTGGACCAAGTCTCAGCTTTATGTGCTGTGGGGGACACCGCCATGCAACCCAAGAGGCTATGATATCCCAGTGGCAACGCGGGGCTTCCGATATCTAGGCATATACATTACTAATGATCCGGTCCTATTCTATGAGATGAATCTGCTCGAACCCCTAGCACGTCTTCGAGCTGACGTTAAGCACTGGCGATCCCTCCCCCTTACTCTCTTGGGATGAGCGCCCCTCTTTAAGATGCTAGCACTCCCGCGCTTTCTATATGTCCTTCAAAATACGCCAGTCAAGATCCCGGATACTTACTTCACTAACATTGAAAGCGCTGTGCGCGCGTTACTATGGGACGGCCGGGCCCCACGAATAGCCACTAAAAAATTTACGGCGGGATGGTATGACGGGGGCATAGCCCTACCCGACATTAAACTTTACTACCAGGCATCCCAATTGATCGCAGTTAACAAATGGGCTCACGGGGCCCATGATGATCCAAATTTCCGCACTGATCGGTGGCTGATGGGACAGGGGGGATACCAGAGGGCACTGTACACGATTCCCCGGAAATTAAACCTCACAGGGCCCACTGCGCGCACAGTGGAGACATGGCACAGGGTCAACAAACAAATGGGCTGGCACAACAAACTCACGCGAGCCACACCACTTTGGGAGCCAGACCGCCTGGGTCGCCTCGGCACCTGCCCAGGTTTTGATAAGTGGGACCTTATTGGTATCTCAACAGTGGGTGATATGTTGATCTTGGGGAGGCTGGCCACATTCGCAGAACTCCAGCATAAACACCAACTTGCACAGACCGAAACATTTCGATACCTACAAATAAGCCATGCTCTTAAAGCAACACTTCCCAAGGACGACCCTATACCAGAGGCCTCGCCATTGGAGTATAGATTGGTACTTGACCCCATGAATAAAAAAGCTATATCACTCCCGTACAAAAAACTACTGAATAACCGTCCTGACTCCCGATACGCCTCAAGTAAAATTGGGAGTTGGACCTAGGTGAACTTGATGATGACGATTGGCGTGACGCGTTGGCCTCTCCTAGGGAGGTGGCTATTCCTATGTGACTACGCCTGGTTCAACTAAAAATCCTCCACCGAGTGTACTTAGATACGTAAATCCTAGTTAAAATGGGTAGGAGAGAGGACCCATTCTGCCTCAGACACTGTCATCAAAAGGGGACTTTTTTCCATAATATCTGGGACTGTCCTGGTGTGCGGAAGACTGGGATGAAGTCACAAAGCAAATGGGAAGGGCGGGAAGTAAGAATCTAAATGCCACCCCGCGACTCTGCTTATTGAACATCTGGGAGGCCACTGACCTCACACAAACCGAGAAAACCTGGGCCTCACTGGGATGGGCCGTTGCTAAACAAAATATCGCACAACATTGGGGGGTGGGGGCGATTCCGTCTATGCGTGATTGGGCAACAGACATGGAGAAAGCAATGATAGCTGAAAAAAATGTCTTTAAAAACAGGGGATGCCCCAAAAAATGGGATCGTAAGTGGGGGGGTGGAATAAATACCAAGGGGACATTTGTGTGTCTCCGACACTCAAACTGCGGCATGAACGGAACCGAATGGCAGACATATCAGATGTTGAAAATGTGAGCTTACAGAGGGATGAGTAATATAAATGTCTCTGACTTACAATTCAATGATCTATTTATGTGAAACATGAACTTAGAGCAACGCCGTACTCCAATCAATGACTGTGTAGGGTATTGCAATTATGATTCTGTGTGGTGTCGTGTGACGCAATTCCAAAATGTATTTCCTTCACTACTGTGACTCGGATGCTTAGCTGTAATGCAGTATTTTGTCTATTTTCCTTTTTTTTCAAATAATAAAAATTTTAAAAAAAAAAAAAAAAAAAAAATACCCATCCTCTTGCCTCTCATCATCATCAGATCCTCCTACCTTCTCCCCGTCTACCCCAATCGGCATAGGAATAGGCAATGTCCATAACACCTTCCTGCCTTCCACACTAAATTATGTTTCAGCAACACCAGTTTTCTCTTGGCCACAAACACATCTCCTCCTACTGCCTCCAAATAAGTTTCAAAAGCCTCCCTCTAATCCTCCCATGCCATTATAGGATTTTCAGGTTCTTGCATAAACATGGGTGGAGCTGCTATGGCATGCCCTGACATTATGCCTACATTTTTTTCAAAATCCCTTGTAAAGTCACAAAACAAACACAAATAAACTAGTTACAGTAGACACAGGATCATCAGGATGTCCTTGGTCAGTCTCTTAAGTGAGAGCAGAATCTTCAATATGTCTCTCATCAACATTTTGCCAGAAGCATTCTTTTTTTTTTTCCTATCCATTTTTTTATTTCAACAGTTACTCTTTTTGGGAAAACCTTGAGCGATCTAGACACAAAACCCCTTGCTAAATTCAGAATTGTGTCTGCTTCTCAGAAATGTATAGCTTTCCGGCATCACTCATGGGTTTCACACCTGTTTCCACCACAAATTGGAAATAGCCTAAAAGTGCAAAAATTCTGAAAAATTTGCTACCTTTTAGAAAAATTACAAAACTGTGGTTAAAAACGTGTTTTTCCATAAAGCTCAGAAGATGGCAATTTTAATGCGGCAAACATTTCGTTGCTGCCATTTTTTGGTGATGGAGATAAAAAAATTTAAAAAAGAAAGACTTTGTGGAGAACTTTTCCCGCATTTCCCCCAAAACACAAAATATAGCTATATTTTGGCTATTTTCTTGGACTCTCGAGGGGAATCCACAAACCCATGGAACCTTTAGAATTCCCAGGATGATGGAACAAAAGGACACAAATTTGGCTTGGATACTTTATGTAGAAAAAAAAAGTTGTGGCGGCCTAAGGGTGAAATACCATAAATGGCCAAAAAAGAGCTCAGCGTTGTGGTTGAAAAGATTACGCAGTTAAATTAAAATTTGTCCATATAACAATGTATACATGGTGCCAAGTTCCATACTTCCATAAGAAGTTGAGCACCTTTTAGAAACCTACCCAAGGCAAAGTTTTTTCCAAAATGTAGACTGCAAGATGCTCAGAGTCCATTTTAAAACTGTGTTGCATACGAAATGTAAAAACCTGCCAGATTGTCTAACATTGTGAGACAAACTGAAGCCTGATAGGCTTACATTAGGAAGCTGTGAAGAAAAAGACTGCCGTGACTTAGGGGTGGGCGGAATTTTTATTCCGCCGGTGGTATTGGAGGAATTTAGTAAAATTACTAATAAATTCCGCCGCTCTGCCGGTGGAATTAATTAGCACCGATTTTTATTTTTTTTTGATTTTTCAAAACCTTTATATGGAAAGAGCTGCACAGCATAAGTACACATTTCCATGATAGTAAAAGATTAAGCACAACATTACATTGCAGCACAGCAGAGATAATTGTACATGTGTGTCACACTGAAGACAATGCCATGAAGAGTTGTCATGGTTCCCAATGCGGGCGAAAGTAGACTACTAGAGGAGACACAGGGCATAGAGGGGGAAGGCAGGGAGGGTGGAGGGGCCAGGAACAAGAGGGGAGCAGCTCATGGACTAACACCGGCGGCCGCCGCGGGCGGGGAGCCGGCGGGGAGCGCGGGAGAGGTCGCAGAATGCTGGGAGTCATGGCTGGAAAGGTAAGTAACAAGTGGGCCCCATATGTCCAGTGGACGAGACTTAACGGGTGAGAGGTCCCAGAACTCAGACAGGAGGGTTTGGCAGCGAGACGCATCTTCAAGCCAAAGGGCCACCTTAGGTGCTGGCCTCCGACCCCAACACATCGAGAATCAGCGCCGCGCGAGGACCAACAGCATGGCGGTTAAGCGGCGAGAGGCATCCGGGCAAAATTTGACGAAGCCTAGAAGGCAGATCACAGGGTCAGGTTGGAGTGGTGACGAGGTGATTTCAGAGAGAATTGCACAAACTTCCCACCAGTATGCCGAGACCCGGTGTGAGAAGTTGGCCTGGTATATGCTGTTCACTAATTAAAGTGGACACCTTGCACCAGGGCAAATCGACTCTTATGGTAGATAGGTTTAAGACAACCTTTTAAAGAAAGCTATCCTAGTGGTAGCTGTGGAGAGCAGCCTTCAGGCTAAGTCTCGGAGGAATGTAAAGCAGCTTGTTTTACCATATAATCTCTTGAATCACCAAATGAAAAGACACCACACAGGTATATATATCAAATATATATGTATTTATTTCTAAATAACTCTCTACTAATCTCTTTATGAGATTAGAAGACAAACATATGCACAAATCAACGTTTCCCAATAAGTTAAGCACAAAATATGGCTGGGGCCCTAGGGGCGTACCAGACCATATACTAAGTAAGAGACTTAGAAACAACGACTTGCAGGGAGACAAGGCCTAGGGCCTTCAGAAGTGCTGGGGCCTCACGAAACCACCCAAGGCAGGTAAGTAAAGGACCCACGGGGACGCGTGCAGTGTGGATACACAGGCGCGAATCGCCGTTAACTTCAATGGGGCAAGTCGCGGTTGGAAATAAAGAGTTTTAGGATACTTCGGGAGAACCTACAAGCAAGTCACTTACAGGGTAAGTAGTTCTAGGGCCCACACCCACAGGAGCACCGTAGTGCTGGAGTTACCTCACCCAGGGAAGCCGGGTGCACAGGTGTCCTTTGGTGTCGGGTCGCGGCGTCGTTTTCAATGGCGAACAAAGAAGACTTGCTGCTTGTGGGAGCTGGAGAAGTGTCCGGTGGAATCCAAGCCTGGATTCTGAAGAAGGATGACCTGAAAGCAGAGGGGACAGTGTTCAAAGTCACTTGGCAGTGACCCGGGGCAAGGAAGATGGATGCCCACCGTCGTCGGTCGCTTCAGGTCGGTTGCGGGTGCCTTGACTCTTCAGCCACGTGGTCCAGGAGGCGTCGACGACGACCAGGAGCTGGATTCGGTGTGTCCTCGACGTCTGCAGCTGACTGCGGTGTCGGCAACTCGATCGGAGCCAACAAGCCTTGGCAGCCGCAAGTCTCGGGGAGATGGAGAAAAGTCGATGGCGCAGACCAGCAAGGTCTGTGGAACTCACCCAGCGAGGGTAAGTCAGGGCAGGCCTGGGGCAACCAGGGAGCCCTTTGGTTTCTTTAAGAAGTCTTCTGGGGGCCCACAAGCCAGCGGGCAAGGGATCGCGAAGACACCTCGGGCGGAATCACTCAACAGGGGCCCACGGTCACTCGGGACGGTGTAGGCCTCTGATCTTCGGAGGGATTCCTGCTGGAGGTCGGGACCACACGTGGTCCAAAGCACAAGTTCGTAGAACGTTGTGAAGGGGTTGCACTCGACAATAGTGCACGGTACCCAGGGGTCGCGGTTCCTCGTTACTCGTGGGGTCCACTTGCCTCAGCTTCACTGGGGACTCACGATGGCCTGGGAGAGGTCAGGAAATCCACTTCTTGGGCTGCAGGGACTTCGGACTCCGGCGGGAGCGGCGTAGTTTGAGACCGTCGTTGTCGTTTTTGGTGCCTGCCAAGCAGGGGAGTCACTCCTTGACTCCAAGGGAGATTCTTCTGTCTTCCAAAGGTAGTGGAACGTCGAAGGGCCAGGATTCTTCTGTAGAGCGTCGTCCAGGGGTTATCTGCTTTGCAATGGCAAGGTTCCCCCTCTTAAACTAAAAAGAGGGGATGGACTAGCTCTATGACCCCACCTATGGGAGGGTCAAGGGAGGGGGTGGCTAAACCCACTTCCCTTGTCCAGTTTCGTGCCAGAGCAGGGGCAGGTAGCCCCTGAGCTGGTTTGAACTGGCATATGCACAGAGGAGCCTTCTGCTCCCCCAGTGCAGGACTTCAAAGCACTCTAAGAGTGCACCCACCCAGCCCCAATACACTAAACCCTGTCTGGAAGGTGGTTACACCTCCCTGTGACAGGATGCCTATTGTTGGGCTTCCTCCACTGCGAGTTTCGGTCATCAGCAGGAGGGCAGCCCAGTGTCTGTGACTGGTGGCATCCATTTTGTGATGCCAGGGCTCTTTAGGATTCTACCGCGTTTCCACAGCAGGTACATGTCTTATCCCTCTAGAAGGGTGGAATGCTACTCCCCGCCGCCAAGATTGGCGGGGGGTAGTATTCCAAGATGTTTGACACCAAACACGACATGTTTTGATGCAGCCATTCCAAAGTTAGCATTTACCGCGAGGATATAATGCACTTAAGAGTATATGGTTTAACCGCATCCACAAACAGCACCAGAGAATGGACTCTGAGAACTGCAGAGGGGCCCTGCTCATGCAGAGGCACCCCCTCACATAGAAGCCAAGCACCCTGCCCTCAGGATTGATAGGGCCTGCCTTAGGGGTGACTGATAGGTTTATATGTGTGTGCAGGAGAGATATAGGAAACCTATATCTCAGTGAGGGGGTGCTAGCACCACCTCACCCAGGCTGCAGTAGCAGGCCTGTGGTGTCAGATTTAGACTGCTTCCCAGGGGTGGCATAACATATGCTGCAGCCCCTGGGAGGCCTGTGAAGTACCTATGCCCTTGGCACCTAAGGTACCATATACTAGGGACTCATAAGGCACCACAGTATCCAATCACTAGTGCACCTAGAGTGCACTCCATGTCATTTAGAGAGAGAGCAGATAGACTGGGGCCCTGAATAGCAGGGTCCCAGTCCAACTAAGTCATAAACCAGCAAAACACCATAAAAAAAGTGGGGGCAACCATATAGTCAGATTCCACCTTCCTACACCCGGGGACACAGCCAGGCAAGATGAGCGAAATCAGCCGCGGGCGCGGAGCAGCGCAAGCATCTGTCGCTTGTTACGAGACCTAGTCGATGAAGTTGGGCAGGGGTGCGATACAGTCTGTGTATGTATTTAAAATGTATGAGGCGCAATCGATAGTTGGGGGAAAGGCGTTTGATCTGAGAGCAACAATACAACCAGACCGCTTGAGAGATCTCAATTCCCAGGTCCTCACCCCATGCAATGCGCGCCCGATCAGTGGAAATGGAGGACGCTGCAAGCGTGCAAGCGTAGATTTTAGTAACCAATTTCTTAGGAGAGGGGGAGGCATAGAGCAGGTCAAGAGCGGCTAACGAAGGAGGAGGCTGGGGAAAGGTAGAGTGGAGCTTCCTGCAGACAGCCCGGAGCTGATAAAACAACAGGGTGTCAATGGGGCCAGAGTCGGCGGCTAGCGAAAAGAAGGTATCCCCGGGATACAGGTCCGATATTGTGGAGAGGCCTAGACGAGCGGCGTGTTGCACCATCACCGACGACTGGAGTGGAGGAAAGGCCGGGTGGTTAGCAATGGGCATAGTGTTTGCGGAGAGCGTATCAGAGCCAGAGATCTTGCGAATGCCGGCCCAGGCCCAGCGCAGGGTCTCGACCGTATCAATTTCAGTGCGTTGGAGCTTCGCCGGGGCGAACAGCGCAGTTGTGAGCGGCCACGGGGCGGCGAGGTCAGCCTCCACCGCAACATGGGGTTGAAACGGAGTAGGGTGGAGCCAGAAATGGAGAAAGCTGGCCTGAGCGCTAAGAGCATAGAGCTTGAAGTCCGGGGCTCCATGCCCGCCTCGCGACATCGGAAGAGTAAGGATGTTGTAAGCGATCCTGGGTTGCCGACCGGCCCAAACCAAGGTAATAAGCAAAGAGCGAACCTTACGAAAAAATTGAGCAGGGAGAGGGATGGGGATGTTAACGAAGAGATATAGGAACTTCGGGAGCACCACCATTTTGGCGATCGCTATGCGCCCGGCCAATGAGAGCGGCAGCCGGTTCCAAAGGGGGATCTTGGACTCCAGCCAGTCCACCGCGCGGCCGAAGTTGGCTCTCCAGAGTTCATCCAAGTCTCTGCTCAGCCAAACGCCCAGATACTTAGTGGGCTCCAAAGCCCACACAAAGGGGTAATCAGAATCAAAGGGAGTCATGGCATCCGTTAGAGGGAATAATACAGATTTGTTCCAATTAATCTGAATACCAGAATAGCCACCGAAACGTATCACCTCGCGGACTAGAGGGCTAAGATTCTCCTGAGGGTGACGAACGTAAAGAGTGATGTCGTCCGCATACATGGAGACCAACAGAGCCCGAGCCGCGAAACCAATGCCTCTCTGAGTGTGGTGCTGCCGGAGACGAGCTGCAAGAGGCTCCATAGCGACAGCGAAGAGCATGGGGGAGAGCGGGCAGCCCTGACGGGTACCGCGCCCGATAGGAATGGGCTCAGAAATCTGTCCGTTGATGCGAAGACGAGCGGTGGGCAGAGTATACAGCAGTAACACCTTGCGTATGAAGACCTGACTGAAGCCCAGGCGGGGGAGAAGGTAGAACAAGAAGGGCCATTCCAAGGTGTCGAAAGCCTTGGTGGCATCGAGGAAAGCTGCCACTGCCGGAAGCGACGGGTTAATTTGATGAAGGACGGAGAAGATGGTCCGGAGATTGTGAGAAGTGGCGCGACCGGGGATAAATCCAGATTGATCAGGAAGGGCAATGCGCGGCATGAGCGGAAGTAGGCGGGAAGCAAGTAGCTTGGCAAAGATTTTGTTGTCAGTATTGATGAGGGAGAGGGGGCGGTAGGAGTCTCTCTGTTCGGGGGGCTTGTCTGGCTTGAGAAGCAGGGTTAAGAGAGCCTCGCGCAGCGACGGGGGGAAATGGCCCGACTCAAAGGACTCGTTATACATGGCAGCTAGATGGGGGACCAAAAGGGGGGCAAAGGCCTTATAAAAGGAGGCCGGCAGGCCGTCGGAGCCGGGGCCCTTATCACCAGGCAAACTGTTTATGGCCGCGAAAATTTCCTCCTTGGAGAAGGGCTCATCTAGGAATTCCCGATGCGGATCGTCAAGCCAGAGGAGCTGAAGAGTATCAAAGTATTGATCAAGAACTTCGCAAGATGGGACTGAACCGGCCGAGTAAAGTTGTGTGTAGTATGCAGTGAAGCGTGCTTTGATTTCTTTGGGGGAGGTAGTGCGGGAAGGTCCGCCGTCGTGCAGGGCAGTAATATACCATGCCGCGCGAGGCCGACTGAGGAGGTTAGCCAGAGTCTTGCCTGGGCGATCGCCCTCACCAAAACGACGCGCCCGCGCCTCTCTGCCAAGGAAAGCCAGTTCCCTATCTGCCTTGTCAGAGAATTCGGTCAGCTTCTGGCGTATCTGCGCGAGCGTATCAGCATTCGGGTGCTGAGCATGAGAGGTGTCCAGCAATTTGATCTCCCTTTCAATCCTATCCAGAGTGCCACGGATGGAGCGCAGAACACCGGATTGCTTGGAGATGCATTCCCCACGGATTACAGTCTTGAAGCCCTCCCAGAGCGTGGAGGGGGAGTCCACCGATCCCTCATTGAGCTCAAAATAGTTTACGATTGCAGTCTGTAATTCGTCGCAGAAGACCGAATCGCGAAGTGCGTTGGGAGGGAGCCGCCATGAGAAGGCACGGCAGGGGGAGTGGGGGAGATGGAGGGATATGCTGACAGGAGCGTGGTCAGAGAGAGTATGCGCCATATGCTCTACCGAAGTTAGCCAGACTAGTACGTCCGGGGTAGTGATCCATAAGTCCAGTCGGGACCAGCAGCCACGAGACCCAGTGACACACGTGCCCTCAAGCGCCGCAGGGTGAGCATGACGCCACGCGTCGAACAATGAGTTGTCTAGGAGGATGGAGTTGAGGAGTGAAGCCGCACGCGGGTGGGAAGCGTAGTAGCTAGACCGGTCCAGGGAGGCAGACAGAGTCACATTGAAAATGCCCCCCCAGAGGAGAGCAGCAGGGCCAAGGGATGAGATGCGGTGCCAAACCTGAGCGAAGAAATCCGGGTCGTCGCAATTGGGGCCAAATATTGCCACAAGTGTCAGAGGCTGGGCCCGCAGGGTGCCGTGGAGTATTACGAAACGCCCGCCAGGGTCAGCGAACACTTGAGAAGTTTGCCATGGGAGCCCCCTGCGCAACAGTATGGACACCCCCGAGAATAGTTGGAGTAAAAGGAGGAGTGGATTTCGCCCCAGTGCCGGGAAAGGAGTCTAGAAGCAGTAGGCAGCATAAGATGAGTCTCTTGTAAAAAGCAGATGTCCACCTTATGACGAATGAGATGGGCGTGAACCAAACGTGCCTTGCGGTAGTCATTAAGCCCATGGACATTCCAAGTCCAGAGTGTAGTGTCAGTCATGGTACAACACGCAGTGGAGGGACCTCCATGGGTAATGGCATAAAGGGCAGGAGCTGCGTGCATTCGCAATGGGCGGTGTAATGGGATGTGTGAGCATAGAGCAGTGCAATAATCAAGGGAACATCTCGACATAATACAAACAGACATAGCGCGTAATCGCTAGAGTGGGCCAACAAAGCAGGCACAGCAAACCCCTCGACCGATATCTGGATAGCGTGGGGGAAACAACTTATTACAGAGAAGCCGTGTACAAAAGACTGTGCAAGAGCAAACAACAAGGCATCAGAGGGAGGTCGCAGATCCCACCCCCCAAATTCCCAACCCCCCGAGCCCTCTCCCAAAACAAAAAACCCCAGAAGAACCCCCAACCCCACGCCCACTCCAACCCCCCAAACAGGCTGAGATACCACCCAAACCCACCCCAGGAACCCACAACCTGGAAGGGAAAAATCTGCGTCTGTAATGGGAATTATCCCGTGGGGGTATGGCGGTGCCCAGCGTACACCCCTGCCAAAGAGGCAGGGTGGCCAGGCCGTTAGCGTAAGCAAACATCAGGAGTAAACTTCAAAGAGTAAAGGAACAGCACATCAGAGACAAATAGACTAGTGGAGATGCCACAGGGGGCCAATGGAGCCCAATGGCCTGAAGAGGAACCACAGACCAAGCGATCAAGCAGTCCAAAGGGTGCACAATCAAGATTCTGGGACCAGGTTAGTCATTGTCACTAAGGTTGTCATCGGCAGCAGCTTGGGAGTTGCCGGGCGAAGAACGGTGGGACTTGTCAAGTTTTTTTAGCAAACGCCAGCGCCTCTCTTGGATCCGGGAAAGTGAGAGTCTTTGTGCCTTGTTTGATGCGCAGTTTAGCCGGGTACGCCAGTGAGTAGGAGATCTCATGCTTCTGGAGGATCCATTTGGCTGGTAGAAACTCACGGCGCGCCGCCTGAACCGCGACAGTATAATCCGGGTAGAACGAGAGGGAGTTACCCTGGTGGCGAATGTCCCCTTTTTCCCTGGCCGCCCGGAGGATGGCGTCGCGGTCCCTGAAGTTCAATATTTTGGCAATGATGGGGCGGGCCGGCAGGCCGGGGCCCGGACGGGGGCCAAGGGAACGATGGGCGCGCTCAACAATAAAGACCGATGAGAGAACGTCGCCAAAGAGCTCACGAGTCAGTTGCTCCACATAGTCCTCCATGTGGGAGATGTTGGTGGACTCAGGCACTCCAGTGATACGAAGGTTGCTCCTGCGTGAGCGCGCTTCCAAATCTTCGTTCTTGTCGCGGATAATAGCTAGTATCTTATCCATTTTCAGCAGTTTCTGGCAGTCCTGGGTAGCGGCGTCCTCCGCGTCCGACACCCTGGTCTCAACTTGAAGGAGTCGGGCATCGTGGGAATCAACCCGGGCTTTCACTGCGTCCAGACGGGCCGAGAGCTGATCCAGCTGTGCCGCGATAGTGGTGACCGTGGATTTAACGTCCAGCATAATGGCCTTCAGGTCGTCCTCACGGGATTGCGCCATTTCAGACGGAGCCGAGAGGTCACCTCCGTCCGCACCGGCACCCTCCTGGCGCGTCTGGCGGCGTTGATCAAAGGTGATCTTGGGCTGCTTGGGGTCAGTTCTTCCCATGGCCGGGGGTCACAGGAGAATGAAGCAGCCTGACAACAGAGGATAGGCCGCAAGTGGAGAGGAGGAAGCCAAAGTACCCAAGGCACGGCCGGTCAGCAGAGGAGAGTCGTGAGGATGGGCTCAGCGGATAACTGAGGGAGAGGAAGGATTCCAATGAGCGTGCAGTCCGGCACCAGGCGGCCACCACAGACAGCCAGCCGACCAGTCTATTTAAGGAGGAGGCAGCAGGGGCCGGCCCACAGCGGACTGGCTTGAGCGATCTGCCACGGGCAGCAACGACTACAAAAGGAGCCAGCACCAGCACAAGTGTAAAGGGAGCCACTGGGACACAGACCAATGGAAACCGCAGCACCACGGGGACACCTAGTACCAAGCGGGGGACAGGTAGCTGGGTCCGCAGGAGAAAGGAAAAGCCAGGTGAGTTAGGCACTGGGCCAGAAATAACGTGAGGATCAGCACTGTGCAGAAGCCATGAGTCGCCTATCAACGCTGCAGCAGGACCCAGCAGGGGGCAACCAGCAAGCGTAGCGCTGTAGGCAGTGTCTCTGCCGAAAACAGAGGAAGGGCGGTCCAATGGCACAGTAATTGTGATCCAATCAGCAAGGCCCGGGATGAGGGGCCGGCGGGCAGTGGCGTCCGCCGACCACGGCAGCAGTGGACGAGCTCGGAGGCGGCAAGCAGGAGCACCGCGTCGGACGCCTCTGAGGGAGATCCGCGTCTCACCAGCCAAGACCGCTGCAGCAGGAGGGCCCAGCCGCTGAAAGGCCGATCCAGCAGCCGCCGGCCGCAGATGTCAGGGAGTCGGAGGCCGCAGCAGGCGGGGGGCCGCACAGCGCGGGGGAGTCAAGGGGAGCGCGCTGCCCACTTCGCAAGGCCCGATGGAGGACGCCTGAAACCACGGGCACCTGAGAGGTAAAAAGGCGCCCGAGAGTACGTAGGCCGGGCCAGGCGGTGCGACAAAAAGCGCCCCCTACCCCGCCGCCGCGCGCCCCCACAACCGCAAACCTACCGGCTCCGACGACCGTGGAGTGGAGGCACTGCGAAGGGCGATGGTCCGGTCACAGATCCAGGTCCCGCGGTCGACTCCAAGCGGGCCGGAAGGGCCGCGCGCGCCACAGGGCCCTGGCCCGGGGCTCACGCAGCACCGTAGCTCATCACAACAGCGACCCAGGAAGGCGGTGAAGGGCTCAAAGCACGCCACGAGAGAAGGTGAGTGGCGATGTGCTAGTTCCGGGCGGCGATGAGATAGATGACTGCAGGATTCTTAAGGATATTAGGCTTGGCCAGCAGAGCCCACTCAAGGTGCGGCCATTTTGCAGCCGGCTAAGCCACGCCCCCGCCAGAAGCATTCTTGCAGTCCTTTTATCACCAGTGTTTTGTCAGTCGTCTTTATATTGTCAGTGAAGAAACCTCCTCAGTCCTCTATCCATTGCCGGTTTAGAAACCAGCAATGACGCCGCCTCCAATGAACACCCCCGTCAGCTCACGTAGGGAGAAGATTGGAAATCGGATATCGTGCCAAGGAGGCAGATGTCCTCAAGCGGTAAGCGCTAATCACGTGGCTTCACACTTTTGTCAGATCAGCCTAACCGGCGACACACCATGAACAATGGACAAGGTCTTCCTCATCTTGCATCAGGCCTCTGTACAAGCAGTATTTGCGCACGCCGATGAAGGCTTCATGACTTTTTCCTGCCTCAGATCTCGTGCTGGCTGTAGCCGAATTCGCTCGGCACACAGCGACTCTTAAAATTGACACGTCACACACTGTGGCTCCTTCCCTTAAAAATCTTCACAAATATTGTTGCGGCACAATGCGAAAGTCCTCACCTGCCCATTGCCAGGACACTGCAACACTTTCCTTATCATTTTCTAAGGGATGACATGCCTGTATGTTAAACACGGTCAATAAAGCTTGGGTTCCTTCACACTCCCAGGACTCCGACCTCTCTTCTATCCTCATTGAATTTTTAAAAAGTGCAGGACACCATAACATGTCAGAGATAAGGAATTTATTTCTCCCAGGCAGGTTGATCAATTGTTCTTTTTGCATTTGTCACCCCAGATGGGACAGGTGTGTCCAGATGTTGATCCCATGCTCACCATGCCACTGGATCCAAGCTATCCTGGCTGAAGAGGGGTGAAGCAGGGTCTAGTTTTTACCATATAGTGCCCCAGGCCCATTCTGTCCACATCTGAAGCATAAGAGTCTCAATTGTCCCTGCCCTCCTGTATACTCAGATGTATCTCTCCTATGACCTCTTCATGTACATCTTTCTTGATATCAAGATGTAGCAATAAGAGGATGTGTCTGTCATTTAGGAGAACAAAATTGGCCAAGAGTAGGAGTGGGGGCCGACTGGGCCAACTGGGACTTTCCACAGTTTGTATTCTTCTGCTTTCTTACAAAACGTTTCCGAGAAGTGATGCAAATCATTTTCGATAAATGTTCAATTTCATTATGATTTATGGTCAAACATCAAGTGGCCTTTTCGTAAACCTTTGTAATGTAGTGTCACTTCTGTGTTCCTAATATTTCCAAGAAGTGACCAAGGTGCATCATGTTCTGCGGTCAAAGGACCTGCTAATGTCATGATTCTGTGGTCAATAGTTCTTCATTAAAAGAGTATAAAAGAGCTGCTCTCAGTCCATTCGACGGACTACCTCGCAAAAGTGATCCCTTGGGTCATGACGCGTGTGTATGCCCCCTTAGCCATCTTCTCTAGCATCTTTGGCTGAGGCTATAATACTTATTGTATTTTGAAATTCATTCTCTCTCTCCCACTTTCCTTTGCATTGCCATTATTTTAGAATTTACTAGATTGCATGGTTTTTCTCTTCGTTTCAAATATGTCCCTGACACCTGGTCTTTGCTAAGACTGCGTAGCTGTAAATTGTTTCTTCAAATAAATTGTGCCACTCTTGATTCAGTTCCTGCATCTCACACGTGTATTTCCTTATTTTAGATAGAGCACCCCTGCTCAAATTAAGGTGGTGTAGTCCACCCCAAAAAAAACACCCTCTAACAGTTGGCACCCCAGATGGGACGTGCATAGACTTTCCAGCCTGCAACGAGATGGAACTTTCCCTGTGGCAGCGGCCGGACGTTGCCCTTTGGTGCCTCTTTCTGACTGAACAGCCACAGCACACACGGGTAAGTCAAAGAGCCTTTGTTTTTTTCTCTTTACCTTGTCCCGATGTTATGTTTGGCTGTGGTCGGTCAGGCACTCGTGGGTGCGACGCGGCCCAAACCACAGTCCTTGCTCCCTTGTGTCTTGCCACATCAAAGAACTCTCTTTAAGGTAACACACGTATGCAGGTGCTGAGCCAGGAGTCAGTGTTAGCTTTCGGCAGTTAAAATTGTGGGTTTTCATTTACCATCCATGATCTTTTGCATATATATTTTTTCATATCGCCTGTCTAAAATAAGACAGGGCATCTATCTAATTAGCACAGATAGGTAAGGGGAAATAGCGCCTTGCGTTTTCCAGCTCTCGCGGGTTCTGAAAGGGTCAGAACTCCAGAAAAAGTGATTGTCAGTTCACGTCATGTGGGTGGCACTAGAGGTTTCGCGATAGCAGATATTAGACATCTCCAGCTTTTGCAAGTGATCGTTAGTATATAAATTTCATTTCTGGCAAGACAATTAAAATAGCTAACAAATAAATGACAAGTGATCATCAGTAGTGACTGGCAAGGGAAATTATAGTGCTTAGGAAGGTATTACAAATGTCCAGCTTCTGCAAGTGATCGTCAGCAGTGTCTGGCAAGGGAGCTTATTTAGTGCTAAAGAGCATTAGCAAAATCCAGCTTCTAAAGGAAATAAGTTAACAGCTGATAGACAAAAATAAATAGCTTTATAATATCGTCGCATTTTAGTAGAAAAGTATTTCTAACTGCGTAGAAAATAAAGGGAAGTGCTTCGCTTTCAAAAAATATTCTCCGTGGTTTCCTGTTCTTTCCGTGCGAAGCAGAAAATAAATGCTCCTTTTTTTATTAACATATCTTACATCGTCCGATCTTTTCTTTCCACTCTTCTGGCAAACAGTTGCACAGTTTCGGCTCTTGAATAATTGTGAAGGAATTGTCGATTGTTTTCTCATGTACAAATAGTTGCCTGGTTGCATGGCAAATTTATGGTCCTTTTTTTTCTCTGCATTTTCTATTAACTCGGTTGCGGTTTTTCTTCCAGGAACGGTGCCTGGTGCATCGATTCTAATTGTGTTTCATTTTTTAGCGAGAAAAAATGTAGGTGCATAAAATAAAATTGTGTATGTATATGTCGTGTGCATGTTAGCCTGTCGAATTTTGTTAACTATATGTGTCCCCTGTTATATTCCCTGATTAGCTTGAGCACACAATGCCACCCCCTGCCCCCTGTCATGCCGGTAGATTATAAATGCTTTGAAATACATTGGTACATTTAACTGGAAACATCGGCTTATAATTCCTGTTAATAAAAGTATTAGGAATTACTAAAATAGGCTCACGAGTGGAAGGAAGTACTTAAGCGGAGAACATTGGAACAGTGCCTAAGGGCTTCCACTCGATTTATGTTTTTGATGAGCACCAGGAAGGCTCACACACGTAATGATTAATAACCACCAGGAAATAACAGACATATGGACGCAGTTACACTACATGTACCATGATATGCATTAGCAGGCAACACGCAAGGTATTGCACCCCACATGCAGCCGCAGTACCAAGCAATTCAGTCCCAAATAATTTACTCCTACTTGCCTCCAATTCAACAACAGGCCAGGCAGTAAAGAATGCAACCCGTTCAGGCAGTAGCAGTAGCCCGAATGCAGGAGGTACAGCCACAGAGCACACGCAGTTAGCTAATACAGATGAGATTTTTGAAATTGTGGCTCATGAACAAGGAAGTTAGTGACACTGGACTAAGAGCAACGTAAATATCGAGCAGATATTGAATAGTAGACAGAAGGAATGAATTAGCTAAATAAGACTGTTCTTCTCTCCCGATTTCATGTGCACAGAACTAGGGAGAGAAGAGGGGAGACAAATTGATGGAATGGAATGCACACAAACTACACCCAATTTTCGTCTTGGATCAAAATATAGGTCCAATACATTATTCTAGGCCCTTAGGAGCAAAAGACTAGAAAATACGGCGTATTACACAACATGCATGACACATAACTCACCTCAGTTGGGTCTGTGGGGGCCTGTGTTGGTTCAAATGCTACCAGGTCTACTCAGCATTTCATCATTCTGAGGTGGATAGATGCGGGGTCTGTTCAGCCCTTCTTCATTCTGAGGTGGATAAAATGAGTACCATTGAGTTGGGGAACAATATGGATCTGCTATTTAGTGCCAAAATACCGTTCTGAGTGAACGTGCGCTTTACAAAAAAAACATGTTATGTTAAAATAGGCTCTATTTAGCATAATGAACAATTGAACACAACAGATGTTTTTTTGATGTTACGAGGTATTGAAGGGTTAAAAGATTTTCTCTTGGGCTGCCGTTATATTAACGCTCCTGGCTGGCCACAGATTTTGGGCGTTGAGCCAGGCAAGAAAGATGTAATGCAATAGATTTCCTGTGTTTACAAAAGGAACAGGAAATTTGAAAATAAACATATATATTTGTATATAGTTGGCAGAACACAAAGAGCTGTGTGAATGAATTAACAGTATTGAGAAACAAATATAGTTTTAGTGTATAAGTTTCCTGTCCCGTACAACAGACTATGTCAAGTGCATTGAGAAATATTATTGTTGTTTCAAGGAATAGTTTTAAAGAATGAATTTGGAGAGACTGATTCTCTTCCCCACCGTGGCAGACATGCCTATATTGAACAAAGTTAGAAAAGGAGAACAAGAGAAATTAAAATGCCTGGGATCACACAATTTGGTAAAGGGGGAAGATGAGATTAAATACAGGGTTTCAGGTTTGACGTTATGCAGTTTAGTGACTGGGTATGTATATATCTATATATATATATGCTTCGCTCCTCTATGACCACTGTACTAAAGCAACACTCCTGACCAACCACCTCTTTGCTTGGCATCACTTAAAAAAATGGTGCTGGGTTCGGTGTGGGCTTGGTTCGTTTGCTCACAGACTTCCCTCATTTACGTATCGGTTTTAGGGTCCACTTTGGTACAGAGACAAGAGATGCGTAGGAATAGATTACTACAGATAGCCGCCACACGGACTTCCCCCACACACGCCCCAGTGCTAGGAAATGCGCTTTCGGAGTTAGCCCCTTCGCTGCTAGGCCTTTTCCCCCCCTGTGCTAAGCCTTTTTTTGGCTATTTGGGGGAGTTCGCGCTTAGGCCTCTGTAACTTTCTGACCACATAAGGTATCCACGTCAAATTTGCGTCCTTTTTTTCCAACATCATGGGGATTCTAAATGTACCCAGAGTTTTTGGATTCCCCTGGAGGGGACCCAGAAATTAGCCAAAATACAGCTAAATTTGGGTTTTTGGGGAAAAATGCGAAAAAAGGGCTACAGATGAAAGCGTCTGGTTTTTTCCCTGAAAATGGTATCAAAAAAGAGGTTGTGGTGCTGAAATCACCATCTTCCCAGCTTTCAGGGACAAGCAGACTTTTGTCAGAAAACCAACATTTTTTACACAGTTTTGGCATTTTTCTGGGACATAGCCTATTTTTGCTATTTTTTGTGCTTTCAACCTCCTTCCAGTTAATGGTAGAAATAGGTATGAAAGCAATAATGGATCCTAGAAAGCTATACATTTTGGAAAAGTAGACAAAATTCTGAATTCAGCAAGGGGTCATTTGTGTAGATCCATTAAGGTTTCTTTATAGAAACTAACAGTTAAATATAGGAAAAATTGAAAATTAGTTGAAAAAAACAGCCTTTCGTGTCAACGTTTTCACCTGTAACTTCTTCTAATTATGACAGCTCTTTGAAAGCAATATACCGTTACATCTGCTGGACCTTACGGGTTGTGGGGATATATAGGACTTGTAGGTTCACCGAGAACCCGATGAACCCAGAGCCAAAAACTGAGCGGCAACTTGCAATGGTTTTTTATTATGTACCGGGTATATAGCAATTATTCTGGGAAAATGTATACATGGAAAAATCGGTATGAAAGACACCTATGTATTTCTGAAATGGGAACAAAATATAGAGTTTAGAAACAGTAGATATTTGCACATTTCCGAAATTGGGAATACTCATACTAGCATGAGAATTATCGGTCATTTTTGAAAATGACTTCTTTTTTACACATTGTCTTTCATTTGGAAGGCAGAAATGCAACGAAAGTCAATAGGTAATAACAGTTGCTTTACAAATCTGAATTACCTTAAGTCTCCCGATAAAAATAATACCTCACTTGTGTGAGTAGGCATAGTGCCCACGACAGGAAACGGCTCAAAACGCAACATGAACACACCACATTTTCACAATGAAAAATTACCCTTTTTTTGCAAAGTGCCTAGCTGTAGTTTTTGAACCCTAGCTCTGCCGGCACTGAGGGAAACCTAGTAAACCTATACATTTTTGAAAACTAGACACCCAGGGGAATCCAGGATGGGGTTACTTGACTGCCTCTCACCAGGTTCTGTTACCCAGAACCCCTTGCAAACCTAAGAAATTGTCAAAAAAAACACATTTTCCTCATATTTCTGTGGTGGAAAGTTCTGGAATCTACGTGGAACCACAAATTTCCACCCACCCAGCGTTCCCCAAAGTCTTCCGAGAAAAATGGTACCTCACTTGTGTGGGTAGGCCTAGTGCCCGCGACAGGAAACGGCGCAAAACGCAACGTGGACACACCACAATTTCACAGTGAAAAATGACCCTTTTTTGGCAAAGTGCCTAGCTGTAGTTTATTAATCCTAGCTCTGCCGGCACCTAGGAAAACCTAGCAAACCTATACATTTTCGAAAACTAGACACCCAGGGGAATCCAGGATGGGGTGACTTGACTGCCTTTCACCAGGTTCTGTTACCCAGAATCCCTTGCAAACCTAAACAATTGTCAATAAAAAACAAATTTTTCTCACATTTCTGTGGTGGAAAGTTCTGGAATCTGCGTGGATCCACAAATTTCCACCCACCCCGCGTTCCCCAAAGTCTTACGAGAAAAACGGTACCTCACTTGTGTGGGTAGGCCTAGTGCCCGCAACAGGAAATGGCGCAAAACGCAACGTGGACACACCACAATTTCACAGTGAAAAATGACCCTTTTTTGGCAAAGTGCCTAGCTGTAGTTTTTGAACCCTAGCTCTGCCGGCACCTAGGGAAACCTAGCAAACCTATACATTTTTGAAAACTAGACACTCAGGGGAATCCAGGATGGGGTGACTTGACTGCCTCTCACCAGGTTCTGTTACCCAGAATCCCTTGCAAACCTAAATAATTGTCCAAAAAAACACATTTTCCTCACATTTCTGTGGTGGAAAGTTCTAGAATCTGCGTTGATCCACAAATTTCCACCCACCCCGCATTCCCCAAAGTCTTTCGAGAAAAACGGTACCTCACTTGTGTGGGTAGGCCTAGTGCCCGTGACAGGAAACGGCGCAAAACGCAACGTGGACACTCCACAATTTCACAGTGAAAAATGACCCTTTTTTGGCAAAGTGCCTAGCTGTAGTTTTTTAACCCTAGCTCTGCCGGCACCTAGGGAAACCTAGCAAACCTATACATTTTTGAAAACTAGACACTCAGGGGAATCCAGGATGGGGTGACTTGACTGCCTCTCACCAGGTTCTGTTACCCAGAATCCCTTGCAAACCTAAATAATTGTCCAAAAAACACATTTTCCTCACATTTCTGTGGTGGAAAGTTCTAGAATCTGCGTTGATCCACAAATTTCCACCCACCCCGCATTCCCCAAAGTCTTTCGAGAAAACGGTACCTCACTTGTGTGGGTAGGCCTAGTGCCCGTGACAGGAAACGGCGCAAAACGCAACGTGGACACTCCACAATTTCACAGTGAAAAATGACCCTTTTTTGGCAAAGTGCCTAGCTGTAGTTTTTAACCCTAGCTCTGCCGGAACATAGGGAAACCTAGCAAACCTATATATTTTTGAAAACTAGACACCCAGGGGAATCCAAGATGGGGTGACTTGACTGCCTCTCACCAGGTTCTGTTACCCAGAATCCCTTGCAAACCTAAAAAATTGTCAAAAAAACCACATTTTCCTCACATTTCTGTGGTGAAAAGTTCTGGAATCTGCGTGGATCCACAAATTTCCACTCACCCCGCGTTCCCCAAAGTCTTCAGAGAAAAATGGTACCTCACTTGCGTGGGTGGGTCAAGGACCCGTGACAGGCAAGGGCCCAAAACCTATTGAGGCGACATCAAAATTACCTATCACAAACCAACCTGGTTTTGCAAGGGGGGTCCCATGAGGTTTTGGCCCTGGGCTCGGCGACCATCTAGGGAAACCTACCAAACACACACATTTCTGGAAACTAGACACCCGAGTCCAGCAAGGTATGGCTTGCGTGGGTCCCCTAACGTTTTCCTACCCACAATCCCCTGCAAACCTCAAATTTAGCTGAAAAAATCACTTTGTTCTCTAATTTCTGTGTGGGAAAGTTCTAGAATCTACGTGGATCCACAAATTTCCTACCACCCAGCGTTCCCCCAGGTCTCCCGATAAAAATGATACCTCACTCGCGTGGGTGGGTCAAGTATCCGCGACAGGCAAGGGCCCAAAACCTATTGAGACGACATCAAAATTACCTATCACAAAACAACCTGGTTTTGCAAGGGGGGTCCCATGAGATTTTGGCCCCGGGCTCGGCGGTCATCTAGGGAAACCTACCAAACCCACACATTTCTGAAAACTAGACACCCGGGGGAGTCCAGCGAGGTATGGCTTGTGTGGGTCCCCTAATGTTTTCCTACCCAGAATCCCCTGCAAACCTCAAATTTAGCTGAAATAATCACTTTTTCCATACATTTTTGAGTGCGATCACCGTGCCGGCACAAATGTCCTACCCCACAGCGTTCCCCTTGTTCATCCGAGTAAAATGATACCTCACTTGTGTGGGTGGGCCAAAGTCCTGTGACTAGGAAGAGCCCAAAACATAGGGATTTAGAATATAGCTCCGAGAATTCTAAGCGCTACATTTTTCAAAAAATACATTTTTAGCCAGTTCTGCTTTGGACACCCACACAAGTGAGGTATCATTTTACTCGGGAGAACAAGGGGAACGCTGGGTGGTAGGACATTTGTGCCAGCACGGTGATTCCATGCAAAAATATGTGGAAAATATGTTTTTTTCAGCTAAATTTGAGGTTTGCAGGGGATTCTGGGTAGGGAAACATTGGGGGATCCACACAAGCCATACCTCATTGGACTCCCCAGGGTGTCTAGTTTTCAGAAACATGTGGGTTTGGTAGATTTCCCTAGATGGCGGCAAGCCCCGGGCCAAAAAACCAGGTGCCCCCCCAAAACCAGGTAGTTTTGCAATAGGTAATTTTGAAGTCTCCACAATACGATTTGGGCCATTTCCTGTTTCAGCCACTTTGCCTACCCACACAAGTGAGGTACCATTTTTATCGGGAGACCTGGAGGAACGCTGGGTGGGAGGAAATTTGTAGATCCACGCAGATTCCAGAACTTTCCCACACAGAAATTAGAGAAAAAAGTGATTATTTTCAGCAAAATTTGAGGTTTGCAGGGGATTCTGGGTAGGAAAACATTAGGGGACCCATGCAAGCCATTCCTCACTGGACTCCCCCCGGTGTCTAGTTTTCAGAAATGTGTGGGTTTGGTAGGTTTCCCTAGATGGCCGCCGAGCCCGGGGCCAAAAACTCATGGGACCCCCTTGCAAAGCCAGGTTGTTTTGTGATAGGTAATTTTGAAGTCGCCTCAATAGGTTTTGGGCCCTTGCCTGTCGCGGGCACTAGGCCTACCCACACAAGTGAGGTACCATTTTTCTCGGAAGGCTTTGGGGAACATGGGGTGGGTGGAATTTTGTGGATCCACGCAGATTCCAGAACTTTTCACCACAGAAATGTGAGGAAAATGTGTTTTTTCGACAAATTTCTAGGTTTGCAAGGGATTCTGGGTAACAGAACCTGGTGAGAGCCAGTCAAGTCACCCCATCCTGGATTGCCCTGGGTGTCTAGTTTTAAAAAATGTATAGATTTGCTAGGTTTCCCTAGGAGCCAGCAGAGCTAGGGTTAAAAAACTACAGCTAGGTACTTTGCCAAAAAAGGGTCAGTTTTCACTGTGAAAATGTGGTGTGTCCACGTTGCGTTTTGGGCCGTTTCCTGTCGCGGGCACTAGGCCTACCCATGCAAGTGAGGTACCATTTTTCTCGGAAGACTTTGGGGAACGCGGGGTGGGTGGAATTTTGTGGATCCACGCAGATTCCAGAACTTTCCACCACAGAAATGTGAGGAAAATGTGTTTTTTTTGACAATTTTTTTAGGTTTGCAAGGGATTCTGGGTAACAGAACCTGGTGAGAGCCAGTCAAGTCACCCTATCCTGGATTCCCCTGGGTGTTTAGTTTTAAAAAATGTACAGGTTTGCTAGGTTTCTCTATGTGCCGGCTGCGCTAGGGCCCAAAATCCACAGGTAGGCATATTGCTAAAAACAAATCCGTGCCAAGTCGGCTTTCTGACGCCCTGGGGGGATATCGGGGGTGGGCTATTTTTTGGGGAGATGGGGGCATTGGTATGCCCATTCTGGGCAGCCCCCACCCCCACGCATAAAAAAACCAGCGTAATCGCTGGCGTCCAGTGGGCTTGGGCATGCCTGTTTTGGGCAGCCCCCACCCTAATTCAAATTTGCCCAAAAAAAATCCCTGGTGACTAGTGGGCTTTTTGCCCCCCCAGGGGTGCAGATTGGGGGCTAATGCCCCCATCTGCCCCCCAGGGGGGGCAGAAAGCCTACTAGACGCCAGGGATTTTTTGGGGCAAATTTTAATTAGGGTGAGGGCATTGGCATGCCTGTTTGCAAATTTGAATTAGGGTGGGGGCTGCCCAAAACGGGCTTGCCCATGCCCCCACCCCCTCCCCCGCAAAAATTACAGCCTTCCTGCCCCCCTTGGGGGGCAGATGTGGCAGTAGCCCCCAATTTGCCCCCCCGGGGGGGCAAAAAGCCCACTAGACACCAGGGATTTTTGGAGCAAATTTTAATTAGGGTGGGGCATTGGCATGCCCGTTTTGGGCAGCCCCCACCCTAATTAAAATTTGCCCAAAAAATCCCTTGCATCTAGGAGGCTTTCTGCCCCCCCTGGGGGGCAGATGGGGGCAGAAGCCCCCAATCTGCCCCCCGGGGGACAGAAAGCCCACTAGATACCAGGGATTTAAAAAAAAATTATAATTAGGGTGGGGGCTGCCCAATATGGGCATGCCAATGCCCTCACCCCTCCCGCCACAAAGGTACAGTCTTTCTGCCCCCCGGGGGGCAGAAAGCTCACAAGATACCAGGGATTTTTTTAAAAATTATAATTAGTGGTGGGGGCTGCCCATCTGCCCCATCTGCCCCCAGGGGGCAGAAAGACTGTGATTTTGTGGCCGGGGGTGGCGGCATTGGCATGCCCATATTGGGCAGCCCCCACCCCTAATTAAAATATAAACAAAAATCCCTGGTATCTAGTGGGCTTTCTGCCCCCGGGGGCAGATTGGGGGCTACTGCCCCATATGCCCCCCAGGGGGGGGCAGAAAGACTAAATGTGCCCAAATTCTTATGGGGGGAGCAAAGGCCCTTGCCCAAGGGGCTGCTCCCCCCTCCCTGGTGTCTAGTGGGTGGATCCCTGCTTGGAGAGCGCCCTCCTGGGGCAATCCCCAAGCAGGGATCCACTGGGGAGGGGTACCATTGGAAAGGGGAGATTCTCCCCTTTCCAATGATACCTCTCCCATCTTTCTACGTGCTCAGGGGGCTGAGATAGCCCCCTGAGCACGTAGAAAGTGAAACTGAAATGAGCCTAAAGGCTCATTTTAGTTTCGGTTTCTGTGAAATGACGACAGCGTGACGTGCGCGCTGATTGTCATTTCACAGAAACCAGGGAGGGGGCCTCGTGAGCTGGGGAAGCTCTTCCCCAGCTCCAGAGGCTTTGGGGGAGAAAAGGAAATCCCCCTGCTGTCTGCAGCAAAGGGATTTCATGCCCCTGTCCTCATGACGGAATGGTTCTGTCATGAGTACAGGGGCACCGATGCTCATGATGGAACCATTCCGTCATGAGCATCGAAGGGGTTAATTGATGTTTTGAGGTTTTGCAACATTATTATTTTTGGGTTCTTCCCTACGTCCCTAAGAAGTGTACTAGGTTTCCTGTTTTCGGGATGTTTGCATACATATGCTCAATATTCATGTTTCGACCACCTCATGTCTGGTTAGAAATAAAAAATAAGAGGGGAGTACAACTAGATCCCCTAGATTTTATCTATAGGCAGGCTGTAACAGGAAAACATGTCATACCACAGGCCCTACTACAAGTTTCCCACACGTTTGGATCAAAGATGGACCGTGTGTTCACTGTGATATTAAAGCAGCAATAAATTTCAGCAATGCCTGAACAGACTGCTTAAAAATAACATAGGCAAGAGAAGTGCCACAATTGAGCAAAATTGCCTACAAATTACTGTGTTTTCACTAAGACATATTCAAAGTTCTGACCATCACTTAACTCCCCATCAGCTTGTCACTGAACAATGAATAAATGTATCAGTACCAGCAACTAGACCTAAAAGTAAAACTGAAAGTTCTTCTGAAATTATGATAAATGAAATGTAAGAGAATTTGTATGAGTTAACACGCGCTGCCAAGTTCCTTTCCACCTAGATATCCAAGTGGAAGGAGAAGGGCCCCATCGAACATGAGCTCCCACATATCCATCCTGGAACACAGATTTTTGTCCAGAAAAATGTCAGACGGTGATCCACAATTTGAAGGACATTTTAAAGTGATAGACTCTTCACCAACAGCTGTCCGCATTGCCAAGAGGAAAGGATTAACAGAACAGACTTAAGGGTCGACCCTGTACCACCTCAACACTGATCGACGAACTAGAGGAGGGTAACTTGTTCCCATTGACTGTCCCAGAAGACGATGATCGTTTGGTGGTCTATGGACTCAGCAGCCGCCACACAGAAGTGTCCTATGTGAAGTTATGCATTTCTATTATAATATTTTACATTATTGCCGGAGTGGCACTAGGACTGTTTAATTGGTTCGCTGTTATTTCTCATTGTATTGATAAAAAGGCTTGTATTCTTCAAAATGTTGAAGTTGTCAATACCACTGTGCACCCCATGTCACCTCCCATCTACCTGCTAGCACATGTACTAGAAATGGTCCCCGTAGGAAAGCACAAGGTTCAACATCCTCTGCCAGTACCGTCAGCACCCCAAATACCTATGCGCACTGTGTGTTCTCATCCCCTTCCCCTGTTGGAAGCAATAATGCAATAATGTAAATACTGCCCAAGCAGTTAGACAGCATGCTGCTCATGACTCCCTTCACAACAACATGTGGTACAGTGAGATGACCACAATAGGGAGACAGGAAAATAATGAATTCTGTTATGTGGCTCATAGATTCCCCACGCAGTAGGCGTAGATAGACTGATTTTCCTAGGGAAGTATTACCACACACTGTAGAATATCTCTTACACCTGTTCCTCTACAGAATACAGGGGCAAGTTCAGATTATTGAGGCCAACATCTCTAAAGTGTTTGTAAATAGAGCAGTATGGGACCACACCCCAATAAAGCTCGAGGTTATCACTGACAATTCCAGAATAGAGGGGGAGGTAACAAATATATTTTAGATAGAAGTTCCTGATGTTTTACCATATTATGCCCCAGGCCCATTCTGTCCACATCTGAAGCATGAGTCCCTGCCAGCCCAACAGAGGCAGTAGGCCCCATACCCTCCTCTAGTATACTCAGATGTATCTCTCCTATGACCTCTTCATGCACATCTTTCTGAACATCAAGATGTAGCAATAACAGGATGGGTCTGTCATTTAGAAGAACACAATTGGCTAAGAGTAAGGAGTGGGGGCCAACTGGGCCAACTGGGACTTTCCACAGCTTTAGAAATTACAAGTGACCTCTAACCTTTTGTATTCTTCTGCTTTCTTATAAAAAGTTTCCGAGACGTGACGCAAATCATTTTCGATAAATGTTCAATTTCATTATGATTTACGGTCAAACATCAAGTGACCTTTTGGTAAACTTTTGTAATGTAGGTGTCACTTCCTAATATTTCCATGAAGTGGCCACAGTGCGTCATGTTCTGAGGTCAAAGCAGCCGCTTTTGTCGTGATTCTGTGGTCAATAGTTCCGCATGAAATAGGTATAAAATCTCTGCTCCTCAGTCCATTCGGCGACCACCTTCTGCAGTGTCTGACACGCGTCGGTGCTCCCGGTCGACCGCTCTATTTTAGGCATCGTCTTTTGAGGTTGTAGAATTCATGATAGCTTGAGAATCTTTGTCTCTCTCTCTCTGTCTCTCATACCCTCCCTTTCCTTGCATTGACGTAATCTTAAAACGTACAATATTGCATGGTTCAGATTATTATTTGAGACGTGTCACTTTGACACTTGTTATTTACTAAGATTGCACGAAGTTATTTGATAATTAAAAATGTGCTTCTTGACATTTATTGTTTAAACTTGTCTCTTGAAATAAATAGTGCCACTCCTGATTCAGTTCCTGCATCTCACACGTGTATTTCCTCATTTTAGATAGAGCACCCCTGCTCAAATTAAGGTGGTGTAGTCCACCCAAAAAACCACCCTCTATCATCAAGATGTAGCAATAGCAGGATGTGTCTGTCATTTAGGAGAACAAAATTGGCCAAGAATAGGAGTGGGGGCCGACTGGGCCAACTGGGACTTTCCACCTTTTGTATTCTTCTGCTTTCTTATAAAAAGTTTCCGAGAAGTGACGCAAATCATTTTCGATAAATGTTCAATTTCATTATGATTTACGGTCAAACATCAAGTGGCCTTTTGGTAAACTTTTGTAATGTAGTGTCACTTCTGTGTTCCTAATATTTCCAAGAAGTGACCAAGGTGCATCATGTTCTGCGGTCAAAGCACCTGCTAATGTCGTGATTCTGTGGTCAATAGTTCTTCATTAAAAAAGTATAAAAGAGCTTCCCTCAGTCCATTCGACGGACTACCTCGCAAAAGTGATCACTTGGGTCATGACGCGTGTGTATGCCCCTTAGCCATCTTCTCTAGCATCTTTGGCTGAGGCTATAATGCTTATTGTATTTTGAAATTCATTCTCTCTCTCTCACTTTCCTTTGCATTGCCATTATTTTAGAACTTACTAGATTGCATGGTTTTTCTCTTCGTTTCAAATATGTCCCTGACACCTGGTCTTTGCTAAGACTGTGTAGCTGTAAATTGTTTCTTCAAATAAATTGTGCCACTCTGATTCAATTCCTGCATCTCACACGTGTATTTCCTTATTTTAGATAGAGCACCCCAGCTCAAATTAAGGTGGTGTAGTCCACCCCAAAAAAAACACCCTCTAACAGGGGCGATATACCAAAACTGGTCCTAGGATGCTTGTTTCCGGTCCAGAGAGGACCTGGCCTGGCAGTTCGGACCGGACTCTTCCCACGGGGAGCAGGGTCCAGACTGATTTGCATATGGCTGGGTCCAAACTGGGGTGGCATGGTGAGCAAAAAAAACGATGGATTTAGGCCCAGATCTCTTTACTGGGGAAGAGTGTTTGACATTGTTCAGTATTTCGTACATCAATTGTTCTTTTTGCAGCAGTCAAGCATATAGCAGAAAAACATCACTATTTACCCGGCTATTGTCTAAAGAGTAGAGATTCTGTGCTGTTTAGCCTGCAGTTTTTGGAAAACCTCTTACCCCTGACGCTGCCAGCATCCTGTCCTAAGAGTACTCCTTCCTCTTTGTAAATTAGTTACTACCCCAACTCGATGGTCATCAATGGTTAGTGACACCAATTGCAGTCACAAACTATCAATAAAATCCTTTCTGAATTTGAAAGAGGAGGGAGGAAATCCCTTTCATGAACCCTCCTATTTGTAATTCAGAAACAATCACAAAAGTCCTTTTACTAGTCTAAAGAAATGTCCAACTCATAAAAAGGGTTTTGTATAGAATGATAAGTACTTTTGTGGTCACAAATTTGTGATTTTGCAAAATCAGGTGCCTAGTGCTAAAACAGAATTAGAAGTGTCTAAAGGTCCTAAATGTTTGAATGTTTTCAAGATATTTTGACAGACATGGCACAGAATGCTACTCCATTACATTGTAGGTCAAGACACAGAGACCTGGAGGCCTTGTATGGAGCTGTCTCATGCTCCACAAATGCTCCTTCTCTTTTATATGCACTTGCAGATGTGACTAATGATAAAGATGATTAGAACCTTTGCAAGACTAGTTAAAACTGTTTACTCCTCTTAACCCACATAACCCTTTTGATGCGTATATTGGCCAATGCCCGACACGTGCACTACCTCCCTGGTGTGGCGCATGTCCATTGGCCGACACCAGGGAGGGCCCCCTTAAATCCTCCGGTGCAAAGCACTGAAGGTTTCTTTTTTTTTCTTCCCTGGGGGAGACACGGAAGACTTTTCGCATCTCTCCCCACACCCCCTTCCGCACATCTGGGACGTCAGCGCACCGCGAGGCACTCTAACGTCACAGTTTTCCCCTCCGGAGCCAAGGACAAACGCAGGTAAGGCCGCGCTTGACTCCGGTGGGGAAAACAGGCCGAAAATGGCCTCCCTAGCTTTCAAGGAGGCCTTGTTTGAAAGAGGAGAGTCTCCCCTTACAAATGAGGCCTTCCTGAAAGGGTTTGCTGGCCCAGGATCGCAGACGCGCTGTGATCCACGGCCAGGACATGCCCACTAGACACCAGGGATGTCTTGGAGATTCAGCCCTCGTGGAAATGGGCTAACCCGGGGGGCATTTTTTAATTTTTTAAAATGTTGGTTTCCACTGGGGAAGGCGCAATCGCCCCCCTGAGGTTCTTTTTTTAAAAATAAAAATTAAATAAAAATATTGAAATTGACAGGGGTCGGCCCTCCTGTTCACTGGCCGACCCCCTGTGGGGGTAAATTTTGTTTTTATTGATGTGTGGTTTCCCTGGGTCCACAGTCGGCCCCCAGGGAAACAACAGCTTTAAAAAAAAAAGATCTAGAGAAAGAGAGTGAGATCTCTCACTATATATATATATATATATATATATATATATATAATATATATATATATATATATATATATAATATATATATATATATATATATATATATATATATATATATATATATATATATATATATATATATATATATATAAAGAAAGTTACCCGGCAGGTACCAGCTCCACTCCTCTCGGGGTCGGTGCGAGTTCCGGGTGCCGGGACCCGGCTTGAAATTATTCGGAAATCCCGTGGGCAAGTTTGCGCACAAAGAAAAGGACTCGCACACCCGGGTTAGTGTCAGCAAAAAGGTTGTTATTGGCGACGCGTTTCGACCGGAACGGTCTTTTTCACAAGCCAGTTTTGCATTTACAGATCCACCATTTTATCGTGTGTTTACAAAAAATAGAAAAAGGACCAAAACGTCATTCGTCCATCAGTGGAGCTAGACGACAGACTTTTACATGTTATACAAATAAGTCCAAAGAATGCTCAAGAAGTAAAATGCTTACTCAAACATGCATTTTTCATGTTCTAAATTAGATCAATTACAAAAGCAAAATCATTATATGATTTATGTCCATTTTATGAGCACAAAATGTTACTTAACCATGTGAATACAATCCTGGCCTTGTGGCCTATTATATGGCTATGGTATACTGATCCATAATATGGTCCTTCAATATTCAGTGATATCAGGCCAACCTGCCACTACTGTAATAGGATGTCCTGTGTGTATTCCAAAAGTACTACCCTAAATTTTAAAGAAACTCAAAAAGTGAGGGGGGTTATATACAAGGGTGCCTCACTACAAAAACTGTGATTGGTGGGTGAATGGTGCAAAATTAATAAATAAAACACAACAAGGAGAGCAAGGGATAAGCAGTTTCTACTAGTGTCAAACCGATTAGCCACAAATTGCCATTACACATGGTCCCATACCCTCATAGATTAGTAAGTATATTTGAGAACAGAAATACTGCTATCTGAAAGAATCAATTGATTAAGGAATAAATCAGGTAAGTAGGATAAGTGTTGCATTACATATGTAAGGGGAAGGTCAAATACAGGTTGCGCTTCATGTGAAGTTACCAACCTGCTGATGCTGTGTCAAGGAGGAGGAGGAGGATAATGTACCGTGATTCCAAAATTCTCAGTTGTTTTTCACGGTCACCCCCTCTGGGGCTTGCCAGCACCCTGTCAATACCAAAGAACGAAAAACCGTTGACATCTTTGTTATGATGTCATCCTCCTCGAAACCAAGAGCCCTTTTGTGCTGAACGAAGATGAAGAGTAGTTCGTCCATATTGGATGAGTACCCCCACTGACTTATTGACTTTATTTGCTTTCAATGTGATCCCCGATTTCTCTGTATATGCTATGGCCGGGTGGAGGGCTCTCTGCCTTGACACAGCATCAGCAGGTTGGTAACTTCACATGAAGCGCAACCTGTATTTGACCTTCCCCTTACATATGTAATGCAACACTTATCCTACTTACCTGATTTATTCCTTAATCAATTGATTCTTTCAGATAGCAGTATTTCTGTTCTCAAATATACTTACTAATCTATGAGGGTATGGGACCATGTGTAATGGCAATTTGTGGCTAATCGGTTTGACACTAGTAGAAACTGCTTATCCCTTGCTCTCCCTTGTTGTGTTTTATTTATTAATTTTGCACCATTCACCCACCAATCACTGTTTTTGTAGTGAGGCACCCTTGTATATAACCCCCCTCACTTTTTGAGTTTCTTTAAAATTTAGGGTAGTACTTTTGGAATACACACAGGACATCCTATTACAGTAGTGGCAGGTTGGCCTGATATCACTGAATATTGAAGGACCATATTATGGATCAGTATACCATAGCCATATAATAGGCCACAAGGCCAGGATTGTATTCACATGGTTAAGTAACATTTTGTGCTCATAAAATGGACATAAATCATATAATGATTTTGCTTTTGTAATTGATCTAATTTAGAACATGAAACATGCATGTTTGAGTAAGCATTTTACTTCTTGAGCATTGTTTGGACTTATTTGTATAACATGTAAAAGTCTGTCTTCTAGCTCCACTGATGGATGAATGACGTTTTGGTCCTTTTTCTATTTTTTGTAAATACACGATAAAATGGTGGATCTGTAAATGCAAAACTGGCTTGTGAAAAAGACCGTTCCGGTCGAAACGCGTCGCCAATAACAACCTTTTTGCTAACACTAACCCTGGTGTGCGAGTCCTTTTCTTTGTGCGCAAACTTGCCCACGGGATTTCCGAATAATATATATATATATATAAACAAAGTTCGCCACCACCATCGCCTCACACGGACAAAGGACGAAAAGTGGACCCAATGGTTCTTGGTGCAAATCAGGTGTAGTTTATTTTGTGCCCAGCAAATCCGCCATTACGCGTTTCGACCCCCACTCGCTGGCAATTCTGGGACTAGTAGTCAATTCCTAGCTAGACAACTCACCTGAAAGCTATTGGAATCTGAAATAAAGGGGATGTTCTAGTGGCTAATGCGAGTCCTTCTTTGCTCACTTTGCCCAAGAAGAAGAGCGTCCAGCTTGAAACGCGTCGGCATCATAGTGAGGTGATTGGAGTCACAACCGGAGGCTTTTCAATTGTCAGCTGTATTCCAACCAGCGAGTGCTTCTCACGAAACGGCAATTTTTATTTACATAATGTGGTCCTGCCTGGGCCACGAGCAAGCACCACCACGAAATCCCAGTGGGTCTGTGGCAGCCTACGTAGGCAGCATTTCACGGAGCTAGTTGGTGCTGCCATATGGAAAAGAACTGTGCGGGACTTTTTAATTCACCCTGGTTTATAAAAAGTGCAAATTGTGACAGCAACCCACATGGGGATTATTTATTTGCCTACTAGTCCCAGAATTCCTAGCGAGACAACTCACCTGAAAGCTATTGGAATCTGAAATAAAGGGGATGTTCCAGTGGCTAATGCGAGTCCTTCTTTGCTCACTTTGCCCATGAAGAAGAGCGTCCAGCTTGAAACGCGTCGGCATCATAGTGAGGTGATTGGAGTCACAACCGGAGGCTTTTCAATTGTCAGCTGTATTCCAACCAGCGAGTGCTTCTCACGAAACGGCAATTTTTATTTACATAATGTGGTCCTGCCTGGGCCACGAGCAAGCACCACCACGATATCCCAGTGGGTCTGTGGCAGCCTACATAGGCAGCATTTCACGGAGCAGGTTGGTGCTGCCATATGGAAAAGAACTGTGCAGGACTTTTAATTCACCCTGGTTTATAAAAAGTGCAAATTGTGACAGCAACCCACATGGGGATTATTTATTTGCCTACTAGTCCCAGAATTCCTAGGAGACAACTCACCTGAAAGCTATTGGAATCTGAAATAAAGGGGATGTTCTAGTGGCTAATGCGAGTCCTTCTTTGCTCACTTTGCCCATGAAGAAGAGCGTCCAGCTTGAAACGCGTCTGCATCATAGTGAGGTGATTGGAGTCACAACCGGAGGCTTTTCAATTGTCAGCTGTATTCCAACCAGCGAGTGCTTCTCACGAAACGGCAATTTTTATTTACATAATGTGGTCCTGCCTGGGCCTCGAGCAAGCACCACCACGATATCCCAGTGGGTCTGTGGCAGCCTACGTAGGCAGCATTTCACGGAGCAGGTTGGTGCTGCCATATGGAAAAGAACTGTGCGGGACTTTTTAATTCACCCTGGTTTATAAAAAGTGCAAATTGTGACAGCAACCCACATGGGGATTATTTATTTGCCTACTAGTCCCAGAATTCCTAGCGAGACAACTCACCTGAAAGTTATTGGAATCTGAAATAAAGGGGATGTTCTAGTGGCTAATGCGAATCCTTCTTTGCTCACTTTGCCCATGAAGAAGAGCGTCCAGCTTGAAACGCGTCGGCATCATAGTGAGGTGATTGGAGTCACAACCGGAGGCTTTTCAATTGTCAGCTGTATTCCAACCAGCGAGTGCTTCTCACGAAACGGCAATCTTTATTTACATAATGTGGTCCTGCCTGGGCCACGAGCAAGCACCACCACGATATCCCAGTGGGTCTGTGGCAGCCTACGTAGGCAGCATTTCACGGAGCAGGTTGGTGCTGCCATATGGAAAAGAACTGTGCGGGACTTTTTAATTCACCCTGGTTTATAAAAAGTGCAAATTGTGACAGCAACCCACATGGGGATTATTTATTTGCCTACTAGTCCCAGAATTCCTAGTGAGACAACTCACCTGAAAGCTATTGGAATCTGAAATAAAGGGGATGTTCTAGTGGCTAATGCGAGTCCTTCTTTGCTCACTTTGCCCATGAAGAAGAGCATCCAGCTTGAAACGCGTCGGCATCATAGTGAGGTGATTGGAGTCACAACCGGAGGCTTTTCAATTGTCAGCTGTATTCCAAAGAGCGAGTGCTTCTCACGAAACGGCAATTTTTATTTACATAATGTGGTCCTACCTGGGCCACGAGCAAGCACCACCACGATATCCCAGTGGGTCTGTGGTAGCCTACGTAGGCAGCATTTCACGGAGCATGTTGGTGCTGCCATATGGAAAAGAACTGTGCGGGACTTTTTAATTCACCCTGGTTTATAAAAAGTGCAAATTGTGACAGCAACCCACATAGGGATTATTTATTTGCCGACTAGTCCCAGAATTCCTAGCGAGACAACTCACCTGAAAGCTATTGGAATCTGAAATAAAGGGGATGTTCTAGTGGCTAATGCGAGTCCTTCTTTGCTCACTTTGCCCATGAAGAAGAGCGTCCAGCTTGAAATGCGTCGGCATCATAGTGAGGTGATTGGAGTCACAACCGGAGGCTTTTCAATTGTCAGCTGTATTCCAACCAGCGAGTGCTTATCACGAAACGGCAATTTTTATTTATATATATATATATATATATATATATATATATATATATATATATATATATATATATATATATATAAATAATTGATTTACAACTTGATTGTTCCTTTCTTATTGTTTTATGATTTTATGAAAACGAATATAACAATAGGTGCATCGTAATTGGAGATAATGAGATAGAATATACACTTCAAAAAAAAAATTGTATGAAAATAGAAAAACCGAACAACAATATGAATGGAGTAAAGAAAGAGAGAAAAAGAAAGGAAAAATAATGAGAAAAATAAGAAATGAGAAAAGAGAAAAGCAATTAGCAAAGTGCTAACCTGTAAAACCGAATTTGCAATATACGTACTCATATGCCCTTGTGGACTCAAATATGTTGGTAGTACCAAACTTGCGGTACATAAGCGCATACTACAGCATCTTCGGGCAATAGCCAATCAGGATAATACATATACGGTGGCTAGGCATTTTAAGGAGCTACATCATAGTGAAAACCAGGGTTTAAAGTACTTTGTTATTGATGCAGTGGCTGCAAGCAGGAGAGGTGGTGATAGGGAGTCCAAGCTTCGCAAGCTGGAAACTATATATATTCTCCAGCTTGATACTAAGAATCCTGGTGGACTCAATGTCACGGAGGATCTACATACATGTTTGGCGTAAAAATTGATAGATAGATAGGTACATTTGAAAGAGGGAAAACAGAAATACGGTTTTTAAAGGATAGGGAAAGGTACAATGAATTTTAGATAATATTTTTTTTTTTTAAATGTTAAAAAGATTTTAGAGGATTTTTTTCTTTTTATTGTTTGGTTCCCCTCCCCTTTTTCATCTATGACTATATGAATTTTAATATCTTTTTAACATCTTGTATTCTGCTTTACCCTTGCTGTATTGTAGCCAAGGTGTACCTCATAGAGACCATCAATATCATTTTTCTAATATGCCTTTAGAACTAGTCATGTGAGTCATTATATCTAATTCCTTAAGAATATATATGTTATATAATTATTTTGTAACATGCAGCCTCTAAGTACCCTCTTAGCTATAAGCCGTGTTTTACCTCAGCGAAGTATATCGTCTTCTAAAAAACCATAACACTTTGATGAGCTAAAATTTAGATCATGTTATAAGATGAAGATAATTAAGTGAAACTCAAGTGAAGACGAGGAGAATAACAAGGTAAATTAAGAGCGAAAATGGTAAAAGAAATCTATAAAAAGTGTGGATAATATTGAAAGAAACAAGGGGAATCACCAGCAGTAGAAAAAATATAATAGATGGATCACTGTTTTTAATCATCACTAAATATTTAGCACAGCACTAGTTTGCACATAGTAAGTTGGAATATGGAAATGGCAATTTAAGGACGACATACCATTGAATAAAATGAAACAGGGATTTATCCCATTAGTTTTGAGTTTCCCCATATTTGTTCCGTAGCATGAATATATCTTGTTTAATATGATACATAGCAGGCATTATTAATAATGATTCTCATGATAGTAACAGAATGGACTGTGAATTTAAAAAAAAAAATATAGCGTGGTCTGTGCATATAGGCTATCTGAGGTTTGTTGGTGGATGACTCTTTCAAGGGATTTATCCTATGAATAATGATATTGAGTATTATGTGTTTAAATTTGTCGCAGGCTCTCGATAAGGACATTCCCTGCCACCAAATTTTATCATTTAAATTGTGATATTTTAACAATGTATTTTACATGAATGCAGTTTTGCACATATCAGCACTATATGCACTTTATCCAGCAAATATTGAGATATGTAGTACAAGAATGTGGAAACCTTTATGCTCAATGAATATATATGGCCGCAATATTTTTACCATTTCCATTGTAACTATTGTCACGTGGTGGAATTTGAACAATGCACTGTCACTTTAAAAGCTGTGATCTGCCACTATCACATTGTCATGTGAACAAGGCTCGGACGAGCTGAAACGTTATGGCGGCATATAGCGAATAAATAATTTTTGCACTTATCTGCTGGTCCGTGTCCGTGCTTGCTGTGGAGGTGGCGAGGAGAAGTTGCTGCTGCGGAGTTGGTGATATATATATATATATAAATAATTGATTTACAACTTGATTGTTCCTTTATTATTGTTTTATGATTTTATGAAAACGAATATAACAATAGGTGCATCGTAATTGGAGATAATGAGATAAGAATATACACTTAAAAAAAAAAAATTGTATGAAAATAGAAAAACCGAACAACAATATGAATGCAGTAAAGAAAGAGAGAAAAAGAAAAGAAAAATAATGAGAAAAATAAGAAATGAGAAAAGAGAAAAGAGGAAAAAAAGAGAGAGAAGAAAAATATATCATGTGTGCTCAAATGTATTGAAACTCTTTTCAATGTGATGAAGTTAATCATTAATGGCGGAGAACATGGGTTAGAAGTTGCCAGAATTAACAAGAAATATCGCTCTAGTGGTCACTTAGGGTCAAGGACACTGAAAAAGGACATGTAATATAACTAGCACAATGTCGAACCCACAGTGACCCAGTAGAAGGCAGTATGCCGAAACGCGTCGGTCTTGATTCTTAACGAGAAGGACTATGGAATGCTAATTGTTTATGCCGAGAATAAAATAGGAACTGTAAAACTGACCTGAACAGTGGACTGGTGTTTGTTTGAATGTGCCGCCGGATCGGATGTTCAGGCGAAAGAACATCAATGGAGGAATATATATTTATAGAGAGAGCTTCTCTCTCTTTTTCTTTATGTAATTATATATATATATATATATATATATATATATATATATATATATGGACCTTATGCTGCAATAAAAAAATATCTTATATGAATGTGCCTCTTTTTCCCGCATACCATTACCCTGCATGTTGTTACAACGCAGTCGTTACAACGCATACCATTACCCCGCAAGTCGTTGTTACGACTTGCGGGGGGCGCTGGATGTTGCAATAGTAAAATTTACTATTCCAACTCCAGTCTGTGCGGACTGTAGGGAAGGTGTTGGATTTTAAATCCAACACCTTCTCCCCCCTCCGCAAGTCGTTGTAACGACTTGCGGGATAATGGTATGCGTTGTCACAACGCGGTCATTGATACAACCGCGTTGTAACAGCATGCGGGGTTATGGATGCGGGGTGACGGTTGTTTACCATCTTATATACCATCTCTACTGGAGTCTGTGCCCGTGTGTTGTGCCGTCGTGGCCTAAACCTTGGGATTGTGTTCGGATATATAGATATATATATATATATATATATATATATATATATATATATATATATATATAGAGAGAGAGAGAGAGAGGGGGGGAGAGTCTCTTTCTCTTTATATATATAGATATATATGAACTACACAAAGAAAAAGATAGAGACGCTCTCTATAGAGAGAGATCTCTCTCTGTTAGGGCTTTGAATGGGATGAAAAAACTGAAGGGTCTCTCAAAGAGGTGTGGCCAATGTAATTAAGGGCGTGACTTTTAATGCTGTTACTCACAAAGTCATGGGAATGTACAAGGGCCAGATATAAGATTACCAAAAGGCTCCATGTTCATCAAATCACCTCTTTTTCTGCAGCAAATCAGTGCATTCTGGAATTATTCATTCTGGTTCAGTTCAATTAAAGAAATCAGACTAAAACATCTCAAAACGATGATCTACAAAATGCAAAAACCAGAAAGGAAAATGTTGTATCCCTGTAACAATTACCCATCTAATAATTAGGGTGATTTTATCAAAATAAAAACAGATGCATAGGGTCACTTATGAAGTGACAAACACAGTATAATTGAGAGGCTTCATTCCAATCTCATGACATAAGTAAAAAAGTCTACGGGTCTGATTTAGAGTTTCCAGGATGGAGTTAACTCCATCAGGATGGCAGAGGACAATACCTGCTATCTCTGTGGACAACTCTCTACATTGACAGGAAATGTTGTCATGGAGGCTCCTGTCTAGGCATGAAACATTTGAAGGACAGCACAGTCAGATATGATGAAAAGCTAGCAAACATTTAGAAAATTGTTTGTTTTTCAAAAACAAACTCCCAAAGGAGGAATTTGTTTTTGAAAAACATAAAAGCTAGTGGTTCCATACACTGGGAGTTTTCACGCTGGCAAAGAGGACAAGCTTCAGTCTTGAGGTGGTCAAGCGAGTTGTGTATCCACCAAATCGTTCGTTGTGTGGCAGACTCAGGACCAAGACACATTGAAGGAAGATTAAAAGAAGTGATATCCTTGTTAGGCTACTAACGACGGAGGGGGAGAGGAGGAGCAATATGGCGGATTGACGCCATGTTGGAGAACAGACACAAGGAGAGGCTCCCGTTCACCTACACCCAGGCGATGTAAGGTGATGTAAAGTGATGTAAGGCGGGGAGTGTTGAGACAAGGAGACCCTGAGACAAGCATACGGCGGGATATATATTTTCATCACCTAAGAGAATAGCCAAAAACGTACGGAAATCACTGGGACAAATTGAAGAACACAGGCGAAGCGAATGCAGGTAGCAGCGGCGGTTGGCGTCGGGCGGTTGCTGTATGTGTCCTGGATCACACGCTGGGTAATTGGATGCTGTTCGACGGTATATTGGTCGAGACTGACCTCGAGACTATTCTCTGCCTTAGACTTCGCTTCAAGGGAGAACATGACTCCACCAAAAACAGTGCCCAGAAGCACACGGGCAGGATGAATACTGGCGAGTGCAACGAGTGTGACAGGCACCTTGGGGACAGACGAGGCTGAAGAGGTACCTGCAGTTCAGAGAATGAACACAGCCAAGGGCCTCTGAAAAGTAGGTAAGCTGCTACTGCGACTTTTGCAGTCAGGAAAAGCAGCAGATCTTTTCACTGCAGGCGCACTCTCTGAGCAGACCGCTGGCAACAAAATAGCAGAGGCGATATTAGAGGCAATTCCAACGCAACATAAAGTCCATAATAATGCTTCTTGTAGTTTAGACACCTCTGGGCTTGAGAAAAATAATTCTTTTGAACCGCCTGAGAAGGCTCTAAGTCCTGTTAATGCTACAATGTATCCAAGGGATTCAATTGAAGTGTTCTCATCACCATTAGAGCCATCAGAGCTTCTGACAGCGGCTAATATTATCGAAGGTGGGGAAGTCAGCAGTGTGCAAGCGGGAAGTATAGAACCAGGGAGCGCATTTAGGAGAGAAAGTTTAGCACCCAAGGACTCGGCTGGTTTCGTGCAGAACCATATAGATACTGATAGTATCACTGCCATAACCCCTCCCAGAGCGAACCTTGATATGGTTAATAATACACAACCGACGGCTCAGATATTGGTTGGTGATGGGGATAGTGGGTCAGGAGATGGGGGAATTATCTCAGAAGCACAAGGACCCCAACAGGAATTTGGTAACCCCAAACCTCTGGAAAAAAGGAGAGATTTTCCAGCGCCTCTTAAGAGCACAGGGTTGAGTGCTGGTGAGAGTATGTGGGCTGAGAATAAGTCACCTAATGCATCTTTTGGTAAAAAGAAAAATGCAAAGGCTAAAATAATGAGAGGCGGGGAGAAAATTCTCAGCGGACACGATAACCAACAACATTGTACTGTACCCCCGCGTGCTAAAGATATTTCAGGTGGCAGCCCCCTCCGTCGGTGGGACCAAGCGAAGGGAGGGGTCAAGACAATAGTATCACGGCTATCAGGTACTAGCCCAACAGACAGCGGCGGCAGCACGGAAGGTGGAGAAACAGCGGGTGTCAATTTAGAGCCAGAACTAGCGACACCTACCTTGTGCTCTAATGGTTTGCCATCGACATCTAGCCCTGCGAGTGTGGTGCGACAGACCGTGGAGAAACATCAATCTGAGAAGGTTTAGGATTACGATGAGCCATCACTTTCTTTAATTCTTCGGGCCCTAAACGACCAAAGATCTGAAGCACAGGAGCACTACGCACAGGCTAGAGCAGATAACTACAGCATTCAGCAGTCATTAAAGGAGATGACACTCAAGGTCGGGACACTTACAAAAGATATTTTGGAACAGCAGCAGAGGGTTGCAGATACCGAGGAGACCACTACTCAAACAGTCAGTTCGGTGCAGATGCATGATGCCCAGATCTCAGCTATGCAGCTTAAGATAGAGGATTTAGAGAATCGGCAGAGATGACACAATTTAAGGCTGTTTGGAGTCCCGGAAGGGAAGGAAGGATCAGACCCCAGAGCATTTGTAGTCCAGCTTTTTCAGAAGGCTTTCTCCGACTTGGTGGATTGGGACTGGGACTGTCAGCTACAAAGAGTCCATAGACTCCCATCTGTACAATATAAACAGGGCTCTTGGAATCCACGGCCATTTCTCATCTTTTTTGGAAATTTCCTACTCAGGCAAGCTGTATCTTTGAAGGCCCATCCTAGCTCCCCTGTTACAGTTGACTCTCTTACTATCTTTGTGCGCTCAGACCTCTGCAAAGCGACAATGGATAGTCATTGGAAATTACGCCAACTGATAGATCCGTTAAAAGCCACTGGCGTACAAGTGTTCTTACAGGAGCCTGCACGGCTAAAAGTTTTGAGGGGAGGTCAATCGTATTTTTTCTCAACCGAGCAGGAGACTAAAGAAGCTACTGGTAGATGGCAAACAGAGGCGGCGGACAAAACTTAAGAGAGCTATGTTTCAGACTTTGTAGGTGAACAAAGCCAAAAAAAAACAAAAACAAAAAAACTAGTGGTTCCATACACTGGGAGTTTTCGCCCAGGGCAAAGAGGACAAGCTTCAGTCTTGAGGTGGTCAAGCGAGTTGTGTATCCACCAAATTGTTCATTGTGTGGCAGACCCTGGACCAAGACACATTGAAGGAAGATTAAAAGAAGTGATATCCTTGTTAGGCTACTTAAGATTGCTATGGGGGTTTGAGAATTGCATGAGGTGAATGTGTGTCAGTGTAGTGTGTCGGTATGAATGAGAGACAGTAGGTCCGAGTGGGGGATGAAGTGGCACTTTGTGAACTAATCTGTATTGTCTAAATGTAATTATATTAATTAAACTGTCTTGTCTTAATGTAGTTTACTTATGTTATTGTAATGTATTGTTTGATGGATAGCTTTTTATAAAAATGTAGGGGAAAAATGTATTGTCATTTATGTAAAGTTTCTAAATGCATATGAGTTAAAGTAAATTCAAGAAGATTACAATAAACTTTTGAAACAACATTTTGGATCAACGACTTTGCTGGATTAATTCCTGTAATTATTGTAATTAATGTATAGAGGTCTAGCAGGAACTGTGATATTTCCCCCTGTTCCTGGATGTAAATTAAACATTTGGCGTGTGCCCTTTTCTCAGCAGTAAGATCCTTTTCGTGCAAAGAATCAACCCTACTCATAATGCAGATATACTTTCACCATGGCACACAGGTGCCTGTGTTGGCGCAAGGCAGCAGACAGTCTGCCGGCACAGGGAGAGAGCTGAAATATATCATATATTAGTAGATATGCATATTTCTGTCTCTCCCTGTCATGCAACGAGGTGCATCAAGTTGTCTTGCTGCCTTGTATTGTGTGACTTCTTAGTAAATCTTCTCCTTGCTACATACCAATCTCACATACACACATATGGAATGTCAGCACAAAGATCTAGGGGTCGCACAGAATCCCTCTTTGGGCTACCTGAGATTATCTGTCTGGAGCCTCCATCACCACCTCTTTTGCTCATCAGAGCCTTTTTATGATCTTCAGCTTCCCTTTGTTGATTGTTATATCCCCTTGGCCCCTTTGTTAGCCATTAACCATTTTTCCTGACTTCAGTCATCTGAGTTTCTCAAACCCTTTCTGCCATCCTTCACAGACCCCACTTATTTTCACCTATTCACCTTCAATTTCCTCTGCCAAGTTTCAGTCCCTATGCTCTCAGATTCAACCTCAGACTAATGTGCTACCATCAGACTGCATCGTCTACAATAAGTGGTCAGTGTGTATGAGTCCTGGCTTTTTATCCACTTTGCATTTGATTTTTCAGCAAATACTTATCAGTTTAATATGGGATTTCTAAGGGTTGGGAGTATAAGAAGCAACAATAAGAACTATTTACAAAGTAGATATACTAATACATATGGCTTGGATTCACATAGGTGTCCTCCTGCTCCTGTTCTTTGTCCTTCACTTCCAGGCCCTTCTGTGCCTTTGGGCATTGGTCCTCCTCCGAGTCCTGTTCCAAGTCCTCCTTTTGTAAGCTATTTTTTGTTCTCCCGATCCTCATTCTGGCCCTGATCTAACTAGTTCTAGTCATGCTGGTACCGGTTTCCTGAATCTGGGCGTCCTGGTTGTAATCCTTCCTGACCCCGGCCTTCCTGGCCCCACTCCTGGCTCATACTTGTATTAGCCCTTACTGAGCCTCCTGATCCTGGTACTACTGATCCTCATCCTGATCCTGCTGGTCTGCTGGGTCCTTACCCGCCTAGTCCTGTTGCCCTCTTTCCCCTAGGGCTAGCACTCCTAGTCTTCCTGGTTAATGTTATCTTGATTCTTCCTGCCCTGGTCCTTGTGGACCACATATTAATGCCTCCACAGATCCTGGTCCTCTTTATTTGGTACTCTTGTGCTAGGCCTGGTCATTTTGGTCCTGGTCTAGTACTATTGCTCCTCACTGCTCTGTTTGCCCTGGTTCCCCTGATCCTCACCAGCCTGGTCCTAATACCCAAGATCCACTTGGAACTTCAGGTCCTGGTCCCTTGGTTCTGACCTCTTTGGTCCTCCTAGCCCTGTTCATTGTCCTGATTATTCTGATCCTTCTAGACCACTTAATCCTCCCCATCTGGTCTTAATGGCCCCAGTACACCCACTCCTGATGTGTCTAGTTCTCTGGGCCCTCCACCAATAGGTCATGCAAGTCTTGGCCCAGGTCTGCTTTCTCGTTGTCATCTTTGACTAACTTGTCCACTTTATACTGATCCTCCTTGTTCAAATCATCCTGGTATTAGCCATTCTTAGCCACCCAGCTTGGTCATTATGGCTCCTGTCATCCTAGCCTTCCTTGTCCTGGTCCTCCTTTTCCTCCTCTTCCTGGTCCTGCTTGTTCTGGTATGCCAGATCCTGATACTCTGGGTCTCTGTGAATCGAGCTTCCTTGTCCCCTTTGTTCTGGTCCCACTGGTCTTCATTGCCCTGGTCCTCTTAGCTCTTGTCCTGTTGGCTCTGGTTGCCTGGCCATCTCCTCTTTATTTTTCAGGTCCTGTACTCCTAGTCTTTCTCACTCTCACTCTGGTTTGTCTAGCAATGGTCTTCCTGGTCCTCACAGTCCATGTTCTCTTCCTGGTTTTATACCCACTAAACGTGATTCTTGTGTTTCTTGTCCTCCTTGTTTGGGTGTTTGTATACCTAATCCTCTTGGTTCTGGTGCTTCCAGTCTTCCTGGTAATTTCAGATCCCCTTCTCCTAGCTCTTTCTTCTCGTTCCTGATCCTCTTGACCCTCAGCCATTTAACCTGGTTCATCTGATCCTTCTCACCCTGCTGATCTGATTCCGTGTAGATCAGTTCCAGGTTCAGCTGGTCTCCTCGGTCTACCTGGCCTTGTGTGTCCTGGTCCTCTTAGGCCTTGCCCTCTTAGCTATTGTCTTTCTGCTTTGGATCATCCCTGTCCTCCTGGCCCTGTACCTTATCCTCATGGTCCTTCTAGCACTGCACCCAATGGTCTGGGCCTTCTTGGCTCTGACTCTGTTTGTCTGAGGCTTTCTGAGCCTCATCATTTTGGTCCTTGTCTGGACCTCCTGGACATCCAGGTCCACTACCTTAGTCTTCCTGGCTCTGGCTGTTCTGGTCCTCCTGATCTTCCTCACAGTGGTCCTGGTCTTTCTGCTCCACTTGGTACTCTGGATGCTGGTTCTATGGTCATGGTCCCTCTGGCACTCCTGGGCCTATTGCTGGTCCCATTCGTGCTGATCCTTTTAATTGGCTTAATTTGCTCTGGTGCTCCTGGTTGTTGTGAGCCACTCTCCTGAATCCCAAGTGGTTCTGATAAGGTGCCGCTAGATCCCCGAGTTCTTCCTAGGGTCTACCTCTGGTGATAGGAAATGACACTGTACCAGTAGGAGGCCCCAAGGGGAAAGGGGGTTGGGATTGAGAAAAATAAACAAGATGCTGTGGTGGTCCTCCATGGCAGCTACAGTGGGGTCTCAAAAGGCCTGTCACCCATCTTGTATGAACGCCTGGTCAGAGGAGTATCTGCAAATTACAAGAACAGTGATTTGACTCACAATGTAGTTGTTCAGCAAAATAATCAAAACGTATTTGTATGCCATTAGTTAATACCCCAAACAGATATCTTTCCGGTCAGAAGGCCTGTGTCACCTTGGAGTTGGAGTACGGATTCCCAATGAATCGCTCGATGGATGTCATCATAATTATCCTGTAGTGTCCCAAATGCAGTGCAAGGAATCCCTTGGCACCCACTTGCAATGAGCTGCGCCTAAGTGTCCCCACTGTAGTCCATTTGTCAAGCCGGCATCTACCTAACTTGTACTCCTAGGGTGCACAGAAGGGTTTAGGGCTAGAATGGTTTATTCTTGGCAGAATCCTGCCCATTGTACAAGTCAATTGCCCGCTCCAAAAATCAAAGTATTATTTAGTTTCTTTGAATCAACCGTTACTGAGCTCAGAACACAAGAAATGATAACAGTTTTTAGAAAAATACCTGATGTCAGCTTGTTATCTTTTTCTTTCTCTAGGGAATCTGATGCTGGAGCTGTTGCCGGGTAAGGACAAGGCTGAGGAGCCTAAAGCGGAGAACAGAAGAGGACCAGAACAGCAAGAGGAGGCTCGGCGAACGGAAGCAGGTGGGTGCGGGACAAAGAGACCAAGCAGCCTTTAAATAGAAGCAGACCGCATGTTTCTAGAAAACATCACATGTTTATTTTTGGCAGTTACTCCACGCAAGTTTGATTGGCAAGTGCACCTGCTGCTGCCGCAGGGTCATTGAAAGATCAACTTGAGCAAAGAAATTAGTCTTGAAGTGCACCTGCTGCTACCCCCAGGGTCATGGAATGTGCAACTTGAGCAGAGTAATTCGTTTTGGAGTGTGCCTGCTGATGTCTCCAGGGTCATGGAATGTTCAGATTGGGCAGAGCAATTAGTCTTGACAGTTCCTCCTGATGAATTTGATTAATAGGTATACCTTTCACTGTTACTAAGATTCTGGAGTGTTATTATGGATTTTTAATGCGCAGAGCATTGAGTTTAGTCAATTGTTTGTTAAGGCCAATAGTTTCCACCATGCCACCAGGGAAGGATCACACCGCAACCCAGACCACAGAGTGAACATGCAAATTGGGAAAGGAGGAGGGAACAAGGAAAAAGGGGAAATGTCTACCTAAATCATAGGGGCATAGAGGTTTGTGCAATGGCTTGGACCATGACACTGGATTTCTTAATACTGACCCCCTCATATTCCTTGCTTTTTCTGCCTGCTGGTCTTATTGGCCTAGATCTTATCTATCTGGATCTGGTCCTGATCCTCTTGGCCCTGGTTGTCCTCATGCTGCTACACAAACTTATCATGGTCCTCATTTATCTGGGCCTCCTAGGCCTGGCCATCCTGTTGCTCATCTTCCTGGCCATCCTGTTCCTAGTACTATTGCCTGGACCTCCAGGCTGTGATCATCCTGATGTCCCTGATCCTCCTTTTTCTCTCGCCTTGGTCCTCCTGGTCTTGGTACTCAAGGTCTTGATCCTCTTTGCCCTGATCTTCCTGGTCTCCTTAGTTGTTTGCTTCCTGGTCCTCCTAGAAATTTTCCATCCGACTTAGGCTTCCTGTATCCCTGGTTTCAGTTACCTGGCACTTTTGCCAAGTTCATGCTATTATTATTTTTCATAGTCCTTGTCCTTTCTGAGATTCTGTGCCCATTATCTCTGATCTTCATGTTTCTGTTCCTTATAGTTTGGAATCTCCTGGGCCCAGTTATCCTGGACCTGACCACCTGATATCTTATTCTTTTTCTCCTTGGTCCTGGTCATCATAAACTTTGCCTTTTGGACATCATGACACTTCCTGGTTCCCCCAGTCTTGGCTACTCTAGCCATGTTCCTTTGTGGTCTTCTTGATCCTATTCTCCTCTCCCTGGTTCTTCTCACTGTCCTGGTCCATCTTGCTTCTTATGTCCTGGGACTCTTAGTATTTGTACCCCTGGTTTGGGTTGTCCTTGTTCTCCTGAATCTGTTCCTTGTTCATTTAGTCCTATTGCTTTTGAAGCCATTGATCCAGGTCCTCTTGATCCAGGTACTCCTTGTTCGAGTCCTCCTGAGCCTGGTCATTTATGTTCTGGTCCTCCTGCCCACCACTGTCCATTCCACCTGGTCTTCCAGATGCTGGTTGGCCTTCTTACCTCAGATCCTCCTCACCCAGTCCTGATACTCGTAAAGATTGCTCTACCCCACTTGGTAATCTTGTAGTGTAGTTCCTATTTCCCTAATAGGCTCTGCGCATTGGAATAATATAACCTATAGGTTTGACATAGGACTAAGGTCGGTAAGTCCTTATCGATTATATTAAACTTAATTACCTTTGCCAGCTAGCTCAGAGGCCACTAGAAACTCCTTGAGAACAAGAAGGGAGTAGTTTCTGGCAACCGAAAAACATGACAACTTTGTTTCCCTTTAGAAGCGGAACATGTCTCAGAATCGTGGAAACAATAGATAACAGTTTCACTCATTCAATCGTGCATGCTTAGTTTCTACAGAGTTACGCAGAAAGGAAAGACAGGTGTTTCAATAAAAAGGGTTTTATTGAACAGTCTTGTTTCTCGTGTAAGAGATATGTGCTGTTATGATCACAAGACAGTATGCAAGATAAATAATGTACAGCGTAAGCAGTAGAAATAAATAATACTGCGCTAGCATTATCTTTTAGCATATATTCACGTACATAAATAACATGAGCTAAGAATGCGAGTACTCATACGATGCGTCTCTAAGCTAGTTCTACCCCAATGTACCTAACCTAGTCTAGGTGTAGGGAAAGGTAGAAGTAGGTGGAGTATTCTCTAGTATGGTAGACTAAGAGTATGTTAAGTCTAGTATGCCAAGAGTCCCTCTAGGATCTAGTCAGCTCCATACCTTGAGAATGAAAGAGGTGAGAATCTCCTGCCGGGTCTGGAACTCTAACACCCCGCGAAGGGAGTCCTGAACACTGGAAGCTGGATTCGTCTGCGTGCAGGAATGACAGCATCTTCTCAGTGCGTCAGGCCGGGAGACGGGCTCCTCTGAAGTCGCGGTCTCCTCTAACTTGCTTGGGCAAGGGAAGGTATATTTATACCTGGTAGGTGTCATGGAATGTTAGCATTGACGTGAAGTCGGACAGAGGAAGACGTCAGGAATGAACCCTTAAGGTATAACGGTTCATACATAATAAGGACAGGGATTCTATGCCTATATAAGGGCAAGGCGAATTGTGCCTATATAAGGACATGATTCAGGAAAACCTATATACGGACCCCTACAGCGGAATACAACACCCACTCCATCTTCGATTGAACGATAATACTAAATGCTAAACATTTTAAATGCTAAACATAAAATTGAGTACCACATATTACTAAAAACTTTTCTAAAAGCATTTTAAAAGAAGCTCAAAACTGTTGAAATGCCATAGGTACTGTACATTAAAGCATTGTTTTCATTCTAAGCATATAACGGAAGTACAATGCAACGTGAAACAGTAATATATACATATGATGAAATGGTCGATAAGTTCTTACAATCAAAGCCATTGCATATTATGGAAGTAAATGAAATGTTAGACAAGTAAGGTGACAATGTGTCCCTGGAAGTATTCAAAGAAGTCCGTTTTATAAGACTAGTTCTACTGTAAGCAGATTGTTCATTTGCCATGTCATTTCAAAAATTTTAAAAAGAAAAAAGTTCAATTCTGGGAAAAGTTCCAAGTTAGAAAAATATGAAGGCCAAATTTCATTGTTGCCCTGGTACACTGTGAGCCGAATCAAAGTCAGTGTATGGGTCTGGCGTAAACATTAGATCATCTATTTCCGTAGCCAAAATATTGTCCACCGAAGTTGGCGACATTTGGAACACCTCGTTCAGAAGGTTAATTGCACAGAGATGAGAAACATCGCCTTCAGCAGAAGATGCAATGTTTGTGTCCGTTGTTACCTGTGTGCCCGTTGATCCATCTCGCACCTCAGCAGCAGCCGGAAGCGTCTGTGAGATCTCAATGAATGCCGCCATCAGGATTTGAAGCCTCTGGGGACAACACACAGCATGGGCCGTTATCGGGTCCAGCAGAGTATCGATATCCGTTGGCATGACTGATGGGAGTGTTAGACAGGTGTCTAGTACGCATTCTTCACCGCAAAACAGGCAGCGTAGAACAGGTAAGATGCAATCTTGCCAGATTGGTCTGAATGACAGGAACCACGTTGTATTTAGTTCCCGTACACGAGGCATGCCCAAAAGCTGTACTATTCGCTCACGGCATTTCCGTTCAAGGAGGGCTCTCTCCACATCGCTCGGAGTGATGTTGGCGAAGAGACTTGCCATAGCGTAGTAGGAGGAATAGAAACAGAATTCCTGCAACAAGTGCTAGAATTAACGGCACACCACCAAACACGGAATGTGCGAAGTTCGGGATGATTCCGAGGACAGCCTGGAAAGCTGCTAATAGTCCGGAACAGATGGTCTTAAATACATGTACAATTCCGCTTGTATCAGACATGTTAAAGATACGTCCTATCATTTCTACAAAATGTATAGGGCAGTTTGTACGAATTAAAGCTTGTATCTCAGCCGAAGTCCTTGCAACTTGTAGATCATATGTTTCTTTGGCCGAGGTCAAAGGCACTGATTGTTGTATAAGGATGGCTTTCATTCTGCTTAAAGTATCAAATCGTATAAAAGAGACATTCAACGAAGGCCATAGAGGCGACTCCCTGACTGTGTCTATTGGGGCAAACAATACTTGCATACAGCAAGTGACCCTGGAGTTGACCGTTACTAGATATGGGATGCCTGGCAACATGTCACAGCAACTCTGATCATTCAACATGAGGTAACTCTCATTAGAAAGTTGTCCAAACGTTGGATTAATCACAGCAGCTGGTGTACCCTGCTGGTGGCAGGACAAGTTTGCCACAGAACCATTACAAGCCCCGTGTAAAGAAATGTCCTGACAAATCAGTGAACCGCTTAGTGCACTTTCACAGTGTGTACCGCTTAGAAACACTTCACGATCCCCACTCCAACATCTCTAGGTGTAAGGTAAATTCCAGGATGTCTTAATGTATTCTTTACCCAACCTTTCATATTTGCCTGCTTGCATCTGCTTAAGGCAATACTGAAACTGGAAAGTAGTCACAGGTAGACTCATTTTGCCATGAATAAGCCATTCTGTAGCTGGTTTTTCTGCCACTGTGAATGGTAATTTTTCAAGTTTTTCAATGCTCAGTACTGTATACTTTGCTCCCCTTTGTGCCAGTTCGATCTGTTTAACAGTTAGATTGTATTCTGCAAACAGAGCCGTCGTGTTGATAAAACGCCAAGGCACATAGCCCGCACGCAAAGATTGCTGCGTCCAGCTTAATAACATAATAGAACGTAACTGAGACTGGCCTTGCTGTAACATGGCTAAATCTTGTTCCAGTATGTTGATAGCAGAGGATACAATACTGTCCAATGAATAAATTCTAGAGGACAAAGTTGTTAACCCGTTGTCGACCACAGAGAGAGTTTTCTCTAAATTAATACGATCGAGTTCACGTATTCGTTCTGCGGCCTCCATCTGTGACACCTTCCATGCTTCATTGTAAGCAGCATAAATGCCGGCATATATGAAACGTTTTTGACGCGGTTTTCTTGGTCCAAGCAAGAATTCCCTAAGGTCTGCGTCTTCTTTAAGTAAAGATAAGTGTTGGTTCACATCCTTAAGTGTAGATTTTCAGCCAATCGAGGCATAATTTTCCTACACTGTATGTTGTTACTACCCCCGGATGCTGTCTTTGGACGTATCGTGGGTCTGGCCTATGAATTGTAAACCCCTTTGTTTTATTCAGGAATCTCCCTTGACAGTTGTTTGTGTCTGTGGGCCAGATCAACCATTTTCTTCAATCAGGATTTGTTCTGTTGAGTTGTAGTATTGTGTCAACTGTAACCGCTGCTTGTGTAGTGTTATCACTTGCAGGTGTTGGTACAGAAGGTGCTTTCATGTCTTTAATCTTGGCTAACCCAAGGCAAGACGTTTGTTGGACCGTGTCATTCAAAAACATTATTTGCTGAGGGACGATACAGGCTCTAAATAAAGCTTCTATCCCCTGCACTTGCCAATCTTTAGTACCCCAGACAGATTTTGTGCCTATTGTGTCTTTCCATAAGTCAAAACCCTGTCTAGACAGTTGGGCAATAAATGCTGCAGAGTAAATCTGTTTTGTATTTGTTAACATAATTTTCAGTCCTGTTTTGTTTCCATGTCTATAGTAAAATGTTTCTGGATCAGATGTATTATATCCTGAAAAATATGGAAACTTCTTAGCAAATGTTTTTGAACTACCTTTTGGTGGTGTAGGACAATGCTCCCATTGGTTAAACATAAACACATTTCTAGGTGTTGCAGATTTATGCAAAAAATGATGACCATAGTGGTTATAGCAATACAGCTGTTCATAGTCTGATGAACCCTCTAAATATTCACTATTAGAAAATGCAGCAGATTTTTCTAGGTCAAACATCATATTATTTACAGTTTCAAAGTCCCAATCATCAGAAAAGGTACTGGATGAAACAAAATCACTTAGTGAGATCTTAAATAAATGTGGAATGTTCAAATGTTCCGTCGGGCCAAAAATATCAAAATCAGTTTTGTCCCACACTATACCATCCTGTATAGGAACGGCTGTGATGTTCACTGCAGACAAGTCTCTTGTTTCACGATGGGATGATTTGTGAGGTTTCAAAAGTAAGTTCACTTCTTTTCTTTCAATGTCCAAATGGATGTATCTCCCATTTATAAGCACGCTCATAGTCATAACCAAAGCTAGCCAAAGCAGGAAGAAAAATATTCCAGAAATAACCCAAAGTTCAATCCATGGTGACACTAGATAAGTCTTTTTCAAAAAATGCAAAAAGTCTTGTACTTGCTGTTTAAAAGTTTTTGATGCTGGCGACGTCTCGGGCTCACTTGGATCCTCAGAAAATGTATCAAAGTTAATGAAGTAGCCAGAAGCAGTTCTGTCAATTGTTGGAATTGCATCAGGATTTGTAGAAATCGCTGGAACCAGTTGATCACTTGTTACATTGGTGTAGACAGGTGTATTTAGACTAACTGTTACTTGTGTTTCAAGAGGGATGAGTTCCATAGCATTGTTGCTTAGTCCTTCATCTGTTACTGCTGAATTCTCGATGGTTATCAGTCTTTCAGTCTGAACCTCTTGGATAGTAGCAAGAGGAGTGTGTCTGCTACTAGGTCGGAGTCCACGAGGCCAACTATTTAGTATTGGCCACATACTGTGGTTTGATGAGGTCGATGGACACAAATCTTTTCACCTTTTTTCCAGCAAGGGGCGGCAGAAGTACTGTTCTTGTTCCGTGTATGGCCAGGACAGGTACTGGTTGTCTGTAAGAAGGTCCAAATTCCTTCTTGTCCGCAATTTTTTCTCTGACTAGATCCCCAACTTTTGGAATTCAGACAGGCCTTGCTGGGACCGCCGGTTTTTCCCCAGTGGTGGTTGGCTGCAGGAATACGTTGTTTTGTTTCGATCTTAGTTCATTTAGGTCCTGTAAAACAGCCAAACGATCTTTGATATCAAAGGGTTTATTTTCCACCACTGTGCCTCTACATTCCAGATCGGGCACCCACATTCTTGTCCCAAATAGGACCTCATACGGAATGACCCCCCCTAGAGAACTTCTTGGCAAGTTGTTTAATGAGCGTTGGACCCCATAAAGATGTTTGACCCACCCATCACCCGAACCTAATACCCTAGCTGTTATAGACTGCTTTATGTCCCGGTTTTTCCTTTCCACAACAGAATTTCCCTCAGGATGAAACGGAGAGGAGTACCGCAATGCAACGCCCAGACTGGCCATGGCGTCTTTGTAAGCCAGAGAACTAAACGCAGGGCCCTGGTCAGAATGTAGCGTGCCTATTGCGTATGTGCCGATAAAGGCTCGCAAATCTTTTATAACAGTTCAAGCGCCAGCCGAGCGCTGAGGCCATATCCATAGGAACCTAGAGCAAGAATCCACTGCGACCATGATATATTTATAGTTACCGTCCCTTTGCAAGGGACCGCAGTGGTCCAGGTAAACACAGGCTAATGGTTTGCCTGAAATTAACAGGGGCGTCTGCGCAGGACGTTTCACTGGGGAGACTTTCATCCGTTGGCAAATTTCACATTCCAGAACATAGTTCTTGGTCTGCTTCCTAATGCCTGGCCACCAATATCTTTGTGTCAGTAAAGATATTGTTGCGGAAATGCCTGCATGGGCAGAGGCTATCCCTTCGTGTGCTGCTAGGATTAGTCCTAATCTGCGTTCCTTGTTTGGAATTACCCTATCCCCCACTCCAGGGATATGAGCAAAAGGAACGTTGTTCGCATCAATTACATAAGAGTACTTGAGTGGAAACTTTTTTGGTAACGCTGCACCACTGCCTTTGCTTGTAGCATTGACAGCCAACATTATCTCACTGTCTATTTTCGTTTTTGAACGAGTGATCGCAGCTACGGAAGCCGTCTGAACAGCCCCCTTTGCGGCTTCGTCAGCCAATGAATTCCCTGCAATGTGAACGCCATCATGTTGATGACTCAGTGTATGGATCACGTGAGCCTTTGGTAGTTCGCTTTTTAACTGAACTACTTGTTCCCAAAGCGTTTTATGCTTTATTGTGCCACCTTTTGCATCTTTGAACCCGTTTTCAAGCCAAGTTTGTATATATTCATTATACGACTGCACACAGTAGAAAGAATCGCACACTATTAGTGTGGGGATTTCTCGATCTGTACTTTCAAGTGCCAGTTTGAATGCTTGTAGTTCAGCTCGCTGAGCTGTGCAATTTCCTAGAGACTGGGTTTTTGTGACCATAGGTCTGAATTTGCCATCGCCCATGCGACCTTTAACGATTGCGCACGCTGCACTGTAAGCTTGCTTACTCCCTGTTGCGGGTTGTGCGGATCCGTCAGTGTAAATTATGAATTCGTACTGATCGAGAGGCAGAATCTCAGTAGGCAGAGGACATTCATGTTCATATTGCAGGAACGCTTGTGTTTTTAAATGAGGATCAAAAACATATTCAACATCTGTTGCAGCAAGAGAATTAACCCATTGTATCCATCTTGGATGTAATGCTTTAGCATTTGGAATGCTCGCTTTAGTTACCGCCTCTAAGGCCGTAACTGGGGTTATGACAATAATGCGTTTCCCTTGGGCTAGAGCTCTTTCTTTTGCTACAGCGGTTTGAACTGCTGTCAGAATTTTTTCTGTTGATGTGAAGCGCATTTCTGCTTGTGTATACAAGTGTGATTTGTATGCAATTGGTACTTTTTCACCCTTATTAAATGTTAAGTAGGTGAATCCGCATTGACCCGAAATTATTCGGATCACTAAATTGCGTTGACTTACGCGTGTTTGTAAGTGATTTGTTGCTAACATGTTAGCTTGGAGTGAACGCAAGATGTCTGTGTGTTCTTGTGTCCAATTTTTGATTGAAAAATCAGGTTTGATTAGTGCGTACAGAGGTTTAACCCTTTCTGCGTAATTTAGAATGTAAGTTCTTACAAAATTTAGGAAACTCAGGATGGATTGTAAATTTTTCAGCGTCTTTGGAGGTTGGAGCAGCGCACACCTTTCTAAAAAGTTGGCTGCCAAGCTCTTGCCTTCACTTGAAAGCTCATATCCTAGAAACAGGACATTGAGATGGGCAATTCTGGACTTTTTCAAGTTGAATTTGTAGCCCTCAGAGGCGAAGCCAGTATAATGGTGCTCACCCTGTTCAAGTGTTTGTCCAGGTCATCGTCTGTCAGATAGATGTCATCGACATATGACAATGCCTCATTATCATAAATTTGTAGTAACTCTGTTACTCTCGCTGAGAATAACCCCGGGCTGTTCTTGAACCCTTGTGGGAGTCGACAAAATTGACGCTGGGTCCCCATTATTGAGAAAGATGTTAAGTACCTGCTTCCAGGTGCTATGTTTTGACAAAAGAAACCATTTGAGATATCCAATGTGGTTTTGTATTTTTTATGCACAATGTTATTCATTAATGCTGTACTATGTGCATTTTGTACTGCAAATGTTTTTGAACAAGTGTTTAAGTGTCTGTAATCCAAAACTAGACGATATGTATTGTCTGGTTTGGAGACAGGAAACAAAGGATTGTTCATTGAAGAGGTGCATGTTTCAATCACCCCTTGGTATTCAAGTTGATCTAAGATCTCCCTGACCTGTTTTTTAGCTTCTTGCTTTATTGGATACTGCCTTTGTGCAGTAGGTTCATTTTTCAGATGTATTTTATGGTGAGGTGAATCCTCACCCCATCCTACATGATTTTTGTATAATGCTGGGGCCTGGGCAACTGCCCATTTCCTGGCATAGGTATATTTTAGATGAATTGGAATATGGTTGGAGAAGGCAGGCATAATAATGTCCTCGCCATGTGGGCACTCCCTGACAAATTGTGGTGGCCAGTCTTTTTCTGCTAGAAGTATGTCATAGCCCCTTGAAAGTTTTTCCCAAAAAAGTGCTTTCACCTGTCTAGGTATGTCTCCCTCCATCCGGAGTGTTATTTCATATAACTTTTGTGGCGTACTAACCCTGGTGTCTACAGTCTCAACAGTAATATACTCATTCAAGTCCACTATCTCCAGAAGTTCCTTCAGGTTCTGGCGAGCTATTGTGACTTCTGCTGCACTGTCCAGCATTGTCTGAGCCCATTCTCCGTTCTTGAGTTGTGTTCTCAGTATCCTCGGCATGTCTGACCTTCAGACCTGCTACCTTCTTGTTTGAGAATTGAGGTTTTGATTTACTTTTCGGAACGTGTTTGTCGTCTTTCGATTTCACGCGTTCTTCTCTATGTTCTGACCGTCCTCTTCTTTCCGATGTCTGTGACGAGATCTGAAAGGTACGAGAGGAACGTGTATCAGTATCTTGATACCTGTCAGGCTTTTTCAAATTATCCCTATTCCTGAGGTTATACCTCCTTTCAGAGGGCTCCTTTTGAGGAGACCTACCTCGGGATTGAGAACGGTTCTCGTTTGAATTTTGTTTATTAGTTTCCCACTTCTTTTTAGAAGATGTAGGAGTTTGTTTAATAGAGTCCTTCTCAGGACTTTCAGATAGTTTTGGCTTCACTGGTCTTCCACCTAAACTATCTCTGCCTAATTCTGCATAAGATTGTTCTATTATTCTGGGTTGCTCAGTTTGATGTTCTGTAACATCGAATTCCCTTAATCGTTGGCGGATCGCCACTGCTGCTGCCTCCCCTTTAATATTAGATAATATTATTGTTGAGACCTGGTCGAAATTTTTCAGTAATTTCATACCTAAATTTAGAGCAGGCTCTGCCCCGTATTCGTTTTGAATTTGTTTCAGGACATCTGGTATTACTGCAATTGATGGAATACCATGTGTTTTAGTATAGATGGCAGCAAAGACTGAGCCCCAAGTGGTACAGTCTTCCAGTTGTGGTGTGATCCCCATCGGTAAAGAGATGGTTAGGATTCTGTGTTTCTCATACGGGCTAGTATTTGGAAATACTGCTTCGATTTGAGTAATTTTTTGAGCTATCCAGAATGGAATTTGCTCACGTTTTGTGGGCATTTTTCCCATGACTGCGTATAGAGTCTGTGGTGTAATTTTTAGTGTATTCCCCTGTTGAGGAGTTTGATTTGGAAGTGTCAATGGTGGTTGGACTGTGAAAGCATGACATATTGGACTAGTTGTCTGTAAATTTTTATTAACTCTGTAAGTTGAGTAAGTAGTTCCTCTTCTGACATTGTATCGAGGTCAGGATGAGGAGTGTAGCCGGCTAGGATCGCCATGTTGCTCCTGGTCTACCTAGTAATGTTTCTGTGATGTTTTAGGGCGCCTTTAAACCAGAGCTGATGCTCCTGGTATGTTAGTGGAATTCCAATATCCTCGAAAGGAATATATTCCTCTGGTGGATCATCTTCTTTGTAGAAGTGAAACATTCTTGTTACTGAATTTGATTCAGGAAATATTACCCATGAATAGAATACCTCTGTCTGAAAGGATTCGTGTGCCTCTATCACGAAAACTGCTCTACCTCCTCTTGGTGGTAGGCCGTGTTTTATAAGTTTTAGAGTGATGGCTCTTCTTAAGTTTGGATTAATGTCTATGACACCCTCCTCGGTTTCAATAAAACCTGTGATGTTATAAGCTGTTAAAGCTGGGTGACCCGCAACATCACCGTTGTCGGAGTCAGGCAAAAAGATAAGGTGCACAATATTTTGGAACACTGTATCCTTCAACGTTGAACAAACCAAACAACTAATATATAGGGTGCTTCCCTATTTAGTTATGGCGGATAATTAACCCTACCCACTCCGGACTTCTTATGGAGTATGTGAGTAGGGGTCTCTGAGAAAAGCACGAATGAGTTACTCAGTATCTAGCGTTAAATTACTGCCTTACCAAACCATTGGGCGCCATGTAGTGTAGTTCCTATTTCCCTAATAGGCTCTGCGCATTGGAATAATATAACCTATAGGTTTGACATAGGACTAAGGTCGGTATGTTCCTATCGATTATATTAAACTTAATTACTTGTGCCAGCTAGCTCAGAGGCCACTAGAAACTCCTTGAGAACAAGAAGGGAGTAGTTTCTGGCAACCAAAAAACATGACAACTTTGTTTCCCTTTAGAAGCGGAACATGTCTCAGAATCATGGAAACAATAGATAACAGTTTCACTCATTCAATCGTGCATGCTTAGTTTCTACAGAGTTACACAGAAAGGAAAGACGGGCGTATCAATAAAAAGGGTTTCATTGAACAGTCTTGCTTCTCGTGTAAGAGATATGTGCTGTTATGATCACAAGACAGTATGCAAGATAAATAATGTACAGCGTAAGCAGTAGAAATAAATAATACTGCGCTAGCATTATCTTTTAGCATATATTCACGTACATAAATAACATGAGCTAAGAATGCGAGTACTCATACGATGCGTCTCTAAGCTAGTTCTACCCCAATGTACCTAACCTAGTCTAGGTGTAGGGAAAGGTTTAAGTAGGTGGAGTATTCTCTAGTATGGTAGACTAAGAGTATGTTAAGTCTAGTATGCCAAGAGTCCCTCTAGGATCTAGTCAGCTCCATACCTTGAGAATGAGAGAGGTGAGAATCTCCTGCCGGGTCTGGAACTCTAACACCCCGCGAAGGGAGTCAGAACACTGGAAGCTGGATTTGTCTGCGTGCAGGAATGACAGCGTCTTCTCAGTGCGTCAGGCCGGGATACGGGCTCCTCTGAAGTCGAGGTCTCCTCTAACTTGCTTGGGCAAGGGAAGGTATATTTATACCTGGTAGGTGTCGTGGAATGTTAGCATTGACGTGAAGTCGGACAGAGGAAGACGTCAGGAATGAACCCTTAAGGTATAATGGTTCATACATAATAGATGAGTTCTTGGAGAAATCAATAGTCCTGTGCTAGGGGAACTCCTGAAGCTTAAGGGTCTGGTTTCTAAGAACTCATTGTGACGTTAGGGTGGACGGATGTTGGTGACCATGCCTGTATTTGGAGTGCACGGTTAATGCCTAAATAAGGACAGGGATTCTATGCCTATATAAGGGCAAGGCGAATTGTGCCTATATAAGGACATGATTCAGGAAAACCTATATACAGACCCCTAAAGCGGAATACAACAATCTGAGCCCCGACAACTTAGGTCTGATCTTCATGGCCCTCATAGCCCTGTTTCTGGTCCTCCTGGTCATGATCCTTTTTGTTTACCTAGTCCTCTTGCTCTGATCTTCTGGATGCCTTTGGTACTGCCCCCTCGGTCTTCCTAATCCCCGTCCTGCTTATCCTAGTATTCTGGTGCATACTGCCCTTTGCCCTTTAGGTCCTGATCTTCTTAGTCCTCTTCAGTCTGGTCCTGATCCTCCTGGCCCCTCGTCCTTATGCCTGCATGGCTCTGTAATACCTTGTCCTGTCACAGAACATCTAAGCATTTCATAGTTCTTGTGTTCTTTGATCTCCAGTTCATGCTAGTCTATGAACATCCTGGCCCTGCACTTCCGATTTGATTGGTCAACACCCCTATGAACTTCTGCCTCTAGTCGTTTGGATTCTTGGTCTCTCAGTCCTCGACCTTTTCATCCACATCAGCCTAATTCTCTTACAACAGATCTCTGGTCTGGCTCCCCTGGTTTATCTAGTCCCCGTGATTTGCCTGTTCCTAATCCTTGTCTATGTAGTCCTGGGACTTCTTTGTCTGGTCCTCCTGTATCAGGTCTTCTGAGGCCAGTTCCATTATCCTTGGCTTCCCTAGACCTCCTATTCATTGTTTCTTCTTCCCCAACCTACTCCTACCAGTCCTCCTGCTCTCCTGGTTTTCCTGTTCTACATTGTTCTTGTCCATTTGACCTGGTCCCCTCTATCGTGGTCCTCCTAGAAATGGCCCTATTGGGTTTAGTCTTTCTCATCCCACTGACACTGGTCATTCTAGTTCCTATGTTGTGGGTCACCACTTTTTATTTATTTTATTTTAGGAGGTTTATATAGCTCGACCATGACCTCGCAGGGTATCAGAGCGCTGTGCAAACAAAACACAAGTTATACCTACAGGGAGAATTATAATAATGAATATATACAGGGAAGAAATATAATACAGAATGAACAGGTCACAATAGATATACTATTAATGCAATAAACTGGGGGATTAGGATCCAGAGGGGAAAATAAACAAGTTGATTAGCTTCAGGTCTACAATTGGAGGAAACTATTTAACAGAATAGATCTTACTTCTCTTTTGAAGGAAGTAATCGAAGGGTTTGACCTGATTCCAGGGGGAAGTGCATTCAACATTCTTGGGGCTAGACCAAAGAAGGAACGGCTATAGATGTTCTTTTTGTTGAACCTCTGTGGTTTCATCAGTAGAGGGTTAGTACTTCTTAGGGTTCTTAGGGTACGGCTAACCCCAGAGAGTTTGAGTTTATTGGCCAAGTAGATGGGAATATTAAGGGGTAGGGCCTTGTATGTTAACAGGCTATCTTCAGCTCAATTTAGATGTTTTTGGTCCTGTGTAATGTGGTTGAATCTTCTGGATGCTGTGATGAGCCTGGCAGCTGAGTTCAAAGTGGCCCTTAGAGACGCCAACCTTGCTTTAGGAAATCTTGCTACAGTAGCACTCCTGTAATCTAATAGAGAGATGACTAGGGATTGTACTGCTAACTGGAAGTCATTGGGGTTCATGTAGATCTTGTCAACCTGGTTTAGGATCCCCCTGAGTCTGACACTCCTGGACCTTCTGATCATGGTCCCACTGGAACTATACTTTCTTGTCCTTTATAACCTCCTAGTCATTTCCATCTAGGGTCTCCAGATCCTGATAGCGCTGGTCCTTTCTGGTTGCGGTCTTCCTGGTCCAGGGCCTTTAGCACATTGTTCCTCCTTGGTCTTAGCCCTCCTGTCTCTGGTTGTTCTCTTTATTGGTGTCCTGTTACTGTTCCTCTTTGGTCTGTCTACTTGGGTCTGCTACTCCTGACCCTGGTTGTACTCGTCCTTCTGATCCTGATCAGTGTGCACAGGCCCTCACAGCCCTACTTGTCATTACCTTCTAACTCTGGTCCTTCTGTTCCTTTGGACTTTGTCCATATGGTCTAGATCCCCTATTCTACATTTTTCTGGCCCTTCTGATTCTTCTCACCCAGTTGTTTCATAGTCCTGTTCCTCATTGTCTATTCCCTCTGGCATTGGTAATCATGTCCTCCTCCTACTGCTTTATTCCCAGTGTCCCCTTGAGAATGACTTTAGTCAGGTACAGTTTCCAAGCCTGTCACACTGATATTTGTTTTTTGCTTTCAGATTTCTTTTGGTGAGACAGACAATAGAGAAATGAGGGCCAAGTAGAGACAGGACCTTGCCCACTTATAACACTGCTTAATATGTTAAAAATCAAAACTACCATTCAAAAGATACATTGTGCAGGTGACTAAAGTGTCAGCGTGGCTGAAGGGGCTTCTCATGACATGGGGTCAATAAGCATCAATGCCATAAACCTACTTCCCTGGGTGAATAGTATGAAAAAGTGTGTTTATTCACAGGCAGTAGAGTGAACTCCTTCTGTGAATTACCCAGATGCATTACTTACCTGTCTTCTGCTATCACTTCCCTATTCCACAGAATTCCCATTACAGTGTCTCACTCAATTTAACTCCCGCAAGTGCCCCAAAGCAGTGTGTCCCCAAACTCCAATGTACCCACTGTACATGTCCCTACCTCTGGAGCCCAGATACCACTTATCTGTCTACATTCCCTGTTTGCAGCTGCTTGTTGAAAGCTGCTGTGCTGTCAGAATTGAAGCTAGCACAAGGCCTTCCGTAAGAAGTCCAAAAAGAGCCCAGCCTACAAAAATCATCAAAAGGTGCATCATGAACATTAAACAAACAAAGTATTCTCATGAGTGAATAAAACATTTATGTAAAATGCTTTAAAATTGTTTGCTGACAGCCAAGTAATTCCTGACGGAAGCGCAAAATATCTGTGTGCCATATCCTGAAGCTTCTGTTTGATTTCTACATGTCTTATTTGATTATTTACATAAATATTTTTATTCAAAAATGATTTTGTGTTTTTTTCATCTGTAAACAGCTTAGCTTAATTCATGCATTTACATTTTGGCAAACTATTGTACAATAGTATATGCACTTATTTTCAAATGCTTCACACATGTTGCATACCCATTACAAGATGGCCACCACACTACTATTGCATGGTTTCCCTTTTTTCTTTATGGCCGACTATATAAATACCTCCTTCACACTATTTATCTAACCATGGGTAAAATTGTACATCATCTCTACTATTTAGTCTATGGCCTGCTAAACAGCAGATATTATTTACTATTTTGCTGGCCAATGGGTGAATAGCAGAAATTTTGACACTTCCTAAAGTACATAGAATGTGCAGCAGTGATTCACTTGTGCAGTCACAAAGTTCACATCATTTTCTTCCTCCCATTGCTTTGCGCCAGATGCCTTTTAATTTGGCCAGTGGGAGTTAGACATTAATAAATTTGCGCTTTAACATCCTGAAAATGGCAAATCAAAAATATGTTTGCACTACACTAAAATCATAAAGAAGCAGAATAAACTCATTACAAGTTTTAAGACATATATTATGGTGATACATCAGAAAACCTTTGTGTATCACAAATGTTTAGGTAATAGGTTAATGCTGGACAAAACTTACCATGTATAACTAGGAGGATATTTTCAATGGCCGGCACTATTGTCAGTGCCATCTTAAGGATTTTTGGGGGTTTGGGCAAGACATATTTTGGGGCCACATGTTCAGAACAAGTTTGAATTTATTTCTCATTTTTGGCTAATTAAATCCATCATGTGAATTATATGTTGCCATTTCAAAAATGCACTATGAAAAAACAGCTCAAGCTCAAGTTGCCAAATGTCTTCTAGCCAACTAGTGCCAAAAGAAAACTTTAACACTAATTGACAAAGCCATTTGTTTTTGTGCATGGATATGTCTTTTTGTCTTGCAACAATATTTTACATAGAATTCACTGTCTTACAAGCCTGTTCCTCGCATTGTAGGATAGATATTTTAAGGGTGAGTTGGTATATGTTTAATGGACTCGTTCACAAAATTAAAACATAGGAACATTGTGCTTGAAATTAGAGCTTTTATTTGTGGATGTCCATAATCACAAATAAAACTCATTTCAGAACTGGCATTTTCGTTACAAGAGTGAAAATCAAAGCACTGTCCTACCGATTTTCACCATTCAATCTAGTGAATTCTGATCATTTTTTCATTAATTCTCTGCCCAGTCTTGTCACTCTTCTCTGTCTCCTGTGTCCAGTGTGAATGCCTCTCTGGCTTCTGAGTAACCAAATTGGATGGGTGGGAGAGAGGAGAAAAACTGAGAGGTAATGAGAATACCATGGAGAGTGAGTTGAAGTAGAGAGGGTAGGGAAATAGAGATGAGGTGAAGATGTATGTGAGGTAGGGAGAGACATATGATAAGGAGAGAGGTAAGGCAGAATGTAGCAAGAAGGAAATATACAGAGAAGTAAAAGAGCAAGAGGTAGTTGAAGATATGTAGAGATATAAATAAGGTTTAGGAGCGAGGTAGAGAGAGATGTAGAGAGCTATAGATATGGTGGAGAAATGTTTAGAGAAGGATGGGGTACACTGAGGAGTGAGGTAAAGAAAGAGGTATGTTAGAAAGAGATGTGAGTTACAGTTAGAGACAGAGAACTGTAGAGATGTGAAGAACACAGAGAAGAATAGGGAGATGCAAGGTAGAGAGAGAGAGGTGAGGTAGAGGGAGCAACATGGGAAGTTAGGTATAGAAAGAGAGGTCAAGTAAAGAGACTATTGAGGCAGACTGAAATATAGAATTAAAGAAGTGAAGGGTAGGAAGTGACTGCGGAGCAAATAGTTTAAGTAAAGAGACAGAGGTAATGTGCAGAAATAGAGAGGAGGTCCATACAGCATTAGAGAGTATAAGTTGTTCAGACAGAAAATGAAGTTGGATTCATAAAGAGATCAACATCGAGAGAGAGGTGAGGTGGAGTGGTGAGTACAAATAGAGGAGGTACTAAAGAGATGAAAAAGAGAGGGAGGAGTTAACAAACAAGAGGCAGTGAGAAAGTAGTAATACAAATGTAGGGTTGTGAGAGGGGTGATGGTGTGTGAGCAGAGGAAGACGGAGAGGAGGTGTGGTTGTAAACACATGGTAAAATAAATTCTGAAGTTAGCTAGTGTGAGACAGTGAGGTAGGCTAGAAACAAATGGAATACTGAGTGAGACCTGAAGTAGAGAGAAATGACATAGTGAGTGAGGTGTGAGGTGGAGAAATGAGACAGAGAAGTGAGTAAAAGAGTTGTGAGGTTGAAGCGATTGGTGAGATAGTGAGAGGGGTGATAGGAAAGTGTAGAGGTGGGGGTATAGAAATATGGTGAGGGATAGAGAAGTGAGGCAAAGCAAAAGATGAGGTTGTGAGCAAGATGAAGTAGTGGGCCAGTAAAACATGGTGGCTAGAAGGAAGCAGGAAAGTAAGGTAGAGAGAGAGGGTTGAGGTGGTGAGAGAGGCATGGTTGAGACAGGGCTACAAAGATAGAGATGTAAAGGTAGGAACAGAGTGGAAGAGAGGAAGGTGAGTTAAAAGTGTGTTTGAGAGCGAGAGGGAAGAGGTAGACAGAGGGGAGGTAGAGAGAGTTTAGATAAAGTGAGATAGGTAAAGATAGAGATAGTGAGGTCATGTAGGCAAGGTAAAGTGAAGAAAGGAGAGAGATATGAAGTTGAAAGATAGAGAAGGCAGAGTCAAAGAGGTAGAGGGTACATGGAGAAGCAAGGATTTAGTGGTTGGAGAAGTCCACAGATATAAGATATAACAAGAGGAGGAAGCAGAGAGACAGAGGTAAGCAGCGAATGGTAAGGTAGAAAGAAAGGGGAGAGTTAAAGAGAGAAGCAAGGAAGACATAGAGAGGTGAAGTGAAGAGTAAGAGGGCATAGACAGAAAAGTATAGAGAGATGTAATGAGGAATGAGCTCAGGTTAGGAAACAGAAATTACAGAGGAAGAGACAAGTGATGAGAGAAAGAAAGAAAGATAGAAACGTAGAAAGTGATGAAGCAGCGATAAGTAGAGAGAGAGACAGACAGTCAAAGGTACAGATGGGCACAGGGAGAAGAGTTTGCAATGAAGCAAGATACAGAGTTGAAAAGTATATGTAAAAAATGATAAGTTTATCAGGGGGCTCTTTGGAAGGTGCAAGCCCTCAGCAATTGCCCACTTTGCCCAGGCCTTAAAACGTCTCTATCATTACTGCCTTGCTCTTCATAGCTGATATTTGTTGTTTGATGCTGCCTCAAGAGTTACATACCTGTCCTGTGACTAGGAGACATGTTTTGTTAACTCTGGCAACTTCATCTACATATATGCTGAAACCTAGATTCTCAAAGTTTGTATGGTGGCAGGTATAACCTACAAGCATAAAAAACTAAATTTGTCATGGAAAATAGAAATCCTTATCTGTATTTTCAAGTTCGGTTGGCACATGCTATATATTTCATTTATCCCAGGGATCTCTAAACTTTCCTGTAGTGAGAGCTACTTTTGATCAGTGAAACTCATCAAGAGCTACTGAAGGCTAAGCAACTCGTGCATTTTTACGAGACAGCCCCACGCCCCGCTTTAATGACTTTAAGCCTAATGTCCATAGAGCCAGATAGGTATAGTTTAAACAAAATACTTTGACTAGGGGCACTTGACTTTAAAAGGAAAATGTGACCCTGTGCTTATTAAAAAAGGAACTCAAGGCTGGGAGCTACTCTGAAGGTGTCACAGGTAGCTCGTGATGACTGTTTGGAGACACCTGGTTTATCCTATGTGGCTTAAAGAAAAGTACAAAGTGCATCTCACTCTGAAACTGGCTGATAGGTTATGGACAATCCTTAAATGTAAGTTTTAATGTCAACTGGTGCGCTCCTCAAAAGCCTTGGAAACTCATACATTTGGCCATTCATGAATAAGGGCAAGGCAGGACTTGACACATGGCTTCTGCTTGTGAAAAAGCTCTTAAAAACTAAGGGCCTGGTTTAGAATTCGGCGGAGAGTCTGCCCTATTTAGAGAGCTTGGACATCCACTCATTCTAAACAGGCTCTAACTACAAACATAAATGTGTTTTTGAAAATGTACTCATTTCAACCGGGAGACATCAAGCTAGCATAGTGATTGTCTCTTGACGCACTTGAAAATCTCTCTTTTGTTTCCATAACAGAGTACATGACCTTCTCCAAACACTAAACAAAGCATTGAAGACAAAAGAGAATCTCATAGGAACTGTAAAGGCGCGGAATGTTTGGAATTCTGAGATGTCGCAGCATCTCATACTGTTTTGATGAAAAACAGAAACGTGTTAAACTTTTCACTTGCCCAGTATCAAGCATCGACGCATCTGCTATGTCTAAAGCGCACCTGCGTCTTTATTTTTCCTTATAAATAGATTTCTTCCCCTGAGCATCCAGGGTAAGTAATGTACAATAATTATTCGCACTTTTATGTGAAAGGACAGGGCATGTGAATTCTACATCCTGAAAAGTGTCATGAAATGCAAAGTTAAAATAACATAATATTTGTATGAACTGTTCACTTGAAATGTTGATAATTGTACAGCATTCCTTTGTTAGGAACCCCCATTTAAAAACAATATAACTTTTTGAAGTAGTGGTTCAGTACGGCTGTAATTATGCATCAGGGTTAGCTACCGCTATCATCATAACACCAGCTTTAATTATTTGCTTAAAGTATGCACCAAATTAGTAAGCTGGCTGCTTCTTAACATTGAGCCTGAAAGTTAAATGAATCACCAATGTGGCTTTGTGATTGCAAGTTAAGGATCCATACGGAAATGGCTGTATCAATTACTATCTCAAGCGTCTCCCAATCATTGCAAAGATATTTTACATGTGTAAATGCAACAGGTGTAGAATTGACTTTTGCAACAAAAAACAAACTTCAGTTTGGCCGTAGCTCGGTCAGCACCCAGGGATTCCTACCAAACAAAGAGATTTCTGAAATCTAGACACCCAGAGGAGTTAAGGGTATTGTGACTTGTGCGGATCTCACAAGGTCTTGTAAACCTCAAATGTTGGCTAAAAACACATATTTTCCTCACATTTCTGCAAGGGAAAGTTCCAGAAGCTGCAGAGATCCATAAAGTTCCTACCATCTATCATTCCCACTCTTCCTAATAAAAACAGTACCCCACCCACTTGTGTGGGTCAGTCTAGCGCTCAGGATAGGTAAGGCGCCTGAAAAGCAATATAGACAGATCAAATTTTTCCCTCAAACTGACCTTTTTTTCAAGGTGGGTGGCATGGATTTTGTGCTCTAGCTCAGTTGGCACCTATGCAAACCCACCAAATTCAGACATTTCTACAAACTAGACACCCAGGGTAGTCCAGGGTAGAATGACGTGCACAGATCTCATGAGGTTTTTTTGACCCATATGTCCCTGCAAACCTCAAACTTTGGCTAAAAACATGCATTGCTTTCGTATTTCTGTGATGGTAAGTTTTAAAATCTGCTGGGATCCACAAATTTCCTACAACCCAGTGATTCTACATGTCTCCCGGTAAATGGGTACACCGCTTGTGTGATTGTGCCTAAGCCTAACGATAAAAAGGGGCATAACTTAACATAGACAGATCAATGTTTTCCACTAAAATTCAACCCTTGTTTTGCAATTTGGGTAGCTGTGTATTTTGGGCCCTTGCTCAGCCAGCACCCAGTGAAATCTACCAAACCCAGACATTCCTGAAAACACCCGGTGGAGAACAGGGTGGGGTGACTGATGTGGATCTTACAAGATTTTTTTTTTTACCAAGAAGTGCTTTCAAACTTTAACTTTGGCTAAAACCACTCATTTTCCTCATATTTATATGAGGGAAAGTTCTGGAAACTGCGGGGATCCCGATGAAAATAGTATCCCACTTGTGTGGGTCAACACGAAATGCTCCAAAACATATGGAGACATCGGCAATAAGGTTAGCTGTGGTAATTGGGTCCAGACTCTGCACCGCATAGGGAAACCTACAAAACCCAGACATTTCTGAAAACTAGGGACCCAGTGGAGTACAGGGTGGTGTGCCTCACTCGGCACCCATGCAGTTTTTTTAACCACTATGCCATGCAAACCTCAACTTTGCATAAAGTCACACATTTTCCTTGCATTTCCGTGAAGTAAACTCCTGAAATATGCAGGGATCCACAAAGTTCCTCCACTTGTCCTAATAATAATGCTACCCTATGTCTGTGACTGTGTCTAGTGCCTCCAACAGGAACTGATCAAACCAGGGTCAATGGGAGTACTTGAGGGGACTCCTACTGACTCTGGTTTAATCTATTCTGGACACTAGGCCCAGTCATACAAGTGGATTAGTGTTTTTATTGGGGCAAGTGGGACATGCTGGATAGCAGCAATTTTGTGGATCCCTATGGATTCCGGACGTTTACTTCACTGAAATCCAAGGAAAATATGTGATTATAGGCAAGGTTTGAGGTTTGCAACGCATTGTGAGAAGAAAACATCATGGGATTTGTGTAAAAGTGATCCTTTTTGCCCTGATCACCCCCATTTTATGACTGATACTGGTGTTAACTGACTCTGACTGTGCCGTGGGCTCTGCTAACCAGACCCAGTACCAGTGCTCTGATTAAAAGGTATATGGTACTTAGGTGTAATTACAATTGGTACTGACATTCTACCTGTAAGTCCCAAGTATATGATAGGTCATGTAGGTTTAGAGAGCAGATATAATGCACTTAAGTGTGCACTGCTGTGTTGACTGCTGTCAATTTAAAAGTCAGCTCTGCTTTACAAGGTGCTAGTTAAATTGAAATTATATGCAAATTCGACTTTGAATTTAAAGGTACTTCCAAAGTATGAAACTACCTTATTTTTACATCTATGTCACGACTAAGGTCTACCTCAGTGCCCCAGGGTCGGGTGCCATGTAAAAATAAGCGGGGACATTTTAAAAAGAAAAGATGTTTTATATACCCTGGTGAAGGAAAAACAACCAATTTTGGTTTTCCACATTGTAGCATTTTAGCTCCATAGGATTTAATTAGCCATGGAAATGCTGTAATAAAGTTTAACTATCGACAGGAATGAGCTAAAATAGAATTTCAAGGACTTAAAAGATTGGTAATGATGAACCCCAAGGTGTGCGCCCTGCTCTCGCCTCCATGCCGTGACCCGAGCCACCCCCTACCGCAGAGACAGTGGGGGAGGGCGGCACTGCTCCGGCCACTTGGTACTCCAGGGCTTCCGCAGCGATGCGTCGCGCTGCCAGTGAGGGGCGCACATAGCGGCCTGCGCAAGTCAAGTGCGTGAAAGCCCCTCGGGAAGAAAAGCGCGAGGCACTGGTACGTGCCGAGCAAATGCCTCAAGGGGCCACACACCCGATCTCCATCACCCTGTACACAAAAAGACATTGTCCTGTTGCACAAATGTCAGCGCTGTGGTTACGTCGGTCACAACACTCATCTGAAACCAACACAGTGCACGTGTCCGTCTGTCTGTCTCTTTCCCGCTGGACTCTTCCTCGCCTCCCTCCCTCATTACAGGCCTAGCAGGCAGTGATAAATTATTAATCAATAACCACTTCGGTCTCTGGCCACCGGGGTCACCAAGAAACACGGATAGCATGCAATGATAATGACCGAACAGAGCAAAATGAGCCACGTGAAGTGCCCGGCACCCCAGCAGGGTTTGAATCACTGGGGCAGAAAGAAGGGCAGGACTCGCCGCCCTGTGCACCATATCACCACCCAGGAGCACCTTGCACTGTCGCCATGAAGACAAGCACGTGTGTGGAGGCGCATGGAACCTGCACGGCCCTTCCTCTGCCCAGTCAAAGTGTCAGGAAGGCAGATGACTTCATCTTTTAGATAAAGCGCCTCTCTGGCATCAAGGAGGAGCTGGGCGCTTTAAAGAGACCACATCTATTGTTATGTTATCTTCAGTGGTCGAAGTGGGCGGGATCGGCAGGGCACGGCGTGCCCCTACTTCTTTAATTTCATAGAGTCCGTTCCCCTTCTTTCTTATTTTAAACAGGCCTCCCGGACGGCAGAAATTGCCAAGGCCGATAGTTAAGGCTCGGCTTTTGGGGACGGGCAGAACGGGCAGAGAAGGAAAAGGACTCTGCCTTTTCCTTCATGCCAAAGAAGACAAGGACAGTGTCCAGTTCTCCTGCAGCTGGCAACTGCCCCCCCCTCTCTTTGTTCCCCCTCTTCCCTTTCTTTCTGTCTCGCTCCTCCTCATTTAGTGAAAAGCGAGACTTCAAGAAATAGGTATTACCTTCTCTTTCCTCCTTTCGTTTATTTGCTCCCCTGTGAAATGGATCCAAAAAAGAACAAGCATTTGCAATGCAACAGGTCTTGCATTTACGCGAGTTTTTGCTATTGGCATTGTAAATGGCAATGCTTTTTATTTATGTTTTGGTTTTTAAAACATAAATAAAAGGCATTGTCATTTACAAAGCCAATAGCTTAAACTCGCGTAAATGCGAGACTATTGCATTGCAAATGCTTGTTTTCTTCTTCTACTACTGGCTCAGTCAGATGACTCTTCCATCAGTTAATTGCGCTTGTGCTGACGCTTCCACTTTTAAAAAAATTTAAGAGGCAGGAAGTCTCTCGCGGATATGAATGGGTTTATGGGAGTTGTAGTCTTTGAGATTTCTCTTATTGTTTGTGGACTTTTAGAACTTGGATTCTTTTATGAGGTCGCCTGAATATTGCTTGAATTTCCATTCAAATAGTGTGATCAGACTTAAAAGAGTTTGAGAGAATATACTTAAGATGTTCTAACTCTCGGATATTTGTTCATTGCTTGATTTAGTTCTGACATTTCGTTGAGGCCTTTTTGAGTGCAGTTGAATTTCAGAATTAAATAGGCTTCCCGTTTTAATAGTAGATTTTCAACATTGCCTCCACTTGGGGGTTGCTTTATTCCTGATAGCACTGTCCATGCAAAGTCTTTCTCTGAATGGTTGTTTTCCACAAAGTGTGACACCATCGGCGCTGCTAACCTGCTTTTTGATTCGAGAACGATGCTGCACTATTCTTTGATTGATTTGCTGGTTTGTCTTCCCAATGTACAATTTTGGACACAGGCACTGAATGGTGTAGACTGTGTTTTTGGTCTTACAATTGGTGAATTCTTTATGGGTCCATTTGATGGAGTCATATATGAACTCATGCCCTTAGATGGTAGTACTGCATGCGGAACAATTGCCACATTTGTGGTGTCCTTCAATGGGTTGCATGTTCCATTGGGCCCTTAGGTCTGTCTTCTTGATGGTATGAGCGATATCTGCTCTAATGATTCTTTGGCCGATGCTTTTGTTCTTTTTCATTGCAAACAAGGGTCTCTCCATAGGACAATCCAGTTGGCTTAACAGATGCCAATTTTTTAAAACAATCTGGCGGAATTTATTAGTGTGTGGGCCAAACGTGGACACGCACACTAGTTTCTCCATGGGTCTTTTTTCTTTCTTTGAAAGTGTCAGGAACTCCATCTCTTGTATCTTGTGGTGCTCTCCTAGAAAGAAGAAGATCCATTTTGCCCGATATCCCCACTGGTATCGGCGACGCCTTCATTCTGCTTGGTTATTAAAGAGACTGATGTGTAAAGTGATCCACGCGAAGAATTCAGCACCCCAAAATGGCGGCCGCCATCGACATCACCTTCAGCGCTCTAGTTGTTGCCTTGCCTCAATACGAAGTGTACCTTCCAGCGCTCGCGCTCTGGGAACCGCGCACTTCAACTGAATTCCTCAGCGAGTGAACAGTGTCTCTGTCAGGCGCTCGCTCTGAGGAGAATTTTTCGTCAGCCTTGTCCTCTCGTAGTACGCCCCTTTTCTTGGTTAGTGTGCACAGTAGGAACCTCCTCCTTTTTTTTGAGAGTAGCGTTCCTCGCGTTTTCTAGTTTGAAGTGAAGAATTCCAGTCACGAAGTCTCCGGACACCCATATGAGCCTTCTTCAGCATCATTCGTTGGAAGAGATGTTTCCTGAGGAGAAACCTCCGGTTTTACAGTAAGAGCGTTCCTTTAGTTCACTTGGATATACAATGTTCTAATCCTACAAGACTAGAATCACCAAGACTCTGCTTCAGAAAAGACTATCTCGTCTTCTAGTCTTAGACAATAATTCTGTTTCATCATCAGAACCACTTAAAATATTCTGAGAATCAAATGTTGAGCCTGACAAAACTATAGAGAGAAGCTAGCCATCCTAAGGATCCAGGTGTGTGTGGTGTGCGAAGGTTCTAGGAATTATATGTCATTTAATATTCATATTACTAAAAGGCATTATTCTAATTTTGGTATTCAAATGTGTTTAGGTCCTGTTATTTCTCAACCATTAACCGAAGAACAGAACTAACCTTTTTTGAGAAGTAGCAGACGATCACAGGATCTGGAGGCGGTCTCTCTTTTCCTCCCACTCCCCCTTTCCCCCCGGTGAACGCGTAGTCCAGGTTTTGGAATACAGTGTGGGCTCTCGTCCATTGAGGGGAGTTGGGATCAGGCATCTGCTCCTGTGGATGGTCGGATGAGTCCAGTGAGCATTCTGACAGAAAGCAATACCTCTCGTGGTGTATACCATGCCCTCTTAATGGCATGTTTGAGCATTTTTCTTGGGTAACCCCTTTCTTTGAGTTGATCACAAAAGGCCTCAGCATTTATCATGAAATCTTCCTTCCGTGCGCAATTCCTCTGAATCCTTAATAATTGCCCATAAGGAAGGTTATCCTTTAAACTCCGCGGGTGAAAACTTTGATAATGAAGTATTGTGTTTCTGTCCGTAGATTTACGGTGTAAAGTTGTTGTCAACTTGTGATCATGCACAAATACTTCTACATCAAGAAACGTAATAAGAGTCCTGCTCTTTGGGATGGTAAATTTGATGTCTTGCTGTCTCATGTTCAGCCATTCATGAAATTGTTCCAGGTGTTCTTCTGTGCCACTCCACAGGCACCAGACATCGTCTATGTACCTGTACCATTGCGAAATAAATTCGCTAAACGGATTATTGTTGGTGATAAACTTGTCTTCGAACAGTGCCATAAACAATACTGCCATCTCCGGGGCGAAGGGACATCCCATCGCGGTCCCCTTGACTTGCATGAAGAATGTATTCTCAAATTTAAAATAATTCTTCTTGAGGGCAATTCTGGCCAAGTCTAATATGAAATCAGTAGGGACTCTGTGGGGTTTTGCACGTGTCTCCAAGTAATATTCCATGGTTTCCAATGCTTCTTCCTGTGGGATCTGAGTATATAGCGAAGTTACATCAAACGAGACTAGCCATTGGTTCAGGGGGTCAAATGGTTGTCCTTCGATCTTATTGATGAAATCAGTAGTGTCCCTTATATAAGATGGCACCTGGTCCATAAATGGTTTGAGGAAGACGTCCACATACTTTGCGATTGGCTCCAGCACAGATTTGCAGCCAGATACAATTGGTCTTCCGGGGAGTTGTCTCAAATTTTTGTGAATTTTGGGGAGAAAATAAATTACAGGGATCCTTGGATGTGATTTGTTTAGGAACTCAAATTCTTTTGGCCCTAAAATCCCCAACCCCCATTTGAGTTTGTTGGTAATTTTCCCTTCTATTTGTCGTGTGGGGTCTTCATTTAGTTGACGATACCATTCTGTATTTAGTATTTGACTTTTTGCCTCGGCCACATACATTTCTTTGGACCATAAAACTAGGGCACCGCCCTTATCCGCAGGCTTTATGATTACGGTATCATCTCTTTGGAGGTCCCTAATCGCTTCATGTTGTTGCTTAGTGATGTTCGTTTTTGTAAATGGTTTGTTCTTTTCCAATTGTGAAATGGAGGACAAGACTGCCTGTTCAAAGGCTAAAATTTGTTTTGGAATGGTGTGTACTGGTGGATTAAAATTTGATTTCTTAGATAATCCAGAAGGTTCATAGTTAGCACGGTTTTCCTTCCCATGAAAGAATGCTTTAAGGCGAATTTTACGGAAGAATTCTAGAGCCTCTATCTTTAAATTAGCATAGTCTGTGCTTGAGGTGGGGACAAATTTTACGCCTAATTCCAAAACTGACTCTTCTACTTTGGACAACCGTTTAGATGATAGGTTCACTATTGTTGTTGTTCTCAGTTCTTGTAAAAGTTTCTGCGGGTCCTCATTTCCCATTGTAGCTGTTGTGGCTTGAACCGAACTCGGTTTCTTGGATCACCTTGTTCTAAAAAAGTGTTCTGTCTTTTGGGTGGACCTTCTCTGGGATTGACGTCTCCTGATGAATCTGAAGAAGAGGATTCTGAGAATGTAGTGAATTGATTCTTTGATCTCCCTTGGTACTGGGCTAAAGCCCTACGCGATTCTGCTTGTGTGTAATAATCGTCCTTGAGATAGGGATACACTGTTTCGATATTGAAAGATTTGGTGTCTTTTTCAAACTTAGTGGTTTTGAAGTTTATGGTGTTGTCCTTAAACGTTTGAATTTCTTGGTCGATTTTCTCAAGCAAAGCTTTTGCTCCAGACGTAGTGTGGTTATTTTTAATTGTTTGAGTCAAACTGTTGAGTTCTTCAATTTCTTTTTGGCAGATACGTGCAGCTGTTTCTATGGTATGGACCATAAGGTTGCGGCTACATTTGGTGCTTATAAAGCTAAAGCCTTTCTTGTATTCGGGATCTTCGGTAAAGATGACTGGCACGTTTTTAACCTGAAGACCCCAGGGGATTGTGCCCGCTTTCAAGTGTTCAAGCAAGAAGTGTCCGTGGAGTTCCGTCCTAATGTGTTTTTTGTTTAGGAGAATATTTTCTCAGACTCATTATGCTGTTTAGCTGTGGTGCTTAAAGATATAGAAGAGAAGGGGGAAGGAGTGAAAATTAAATTCTGGATGTGTGACTCCGAAAATGAGAGTGTATCTTGCTCAGCCATATTATTCAATAGACAGGACTGTAGGCCGGCCAATGCGTGTGAGTCTAATGGCTGAGAATAAGCTGGCCTAATGCTAAACCCTCGCGGGATCACCCGCTCTACTAATGTAATCAAAAGGGGGGTTACGTCCGTCTCGGGGGCCTGGTGGGACATGATAAAGTTTATGAAAAAAGAGAATACCTGGCCACCAGTTTTGGAGGCTGCTATTTATTTCAGCAGACTGAGGAACAATGCGTTTAGTCACTGTACCTTACTTCACTACTTTGTATTGTTTAAGACATGTTTTACAACCATTTCAATATTCAATGGGGCATTCAAAAGATACAATCTTCATTTTACAGACAAAATTTGAAACATACAAGTGAACAATAATGTGAAAATCAAACAGAAAATGTGAAAATTGCATACATAAAATTGCAAACAATTACACCAGTCTATATTGGTTGAACATAAGCTCTCTCAAAGGGGCCTTGTACTTGGCTTTTATTTAGAGACTAGCTGCCTATGGGGAAGAAATTGAAGTCTTTGCGGGGAAAAACAATATTTAGCACCGATATTGGCCTGCTCTTCTATAATGTTATAGCCTTAAGAGAGGTTATGGTATACCTGTACTTTTGGGTGAAGATGTAAGGTCTGGTTGCCTAGCCGTGTCTTCAGAGCAACCTTCGTTTTCTGATATTCTAACCTAAATAATAAGAATTATTGATGATAGTTATCTAATTTTACATTCTCCACTTTCAAATATTTTGAAATCTCTTGTGTGCTTAATTCGCTTACTTGTAAGCTAGATTGTTCCCACTTCTTATCTCAGCAGGTCGTGAAGCTCTGTCGGGTTAAAAAATGTAAGCGTCTATGCTTGTGTTTCAGTAACGGTGACTAAAGGGGAATAAATGAATCTAATGCACGTACACGGGTGCTGGGCGCCTCACAAGGTATCAACCAAAAGCAGACACTGATCTGGCTAAGTCAACCCGGGGCTAAAATATCAACCGACCAAGTAAGCAAGCTTATTATACAACCATGAGGCCTTAACAAATAAGTATTTGGTCTCTATACAAGCAACTAAAATTTATATCTGCTCACGATTCCAGGCTTAAAGAGAACATTTTTATGACTTCACCGTTACAGAAATACAATGCAACTCCAGAACTCCCTTGGACTGGAGGTACTAGTCCCCTGCAGCCCGCAGGTAAAAGCATCCCCAGCAGCCAAAGAATCACTAGCCATCGGGCCCGCTGAGGGATCGCCTAAAAGTAAATAGCCTAGTGCATTGCGTGAAATGTAGTCCTGATCTCTGGCATGTTTCAGGCGGCTACCATTTCTCCCCAGACTCCAGGATGTCGAAGTAACTCCAGATTGAGCTTGCAACTGCCAAGAATTGTTGGTGGCCAGTCCGCCTGCCACTACCTTTGTTTGACACTGTGCATCGAGGGCACCCCATAACATCTTCAACTTGCCACCTCAGTGGCTCTGTTGTCGAATTTCTGCATTCATTCCATCACCAGCACCGCCGAAGTGGTAAAACCAGATCCTCCGCGGCTCCCGCTTCAACACCAGGGACAGCCAGGACGGCCCTATGAGCCAAGTAAAATTGAACTTACTGTTGTGGACTGGTCCTGGGACCTCCATCACCTTAACCCCCGGTGGAATCCACAGGATTCGACCTGCAAGTGACCGACTGGCATTAGTGCTTTTTCCCTTTGACCCCAGCGTTAAAGTTTTGTAGTAGTGAAATACACTGATTTATTTTTCCTTCTAAAACCCATAACTCCAGTTATACTCATCCAATTTTCTTCGTGTTGGTGTCTAAGTTTATATAAAAACCTGCCTTATTTTTATAAATTAGTGTTAGATTTTTAATTTGAGTCATGTCTTATCGTCCATGTTTGTACTCCAAAATGCATAACATATGTTTCTCTAGTAAAGCCTGACTGCTCTGGGACATACTACCAGGACTGAGCTAGAGATTTATTAGTGTGAATCCAAAGGACCTATTTTGGGGTATTGTGAGAGTATTGCATAGTGAAGCCTAACCAGCTGCACTACATAATACTCCACTTTCCCACACTACCCAATTGGGACAAACCTCCTATGTGTCCCTGGGGAGGGGGTGAGACAGACTCTATAAACCCTTCTTGGTGAAGGGCATGGCTCAATGCCAGAGTAGGCAACACCCATCCTTTTTTTAGCGCCATTTTGAAATCAGTGGTGTCTTTCTACCCTCCTTGGGGAAAATACAGAGAAAACTCCCTTTCCGCCCCAGGGGGTGGCAGGAAGACTGGCCTGTCCCTTTTGTGGTGGGGGTATGGCACAATGGCATGGTGGGACACCCTCACCACTTTGCTTTGCCCAAACGTAAAATCCCTGGTGTCCAGTGAGCCTTCTATTCCCATCCCCAGGAGGTAGATCAGGGGGCAACATCCCCAATTCAGACACACTTATCTGCCCCTAAGGAAGGCAGAAAGACTGCATTGCCCCCTGCTTAGGTGGGATTATGGTTCAATGCCAGGGTAGGCTGCCTCCACCCTTTTATTTGTTTTGGCACCTCTTTGAAATGCGTGGTGTCTAGTGGGCTTACTGTCCTCTAGGGAAAATTGGGGCAAACCTCTTCACTGTCCCCAGGGGCAGGATGTCTGGCTGGCCCCTTTAGGGGTGGGGGTATGGCCTAATGCCAGGGTGGGACACCTGTACCCCTTTTCTTTGCCCAATTGGGAAATCCCTGGTGTCTACCGGGCTTTCTGACGCGGGGCCAGATTGGGGATAATCACTCCCATCATCCCCTGGGAAGCAGCAGTACTGTATTGGCCCCTTTTGAGGTGAGGAAGATGACCTAATTTAGAGAACATCTGCCACTAGGCCTGGGTGGGTCATGTTGTTTTTTTTCCTCCTGGTCTCTAGTGGGTGATTCTTTCCCTCAGGGGGCAGGTTGGCCTAAACTCCCCATCTGCCTCCAATGGGGGGACAGAAAAGCTGTTATGCTTTTTGTAGAGTGGGGGCATGTCCCTGTGCATGGTGGCCACCTGTACCTTATAGTATTGTGGGGCAAATAATCCTTGGTGTCAAGAGGGTAGACTGGGGGCAAACCCCCAAACTGTCCCCAGGGGGCAAGAAAGACAGTAATGTCCTGTTTTGGAGTGATGCAGTGGCCTTGAGTTGTCCTCATCTCTTTGTTTTTTCCACTTATCACTCATGCTTAGCATGCTTTTTGCCCTCTGAGGTGCAGATATTGTTGTTTCCTTTTTGAGGTGAGGGTATGGCCCTGCGATTAAAGGGCCGCCTTCACCCTTTTGTTTTTTACTCACTTATTCATGGTGCAGATTGGGGCGAAATTCCCCCAATCTGATCCCAGGAGCTGAAGACAGACTGTTGGATCCTTTTTTGGGCTGAAATATTGCCCGGCATATAATGGGCTGCACCCACCCCTTCTTTTGTTTTTGTTGCTATTATCCTTGTTGCCTAGTCGGCTTTCTTTCCACTTGGAGGGGAGATTGTGTTTACAGGGGTGGTGGGGGGAGCAAAAGCCCTTGCCCAAGGGGCTAGTCCACCTAAAACAATCTCTGGTGTCTAGGAGAAGCGGCAAGTGATCACTTCGCCTGGCTCTCTGCAGTGAAAGTGGGGTTTTGCTGGAAAGCTGAGCTTTGCAGCTTTCTAATGATACCTCCCTTCTTTGCACAAATCCCTGGGAGTTTTCAGCCCCCTCTGTTCCCCCAGGGAAACCGGGAAGTGGAATCCTGGGTGTCAGCTCTGCCAATGACATGATCACATCGCTGAAGCAATCTCGTAATTGGCAGGAGAGTCACATCCCCTGGGATGTAGAGGAGGAGTCTTCTACACTGACAAAAAGGGTGTGACAAGGAGGGGGCACCAGAGCAGCACCCCAGAGCTGCTGCTTCGGTGCCTGGTGCTTGGACGTGAACTCCACTTCCATAGCACCTGGTTGATAGTGCTATGGATGTGGAGGTAAGATCCATAGCACCCAGTGGGTTAATATTACATCCTGTGCAACCTCAGATGTGAGTAAATCACTTTGCAAGAATATCGTTTTAGGAATACAAAATGTATATTTCCAATAATAAACCAAATCATTTTTAGGTGCCCCAGTAGCATCATGAATTGGGCCCCACATGAGCACATTTGCTCCTATATAACAACACACTATTCTGGTGTAATATTATGTGTAAGTATAAAAGAAAACAGGCACTTGTGATAGCGCATAGAACACATGTATTTAGTACAAAAATAGCTAGCAAGCATTAAAAATAAGCAAGGCAAATGCCTAAATAAGGGACCAGAGTTTTGCCTCCCATCAGTTGGGGCATGGAATCTAGGCACTAATGAGCTTGTGTAATGCTTTTCTAGTGGATAGAATGTGAGAAGACTGTTAGGAAGAAATTTTTAGGAGCAAAAGGCTGTTTCTACTTAGTTTTCAAATCCTCACTTCAATGTGACAAGTTCATAAGAAGGCTCCACTTACTGAAACAGTGTAGCTAAACTGTGCAGTGTTCAACATAGGATAACATAATTGAAACTCATTTAAAGTATGTTTAGGTATGCAATAATGCTAAGTCTTAAGTGTGGTTCAAGCAGGTATAAAAACAAAAGTGTTCAATAAAGTGTAACAGCACATGTTAAGACTCATATATGGATTTGAATCCCCATGATGTTCAAGAATATATGTATAAGATTTCATTTTCTCAGCAAGTAAATCAATTCACCAGATAAAAGTAACAAATCAATACTCTTTAAATAAGCCATTTGTCCCTTTATATTCAAGATTCTTGGCACTGGAGGGAGTAGGATGTGACTGACTGAAGTTTGAGTGGTAGATGGCCTCATTTACAGACTGCTGTGAACAGGACACCTATCAAAACTGGCAGATGCTTCATCCACTAACTTTTCAGTTCCGTGTATCATGTAGAAGGCGGCTCAGTATTGTGGTATAATTTACATTGCAATAAAAACTATGAACCCAATGAATGGCAACTTTGTTTTACTCATTGTTCTGTTAAGTACAAAATGTAGAGTAGACTTGGAGCTTTGTATAAGATCTAGCACATTTACAGATAAGGAGATAGAGATGATATTATATTTCAGTTTGATCTCTCAATGTTACATTAAATTCATTCATCAAGCAAATGTGTCTTTCAAGACATTGACTACGTTTTAATACTCTATACAGAGACACATTAGGTTATGGGCTAAGTTGGCAAATCCTCACTTTCCAAGGAGCCAGCTGATAAACGTATCTCTCTCTATGTGTATTTATCAACTCTGTCTCTTTTTCCATCTCAAACTCTCCCTTGTTGTGCCCATCTCCACCTTTGCTTATCTCTCTTTCTCTCAATTTCTCTCACTCAACCAATTCGAGCCTCACCACTCTCTACCTTTCTATCTTTCTTTCTCTCCTTACCTATCTTTTCTCTAACATCCATCCCCAATCTCATTATCTCTGTTTCTCTCAAGATCTCAGTCTACCTAGCTTCTCTCTTTAACTCTCCTATCTATTTCTGACTCATTTCGCTTAACTTATTTCTACGTCTCTATCTTTTTGATCCCAACCCTGTCTATCTCACTAATGTCTAAATCACTACTTCTCTGTGCACCTCTATCTCACTGACAACCTCTGTCACCTCTCTTTATGACCCTCTACCTCCCTGTATCTGCTTCAGCAATCTTTCTGTCTGATGATTCTCGCCAAATCTCTTTTACCTCATCCTTCTGGTTTACCTCCTCTCTGCCTAGCTTTACATCTCATGTACATACCCACTCTCTCTACCTCAACTCTCTCTACCCACCTCTGTTTAAGTCTCCCCACTCTCGCAAATATGCCTCTGTAACTCACCTCTGTCTCTTCCAGTCTCTGTGTCCACCACCAGTTATTTGTCTTGCTAGCCGCAACCTCAACCATGCCTCTCCCGCCACCTCACCAGTCTCTCTGCACCTTACTGCCCTGTTTCTCTCAAACCACCCTGCTTCTCTCCTCCATCTAATTCATCTCATTAACAAACTCATCCTTTTCTTTACCTCGCCCCTATGTTCCCCAAAATGCCTCAATATTCCTTCATTCTACTACCCTCACACCCCTCTCTCTACCTCACTAATCTCTTCTTCACCTATCTATCTGTTTCGTTTCTCCACCTCACATCTCACTCAGTATGTCATCTCTCTACCTCATGCCCAAAGTAACAATAACTTTCTCCCCCAACACGCACAGTGTTGTCATCAATGATGTCATTTCAAATGTTGCATTGATGTTATCAATGGTGTTATAAAACCTGTCATGAGTGATGGTATATGTGAGGCAACTGAAACTCACAAAAGTATGTCTATAGGCATACAGAAAGAGAGACGACAGCAGAAAGAATCAGTGTCTTCAAGGAAGAGCACTTCTTAAAGGACAAGAAACCTCACTCACCCAATGGTGACATGCTTCATCATTGGGTTCCCTCCTCACACCAGGACTGCAAGGAATCTGGTGTGGGCTATGACTCCAAATGGGGAGGAGCAGAGGCGTTTTCTCAATCTGATGAGCAGATAATATAGAGTGAGGGCCAGAGTGCAAGAAAAATAGCGATAAAACTATCTCCATAAGGGTGATGTCACTCTGCTGGAAATAGAAAATAGAAAAGTTACTGTCCTCACAAAGGTAAGCTAGGCAGGAATGTGGATGGCCCAAAAGTAGCGTGATTAAAATATAAAATTATACGGAAATAGAAGGAGTGTTTTTTGTTTCATTAATAACTTTGGTGCCGTTTGACAAATGTTCATTAAACTTTCCCAAAAAAGTTAATCTACTTTAGCTCCTTCCTGGAAAGTTTTTGGGTGAGCCATCAAGCAGGGGCTGAGAAAAGGGGAGCCAAACTACTTTTTCTGAATGCATTTGCCATAGGAAAAATTTGAGAACAATACAGCCAAACCGGCTAAAGAGGATTACGCCAAATTTGTCTAAAAGCTAGATCATTACCAAGAAATCATGCCTTTTATGATTTGGTGGAAATATGTTCAGTAGTGTCTGCGAAATTATGGTTCAAATTTACAGATATATTGACAGGTGATCCTGCAAAACTCCAGTGGTATCCTAATGAAAACATTGTGGTGATCTGGGTGGTCATGAGTGCTTTTTTTCCTGTTGGCTGTCCCGCTCCCATGGGACTTACTGTCCCGGGGGAGTGAGTGATCTGATTGGCTGGCTACAATGTGAAGGAAAAGGTTGCGCCCACCATTAGAGAACATGGGGACTCGTGAGTGTGTCCTAAAAATTTATAAAAATTACGATAGTAGCGGGAAAGGTAGGTGTAGCCTGACCCCCTGGCCTCTATATAGGGTTCACAGAGGGACTACTTCTGGGGCCAAAATAATGAGAAAAAAAAGAATTTTGGGGGCCTTGTTGTGTTCCTGCAGGACTCCAGCAGGATATTGCGCATCCCCTCCAGGTTTTCCTGTGGGAGTTCCGTGGGAGTCTTGTGAGAGTCGCACAGGGCGATAAAAAAACATTTAAAAAATGAGAGTAGGGGACTTTTGCAACATGGCTGAAGGTTGTGTGTGGCGGGGGAGTTGGCCACTCCCAGGGGTTGGGCGTATAGCCTGGCTGACATAAGAATAATTTTTACTGCTGTGATGTTCTGCTTATGACCTCACACATCACAACAATGATGAGATCTGAAATCTGCTAGTTATACTTATGTCAGTTACGTATAACTAAATAATAAAATATAAAAAAATGGTAGAGCTTTTTCTGTGAATTTCTAAGGTTTTTTTTAACATAAGCTAAAATCTTGCTAACTTCCTTACATATAACTCTACTTTAACCTTTGTTAAAGTGTGTCCTTGGGTATCAGAGTTTCCTTAGGAAAGGCATCTTTGTTTTCTTAATAACTTTAGCACAGTTTGATGAATCTGCACAAAACATTTTAAAAAAAGGTTCATCCAGTTTGGTGCTGATCCGTCAAGCGCGGTCAAGAAAAAGGAGGTTCCCAATTTCCTATCTCAAAGTATCTTCTGATACAGAACGAAACGGTTGAATGGAATGACAGCAAATTTTGCACAAAGTTAGACCTTTAGTTTATTCAGAAAGTGTGCTGTTCATCATTTGGTGTAAATCCTTTCAGTAGTTTTCAAAAAATTAACATTTACATAAATGCTCGAGTTGGGCTTCAAGGGGTTAACCTCCCAAAAAAGTTTGTGATATCTGGACCTTTGGTACCCAGCTATACTCTGATTAGCTAATTTAAAGGGGTTAGTCAATTCTGATTGGCTGGCTACAACAGGAACAATATGCTGTGGCAGCCAGTACAGGACTCACAGACGTTGTCCACTTGAAATACATTGTAGTTAAAGCCTGTTTTTGAGGGTCACAGAAAGGAACATCTGAAGGGTCATATTAGATTTTAGTCACAATATAAATCATTTGGTGTTGGTACCATATTAATTTCAGGAATTGGGGTGTATTCTAAGGTGATTTAAACTTGTGAAAAATGCTAATCCTGCTGAGATTTGAGAGAAAACAGTTTTCTCTCATGGTTGTCTCATAGAGGCAATGGAAGGTGCTCAGGAAGCTAAAATGAGAACACATTTTCAATAACCTCACTCTATCTTCCTCAGCCATGTGAGAAAAAAGTCTGATATTCTGAGTAAAACATGAACTTGCAACAACAGAAGGGGCAGTCTGGCAGTTGATTCTCCAATCATTTACTGCAGCTTCACCACAGCATTCTAACAAGCATTTTGAGCCCTACTATTCTGTTTTTAAGGCAAAATTGTGGCAAACCTGAAAATCATCTTAATGGTTGATGGAATTAAAACTGTAAAACTAAAAGCATCTCCTTTAGAAATAAATGTGAGAGCCTTCATTTTGTCATGCAAATTATGGTTAGTGCCGTAAAAAGCTAAAATGAGGAAAATTTCCAATACATCCTCAAACTTCTTCCTCCTCAATGTCAGAAAAATCTGTTATGCTCGGTTAAACAAGTACTTCTAACACCAGTAGCAGAGCCAGTTGATTTTCCAGTATACTACTTCATTTTTACCAGTATTAAAAAAACACAACTACCAAATTAACATTATGAAAAAACTGTGGCACTCCTGAATGCCATCTTGATGGAATCAAAATTGTAAAACTGAAAGTATTTCCTTTAGAGGATACTGCAATAAATGAACAAAATTAGGGTTTTTCATGTCATAGAAATTATGATTAGTGCTTTAGAAAGTTAAAACAAGGACACCTTTTGAATGAGTTCTCAAATATCTTCCTCATCCATGTCAGTAAAAACATTCTGACATGCGTATGAAATGTGGACTTCCAACACCAGCAGCAGTCTGTCAGTTAACTTCCTAGAGATCAACTGCATCTTCACTACAGAGTTCTAATGAATAACTAGAGCATTAACATTTTGTATTCAAGACAAAAATGAGGCACTCCTGATCGCCATTTTGTTGGAATGGGAGCAGTTGAATGTAAAGCCTTTCCTGTGGAGCAGGCTGACTTAAATGAGCATTGAGATGTTCGTGTAGGTATTAAACCAGTGGGTTACAAATGTGAGCTGAGGAATGGGTTTCAGTAATATGAGGCATAATGTAGTTCTAAAAATAGTTAAGGAACAAAACATCTGCATATGTTCAGAATTCCCTTTCCACATTACTTTACCCACCATACCCATCTTTTCAGTCCCTTAAAAGCTTCCTAATTGTAAAATAGTAATATTTTAATAGACCAAATTTGTTCCTCATGGGGGTAGACCACGGGAACAGGGTTGGACACTGGGCCAGTTTGGAAAATGATCAAACAGACAGAAATTCACAGAAAAAGCAAAGGGTAATATGATGTAATAGTTAGGTTAGATGTTAAGACCTTAGCTTACATTAGAAATCCCCTAGAAATTCACTGAATAAGCTAAAGGGGGAACAACTTAAAGTTAGTTGAGTAAACTTTCAGTGTTCCTTTTTTACCTTAGTTCTTGTCTCATTTCAGCACCTAACTATAACGTCACTTTGTTTATTTGCAGAGAACATATACATATGTATGTAACTTTGATAAAAATGTGTGGCATTTTTTCCATGAGGTGCATAGAAGTATAACAAATCCTCCTTGTAGGGCAATTGTTGGTCTGTCTGCCTATCTGTTTGTTTGTCTGTCTGACTATCTTTCCATCTATCTATCTATTTAGCTATCTATCTATCTATCATAATACACAGTAGCTAAACCAATTAATCATGCAAACGTTTGTGTGGATTCCTCAAACAGCGTCAAATTTATTAGCAGATTAACACTTTATTCATTACTTCCCCTTGAAATCTTACCCATCCTCTTAAAAGACCTACATGAAATTAGGAAACCCAAAAGTAGGTCGAACATAGTAAGGGGCCGATTCCGATCTCGGCCGGTAGGGCTCCGAATCGGATTCGGCTTTACCGGATCCGATTCGGAGCCCTGTTTCCCGACCGATTCGTACGTGCTTCCGGACGAGAGAGTACGATGCGAAAACGCCGACCGACTCGTTCGCGAGACCCAACCGCACTGACCGACTCGTACGTGAAAGCCGACCGCACCGACCGACACGATCGGACACGCCTCGCACCGCGCAATGGAGAAGTTCCCCGGCCGGGCAAGTACGATGCGTGCCACGAGCAGTCCGACCGACTCGTGCCGTCCGGCTCGAAGGAGCGGTCGGAGCCGTACTTTGGGGGTCTGTGTCGGACCCCCCTGTACGCATAGCCGCGCGAGTCGCACACAGGGGGGACCCATGGGTCCCCCCTACCTGTGCGTGTACGGCGCGAGTCGCTTCGCCACGTACACGCTGTAGGGGGAGCCCTTGTCCGCCTCGCACCCATTGAGTCAATGGGAGCCCGCATACGCGTTGTACGACAGGCTCCCATTGACTTCAATGGGAGTCCGACCGAATCGAGTCCGATGGCATACGTGCGCATCGTACTCGTTCGGTCGGGCTGCTAGGGTCCGATTCGGTCGGAAATCTCTCCGAGTCCGGCTCGGTCAGAGAGATTTCCGGCCCGAATCGGAATCGGCCCCTTAGTCTCTGTCAAATGTCATGCAGATCTATCAGATGGTGCTAAAAGTTATTATTAAGTCAAAAATGATTTAAATACCTCTTTAATAAACTCTCCGTTGGATCGGTACAAAACCTGAAATACCTGTACTGGGTGTAACTTTCTAACTGCCTATAACATTTGATGCGGATTCAAATATTATTGTCTCCCCATTATGCTTTGCGTCCCTCAATGGATTGATCAAAACTTGGCACACCAACTAAAAACCAAACCGGTCAAGCTACAGACAAGTTTTGTGCAGCTTCCTCACACTGTGCAAATATTAAAAGGGGGCAAAATGAACACTTTTTGCCCTCTTTTTAGAAAAATATTTTTACTAAGATTTTTTTTTTAATTTGTGTATTTCATTTTCCAAATAGTAAATAAACAAGCATCCGCTATATGGGATCAGTGTGTACATAGAAGTTGACATAATAGTAACAGTCAATTGTCAATCAGTGGCAATCAACAAGAACCAGATAACAAATGTCTAGTGCCGCAGTGGTCATAAGTCCTCTCTCCACAGCAGTACATAGAATCCAGAACCACTTGACGTATCCCAGTAGGTGGTAGTAAAATAGGAGTGGCACTCTCTGGCCTCTCCGTTGAGGATGCATACTGTCCCCATTGGTTCCTGCCCTGCCTCCATCTGCAATTCTCATTCTCACGCATCCCCACTTCCTTTAAATCCATACACAGAGTACTGCCTCTTGGAGCTAGGTTAGGAAATGTTGGGTAACCCCATCCTTTAGATAATAGCTCTATAGAGCAGTACCTGGCATGACATGGCATGGCTCATCATGCTCCAGAGGGGTATTGAAATATAAGAATGATTCAGCATCTGTAGTAGCAGGCCTCTCCTAGGAATAGTGAACCATCATCTGTTGCAGTGGAACCTGCATTCTTATGGATCACACTGTAAGGCAGAGTGGGTAGAAGTACTAATATGTAGGGAGTAGCAATAATGAGTAGGCAGAAAGGGATCATGTATGCATACACTTAGGTTGAGAAGCCATCCACTGGAAGCCTCTCACTTTTATTAAGTTTTTATATTTTTTGTACAACATAGAACAGCATATCAAAGCCAGTAGCAGAGCACTACATTTTCACCAGTACATGGCCACCATAAACTTGCATGCGTCACCACCTTTGCAGGAGACAGTCATTGATCCAGCCAACGAGGGTTAATGTCTCAAGATCATGAGAGGATGCTATGTTCCATTTAGTCTCCATTTCCTCTCTTCTGTCTTGTGTATTTTTGTCCTAGCTCCGAGATTCATTGCAACACCAGGCTCATCACACAATCCATTGTGATTCATCCAGCATCCCCAAACCGTGTGGTGTTTGTGGGGGCTGCTCCTGGCCTCATATGTCATTCTCTTTGCCTCCATGTATAAGCCCATTCGACACTGCCATTCCTGCTTCAGTGGGGCCAGTTGGAATCCCCATGTCCTTGCTAGGTTGTGCTTGATGACTATTAGTCCCAAAATATAAATTGTTGTTTTCTTCACCACAGTTCTACATTGTTTTTGCCCCCTTTCCATTTTCAAGTTAGTTCCCTTTTGGTGGGTCTGAAGGACCTATAAATACAAAATGAAGGTTAAACATGCTAGTACCATGCCACATTTTGTGCAAATCCATCAAATAGTTATTAGTAAATCAAAAGTATTTTGCTGCCCTCTTTAACCTTGCCCACAATGAATCTTTATGAAACCTAATGTACAGTAGTGTAAGGAAACTTGAGGACGCCCCCCTGCAAGGTACTTGGAGGGGCCCCCATTCTGGATTTAATCCGGAGCTGTCAGGCCAGAGTACTGTGCTGAGGGGGCCCTCTGCAGCTCAGGGGGCCCCCGCACCGCATAGGCTGCGGGGGCCTGTGTTATGCCACTGCTAATGTAACAGCACTGAGTATCATCTACTGACTGCCTGCACACTTGACAAGCAAATGAAAATGTTGTTGACCACTCCCCCTTTTAACAACCCCTCCCTTTATGTAATGACACAAAACTTGAAATACCAATAGGAAAGGAATCCTTCCTAGCTTGTGCAGATTCATCACACCATGCCAAACATATTAGCAAATTAAAACCTTTTTGCCCCCTCCCTTTTTAACTGGGCACCCTTTTATAAACATGAATAAATTTTAAAATACAAAGAGTAAGCTGAGAATACTGAGTGTCTGCCAAAGCTCAGGCCTATTTGTCAAACTGTGGTTAAGTAATAAGAAAGTTAACAAATGGCTTTTCAACTGACAAGATATGCAAAGTTTTTAACCCTTAAAAATCTCCAGAGTGCACCTTTTTTCAAATCCCATATTTCAAAAACGTCTGAGCAGATGTACACCAAATTGAAAAAAAAGCATGTTTTCTGAGTAAACTTCTACTTTATGCCATGTCTGGAGTAAACCCACCAGGAGCTAAAATAGAAAATGATACACTTTTTTAACCCTTAACTTTTTTGAAGTGGACCAATCTTCAGAAAAGTTGGCATGCTGGAGCTTAGTTGACTACATTAGTAGATGTGCAAGGTTTGAGCAAATACGTCCATGGAGTTAAAAGTTATAAGCAAATGAAAAAAAGATATGTTCAATGGAACTTGTGACTCAACCTTAAATACACAGGCCACTACTATGTGATGGATATCTGTATATATTCAGTGAAAAAAATAAGAGTTAAAATGATATTATACTTATATGAAGAAATGAGACATGAACTAATGTATGTAGGCATAAAAGCACTGAAATCTGAAAATGACAGTTTAGTAAACTAACTGCAACTTGCGCCCCTTCATACCTTGCTCATGACCTCACATATTAAATCTCTCATTACATGTTAAATTGCATCTATGATGAAATCACTGATAATATCTCAAATGACATAATTAATTACATCATCCAATTATTGTGACATTGTCCTATAGGCTTTCTGGAATTTATGTAATTTAACCAGATACACCTGAGCCCAATTTTCTATCACCAATCAAGCTATAATGGACATAACATGGACAAGCTGGACACTCAGCATATCTGTCATTTGGTGAATCATACATTCTTTTTGCTGGTATTCACGCTTCTAACAAATAAAATGCCTCCATAGACATTGTTGGGTCATACCTTTTTTTAAACATTGAACAACCTCTAAAACGTAGTTCACACTTAACAGGAACCCCCTCTTAAAAAATTCACATGACCTGCATTTTTAAGTAAAGAGGATGGCAGGTATACATTTGTCACTGGTAAGAGACCTTCTGCCAGGTCCTTGGACAACACTCCATATTTTGGTAAAATACACTAAACACATTCCTGAGATGAGAACAATAGCTCGCAACCTTAAAGCCATGTTTACAACACCATTGTTAAACCACCGCTAAGTGTCTTACCCCTACATTCTATATTATTTAACAATCTGCAATACCTCAAAATATTCTGTGATGTTACACCTTATAAACAACCTTGTTATATTTTGTCTTTATCACTGTATTATAACTACTTAAAATGGGCTCATTTCCAGACATCCACTTGTGGATAATCTATTGAAAGCAGAAGCTTTGCCTTTTCTTGATTTTTCTTTTTTGTGCAACAGTTTTTGACTTTAAGCCTCAACCTATATTGAAACATACCTCTGCAAAACACATCAGGAGCGCTCAGCCTTTACTCTGTTTAATATCAAGTACTACTTGTACCACAAACTTAACTGACTTGTAAATGGTCCATCACATAAAAGTCAACATGCACAACCAGACTTGCCTTGATGGCTTAAGCTATTTCCATTCTATGCACCCACATGTGTACGCACAGTAACTCTATGCTGCAAATAACTATAGGACCTTTAGCAAAAATGTTGCTCTCTATTTTAAATTGTTGTAAGGGCTTATGCAGTAATGTGAATGGCTGTTTCAGGATGATGTCATTTGAGATGTTATTTGTGATGTCATCAAGATGTCAATTGAGATGTCATCAGTGATGTCATTTAACATGTCATGAGAGATGTAATATGTGAGGTTATAGGCAGAGCTTGAAGAGGGTACAAGTTATAGCTAGTTCACTAAACTATAACTGTTCAATTTTAGTAGTTTTCAGTTTTTAAACGCTGGTTCTTATCTCATTTCAATACTAGGCCTGGGCGTAGTTCACGGAGTTCCACTATGCGGAACTCCGCGAAGTGACAAAGAAACTCCGCAAGTGGTGGAGTGCAGTGCGAACTAACATTCGTGCTGATCTTCCTGCTGCTCGAGTTGAAATTCTAGCAGAGCGTCAGCTCGCGCTCGCCAACTTACCGTTCGCGAGCGCGAGTGGGGAAAAAACTCCGCTGCACTATGTGGAGCAGGGTTTTCTGCACTTGGCGGAGCACGGAGTGCAAAAAACTCCGCAAACTCGGTGAACGGAGCGGAATTTACCACCCAGGCCCATTCAATACCTATTTATAATGTCACTTTAATCCTTGTTTCTTCAGTAAAATTCTGTTTTTTTACATGTAAAATGTAAATCCGTATTTGTAAAGCGCAAACTACTCACCCTTACGGGTCTCAAGGCGCTGGGGGCCGTCGTGGAAATTAAGTGAGCTATTGCCCAGAGTCACATAGTGCTGAGCTGAGCTGCCGCCGGAGCCGGGGATCGAACCGTGAGCCCTGTGCTCCGAAGTCAGCTGCCCTGGCCGCTGCACCACACCTACACCGCACCTCACCTCTAAGATAAGATCTTATTACCATACCTAACTATAATATCAGCTGTTCAGTTGAAGATTTAAGTCTTTTTTATCATATTCAAATGACCCACCCCCCTCGGGCAACCTGGCGCCCAACCCTCAGCTGCAACCAAATCCCGACTGGTGTCCAGCCTCCGGAGGCCAGGCTTTGTCCCCAAGCCCTGCAAGGGCCCCACCACTGGGGCTCTCAAACTCCCACTACACACAGCCTTCAGATATGCAGAGTGGTAAGCAGGCCCTGAGTCAAACCCACTGCAGGCAGCCAACACACACTACCCCTGACCTATGGTCTGCACCATGGTGATTCGCTAGAGGGTCTGGTGTATGACCAAATCCTTCTCATTATTTTTTTTCACAAAATGCTTTTTCAGTAATGCGGTACAACAGTACTGCAATACCTTGGTACCTTAAATGAATGAATGAATAATGTATTTATAGAGCACAACTTTGGCTCCCTAAGGAGCATCTTGGGGCTGGGAGGGTAAGAATAGAATTTGGGAGTAGAGGTTGCTTAACATTATCGGATGAGTGCCTGGCACAGTGAGTCAGAGGATGAAAAGATGCAGGTTTTGAGAAGTTTCTTAAACAGGGGTTCAGAGTCAATGAATCTCATCTGTTTAGGGAGTTCATTCCAAGCCTTTGTTCCCAAAACTTCCAGGGCTTTGCCACCCTTGGTCTTACACCTAAGGTAGGAGGTTTGAGAAGATTCGCTGAGAAGGATCTGAGGCTGCGGGAGGGAATATGAAGAGTGAATATGGAAGCTAGATATTTGGGACCTATTGCTCTGTATGCTCTGAAAGTGAGCAAGAGGATTTTGAATATGACTCTCATATTTATGGGGAGCCAATGGAGTGTCCTAAGGGCAGCTTAGGCGGAGGAGTGACGTGGCAGTTTTAGTACTAGCCTAGCGGCTGCATGGTGTACCACCTTCAGTTTTAGAAGAATTTGTTTAGTTGTGCCTGCATATAGACTGTTGCAAGAGTCCAGTCTGGATGTAATTAATGCAATGGATACTGTCTTTCTTGCTGCAAGAAGGAGGTTGTCGAAAAGATTTTTGGTATTTTATCAGGTTGAAACATGTTCCTGCCACTGCAAGAGCTTGTGGCTAAAAGGAAAGAGCAGCATTGAATTTCACCCCTAGGTTTTTTACTACCAAGATTGTGTGTTGCGGGGGGCAGAATCTGGCCACCATGTATCGGATCGAAAGAATTAGTCTTACCTAGGAGCATGATCTCCATTTTGTATGTATTGCATTTAAGATGGTTGGACTGCATCCACCGGATTACCTTAGTTAGACAATGTTTGAAGTTCAACTCTGAGCCCATGGACGCTTTGTCCATCTCCAAGATAAGCTGTGTGTCATCTGCAAATGATTTAGTTTCGATGCCAAAAGAGGAGATTAGCTTAATGAGGGGGGCCATATATATGTTGAACAGTGCAAGATAATAGCCCTGTGGTACCCCAGAGTTGATGTTTTTTGTCAGGTGATAGAAAAGGTCCCGACACCGCAATTAGGATGCAACCAAACATGGTGCGGTAGAAAACTTCCATTTTTCAACGGGAGCTTGTGCGGTGGGCCAAAACCGCCCGCAGCACAAGCTCCCGTTGAAAAATTAAAGTTTTGAAATATCCCTGCACCATGTGGCAGGCACTGAGGTGCCTGTCACATGGTGCGGGATGTAAAGGGGGGCCACTGCAGAGGGCTAGGGGGCAGGGCCCCCAAAGGCACTCTCTGACAGCAGTTCCATGTCGGAAAGGCCAACAAGGAACTGCTGTCGGAAAGTGGCATCATAATTCAGATGGCGAAAACGCTGTCCTTAAGGGATTAGGAAGCCTTTCCTACTGACCGACGGGGCAACCGAGTCGAAATCCCTGGCCGGTTTAAGCCGTATTACAATGACGGCGGTCGGAGTTTAAACCTACAATGTCGGTCGGAAAGCCTCCGACCAGCGGTCGGAGGCTTTCCGACCGACATTGTAATTAGGCCCTTACTGTTTTTTCAGCCATTTCTCATTACTTGTCAATTAAAAGTTGAATAGGCCACATATTCTTCCAATAATATGATTGGGGAAATGAGTGTACACTATTTGTTGGCGTGTTTCTGTGATAACCCTTAATAACGGCCACCTTCTGCAGGACATACAGTTGAACATCAACATTTAACAATTCATATGTAGCTAATCTTATAGAGGCATCATATTACAATTGCAAACACGTCTAAAAATAAACGTCAAATGCAACAATTGCAATCAAACATAACACAGATGTTTGCACAAAATTACACATTAATTGTTTTCAACATTTTGCATAGAAAACACAGCACATTAAATTCTACTCTAAATTCTAATACTCAATCTTGGTGCAAGGGTAGCTGCATTAGTGCATGGCATTGAAAAGTCTGTCAGTGCTGGGGGAGAAAAATAGAGCACCATATCTTGGTAGATATTGTGATTTCTTTCATTTTGACTTTACCAGAAAACAGTAGTAGTGGCCCGTGGTGGGAGTGCTGCCGGGCGGTGACGTGGGGCGGGGGAGGGGCAGGGTGGGGGGTAGTAAAGTACGGAATATGGCCGTATAGAGGTAAGTAGACATATAAATAAATAAAACGAATTTTGTTGCGCGCGCTGCATCGCCAAATGCGATGCAGAGCGCGCAACGAAATTCGTTTTATTTATTTATATGTTTACTTACCTCTATACGGCCGTATTCCATACTTTACTACCCCCCACCCTGCCCCTCCCCCGCCCCACGTCACCGCCCGGCAGCACTTCCACCACGGGCCGCTACTGGAAAACAGTAGCCTATGTTTGAATGGTGCCTAATGTTGTGCCAAAAATATAAATTTTCTCCTTTAAAATAAGGTAATATACTTACACATTGAGACACGGACATGGCAAAAAATATAATGTTCTGTTTTTTAGCCTTTGACTTTTCAAAATACTTTATTTAGAGAGTCCAATAAAGTGCCAAGTACAAGATATAAAGAATTTTACAAGCATAGGGGCCGATTCCGATCTCGGTCGGAGGCGCACCCAATACCATTCGGTCGGGAAAAAAGCCATGCGAAAGCCTGTTTCCCGACCGATCCGTACAGCACACCGAACGAGCAAGTACGATGCGCACAACAGCAAAAAATCCGGCCGAGCCGTACTCACCCAAACCAGGTCCTGTTCTCCGACCGAGGCGAATCCGGAAACGCCGAATCGAGTCGCACGGAAGGAAAAATGCAGCCCCGTCCGGCCGGACAAGTACGATGCGCTTTCCGTACGCGCCGAACCCGTCGCTACGCACGGCACGTCAAAGCATCCGGGAGAGGCGCACATAAGCTCCGATTCGCGCCACAACACGATCCACGGCTCCGAGACGAACACGGCAGCGACGAGGACGACGCGAGGCGACGAGGACGAGGCGAAGCGACGAGGACGAGGCGAAGCGACGAGGACGACGCGAAGCAACGAGAAGGACGAACGACACGAACCAACCATGAATCCCTTCGTCCCGATCATACCAATATTCTACATATACTACCGGAACAGGCACGGACGCGTACGGCGCAGAAGGTAAGCCAGACACCAACCACAAAATACATACAACACGTACACGACACATCACACACACACACAGGGATGCAGAATATACTTACACCAGCAACAGCAGCACCATAGGGGCGGGATGCCCATCACCAATGCCACATATGCACACAGGGGCCTGAATGCGCACCACCACCCCTACCCAGGGGGGGCTGGATGCCTACCACTACTACCACCCTCACCCAGGGGGGGCTGGATGCCTACCACCACCCTTAGCCAGGGGGGGCAGGATGCCTACCACTACTACCACCCTTAGCCAGGGGGGCAGGATGCCCACCACTACTACCACCCTCACCCAGGGGGGCAGGATGCCTACCACTACTACCACCCTTAGCCAGGGGGCAGGATGCCTACCACTACTACCACCCTTAGCCAGGGGGCAGGATGCCCACCACTACTACCACCCTTAGCCAGGGGGGCAGGATGCCCACCACTACTACCACCCTCACCCAGGGGGCAGGATGCCTACCACTACTACCACCCTTAGCCAGGGGGCAGGATGCCTACCACTACTACCACCCTTAGCCAGGGGGGCAGGATGCCCACCACTACTACCACCCTTAGCCAGGGGGGCAGGATGCCCACCACTACTACCACCCTCACCCAGGGGGGCAGGATGCCTACCACTACTACCACCCTCAGCCAGGGGGGCAGGATGCCTACCACTACTACCACCCTTAGCCAGGGGGGCAGGATGCCTACCACTACTACCACCCTCACCCAGGGGGGCTGGATGCCTACCACTAGTACCACCCTCACCAAGGGGGCAGGATGCCTACCACTACTACCACCCTTAGCCAGGGGGACAGGATGCCCACCACTACTACCACCCTCACCCAGGGGGGCAGGATGCCTACCACTACTACCACCCTTAGCCAGGGGGGCAGGATGCCCACCACTACTACCACCCTCACCCAGGGGGGCAGGATGCCTACCACTACTACCACCCTCAGCCAGGGGGGCAGGATGCCTACCACTACTACCACCCTTAGCCAGGGGGGGCAGGATGCCTACCACTACTACCACCCTCACCCAGGGGGGGCTGGATGCCTACCACTAGTACCACCCTCACCAAGGGGGGGCAGGATGCCTACCACTACTACCACCCTTAGCCAGGGGGGACAGGATGCCCACCACTACTACCACCCTCACCCAGGGGGGCAGGATGCCTACCACTACTACCACCCTTAGCCAGGGGGGGCAGGACGGCTACCACCACTACCACCCTTAGCCAGGGGGGCAGGATGCCCACCACTACTACCACCCTCACCCAGGGGGGCTGGATGCCTACCACTACTACCACCCTCACCCAGGGGGGCAGGATGCCTACCACTACTACCACCCTCACCCAGGGGGGCTGGATGCCTACCACTACTACCACCCTCACCCAGGGGGGCAGGATGCCTACCACTACTACCACCCTTAGCCAGGGGGCAGGATGGCTACCACTACTACCACCCTCACCCAGGGGGGCAGGATGCCTACCACTACTACCACCCTCACCCAGGGGGGCTGGATGCCTACCACTACTACCACCCTCACCCAGGGGGGCAGGATGCCTACCACTACTACCACCCTTAGCCAGGGGGGCAGGATGCCCACCACTACTACCACCCTCACCCAGGGGGCAGGATGCCTACCACTACTACCACCCTTAGCCAGGGGGGGCAGGATGGCTACCACCACTACCACCCTTAGCCAGGGGGGGCAGGATGCCCACCACTACTACCACCCTCACCCAGGGGGGCAGGATGCCTACCACTACTACCACCCTTAGCCAGGGGGGCAGGATGCCTACCACTACTACCACCCTCACCCAGGGGGGCAGGATGCCTACCACTACTACCACCCTTAGCCAGGGGGCAGGATGGCTACCACTACTACCACCCTCACCCAGGGGGGCAGGATGCCCACCACTACTACCACCCTCACCCAGGGGGGCTGGATGCCTACCACTACTACCACCCTCACCCAAGGGGGCTGGATGCCTACCACTACTACCACCCTCACCCAGGGGGGCTGGATGCCTACCACTACTACCACCCTCACCCAGGGGGGCAGGATGCCTACCACTACTACCACCCTCACCCAGGGGGCTGGATGCCTACCACTACTACCACCCTCACCCAGGGGGGCAGGATGCCTACCACTACTACCACCCTTAGCCAGGGGGGCAGGATGCCTACCACTACTACCACCCTCACCCAGGGGGGGCAGGATGCCTACCACTACTACCACCCTTAGCCTGGGGGGCAGGATGGCTACCATTACTACCACCCTCACCCAGGGGGGCAGGATGCCCACCACTACTACCACCCTCACCCAGGGGGGCTGGATGCCTACCACTACTACCACCCTCACCCAGGGGGGCAGGATGCCTACCACTACTACCACCCTCACCCAGAGGGGCTGGATGCCTACCACTACTACCACCCTCACCCAGGGGGCAGGATGCCTACCACTACTACCACCCTTAGCCAGGGGGGCAGGATGCCTACCACTACTACCACCCTCACCCAGGGGGGCAGGATGCCTACCACTACTACCACCCTCAGCCAGGGGGGCAGGATGCCTACCACTACTACCACCCTTAGCCAGGGGGGCAGGATGCCTACCACTACTACCACCCTCACCCAGGGGGGCTGGATGCCTACCACTAGTACCACCCTCACCCAGGGGGGCAGGATGCCTACCACTACTACCACCCTCAGCCAGGGGGGGCAGGATGCCTACCACCCCCACCCATAGGATGGACAATGCATGACACAACCAGCACACCACAACCTAGGGAATGCAAGAAGAAGACATCCCCCAACACCATGACAAGCGTGTGTAGACTGTGTCAAATGCCTACAACACCGAACATGACTTCTAACATACAATGTGACCCCCTAGCACATGTGCCACACAAATATGTGTGTGGCACACACAACGCAAGCAGGCCATGACCATTGTGGCAATGGGTCCAAACCCCCATCATCACAGTGACCAAAAGGCAAGTGTGGGGTGCATAGCTGCAGCACATTTTGAACATTGTGGCAATGGGGTCCAAACCCCCATCATCACAGTGACCAAAAGGCAAGTGTGGGGTCCATAGCTGCAGCACATTTTGAACATTGTGGCAATGGGGTCCAAACCCCCATCATCACAGTGACCAAAAGGCAAGTGTGGGGTCCATAGCTGCAGCACATTTTGAACATTGTGGCAATGGGGTCCAAACCCCCATCATCACAGTGACCAAAAGGTAAGTGTTGACAAAGTAAGAGGTGCAACTGCCAAACTGCATGGATGATTCCTGGTCACAGAACAACAAACACATCAGTGGCAAAGTAGTGTATGTGTCCCATTGCAACATAAATTGGGGGAGCCAAATCCTGCAGTGCAAATAAGACATAACTTTGGCCATGTGCAGACAAACAACACCCATGGGGGCTGACACCGTCAACAATCATCAATGACACAATGACAGAAGTGACCATCCGAATGCAGACCCACATATTTGCACCAATGGGCACACACATGCAGATACCCTGTGGAGACTGCAGATGTGAGGCGAACAGATACCATACCATGGCAGCAATGGGACACACAATGAACAATTAGCACCAAATGAGGGCTCCCGTCCCATCAGCCTGGTCATGGAAGTGCCAACGGAATCATCAGCACAGATCCAACACACTTGTATAGCAATGTTGCACTGACAACACAGATGAGTCCTTCCCCATTGATGCCCAAACCTGCATGTTCACTGGAGATGGCCACACGGTCAGGGAAGTAGACGAATAGAACAATGGCAGGCACAACAGATGTGCAGGGGTGGAAGCCACAGATGTGAAGTTGCCAATCTAAGTAGGAAATCTCATTGCCAAATACTGAACACATGACACCCTCAGATGCTGCTATGGATGACATGGATACACCACAGGATAGGACACATTCCCCCTGGACCACATGGGTTCCTGCACAGTAACACTTCATTATCATGAGACCAAATATCACCATCACTGCAGCAAGGGCATTGTTAGCATCATCAACATCATGTACATCAGAAGCAAAAGCACTAGAGAACAGAAAGTTGCTTTATTCAGCATATGTGGCATTAAAAGTAGAAGTCCGGTAGAACATAAACAAAGGCCAATGGCCAGTCCATCAACAAAGTCACAAGTGGGTGACAGTGGCAGATGCCACCCTACACATGCCTGCACAAAACCAGGGACAATCCACTAGGAGGGGCAACCGGGGGGTAGGCCAGGCACCGCAGGGACAGGATCAGGGCTCACCAGGAGGAAGCAGGGAAGGGGTGGTGGGTGCTGGAGAGCCACTGACAACTGCAGTGGAGGTGTCTGACATGGTGTGTGCCGGCACAACTGGGGGGCATGGCTCAGATGTTGTGGGTGCTGGCACGACTGCAGTGGACCCTGCAGATGGAGTGGACAGGTCCGCCACTGCAGTGCCCAAGTCAGACAGGGTGGTAGTGGACTCCACTGCAGTGCCTACCACCAGGGGAGGAGAATGGGGAACAGGCAAGGTGGGCTGGACAGAGGGGGAGGACACCCTCACCACATCAGTGGCACAGACAAGCGCAGCGGGGGTGTGGTGCCGGGAGAGCAAGTGGCAGGGGGAGAAGGCCGGAGCCTCTTGGGGATGGTATATCTGTGGGTGGGGGAACCTGGGGCAGGGTGTGGTGGGGGCACCTGTGGAGTGGGGGCCTGAGGGATGGAGGAAGGAGACCTGGTGCTTGAGCTGCAGGGCGGCGGCGGGGTCTTGCTCTTAGCACTCCGGGGGGACTTGCGGGTGGGGGCCTCAGTCTGTCTGCGCCTGGGGGAGGGTGTCCGGGGGCGAGGGGCACTCTGCTCCGTGTGGGGGGCTTCCTCTTCCCCCTGGATGCTGGGGCAGCTGGATCGGAGGGGAAGAGGCCGAGGTCACTGAGGAAGAGGCGCTAGGTCTTTGGGGTTGCAGGTGAGGCAAGGGAGGGTGCTTTGGAGGGAGAGGCAACTGAGGACTGTGCAGTGCCCGTGGATGCGTGTGTGTGTGTACCAGGGCCCCATCCCCTGTGAGTCTGGTTTCAGTCCCCTGACTGTGCGTGCGTGTGCGTTTAGTTTGTGGCGTGTGTGTCTGTGTGCTGGATGTGTGTGTGCTGGTGTGTGCCTGTGCCGGTGTGTGTGTGCTTGGGACGGGCAAGGTGCTGGGGAGTATGGATGGAGCAGAGGCAGGAGGGGTGAGGGACTGTCTGAGGAGGGACACTGCTGCCGTCAGGGAGGAGTCCATGGACCTGTTGCCCCTCTGTAGGTCAGACATGCCCGATGAGATGCCCTCCATGAACGACACCAGCTGAGTCAACAGTGCGGTGTGCGCATGGAGGACACTCAGCATGGCTGTCTGCCCTACATGGAGCTGGCGAAGGAGGTACACAGACTCCTCACTCAGGGCAGCAGGGGACACAGGGGCAGGGGTGCGGTGCCTGGGCCAAAGGAGACAAGCTCTCGAACATGGGAGCCTCCACGGACCTTGGGAATGGGAGCCGATGGGAGGGCGGTGGTGGTGCTGGTGGTGGCGGGGACAGCAACACTAGCTGGGGTGTGGTGGCTGCTGACACCCGCCTCCACAAGGGAGTCATCCTCCGAGTTGCTCTCTTCCTCAGCTGAGGTGGATGGTGCTGAGGACTCCTCGGTGTGGCTCCCCTCGCCCTCCGTGCCACTTGGTCCCTCCGACAACTCCTCGGCTGCTGACCCAGTCTGGCTCTCTGGCTCCTCCTGGTCCGTGGAGCTGTCCCCTTCCGTGGCCGTGGATGTATCTGCAAACAATGGGGAAACAGACAGACATCAGTCACCTGCACCAAACGCACACACCACTGTGAGCACAGCACATCACAGAGCAAGCCCTGGCATCATTAGTTGTACATTGCTAAAAGTGCCCTAACTGAACAGGAGAAGCCAATTGTCAGTCTGATGCCAAGCATGGCACTCACATCCCACATGGCCTTCCACCCATCTGTCTGGTGTCTGTTGGATTGCAACACCCCAGTGTGGACACATGCACCAAGTACACAGTAGTTGGACAGTGCAGAGGACACGGTGTGGACACATCACAGCTCTTGCCACTGAGTCAGTACAGGTTTCCGGATGAAAGGGATGCCCAGAGTCAAATAGGAAATGCATGTGATGCATACCAGCGACAGACACCATGATGCACCCATGTCCTGATAGCCAGCGCCACTATGGTGTGCATGTAGCACATGTCACTCCCCTGCAGGACCACAAATAAGTTGACACATGCCATGGCAGAGGCATGACTGCTAAGTCATACATCACTGTCTCAGTGATGTATGACTTGGCAGCCAGACAACAACACTATGCACTGTGTCACAATAGTAGGTCATGGGGAATGCAAGTCCTGGAGCTGCACAAGTGCACATGTACATCCCCCACACAACACATCATCTCAACCCTCATCTGTCCAGGTCACACCTATTGGACATATGGGAGACCTGTGACACTACCCTCTGAACCTGAGCCCCTCACAATTTGCTGTGAATGGGGAACAGCTGCCTGAACATCACATTCGCATACCCCAGTCTGCACGGGCAGCTGATCAAACACCTATGTGACACACAAGTATCGTCTCCTATGGTCACATCTCCAGGGGCATGCTGAGCCCCTACCAAGAAACACCCCAGCAGTCCTGGCAACTAATCCACAGCACACTGACACAGAGGCAGACACCTGAGGGGTCAAATCACTGTGCACAATGTGTCAGCTGATACACGGGAGTGGGAGTACAGAGTGCATTGCATGGCCTGGAGTAGGCATGACTGTCCTGCTCCACATGAATGAGGGATGTGCCCTGGACAGTGGATAGCTGGCTATGTATGTGTGACACACGTAATCTGCACACTCCTGGGGCCCAAACATTGTTCCCACCCGCTGCATGGGCGTGTGCCACATACCCCAGGCACATGTGGTGGCTCAGCTCAGCAAGTGGACCGCATATCAAAGCAACACGCAGATCACATGTCCAAACCCAGGCGTTGTGTGAACAATGGACCTACCCATGATGCCCACAACAGAGTTAGGGAAACAGATGCTGTCCCCCACCTTCAGTGAAGCAAACTGCAAGGACACAGTCCCAAGTGACACAATTCCCTGAATGTAAGGGCCACACCTGGGTATCAGATGAGCAGTGGGCAGTGCACAATAGAGGGACATGGCTCCTGGACAACATGACTGCTGCACTGTGGCAGTTGAACCAGGCCAGAGGAGGGCACAAAGCATGTAATACAGAGTTCACAGTGCAGTCTTTGACTCACCCCCTCCTTGCTGCTGTCTGGCCTTCAGCTGCCCATCCAGGTCTGGAAATACCACCGCCAGGATCTGGAGCATGTGGGGGTCAGGGTCCGTGTTCCGCCCCTCCTGCGAGGAGGCGACAGCTTCAGCTGGACCCGTGCAATCCTCCGGGTCCAGCCCCGAAGGTCCTGCCACCTCTTCTGGCAGTTGCGGATCCGGCGCTTGTAGACCCCCACGGACCGGACAGCCCGGACGATGTCCTTCCAGATTTCCTGCTTCCGATGGGCATTAACCTGTCAGGATGACAAAGTGAAAAGGCCATTACCACACATGCAACATATCCGTGCATGACACAGTTGCATATACATGTCTCAATCACAGGGGCACATGATGTACACAGGCAGTGCAAAGCTGACCATGGACAGTTTGCCAGACGTCACTACATGGTATCATTGCATGGGAAGTAAAACCATGTTCAAATGCACTGTCACTGCACCATACCTGTCCAGTGCAAGTCACTACACACTATGGGGGGTGACAACTACTCAGTGAGCCTGCTAGCCAGTGGCGTGCAGACTCTCAGCCTTGCTAGTCACACAAAATGCACATTCAGAAAGGCAGTGCACAGAACACTCACCTGCTCCCCTGGTGTCCCATTCAGCTTGCTGTACTGTGGAAGTAGGCTGTACAGCAGGGCCTGGTTCTCTTCAAGGCTGAAGGCTGGGGCTCTCTCCACAGTACGTGCCATTGCAGGGTCCAGAGGGGCAGAGACAGCAGCAGTGCAGTGGCAGATGTCGTCCTGGAGCATGTAGTGCAGGCAAGTGAGCTCTCAGGGGAACAGCCAGCAATATATATGTGCTGGAGAGGCAGATACTGTCCCTTGTGTCCAAAGTGATAGGTCCAAGTCGTTTGCATCTTCTGAATCTGGCCAATCCATGGAATAGCAGCACCAAAACACGCCCACAGCACCCTTCAAATCCTCAACTTCATGGCATACATGATTTTGCAACATTGTTGTGGGTGACCAACTGAATTTCCAGCAACAGACTCGTTCAAATTTCGAAAATGCGTCCGTTGCCAGGCAAGCCCATTGTCAATGGGTGCGCACCGATCGGTCCATTGCGGTACAACGCGCACAGGGGTACAACGCGTACCCGCACACATTGAATGCAATGGGCCGGCCGGAGGCACCGATCGGTCCATTGCAGTTCAACGCGCACAGGGGTACAACGCGTACCCGCACACATTGAATGGACTGGGCCGGCCGGAGGCACCGATCGGTCCATTGCGGTACAACTCGCACAGGGGTACAAAGCGTACCCGCACACATTGAATGCAATGGGCCGGCCGGAGGCACCGATCGGTCCATTGCAGTTCAACGCGCACAGGGGTACAACGCGTACCCGCACACATTGAATGCACTGGGCCGGCCGGAGGCACCGATCGGTCCATTGCGGTACAACGCGCACAGGGGTACAACGCGTACCCGCACACATTGAATGCAATGGGCCGGCCGGAGGCACCGATCGGTCCATTGCGGTTCAACGCGCACAGGGGTACAACGCGTACCCGCACACATTGAATGCAATGGGCCGGCCGGAGGCACCGATCGGTCCATTGCGGTTCAACGCGCACAGGGGTACAACGCGTACCCGCACACATTGAATGCAATGGGCCGGCCGGAGGCACCGATCGGTCCATTGCAGTTCAACGCGCACAGGGGTACAACGCGTACCCGCACACATTGAATGCAATGGGCCGGCCGGAGGCACCGATCGGTCCATTGCGGTTCAACGCGCACAGGGGTACAACGCGTACCCGCACACATTGAATGCAATGGGCCGGCCGGAGGCACCGATCGGTCCATTGCAGTTCAATGCGCACAGGGGTACAACGCGTACCTGCACACATTGAATGCAATGGGCCGGCCGGAGGCACCGATCGGTCCATTGCGGTACAACGCATCACTGTACATGTGACTGGCATATGTCAGCATGCCTGTCTCAGATGGACATATGCCAGCCACAGATAGCTCCCAGGGAGTGAGGGGCACACCTACATCACGACAGCCTGTCCAAACCTTATCATAAGGCATGTAAGGATGCATTTCCTATTGTGTGTATGTTGGTGTACATGTTGTCCTGTGGGTGTCACCTGTGGGCAGCCACCCCCAGGCTGTGCACGTGTTCATGGGGACAGGATCCTGGGTGTTACGTGTACGTGACCACTGTGATGTGCAACTGTTCATATCTGTGCATGCGCCATGGTCACATTTCACAGTGGTGTATGTGTATGTCATGTCACATACCCCGTGAGTCCCATGTGGGACGGTATGTTTGAGCCAGGGTGTCCCAGTGGCACAATAGTGATGGTCCTCCACAGTCTTTGTGCATGTAGTGTTTACAATGTCTCTGATTTCATGTGCACAATGGGAGACAGTCTCCACATCCACGTTGTGTGTGCATGGACTCTGATGTTGTGCGTGTGTGTCACAGACGTCCATGTCTGTCCTGCCGTGGCAAGTGGGGCCACTACCTGTGGGGGTCATGGTTGTTTTGCTGTGGTGTATACATGATACTCCATGTAATGCCAGTGTCCATGTGGCATTACAGGGTCCCTGGGAATGTACCTGTCGTTGAGCTGTGGTGCCTGGGGCACATCTGTCCTCACATGTCACTGTGGGGGTTATTGTGACACGGCAGCAGGAGATGGGAACTGTGACACGGCCTCATGATATCCAATGGGCCAACCTGGGACAAATTGATGCCACCTGTTGGACCGTGTTGACAGATGTTGGCCATGTATGTACCATACATGTCCTTCCGGTACTGCACACTTCATGTAGTTGTGCCTCATAATGATGTATGTTGGGATCTTGTGTGTGTTCAATGCCGCATATGTGGGGTGACTGACAATCTTGCTTACTTCTCCTCTGCACTGCAGGGCTCCTGCTGTCCATCGGCCATTCCCAGACCTGGCAACGATGGTGGAACGGGACAGCATCTGACGGTACCGCTTCACCAGGCAGCTGATTGAGGATTTGGCAGTGCAGTTGTCCCCACATTTGCAGCCTGGCCGGCCGTATCCTACAGCGCTGACCCCCAAGGTGAAGGTGATGGCAGCCCTACACTTCTTTGCCACTGGTACCTTCCAACATACTGTGGCGACTGCTGGTGGGATGTCACAGACCATGTTCAGCCGTGTGCTCCGCGATGTTTTGGCGGCAATGTTGCTCTTCCTGAACCGGTACATCTATTTCCCTAGACTGCGACGACTCACTGACGTGAAGAGTGACTTTTATGCCCTGGGGAGGATGCTGCATGTAATTGGCTCCATTGATGGGACACATGTGGCTTTGGTACCACCACAGGCCCAGGAGCAGGCCTACAGGAACCGCAAGCACTACCACTCGGTCAATGCACTGGTGGTGTGTCTTGCAGACATGACCATCACACACGTGTGTGCCCGTTTCCCTGGTTCAGCACACGATGCCTTTGTGATGAGGAGTAGTCGCATCCCCAGGATGATGGCACAGATGCAGAACCAGCGTGCCTGGCTTGTCGGTGTGTACTGACTTTGTGCCATTGTGTGTGATCTGATCTGTAGTATTCCGCCCACTTTTCCAAGTCAGCTAATGTGCACTTGTCTGTCCGTAGGTGACTCGGGATACCCCAACATGCCGTGGTTGCTGACACCCCTCAGGAACCCTGTGACACCTGCTCAGATGCGCTACAATGAGGCACATGGTCGGACCAGGAGAGTGATTGAGCGGACCTTTGGTCTCCTGAAGAGCCACTTCCGCTGCCTGGACAAGACCGGAGGGTCCCTCCCATATGCCCCTGCGAAAGTGTGCAAGATTATCATCGTCTGCTGCATGCTCCACAACCTGGCAGTGCGGAAGGAGTTGCCTCTCATCCAGGATGACAATGACCAACATCCGCCACCTGTGGAGGATCCTGGCCTGGACCACGATGCCAGTGACGATGATGATGATGATGGTGATGGTGATGTCCGCACACAGCTCATCACCAACTTCTTTAGCTGAATGTGAGTATCCTGAGGTGTCATGTCAATGATGTGAGTTGGCATGATGTGTGGGTGGTGCTCTGGTGCTGTTGGAGTGTGTCCATGGGCTACTTGACTGGATGTGTGTAGCGATGTGTGGTGACAGGTGGGCTGTACTCCCCAACAGTGTTGACATGCTAACTTGGTTCTGGGTGGGTATCTTGTAACATGTATTGTACATGAGTTTTGCTGTTCTGTCCTGTACTCCATTGCTTTTGACTGTGTGTCATTTCTGTCCTTCACAGGGTACTTTCAGATTCGTTTGGTCAACTGTGTCCATCGACAACGTGATTGCACATCCAGGCTGGTAGCTGTTGTGTCCCTACAGGTGATGTGCGCCACACCCATGGACTTCCTTCCGTCTACAGTTGTTGACTGTGTGCCCGCTGCCAGGTGGGGTTACCTTGCATCTGTAGTGGTTACGGCATGTTGCAACTGTGTAATAAACCTGTGCTTCACTTTGTGATGTGCGTTGTCTGTGGTCACACATTTGACTGCCATTTGCTTACTGCACCTGTGGGCTACTTGACTACAACTGGGAATGGGTGTGGTGTCTGTGCATTGCACCGTCTTCCCTGGCAACATCAGTGTAGGCAATGAGTCAGATGGCCTAGGTGTGTATGTGTTGTGTAGCCCTGGTGGTGTGTCTCCCTCATGTGTGTCACGTTGCCTGTACTCACATGCCTGTGTTGTCCTTGCTGTTGCAGTTCGCATACACAGTGTAATTTTGCAGTTCATCATCCCCATAACAGCACCCACGTTGGAATCACGTCAGAGGCAAGTATGGTGTATTAGTGTGTTTATTGTGATACATTTGTGTTAATAGTGCATAGGATGGGTTGTGCTGTACATAAATCTTGCAATCCCAAGTTCCTAGGTGAATTGAAAGTCCGGGTAGACAGGATACCCAGTATCGGGGCCACAGTTGTCTGACACATTGGTCCAACTTGTACTCCCCATGCAATGTGTGGGAGTAGTGTTGCCGTCAACAGGGTGAACAGTCTGTGCACAAAGGCGAACATCCAGAACAGGTTCAGGCTTCCTGGGAGTTGCGCTTGGCCATCGGCCTCTCACTTTTCCCTCCTCAGACGACCCCTCTTCTTGGGGGGGCCCCTCAAGTACAGGCTGCTGCGGTGCAGGGGACTCTCCGCCAGAGTCCTCCTCCCTCCCTGTGGCAGTTGCAGTTTGTTCGGCACCAGATGTTGTTGGCACACAGGGAGGTGTGGACTGGTTGCTGTTCATCTGGCGGAGGCATTGTAAAATGTCCCTGTGCACCGCCGTCATCTCATGCAGTGCATCCCACTTGGACTCCACGCGGGACATGTGTGAGTCCACACGGGACATGTGTGACTCCACGTGGGACATGTGGGAGTCCAAGCGGGCATGATGGGCAGCCTGCTGCTGTTTAATGTCTCTGAGGAGCCCCACTACCTGGCTGAGCTCTCCGGTGCTGGACTGGTACGCATCAGCTATGGGTACCAGTTGTGGGTCATCATGCACACCAGCAACGTCTGCAAGCAGCGACCTCTGTCTCCCACCCCTCCCACCACCCCTGCTGACATGTGCAGTGTGTGCAGTGGCACGCACAGATAACCCTGGTCCACCTTGGGGGTTGGTGGTGGTGGTGGTGTCCATGGCCCCAGGTTGGTCCAGGGTCACTGTGCTGGTGTTGCTCCTTATTCTGTCCATGTCGGCAGGGATGGTATTCGTGGTGACAGTCGTTGGAGGGGTGGGTGCAGGGGGTGCAGCTGGTGGTCCTGCTGGTGCTGCATGTTGACTTGCACCGGATGTGCCAGGTTGTTCTTCATCGTCCGAGGAGGACAGAGGCTGTACGACGCCAGTGAGCTCGGCATCCTCTTGAGCCTGGGACTGGGACTCCTCAGCGTCTGCTGCTGTGTCCCCATCATCACCTGTTTTTGGGAGACACAAACAATGTATGTCATGTTTCTGCAGGCATCAATGGTTGACACACATGACAGTTGTGACTGTGCCTCTGGGTGCGGGCCTGTACATTGCATTGTCCTAAGTCGTCACAGTCAGGGGTTGATATTGGTGTGGCACATTGTCCTGCATTATTTGGGCATTTCAATGTATTTTCTGGGGTGTGAACATGGTCTGCATTGGTTGTGTTTGGTTGACAGCCGGCCCTCCTTCCCATCCACCCAGCCAGTCAGTTATCCCACCATGGAACGTGCTTGCGTTGCAGGGAGTGTAAGTTGTCTCTCAGGATGTCAGTCAGTGGTGTCCTGCTGTTTGTTGGTGCACATTTGCCAGCAGGGCCTTGTGCTCCCCACAGCAGTAGCCAGTGTCAGCCATCTTGTGAGTCCTTCTCCACTCCCTGTGATGTGAGCATGGTTCAGGGTGGTGTTGATGGGACAGTTGTGGGGGTGACCAATATCAGTGACTACGACTCCCATCATGCTATTGCCTCCACCCCCTTCCCAGCATGCCCATGCTTCCTTCCTTTTGACTCTGCTTCCTGTGGGGTGGGCTGGCTGTGCTGACAGGATGGCTGGGAGTGTTGTCCTGGCAGTTGTTTGGCTAAGAGTCCCAAGAGTGTCCCTGTGCTTCACACAACATAACCCAGGGTGGTGGTTCTTTGTGGGATCTTGTGTTAGGATGGAGGGCATTGCATTCTACCAGGTGGGTACTGTGGAGTTTGTGTTGGGGGTGTGTGAGGGGAGGTGCTTGTGACTATGGTCAGTGCTGCAAGTCCCCCTTCCCACCCAGCCAGCCAGATATCCCACCATGGAACGTGCTTGCATTGCAGGGAGTGTAAGTTGTCTCTCAGGATGTCAGTCAGTGGTGTCCTGCTGTTTGTTGGTGCACAGTTGCCAGCAGGGCCTTGTGCTCCCCACAGCAGTAGCCAGTGTCAGCCATCTTGTGAGTCCTTCTCCACTCCCTGTGATGTGAGCATGGTTCAGGGTGGTGTTGATGGGACAGTTGTGGGGGTGAGCTATGTCTGTGACTACGACTCCCATCATGCCATTGCCTCCACCCCACTTCCCAGCATTCCCATACTTACTTGCTTTTGTGTGGAGTTCAGTGTGTGTGGGTGTGAGAGCAATGGCAAGATGGCTGACAGTGGTGTCCTGCTGTTGGTTGGTGTGCAGTACCCAGCATGCCCTTGTGCTCCCCACGACACAGCAACAGTGTCAGACATCTTTGATGGGCCTTTCCACTCTCTGTGGGATGTGCATGCGTGAGTGTGAGCTTGCTGGGCCATGTGGTGGGGGATGTAGAGCTGTGACTATGACTCCCATCATGCTATTGCCTCCTCCCCCTTCCCAGCATGCCCATGCTTCCTTCCTTTTGACTCTGCTTCCCTGTGGGGTGGGCTGGCTGTGCTGACAGGATGGCTGGGAGTGTTGTCCTGGCAGTTGTTTGGCTAGAAGTCCCAAGAGTGTCCCTGTGCTTCACACAACATAACCCAGGGTGGTGGTTCTTTGTGGGATCTTGTGTTAGGATGGGGGCATTGCATTCTACCAGGTGGGTTCTGTGGAGTTTGTGTTGGGGGTGTGTGAGGGGAGGTGCTTGTGACTATGGTCAGTGCTGCAAGTCCCCCTTCCCACCCAGCCAGCCAGATATCCCACCATGGAACGTGCTTGCATTGCAGGGAGTGTAAGTTGTCTCTCAGGATGTCAGTCAGTGGTGTCCTGCTGTTTGTTGGTGCACAGTTGCCAGCAGGGCCTTGTGCTCCCCACAGCAGTAGCCAGTGTCAGCCATCTTGTGAGTCCTTCTCCACTCCCTGTGATGTAAGCATGGTTCAGGGTGGTGTTGATGGGATAGTTGTGGGGGTGACCAATATCAGTGACTACGACTCCCATCATGCTATTGCCTCCACCCCCCTTCCCTACATGCCCATGCTTCCTTCCTTTTGACTCTGCTTCCCTGTGGGGTGGGCTGGCTGTGCTGACAGGATGGCTGGGAGTGTTGTCCTGGCAGTTGTTTGGCTAGAAGTCCCAAGAGTGTCCCTGTGCTTCACACAACATAACCCAGGGTGGTGGTTCTTTGTGGGATCTTGTGTTAGGATGGGGGCATTGCATTCTACCAGGTGGGTTCTGTGGAGTTTGTGTTGGGGGTGTGTGAGGGGAGGTGCTTGTGACTATGGTCAGTGCTGCAAGTCCCCTTCCCACCCAGCCAGCCAGATATCCCACCATGGAACGTGCTTGCATTGCAGGGAGTGTAAGTTGTCTCTCAGGATGTCAGTCAGTGGTGTCCTGCTGTTTGTTGGTGCACAGTTGCCAGCAGGGCCTTGTGCTCCCCACAGCAGTAGCCAGTGTCAGCCATCTTGTGAGTCCTTCTCCACTCCCTGTGATGTGAGCATGGTTCAGGGTGGTGTTGATGGGACAGTTGTGGGGGTGACCAATATCAGTGACTACGACTCCCATCATGCTATTGCCTCCACCCCCTTCCCTGCATGCCCATGCTTCCTTCCTTTTGACTCTGCTTCCCTGTGGGGTGGGCTGGCTATGCTGACAGGATGGCTGGGAGTGTTGTCCTGGCAGTTGTTTGGCTAAGAGTCCCAAGAGTGTCCCTGTGCTTCACACAACATAACCCAGGGTGGTGGTTCTTTGTGGGATCTTGTGTTAGGATGGAGGGCATTGCATTCTACCAGGTGGGTACTGTGGAGTTTGTGTTGGGGTGTGTGTGAGGGGAGATGCTTGTGACTATGGTTAGTGCTGCAAGTCCTCCTTCCCACCCAGCCAGCCAGACAGTTATCCCACCATGGAACGTGCTTGCATTGCAGGGAGTGTAAGTTGTCTCTCAGGATGTCAGTCAGTGGTGTCCTGCTGTTTGTTGGTGCACAGTTGCCAGCAGGGCCTTGTGCTCCCCACAGCAGTAGCCAGTGTCAGCCATCTTGTGAGTCCTTCTCCACTCCCTATGATGTGCGCATGGTTCATGGTGGTGTTGATGGGACAGTTGTGGGGGGCAATATGTGTGACTGCGACTCCCATGATGCTATTGGCTACACTGACTTGGCCAGCATACACAGAATTCCTTCCTTTGAGTGGTCTTCACTGTGTGTTGGTGTTGTTGTGGTGGCTACATGTGTGGATGTGTTTGTTAGTTCTATTTGTGCCACTGCCTAGCTGTAGTTGTGGTTGTGTTTGTACATGTGTTGGCACAGTTGGATGTGACTTTTTTGATGGCATGTGTTGTGTTTATCTGACTGACATACACATTTTGGGATGATTCTGTTCTAGTTGCTGTGTAATTGCTATGAGTGCATGGTTTGACTCTCCCCTTGACAGTGATGTGTGTGTTTTGTGGCAGTATATTGTGTACATTTGTTGTGTACTCACCAGGCTCTGGGATGTCCTCTAGTCCATATACGCTCACTGGCGGAAGGATGGCCCGCACCTTCTCCTCCCAGGGCCTGAGGTATATTGGCTTGGCAGGAGGGCCACTGCCGGTGTATTGGCTGTTGATGTAGTCTTTCTTCAGCATGTCCCGTACCCTCCTGCGCACGTCATACCACCTGTTCTGGATGTCCGTATTTGTGCGCCGACATGGTGATTGGGCGTTCACCCTGTTGATGATCCTCTCCCACATCTTGGTTTTCTGCGACATGGGGGTCTGTTGGACCAGTGTGCCAAACAGCTGTGGCTCCACCCTGAGGATCTCGTCTACCATGACTTCCAATTCACTATCTAGGAACTTGGGATTCTTCTTGGGGGCATGGTGATGGGTGGTGATGGTGGGTGATGTGTGTGTTGGTGTGCAGGTGAGGGTGTGTGAGTGTGTGTTTTGCTGGGTGTATGTGAGGTAGGTATTTGTTGGTGTGCTGATGGTGTGTGGCTTGTGTGAGGGATGAGCTGTGGGTGTGTGGTTGCTTTCTCTTGGGTGCTGGCAGTGGAATGGCATTTGCAAAGGCTCATGGTAGTGATTTGTGTCCTTTATATAGGTGGAGTTGTGGGTGTGTCTTTGTTCTCTGTCCCCACCCCCCAGTATTTATTGGCTTGGTAATTGCTTGTTTGGCCTTTTTTGGGTGATTTTTCCTTTGTGCTGTTTGTGTATGTTGGAAGCGTTCTTGTGACCGAGTCGGACCCTGCATTGGTCTCGTACGGTGTTCTCCGTTTCGTTCACGCTGTGTTTGTGCAGTTTTCTATGCTGCGTATGCGTCGGTCGCGGTGTATTGTGTTGCTTCGGCTCGGTTTTGTATGCGTGTCGGTCGTACGGCTTGTCCTCCGTCCGACTCGCTCGTGGTTTCGCGCCTTGCATCGTACTTTGCGGTTTGGAGTTCGCGTGTACGTTTCGGTCGGATTTGTTCCGGGTGCGTGTCGGTCGGTTGGATTCGCGTGTTTTTCCGGCCGGATTGCTGTTTTCCGTGCGGCTCGGTCGGTCGACTTTGTTTCGGTACGTGTCGGTCGGATTTTTCGCGCCTTGCATCGTACTTGGCGTGTCGTGCGCCACGGGTACGTGTCGGTCGGTATTTTTTCCGGATCCGAGTCGGTCGGTGCTTTTTCCGGCCCGAATCGGAATCGACCCCATAGTCTTTGTTTTTAAATAGACAATTTGCGTAAATAAGCAACAACTCATTGTGCAGAGCAGTCCATGCGTATAAAGCATAAAACAGATGAGCTCATAACATAATATCTTTAAAATTCGACAAGCTAATGCCATAGACTTTTAACAATTAGGTTGTGACAAAAGCTAATATCAAGCTTTACGCCTTAATATATATATATATATTCACTGAAAAAACCATAGGTTTCAGGGACATTATAGTTAGAAATTAGCATTTAAAAACCTTAGAAATTCACTGAAAAAACCACAGGTTTCAGGGACTTTACAGTTAGTTGGACATTTCACTCATACAAAACGAGAGAAATTCGGCCGTTATAGTTACTTGAGCTAACTATAACTCGCGCCCCCGCAATGCACTGTTGATGACGTCACATATTACATCATTCATCACTGATGACATCTCAAATGACATCACTGATGACATCATCCAGTGACTGTGTGTTTCTGCAAAGTTTAAATATGTTTTATATATATATAGGCCAAGGTGTATTGAAGAATGAGTGGGTGTATGACTGTCTGAATGGATGATTTAGTAGGTGCGTGACTGACTGTGTGAGTGACTAAACATGTCTTACTGAATGCATGGGTTAGTGACTAAACTGTGTGAATGTCTGTATCAGTCTGTCAGTTGGTATGTAAGCGGCTGCATGGGTTGGGGAGTAGCTACATCAGTGTCTATATGGGTTATTGATTGGTTGTCTGACTATCTGTATGGGTGAATGAGTGTCTGTGTGGGTGGGAGGAGGGTGTGTGACTCTGTGCATAGATGTGTGAGTAGGTGATTCACTGGGTGTATGGGTTCAAGAGTGCATCTGTGAAGGGCTGTATGGGTGGGTGAGTGTGTGAATGGGTGTGTTGGTGAGTGAATGGATGTCTCAGTGGAACATGTGTGAGTAACTACATATGTGAAAGGCAGTATATGTGAGTTTTGGAGTATATAAATGACTATATGTGAGAGTGAGTGATTGTGAGAGTGGATGTATAGATGAGTGTGTGCTTGTGTCAGTGATTGTAGAAGAGAGTAAGTATGTGTTAGTATCTGTATGAATAAGTGCGGTGGTGTGTGTATAACTGTATAGGTGAGTAAATGGGAGTGTGATTGAATCTTTACATGACTGACTAGGTGTGTGAGTAACTCTATGGATGAGTGGCAGTGTGTGAGTGTCTGTATAGGTATATGAGTGCATATGATAGTGCTGTATTGATGAGTGGCTGCATGTATGAGTGACTGTATGGGTGAATGAGTGGATGTGTGTATAGACCTAGGAATCAGTGAGTGGGTATATAGTAACTGGTATTGGTGTGTCTATGGTTTCGAAAATGATAGTCTGTATTTTAGAGTGGGTGTATCAAAGGTTCAATTAGAGTGTGATGAGGTGCATCAGATTATCACGTGGATGATGTCATCAGTGATGTCATCAGTGATGTCATTTGAGATGTCATCAGTGATGTCATCAGTGATGTCACTGACCATGTCATGAATGATGTAATATGTGACGTCATCAGCAGTGCATTGTGGGGGCGTGAGATATAGTTAGCTCAACTAACTATAACGGCCGAATTTCTCTGGTTTTGTATGAGTGAAATGTCCAACTAACTATAATGTCCCTGAAACCTGTGTTTTTTTCAGTGAATTTCTAAGGTTTTTTAAATGCTAATTTCTAACTATAACGTCCCTGAAACCTATGGTTTTTTCAGTGAGTTTCAAAGGTTTTTTAAATGCTAATTTCTAACTATAACGTCCCTGAAACCTATGGTTTTTTCAGTGAATTTCAAAGGTTTTTTAAATGATAATTTCTAATTATAATGTTCAAAAAAAACTTTTTCTAAAATTTTAAACTTTTATAGAAATAAGGTGATATTTCTGCTTTCTAAAATATGCTTTTATTTTTTTTAAAAAGAATACTGGATTTGCATGCTGATCGTTTAGCAGTCACGGTGGTTGCGCGAATCCAAGAATTTTGCCGCCATATTGGTTAAGTCGTGTATGATGCGCGGTCAGTAAGCGATGGGTGCGCGGTTCTCGGCCCCGCGTAACGTCACGTATGCATTTCCGGGGGTCGCGCCGGGTGTGCGAACCCATCGCAAATCTTTAAGTTTTAAAAGTATATGTATATTACTTTATTATATATATTATACCAAGAGATTATTTAACAAAGTTGTAAATATCATATATTTGTACCTGGAATAAAGATAAATTATTGTCAAATATATTTTTGGGGAATCGCGCCGGGTGCGCGCTGGTTGCGCGCCAGCTGCGCGAACTCATGTGACTTCAAAAGAAAGCATTTAATTGGTTAAGAAGCTTTTTATTCTAGAAATTACAGTACCCCACCCAAATTTCTCATTCTACCAACAGCATTGCCAGGAGACATACCTTTTGTGTTTAGTGCTCCTCCAGCATTTTTTTTGTGTGTTTTAAAAAAAAAAACAGAAATGCATCTTCAAATCCACCAGAAGACATCCTTGGTGAAGATGAGGAGTTGGAGGAACCCAGAAAACAAAGGAAGGAAAGCATTGTCTGGACTTTTTTTATATTTCCTGCAGGAGAAAAAAAGGTGAACACAAGGAAGGTTACCTGCACTATTTGTGAAAGAATAATATCTCGGGGCTCCGAGAAGAAATACTTGTGCGGTACTTCGTCCATGCTGAAGCACCTCCAAACAATGCACCCTCGTCGCCTAGCACGTGAGCAGCATCGACGAGACCAAGAACTACAAGCCCAGCAAGGTGATGAAAATGCTGGACCTAGAACCTCAGCTGGTACCCCAAGTTCCAACAGAGGACCTGATATTAGGCCAGGGTTTGCTGGTCTCGTACAAGGATGAATTAAGTGCAAAAGAATGCTTCTTTGTTATGGAGAACAGTCTGTTGATGCAGTTGTTTTTGCTGAAAGAAGCCACGTTTGTTAATTATTTTTTTTGCAATAATTGTTTAATTGCAAAATGTTATAGAAAAGTTTGTTCTTTTTTTTTTTAAAACACCAAAAATACAAAAAAGAGTTAAAAAAACACAAAAAAATTATTTAAAAAAAGAAGCAAAAAAATGGTTCTTGTTAGAACCGCCTATTTGGTTAAAAAAGACAAATTTGTATGTGTTGTATAAAGGAGTGCATGGGTAATGACTGGGTAATTGCATGAGTGCATCGGTAGTGCCTGGCTGATTGGAAGAGTGCATGAGTTTTACCTGAGTGATTGCATGAGTGCAAGAGTATTGCCTGGATGATTGAAACACTCCATAGGTAGTGCTTGGGTGATTGTATGAGTGCTGCAGAAGTATGTAAGTGCATGTATGAGTGCATGGCTAGTGCCTGAGTGATTGCATGAGTGCATGGGTACTGTCTGGGTAATTGAAGTAGTGCATGGGTACTACCTCAGTGATTGAAGAAGTGCATGGGTAATGGCGGGGTGATTGCATAAGTGCATGGTTAGTGACTGGGTGATTGCAGGAGTGCATACATAGTGTCTGTGTGATTGCATGAATGCAGGGGTAATGTGTGCGTGATTGGAGGTGTGCATGAGTACTGCCTGACTGATTGAAGATGTGCATGGGTAATGCCTGAGTGATTGCATGACTGTAGGGGTACTGTCTGAGTGATTGAAAGAGTGCATGAGTAGTGCCTGTGTGATTGCATGAGTGCAGGGGTAATGTGTGGGTGATTGAAGAAGTGGATGGGTAAAGCCTAGGTGTTTGGAAGAGTACATTGAGAGTGAATGGGTGCATGTAGGACTGCATGCATAGTTCTTGGATCATTGGAGGAGTACATGAGTAGTACCAGGGTGATTGCATGAGCGCAGGAGTATTGCCTGGATGATTTGAAGACTGCATGGGTAGTGCTTAGATGATTGCATGAGTGTAGCATAAGTGCCTGAGCATGTATAACTGCATGGGCACTGCATGAGTGATTGTAGGAGTGCATGGGTAATGCCTGGGTGACTGCATGAATGCAGAGGTAATGTCTGGCTGATTGGAGGAGTGCATGGGTAATGCCTGGGTGCATGGAAGAGTGCATGGGTAGTGCCTGGCTGCATGTACAACTGCTTGAGTAGTTCATGGGTGATTGGAGGACTGCATAAGTAGTAACAGGGTGATTGCATGAGTGCAGGACTACTGCATGGATGACTGGAAGACTGCAAGGGTAGTGATTGGTTGATTGCATGAGTGTTGCAGAAGTATCTGGGTGATTGAAGGAGTGCATGGATAATGCCTAGGTGCATGGAATAGTGAATGGGTGATGCCTGGCTGCACGTAGGACTGCCTAGGTAGTTTCTGTGTGATTGGAAGAGTTCATAACAAGTACCTGGTTGATTGCATTAGTGTACAGGCAGTGTCTAGATGATTGGAAGACTGCATGGATAGTGGTTGAGTGATTGCATAAGTGCAGTAGAAGTGCGTAAGTGCATTTATGAGTGCTTGGGAAGTGCATGAGTGATTGCATGAGTGCATGGGTAGTGTCTAGGTGATTGGAGGAGTGCATAGGTACTGCCTGAGTGATTCAAAAAGTGCATGGGGAGTGTCTGGGTAATTGCATAAGTACAGGGCTAATGTCTGGGTGATTGGAGGACTGCATGGGTACTGGCTCAGTGATTGAAGGAGTGTATGACTATTGCCTGGGTGATTGTATGAATGCAGGGGTAATGTCTGGGTGAATGGAGGACTGCATGGGTACTGTCTGAATGATTAGACGACTGCATAGGTAGTTCCTCTGTGATTTTATGAGTGCATGAGTAGTGGTTGGCAATTGGAGGAGTGTATAGATAGTGCCTGGATACGTGGAGGAGTACAAGGGTAGTGCCTGGGTTATTCCTTGACTGCAATGGTATTGCTTGTGTGATTGCATGTGTGCATGGGTAATGTCTGGGTGACTGGAGGAGTGCATGGGTACTGCCTAAGTGAATGAAGGAGTGCATAGGTAGTGCCTGGGTGATTGCAGAACTGTATGGCTAATACCTGGGTGATTCGATAAGTGTAGGAGTAATGTCTGGATGATTGAAGGAGTACATGGGTAATATCTGGGTGATTGCAAGAGTGTAGGAGTAATGTCTATGTGTTTGTAGGATTGCATGGGTATTGTCTGAGTGATTAAATGTGTGGATTGGTAATGCCTCAATGATTTTGTGACTGCATAGGTAATGCTTGAGTGATTGAAGGAGTGCATGGGTAGTGCATAGTGATTTTGTAAGTGCATGGGTTACGCATGGGTGATTGCATGAGTGCAGAAGTAATGTGTGGGTTATTGGGGGAGTGCATCGGTAATGCTTGAGTGATTGCATGAGTACAAGGGTAGTTCCTAGGTGATTGCAGTAGTGCAAGGGTAGTGCATGGTGATTTGGTAAGTGCATGGGTAACGCCACGCTGACTGTGTGACTGCAGAGGTGATGTGTGGGTGATTGGAGAAATGCATGGGTAATGCTTGAGTGATTGCATGAGTGTATGGGTAATGCCTGGGTGATTGCATGAATGCATGGGTAGTGCCTGGCTGATTGGAAGAGTGCATGGGTTCTGCCTGAGTGATTGAAGAAACGCTTGGGTTATGCTTGAGTGATTGCATGAGTGCATGGGTAGTGCCTGGGTGATTGCATGAATGCAGCGGTAATGTCTGGGTGACTGGAAGAGTGCATGCGTACTGCCTAAGTGAATGAAGGAGTGCATAAGTAATGTCTGGGTGATTGCATGAGTGCATAGGTAGTGCCTGGGTGATTGCAGAACTGTATGGCTAATACCTGGGTGATTCTATACGTGTAGGAGTAATGTCTGGATGATTGAAGGAGTACATGGGTAATATCTGGGTGATTGCAAGAGTGTAGGAGTAATGTCTGGGTGTTTGCAGGAGTGCATAGGTACTGGCTCAGTGATTGAAGGAGTGTATGACTATTGCCTGTGTGATTATATGAATGCAGGGGTAATGTCTGGGTGAATGGAAGACTGCATGGGTACTGTCTAAGTGATTAGACGAGTGCATATGTAGTTCCTCAGTGATTTTATAAGTGCATGAGTAGTGGTTGGCAATTGGATGAGTGTATAGATAGTGCCTGGATAAGTGGAGGAGTATAAGGGTAGTGTCTGGGTTATTCCTTGACTGCAATGGTATTGCTTGTGTGATTTCATGTGTGCATGGGTACTGGCTGAGTGATTGGAGGACTGCATGCATACTGCCTGGATTATTGCATGAGTACATGGGTAGTGCCTAGATGATTGGAGGAGTGCAAGGATTGTGCCTGGGTTATTACATGAGTGCATGGATAGTGCCTACCTGATGGAATGACTGCAGGGGTAGTGTCTGGGTGATTGGAATAGTGTATAGGTAGTGCCTGGATGATTGGAAGACTGTATGGGTAGTGCTTGGATGGTTGCATGAGTGTAGCAGGAGTGCCTGAGTGCATGTATGACTGCATGAACACTGCCAGAGTGATTGTAGGAGTGCATGGGTAATACCTGGGTGATTGCATGAATGCAGGAGTAATGCCTGGGTGATTGCATGAATGCAGGAGTAATGTCTGGGTGATTCAAGCAGTGCATGGGTAATACCTGGGTGCATGGAAGAGTGCATGGGTACTGCCTGTGTGATTGCATGAGTGCATAGGTAGTGTCTGGATGATTTTATAAATGCATAGGTACTGTCTGAGTGATTGAACGAGTGCATGGATAATGCCTCCGACATTTTATGAGTGTAGGGGTAATGTCAGGGTTATTGGAAGAGTGCATCTGTAACACGTAAGTGATTGCATGACTGCAGGAGTAATGTGTGGGGGATTATAGGAATGCATAGTTAATACTTTGTTAATTGCATGAGTGTAGGGGTAATGTCTTCCTGATTGCAAGAGTGTAGAGATAGGGCCTGGGTGATTTGAGGAATACATAGGTAGTGCCTGAGTGACTTTTAAACTTGAAGGGTTCTGGCTGGGTGATTGCAAGAGTACAGGAGCAGTACCTGGGTGATTGGAGAACTGTATAAAAAGAGCTTAGGTGATTTTATAAGTGTATGTGTATTGCCTGAATGAATAGAGCATTGTATAGATACAGCCTGAATGATTGAAAGAGTGCAAGGGTAGTGTGTGGGTGATTGTATCAGTGCAGGAATAATGTTTAGGGTAGTGGAGAAGTGTATAGGTACTACCTGGGTTATTGGAAGAGTGTATGGATAATGTCTATCTGATGGTATAAATGTATAGATAGTACCTGGGTGATTGGAAGAGTACATAGGTAGTGTCTGGGTGATCTTATAACTGTATGGATACAGGTTAGGTGATTGGAGAAATACATGGATAGTGCATCAATGATGGCAGCAGTGTGTGAATACTGCCTAATTGTATACATCTGTGTATGGGTAGTGTTTGATAAAATGGACGAGTGCAATAAAAGTAACTGTAAACATTACTTCATAATATTATGCTTATTACATTATTTCATCTTACCTTCTTTATTAAAGTGGATACCAAACTCAGTGAAAGTATTTTACAGAATTTTTGCTGAAAACTGAATTTAAAATCTTTTGAAACTTTAGTACTACCTTCTGTAAAAAAAAAAGAAAAAGTGTTATTGCATATAATATTATAGTTTTAAGAACACAACATGATTTTAGAATTACATAACATATTCAGTTTCCCTTTTTTGCTGATTTCAGATTCCATTGAATTTCACCATACACAGTGATTTAAACGTAGATCATCATATTACAGCGGGGAAAAAAGTACAATCAGTGAGATTGTTAAAAAAAAAAAAATCTGCGTGTAAAATATTTACAACAAATTCAACTATCTGTTTACATATCTACAGTTTCTAAATTATATTCTTCAAGTACATTAAATGATCTACTTCTCTGAAATAAATTTTCTAAAATATAGACTCTCATTTACATCACGTATGATATAAAGATCAAATATATAAACTACTTGTTTCAAACACAATTTTTCAAACGCCATAAGAATTAGTACAAACAATAATCCAAACAGTAATTCTTCACATTTTCCCAATAGGCCGAATAATGTTTCTAATTCTATTTGCATTCAAAGTATCCAAAATCAACTCGTTAATTCGAGTTTACATCTTCCCAATAGGCCGAATGATGTTTTCAAAACTTTGGCATCAAAAATATTAGATATGAATTTGGTAATTCGTAAGGCAACCGACATTTGAATTCCAAATGGGCATCATTACAATGTGTCCATCCTTTATTGCACTTTAAATACACAGTATAGTGTCCAGATGTTGTAGTAGGTCCATCATGGAAAATAATAGCCACTGCTTTAAAAGTTCTTCCTGAAATTGATATTTGACTTGCCACAAAACTTTTAATTTTGGTTTCCAATTTTCTCCCATCTGCTCTACAACGTTGTAGCATTAAAATAACATATTGTCCAAATCTTTCTATAAATAATGTTGACAACATATCTGATTTACAATGAGAACATTTCATATCTTGATTAGCTGTTTTTATTAATTTGTTAAAAGACACAGATTTGCAATCTCGTATTGTCAAATATATGAATCGTTCAGTGTCTATTTCAGTGGTAGAAGAAAATGAGCACTCTTCACATTTATGATCCCATCTGTAACTTAGTCCAAGCAAATTTTCAATTTCAATCCCTTCTTCTTCCAATACTGCAAGCATAAACATAAGAAACTCTTGTGCATCTTGTTGTATATTAAGTGTAAATTGCGAAGAACGAGTACATATATCCAAAAGATGCCGAATGCCAGAAGCAGTATGGATTTTAGTTCTATCACTTACCAACTTTTGAAAAAGATGATGAATCAAAGAACAGAATCCTTTTTCTCACTTTTTCATAACTTTATGATAAAGATCTTCTAGATAAAAGACAACATTTAGAATTACATTAGCATAGCAGTTGATACCTGAACTATTTTCTAACTGGTATCCTACAATGTCATCAACAGAGTCCGTTTTCATTTTCTTGGCAGCTTCATGCATCTCTTGAATTGTTTTCTTTTTTTCAATCTCACTAGAATGTTTGTCATATTTCCGTTTTGGCATAGTATATGTTTTTCATATATGGGATATTCACCTAAGTTAGGAGCATAAACTCTTCTTAACCGATTATACTCTTTTACACAATTTACATCAGTACTAACTTTTTTTTCATCAAAATCAATCAAATACAAACCAGATAATGTTCTTACTCGAGATAATGCAACATATGCCATGCCCTCTTTAAACACTGTACTTCCAATATTTATCAAAGCATTGTCAATACTTAAACCTTGAGATTTATGAATGGTCACTGCATATGCTAAAGAAAGAGGAAACTGTTTTCTACGAACATACAAGTCTTTTACAATCAAAAAACGAACAGCACACCGTCCAATATGTTTTACCTCGTCAATCTGATCAAATTTAGTCTTCAAAAATTCAATTCCATCTCTGTTCTGATAATTAACAAAATCAACAACTTTTCCCATTGCTCCATTTACTAAACCTTTTTGTACATCCAAATTACGCCGTAAAATTACCCGACAGTTTTCACATACATATAAAGTCTTTTCCAAATCAGCAGTCTTAGATATAGACTTTTCCAAAGAATCCAATTTTGATTTTAATTTTTCTGAGAGAATAATAGTAACATCTTTGTGTTCTATTTTATCAATAGTTTCCATTTTCATTATTTGTTTTTTTTCCAGCTTCAAAAGTTCTTCATTGAATGTAGAACACTCTTGCAGTGTTGGCATTAGGCAAACTATAGACTTCTTTTCTCCAATTTTTTTGTACATTATTTTAGGTGCAATATTTTCATTTGGAAACAAGTTTGTTAGTAGCCGACTTTGTAAAGCTTGTTTTCCATGTTTTGTCAAAACAGCAATTCTTATATCTTGAAGAATGTTTCCATAATGTTCATCACTTGCTTGTCGCATATCCTTAATAAGTTCTTTATATTCAAAATGAGACCAAATGTTTACATTTCCAATACTCCCCAAAGATTTCCTAGTGTCTTCATGGACTAGTGTTTTAAAAACTGGATGCCCTTTTACAGGAGTAAGTTGTAGTAGGTCACCGAATACAATTACATGTTTTCCTCCAAATAAAACATCATAATCTGTTTTTAAAATCTATTGCATTCTTAAATGTACAAAGGCAAGCCTTAAGTTTGAGACCATGCTCACCTCATCAATGATCAGAAGTTTCATTTCCTTCAGTACTCTTGAGACTTCATAACAAGCTTCTCCGGATAGCTTGTGGTATTCCAACTTATTTTCATGTTCAACTGGTAGCATGAGTAATCGATGTAATGTAATCCCTTTAATGTTGTGTGCTGCTAACCCAGTTGGAGCGGTTACAACACAAGATAAATGTGATTCAGTGGTTTTCTGTCGATAACTGGTTAAAACTTTAATTAAGAAACTTTTTCCTGTACCAGCTTGACCACTGATATACATTCGAATAGGTTTAAATGATGTGCATTGGCATTCTTTTTTTCATGCAGTAAACCATGCTGTATCTGTTCTGTCACTTGCTGATATATTTGTTTTTGTTCAATATTTAGTTGTTCTTTCAAGTTTCTCAACTTAATAATATCCTGTTGTGCTTGTTGCATTGCCGTTTCTACTTCATTCATGGCTATTGCTGCTTCATTTTCAAGAATTGGTTGTCCTAGAGGATCTTGACTTAGTGGAGCTGAACTCTGACTATCTTGAGAACTGTCTCTAGCTATTTCAGCTGCAATAGTAGTTTCTTGTTCAATCTCTTCATTTAACATGTGTAGATAAGTAGGGAAAATTGTGCATTGAATATTATCTTTACATGCATTAAAAGAATCTTCATAGCAGTCGAACTCTCCAAGTAATTCTGCTTCACTACGCCAAGGCTTGAAAAGTTGCAGAAGTGCTAAATAGAAAAATTCCCTTTTATCTGGAGTTTCGCAACTGAGTTTCCTGTGGTTAATAAGATTTCCTTTGGCATGTTTTACCAAACATCCTTCGCATCCAATTACTGCATATTTTTCTTCATTTATATTTTCTGTAACATTTCTTTTAAAGCTGTAATGTTGCAGTACTTCATACAGACATATGTTTTCCAGATGTGGACTCCTTTTGGGATAGTACGTATCCAACATATTTGTTTTAACAATATCTGTACTTTCTGGTTCATTCAATGCTAAGTATTCAATTTCTCGTACAAATTTCAATACTCGATTTCTTGTTGCAGCAAGACCAAGACTTACCCAAATGATTCTTCTTGACTTTGAATATAAACTTGCAGAGGTCAACCAATCCGAACATTAGTAGGATCCAATCTCTCGATGGGAAAGCATCTTCAAACTAAAGCTGTACAATTTCTTACTAAGAGTCTTCTCTTGTGAAATTTCTTCCCACATTTCTTTCAACTCTGTCTTTTCAGATTTGGTTATATATGACGTAACATAGCGAGCAACACCAATCGAATTATCTGCAACATACTGAATATCCATGTTAGCATTCCACATTGTCAAAATTGTAGTCATTAATATACTTTGAATCTTCAGCTCTTTTTATGTTATAAGTATTCTTTGGAGATTTTCGAGTTTTAGTATGCCTTACTGCTGACATGAAACTGTTGACTCTTCCTTTTGAAATTACTGGACGTGGGAATCCAAAACAACATTTTGTATAAAATCTTCCCTTTGATTTGTATTTCCGTCGACAATATTTCCCACATCGATGACTTTGAAAATGTAAAACTTTCTGTATCAAGTTGTTTTCTCCTCCTTCTTTTGGAATGAAAGACAAAACACTTTCATCAGTATCAGTTCCAAATTTTGGTGCATTCTTCATCCTAACAGCATATGAATATGAGGTGCACCTCTAGCTTGGTATTCCTTTCTCCAAAAGAAATCAATAACTTCTCCAAGAGGTGGATTATTTTTATTGCAGATAAAAGACATCATAGCTTCAAACCTATGATTAAATATCTGCACACATTTACAGGATCCAAGGAGCACAGTTCTCCAGCTGTCTTCAATTCAATATTTTTTACATTTGAATTTGCTTGTCGTAGAAAATCAAGTAAATCGTCCCATGCGTACTCAGCACAGCTAAGTGTAACAAACCATGTAGGGGTTTCTAAGTTCCTTAACATAGATTTAAGTTCTCCGTGACGATGATACCAATACTCATTAGTACCACGTTGACACGCCATCAAATTAATTAACTGAGATTCTAAATGATCGTCTCTTTGTTGAACTTTGTCCATGAATTGAATTCCTTTGCAGAAACATGTGTAAGATGAACTCCTGTTTTTAATATATGGTTCACTGCAAATGAAAGTCCAGACAAGTCACTTTCGAACAGTAGATGAAATAAATATGGAATACACTGTCGAAATCTTGGATCTTCTAAGTACAGTCTTAATGTACGATATTCTGAAGCTGGAATCTGAACTGGTTGTTCATCATATCGTCCACCTTTTCCAGTGGGGAACAGCTGTGGAAAACAACGAGCTTCCAAACTTTTTTCCCATACACTCATGGGAGTTCCCTTCGCTTTCTTCATTTGGAATAATTCAATAGTGTTTCCTATCACTTCTTTTGAATGTAGTGGGTGTATACTATAATGTTCGTAAATTTCTTCTCTCCTGTAGTTCTAAACTTTTTCGATTTGGCCACTTGAAATTTCTGTTTCATCTTCTAAACATATTTCTTGTTCTTCCACATTTACAGTTTTATAGTAAATATTGTTTTGTACAAGATATAATGTAGCCTTTTGAAGTTTGGTGACATCTACTAACTCTTGCCAAATTTTCTGACTCTTTGTTGGTACACCATTAACTAGAATAACTACAGGTTCACTTTCCTCTCTCTCTACACCAACAGTTTCAATATTTTTCTTAAAATCTAAAGGTAAATACACAACTCTTCCTTTTAAACCTCTTTGTAGATCTGTTGGAGGCAGCTTACCTGTTTTAGGCACCATACGAATTATAGCCTGAAACGGGTTCACAGATTGAATAAGAATGGACTCATATGTATTTAAATCTTCCAGTTCCGGAGGTATAGCTACCAACTCTAGGTTGTTATGTATAGCTCTAGCTGGCATTTTGTTCTCTTCTAATTTGTTGTAACAATATTTACAAATACATTGATTACTACCCAATTCAAAACGACCTTCCACAAACAAATAAGCAGCAAATTGCCTCCATTTATCATTGTTTTCCTTTTCACTTTTTAAATACAGATCTGCATTCCTAGTTTGACTTCTATAGTGAGTACGTCGACAACAAATACAAACATAGTTTGGATTTTCACCAGAAACTATCTTAAACTTTGTTATTTCTTTTTCAAACTTCACAGTAGTAGTATCTTCCATCTCTTCTTCAACACCTACACTTATCAAACTCTCACTTTCTCTACACTCCTCTTGAGGACCAAAGAAACTAAACTGTATATCATCAGAAACTTTTTTTACATCCAACACTGAACCATGCAAAAGAGCTGTGTTAACTTCATTTAGACATAATGCAGGACTTTTTACATAGTATAATCTTCTTACTAACTTCCGCATTTCTGAATGATGTACTGCTAACAATCTTAAATGATGAAACGACTTTGACACACTTTCCTAGAAAGACAAGCCAGAGAATGACCCTGCAAGTTAGTATATATTCTCACTTTACAAGGATCTAGTCCTTGCAACATCTTAATCTTCTGTTTTACACTTTTTTTCCATAATCTCGTAAGAAATTTAGTAATATATCAATAGATTCCTGTCGTGCACTACAAATACTACTACAATCCCACTTAAACACTGGCGCCTGTGTACGTCTCCCTTGAAGTTCTTCAGCTATTACTTCTTCCACATTTCTAGGAACCATCTTTTCTTTTTCTATTGGACAACCGTCTTTAACTTCGTAGCAATGACCACAGGTATCAACTGCGTGAACTAATGTACTTTGTTGAAAATAGCTTTCTTCATTGAAAAAGGTTCCATACTAGAAGTGTGCTTTCATTACCCAGAAAATATTTTGCAAAAGTTACTTCTAATAACCAGTCTTTTTCTTTTACTTTTCTCCTTCATAAAGTGCATTATTTTATTTTATGTTTTTATTCTCTTCAATACTAATATAATCAATTTTCTTTTCAATTCAAAAGCCTTTTCAACTACACTTTCAATCTGTTGTTTTTCTTGTAAAATGCTGATTTTTTTTTATATTTTCTGCAATCTTTCAACAAATTTTGTAGTACTCTACTTTTATACATTCTCCTTCTAATGTCTTGAAATTGCTTCATCCTTCTTTCAACATACATTGTTTTCCCATAACCTGATTTTCCATTATTTTGTCCTTTTTTGTTTCCTTCTGATTTGTTGTACTGCTTTTCTTTTTCTGTAGTCCATTTTCAAAAAGCATTACCTTCTTTAAAACTTTTTTAACAAATTGTTTAGTTCTCTTACCAGAAGTCTTTCTCTTCAATTTCACATATTGTACTTCATCTAACTTCTGCTTTTCTCTTTTCTTTAAATAGTATTGTTTTCTTTCTTTCTTTTGTTATCTTTTGATCTTTTCTTGCCATACTCAATCTTTATTACTAATAATGGTAAATATCTGAAAAGAAAAACAATTTTTAAATAATTTTATTAAATAGTTTAATATTATTAAAATAATTATGTTCAAATATTATCATGTATAATTAAAGAAATATTTTCAATTGCATTCAAAGCAATGTCAGAGGGGTAGTAGCTGGGTGATAGCATGAGAACAAAGGTACTGCCTGGGTGGTTGAAGAAGTACTATGGTAGTGCCTGGGTGATTACATAAGTACATAGTTTCTGAGTGATTTTATAAGTGCTTGGGTACTGGCTAAGTGATTGGAGGAGTGCATAGATCCTGCCAGAGTTATTGGAGTAGTGCAACAGTAGTGCCTGAGTGATTGAAGCACTGTATAGCTAATGCATTGGTAATTACATGAGTATAAACGTAATGTCTAAGGGAATAGAAGACTACATAGATAATGCCTGGGTGATTGAGTGCACAGATAATGTCTGGCTGATTTCAGAAGTACATAGGAAGTGAGTAGGTGATTTTATAAACAAATGGATAGTGCCTTGATGATTGGAGTAGTACTATTGTAGTGCCTGAGTGATTCAAGGACTGCAAAAATAATGCCTGGGTGATTTCATAACTGCATAGGTTCTGGCTGGGTGATTGAAGGACTTCAGGGGTAGTGGCTAGGTGATTGAAGGAGTGCAAGGGTAGTGCGTAGGTGATTGAATCAGTGTATAGGTAATGCATTAGTAATTGCATGAGTGCAGGGATAATGTCTGGGGGACTAAGGAGTACATAGGTAATGCCTAGACGATTACATGACTTAAAAGCTAATATCTGATGGATTACAAGAGTTTGTACAAAGTGTCTCGGTAATTTTATAAGTGCATCAGTACTGCTTGGGTGATTGGAGAAGTACTGTGATAGTACCTCAGTGATTGGAGAATTGTAAAGGTTCTGCCTGGGTGATTTTATAAGTGCATGTACATTGGCTAAATGATTGTAGGAGTGCATAGATACTCACAGGATGGTTGGAGCAGTGCAAGGCTACTGCCTATGTGACTAAACCAGTGTGTAGCTAATGCATTGATGATTGCATGATTGCAGAAGTAATGCCTTGGGGATTAGAAGACTACATAGATAATACCTAGGTGGTTGCATGAGTGCACAGATATGGCCTGGGTGATTTCAGAAGTACATAGGAAGTGCTTAGGTGATTTTATAAGTAAATGGATAGTGCCTTGCTGATTGGAGTAGTACTATTGTAGTGCCTGAGTCATTGCATGAGTGCAACAGTAATGCCTGGGGGATTAAGCAGTATAAAGATAATGCATGGTTGATTGCATCAGTTAAGGACTAAAATGTGAGGAATTAGAAGAGTACATAGGAAGTGACTGGGTAATTTTATAAGTGCATCAGTACTGCCTGGGTGAATTGAAAAGTACTGTCATAGAGCGTCAGTGATTGGAGAAGTGTAAATGTACTGGATAGGTGATTTTATAAGTGCATGGGCACTGCCTTTGTGATTGGAGTAGTACTATTGTACTGTCTAAGTGATTCAAGGAGTGCAAAAGTAGTGTCTCGGTGATTTCATAAGTGCATAGGTATTAGCTTGATGTTCAAAGGACTTCAGCAGTAGTAGCTGGATAATTGAAGGAGTGCAAGGGTAGTGCCTGGGTGATTGCATGACTGCACGAGTAGTGCTTGAATGATTGCAAGACTGCATGGGTAATACTTGGATGATTGTACGAGTGCAGAGGCAATGTGTGAGTCATTGGAGGAGTGCAAGGGTACTGCCTCAGTGATTGTATAAGTGTAGAGCTAATGCATTGGTGATTCCATGAATGCAGAGTTAATGTCTGGGGGTTTAAGGTGTACATAAGTAATGCCTGGGTAATTTCATGAGTTGAGGGGTAAGATTTGGGGAATAGAAAAGAACATAGGAAGTCCCTGGGTGATTTTATAACTGTATCAGTACTACATGAATGATTGCAGAACTACTGTGATAGTGCCTCAGTGATTGGACAAGTGTAAAGGTACTGCCTAGGTGATTTTATAAGTGCATGGGTACTAGTTAAGTGATTGGAGGAGTGCATAGTACCTCGCAGGATAATTGCAGGAGTGCAAGGGTACTGCCTACGTAATTAAACCAGAGTATAACTAATGCATTCATGATTACATGAGCACAGAAGTAATATCTTGAGGATTAGAGGAATACAAATGAAATTTCTGCTGATTGCATAACTACACAGGTAATATCTAAAGGATTTCAGGAATACATAGGAAGTGCTTAGATGATTTTATAAGTGCATGGATACTGCCTTACTGATTGGAGTAGTACTATTGTACTGTGTAAGTGATTCAAGGAGTGCAAAACTAGTGCCTGGGTGATTTCATAAGTACATAGGTAGTAGCTGGGTGATCAAAGGACTTCAGGGGAAGTAGCTGGATAATTGAAGGAGTGCAAGGGTAGTGCCTGGGTGATTGCTTGACTGCACAAGTAGTACTTGGATGATTGGAACACTGCATGGGTAATACTTGGGTGATTGTATGAGTGCAGGGGTAATGTGTAGGTCATTGGAGAATTGCAAGGGTAGTGCCTGAGTGATTGAATTACTATATAGCTACTGCATTGGTGATTGCATGACTGCAGGAGTAATGTCTGTAACACTAAGGAGTACTTAGCTAATGCCTGGGTGATTCTTGACTTGAGGAGTAATATCTGAGGGAATAGAAGAGTACATAGAAAGTGACTGGGTAATTTTATAACTGCATCAGTGCTGCCTGGGTGATTTGAGAAGTACTATCATACTGCCTCAGTGATTGGAGAACTGTAAAGCTACTGCCTGGGTGATTTTATAAGTGCATGGGCACTTGTTAAGTGATTAAAGAAGTGCATAGATCCCCACACGGTAATTGGAGGAGTGCAAGGGTATTGCTTAGGTGATTAACCCACTGTATAGGTAATACATTCATGATTGCATAATTGCAGAAGTAATGTCTGGGGAATTAGAATAATACAGATGTAATGCCTGGTGATAGCATGAGTACACAGGTAATGCCTGGGGGATTTCAGGAGTACATAGAAAGTGCATATATGATTTTATAAGTGCATGGATACTGCCTAGATGATTGGAGTAGTACTATTGTAGTGTCTAAGTGATTCAAGTACAAAAGTAATGCCTCACAGATTTCATAAGTGCATAGGTACTAGTTAAGTGATTGGATGAGTGCATAGTACCTCGCAGGATGATTGGAGTAGTGCAAAGGTACTGCCTAGGTGATTGAACCAGTGTATAGCTAATGCATTCATGATTGCATGAGTACAGAAGTAATATCTTGAGGATTAGTGAAATACAAATGTAAGGCCTGCTGTTTGTATGACTACACAGGTAACATGTAAAGGATTTCAGGAATACATAGGACGTGCTCAGGTGATTTTATAAGTGCATGGATACTGCTTTACTGATTGGAGTAGTACTATTGTACTGTCTAAGTGATTCAAGTAGTGCAAAACTAGTACCTGGGTGATTTCATAAGTACATAGGTAGTAGGTGGGTGATCAAATGACTTCAGGGGTAGTAGCTGGATAATTGAAGGAATGCAAGGGTAGTTCCTGAGTGATTGCATGACTGCACAAGTACTACTTGGATGATTGGAACACTGCATGGGTAATACTTGGGTGAGTGCATAGTCCCTGGGTGATTTTATAACTCTATCAATACTACATGGGTGATTGCAGAACTACTGTGATAGTGCCTCAGTGATTGGAGAAGTGTAAAGGTACTGCCTAGGTGATTTTATAAGTGCATGGGCACTAGTTAAGTGATTGGAGGAGTGCATAGTACCTCGCAGGGTGATTGGAGTAGTGCAAAGGTACTGCCTAAGTGATTGAACCAGTGTATAGCTACACAGAGTACAGAAGTAATATCTTGAGGATTAGCGAGATACAAATGTAATGCCTGCTGTTTGCATGACTACACAGGTAACATGTAAAGGATTTCAGGAATAAATATGAAATGCTTAGGTGATTTTATAAGTGCATGGATACTGCCTTACTGATTGGAGTAGTACTATTGTACTGTCTAAGTGATTTAAGGAGTGCAAAAGTAGTGCGTGGGTGATTTCATAAGTGCATACGTAGTAGCTGGGTGATCAAAGGACTTCAGGGGTAGTGGCTGGGTGATTGAACGATTTAAAGGGTAGTACCTGGGTGATTCCAATAGAGGAAGGATAGTGCCTGGGTGATTTGAGAAGTACTGTCATAGTGTGTCAGTGATTGGAGAAGAGTAAAGGCACTGCCTAGGTGATTATATAAGTACATGGGCACTGGTTAAGTGATTACAGAAGTGCATAGATCCCCACACGGTGATTGAAGGAGAACAAAAGTATTGCCTAGGTGATTAAATCATTGTATAGGTAATACATTCATGATTGCATAATTGCAGAAGTAATGTCTGGCGGATTACAAGAATACATATGTAATGCCTGGTGATTACATAAGTGCACAGATAATGTCTGGGGGATTTCAAGAGTACCTAGGAACTGCTTAGGTGATTTTATAAGTGCATGGATACTGCCTTGGTGATTCGAGTAGTACTACTGTAGTTTCTAATTGTTTCAAGGAGTGCAAAAGTAGTGGCTGGGTGATTACATAAGTGCATACGTAGTATATGGGTGATCAAAGGACTTTTAGGGGTAGTGGCTGGGTGATTGAACAACTTAAAGGGTAGTGTCTGGGTGGTTCCATAAGAAAAAGGGTACTGCCTGGATGATTGTAGAACTACTAGGGTAGTGCCGAGGTGATTGCATAAGTGCATAGGTAGTGCCTGAGTGATTTTATAAGTGCATTGGTACTGGGTTACTGATTGATAGAGTGCATAGATCCTGTCAGGGTGATTCTAGGAGTTCAAAAGTACTGCTTGGGTGATTGCATGACTTAAAACCTAATATCTAAGGGATTACAAGAGTACATAGAAAGTGTTTCGGTGATTTTATAAGTCCATCAGCACTGTCTGAGTGATTGCAGAAATACTGTGATAGTGCCTCAGTGATTGGAGAATTATAAAGGCATGCGCAGTTTTCTCAAGCATTACTGGTACATTGAGGAAGAGGAGGAGGGCAGCCCGGGAACGCCGCAGTACACAGGTAAGTGGTTTTAAGTTTCTTTTTAATTAATGTCAACTTATTTCTTAATAGGGGGTGGAGGCGGGCGGCGTAGCGTACCGGAGCGGAGCTCCACGGAGTTTGTTTGCAACTCCGTGGACCTCCGCGTAGCCCTGCTACGCACACTACGCCCGGGGTTAGTGTAAATCTGTTTAGCCGTTTTTGAGATATTTAAAGATTTACAGATATTGATATTTGAGAATTGTGAGATCTGATTGGCTGAGCCGTCCCGAGCACGAGCTTACCTCTGATTGGCTGCCAACACTTCAAACTAGGAAGTGTTGGCAGCCATCTTGTGACTTGGTTGAAACGAGTAGGAGGAAAAGGGTGAAAAAAGTAGAAGAGGGCAGGGTAGGAACACAGTGAGCTCCCTAGGGTGCTGATGGGATGCCACAGGGAGTAAGAAGGTAAAAAAACATTTTTTATATGTTTTTGGCAGGATTCGCGTAGGGCCTGGAAATCACGGTGGGAAAAAGAAAAACGTGTGCTTCGTTTAATTAAGCCCCCGGGTGGGCCAGTTCCTGGGAGCAATTTTTAGTTATGATGCGGGGTTTACTTCTGTCACGGGGACCGCAACTTCCTCGGAGCAAATATAATGATATGGGGGGTACGCGTCGTCCCTCCCCCTCCGCCCAGAAGAGCAGCATGTCCTTGGAGGTATACGTGAAATATAAGTGTGGAGGGGTGAAGGTTCCCCCACACTGTCCCGGGGCCGACTACTTCTTTGGGGCATTTACAATTAAAATGCGGGGGCTACTTTTGTCATGGGCACGCAGTTCCCAGGGGGAAATATAATGATATGGGGGGCACGCGTCCCCCTCCCCCTCTGCCCCAAAGAGCAGCACTTCCCCAGAGGTATCCATAAAATGTAAGTGTGGAGGGGTGAAGCCTCCCCCACACTGTCTCGTAGGCACTACTTGCCCGGGGCATTCATGAATTAAAATGCGGTGGTCTGTTGCGGACTGCCGGCCCCGGGGAGCACGATGTTCCCGGGCCTTTAAATTGGATGCAGGCGTATCGTCCAATTTCCCTTGAGGAGCTTTCCATGGCCCGGGGTATCGTCATCTCCGAGGGCCGGTTCCAACAATGACCCGCGGTGCCTAGCCTTGGGACATTGTAGTTTGCTATGGCAGGGCGGGATCTCTATAGAGTTCCCGCTCTGTCATTGCAAACTTCTGCTTCGCTTTATGGAAGCGAAAGGAGGAAATTTGCTCTCGCTTCCATGAAGCGAAGCAGATTTGCTTTTGGGCAAAGGGAGCTTGCATGGAGCAGCTGGCTTTGTTCAAAAGGAATGCCGGCTGCCACAGGAGGTGGGGAGCTGGCAGGGACTGCGGGGGCATTGGGGCTCCTTGCGCGGTTCCCAAACATTGTGGCCAGGCCCCGGGGGATGCGGTTCCCAGGGCCTAAAATAGCCCGGCTGAGTTCTGAGTTATAGGGTGGCTCTAAAAAGAGGCCTTGTTTTCATTATCAGTTTGTTGGAGCTACATGTAAGTGCGGATGCTCAACTTCAGGCTGTTGAGGAAAACTCAGTTTTTTTGATCTGTGAAATGAACTCCATCACTTCTGTATATGTCATCCATATCAAAACATAGATTGTTGTTGTAGATGGACCCCATTCTATGATCTCTGAGGTATGCAGAAACAGCTTTATTGACATTCTTCATAGATTTCTCAATCTGAGGACAGAATTGATTTGGCCATTTCCACTTTTGTCTTTGGCATATATTGGAGTATACAAAGACAGTTCGAGGCAAAAGCAACATCAATTGTGCAAAGGTATCCTTCATTGGCATTTCCAGACCTACCCCAGTCAATATGCCTAGGTCATTGCCACCACAGTGCACAATCATGAGGTCAGGGGGTTGGAGATGCAAAGAGGTATTAACCAAAGGCAATAATTGCTGCCACTTTAATCCTCTCTGTGCAAACCATTTAATGTCCACGTTTTGTAAACCTAGGTCTTTATCAATACGTCTGTGTTCAGCATACCTTTTGCACCAGAAAACATAGCTGTGTCCTACGATCCACACTAGCATTTTGAAGGTATGGCTGGAAGGAATCAAAAGATGTCTGTAGCTCATGTAGTCCATTGGTAGAATGAGAGATATGTTAAAAGGTAGAGAAGAAGCTTTTTTTTTTTAGAAAACCGATAACTGATTGGCTGATGAAGAACATTGTGCAGTGAAAACTAGGGTACATGTTACTTTCGTGAAAAAGTATGTTTCTGATTGGTTAATAAAAAATGTTTGAAACATACACTACATAGGATACGATCAGACGTGCAGAAGTCAACCACACCTGCTACTTGCATTTGGAAGGTACTGTTCTGAACTTTAAAAAAAATGGTGAACTTGTGACCTGCAGCTGCCGTTGAGTGTTGCAGAAACAGTTGGGATGAAATATGGTGAACCTGTTACCCGCACCTGCCGTTGAATGTTGCAGAAACTGCTGGGATGAAATATGGTGAACTTCTCACCCGCACCTGCCGTTGAATGTTGCAGAAACTGTTGGTATGGAAACTGGCAATAAGGTGATTGGGGGAGGAGTAGAAATATCTGTGGAATTAAAATATGAAATGCAAAATTAATTACAACTGATAAGCTATTAAAATTAGATTTTCAAAATGAGTAGTATATCTTGAAGTGTGTTGTTCAAAATTTTCAGTAGTATTATTAGAAATAGGCTTCTGAATTGTTGTAAGGGTTCGGGGCTGTATGGCGATGCGGCATTGTGGGGGAGTCTCCAATCCACATATTAAGCGAACCAGTTTGGGGCGTTTTAAAAGAGAGTTAGAGTGGGTTAATATGAGTAACCAATAGAAATGTGTTTTGCAATTTGAAATAATGAAGGATCGATTTTGATTTGTTATTTACATCTATTTCTGTGCGGAAAGAGAGGGAAAGTTTGCCATTTCTGGTTTTATCCTTGATGAGAGTCTTGAATTACATGTATTATGTAAGAAAGAAAATATTGCATGCGTTTGTGAAATTTTAAATCTGTATACCAACTACAGAGGTGAGTTACAAATTAATAAGGTGTGTTATATATTGTGTATTAGTGGTTAAGTCTTTGGGGTGATATTTTTAAGTTTGAAAATATAATTTTTTGTAAAATAACATAGTATTACAGAAGTGTGCTGTTTCACATTTGTTACAAAATGTGCATAGAGTGTGAATAATTGCTGAACAAGTACCCCATATATATTTAGGTGTCTTCGAGAAAGAAGAAGTGCAGTTTGTCATGTTGAAAGGAGTGCATGGTTTTGAAAGTGAGGTACAGGGTTGATTTGGGTTCCAAAATCGACCCGGGCAACATAAAGGAAATGGCGCACGTTTGCAGATTGTGTCTTGTCGAAAAATACTGGGGGGGGGTTAGAATAGGCATGTTTTATTAACTTGAGGGAGATGAAAAAAAATGGAAATGTTGCGTGCAGACATTGTGCTCGGACTTTTCACACTGCTGAGCTATATTTCAATATAATTGAAGGTAACTGTCACACTAATGCCTGTGCAGAATCTGCAGACATTAGAAGGCCGGCAGATCGAGAGACTAAGAATGACACGTCCCTTGACCCCCTCACCTCCTCCCCCCCCACGCTTCCTCCACCTCCCGTTTGTAAAAGGAAGGTAACAGAGGCCTATTTGTTTTGAAAAATATTACTTGGACCCTCACTGGGCTGCTGGTACCACCTGAACAGCAGAGAGAAAGTCCAAATCGCGTTTTATGCTTCAGAAAAAAGCGGCACACAGTTTCAACATATATCCCGGCCTATTGTACATTGGCCATGTGCACGGATTTGTTTATACTGGTGAACTATATGGGCCTGATTCACAGAACTAACTTACGTCAAAAACGTAAACATAAACGTAAACGTAAATGTAAAGTTAGTACTATTATGTGAATACCAAAATGAGTAAGTGTAGTCTGTGAATACCTAAAAAGTACTAACTTTACGTTTACGTTTACGTTTTTGACGTAAGTTAGTTCTGTGAATCAGGCCCTGCGTGATTGTCAGGCACCGTGGCCGTGCAGAATCTGTGTACAGTAGAGGGTCCTACAGATCGAGAGACTAGGAATGATACGTCCTTTGACACCCCCCTCACCTCTTACACCACTTCAACGCTTCCTTCTTTCCCGTTTGTTAAAGGAAGGTAAGAGAGGCCTATGTGCTTTGACAAATATTAGTTTAACTCTCACTGGGCTGCTGGTACTACCTGAACAGGAGAAGGAAACTTCCAATTGCTTCCATGCTACACAAAAAAGCGGCACACATTTGCAACTTACATACCAGCCCATTGTACATTGTCAGAGTGTTTGTCTTGGCAGTGTGACTTTGTTGAGGTATGTGTATATTTCTACATGTATTTTCACAAGTGTTATGCATCGGAAGATCCGATACCTATAAAACACAGGTATATATCTATTTGTATGTTTTTTTAAGTATGTGCTACTAGGAAAAGGCACAGCCAGATGTACGCATGCTTTCAGTAATATGGTGAGACTATCAAGTGTGACATGGAAAGGGTTTCTGCTTTGTATTTGGGTAGGCACAACACTGTTAGTGGTTGCTGAGTAGTGAAGATGCAAAAGACAAATGAGGTCAAAGACATGCTGGCAAAGGGATTAGTGATTATGGTACTTTGTATGAGTCTTTGGGAAGGTATTGTTGAAGTGCGCCGTATATATTTAAGGGTCTTCGTGAAATGAGTAATGCAGTCTCTTATGTTGAAAGGACTGCATGGTGTTGTGACTGAGGTACAGGGTTGAACTAAGATCCAAAATTGACCTGGTTAATATAAGAGAAATAGGCACGTTTGTAGATTGTGCCTTGTCGGAAAATACAGGGGGTGGGGGGGTTCTTTACAAGAGATATGTTTTATGAATGTCTGGGAGATAAAAAAGAAATGGAAATGTTCCCTGCATATTTCGTGTACGGATTTGTTCACACTGGTGAAGTACATGTGAATATAAGTGAAGGTAATTGTCAGGCTCTCTCCCTGTGCTGAATCTGTGTATATTAGAGGGCAGGCAGATCGAGAGTTTGGGAATGACACGTTCCTTGACTCCCTCCCTTCACTCCCCCCAACACTTCCTCCATCTCCTCTTTCTAAAAGGAAAGTAACAGAGGCCCATCTACCGTGAAAAATACCACTTAGACCTTCACTGGTCTGTTGGCGGCATCTGTTCAGCACAGAGAAAGTCGCAATCGGTTTCAATGCTACATGAGTGCAGTGTGTCATGTTGCAAGGACTACATGGACTTGTGACTAAGGTACATGGATGAATTGGGGTCCAAAATCGGCCTGGGAAACGTAAAAGAAATGGCCTTCTGCAGATTGTACCTTGTCGGAAAATACAGGGGGGGGCTTTACAAGGGACATGCTTTATTAACTTCAGGGAGATGAAAAAAATGAAATGTTGCCTGAACACTTGGTGCACGGGTTTGCTCACACTCGTGAAGCACACGTGAATATAAGTTAAGGTAATTGTCAGGCTTCCTGCTGGTGCTGAAGCTGCCTACATCACAGGGGCGGCAGATCGAGAGACTGGGAATGACACGTCCCTTGGCCCCCCTCCTTCCTCCCGCTCTGTAATGGTTCCTCTCCCCTCATTTGTAAAAGGAAGGTAACAGAGGCCCATCTGCATTGACCCTTACTGGGCTGCTGGCGGCATCTGAGGAGCACAGAGAAAGTCGCCATCGACTTCTATGCTATACAAAAAAGCTGCACACAGTTGCAACTTACATATCGCCCCAATTTACATTGCTCGACTATTTGTCTTAACAGTTTAACTTTGCTGACGTATGTCTATGCTTCAACATGTATTTTTTTACACAAGTTATGTATCGAAAGTTCCGATATCTATAAAACACAGGTATAGATCTGTTTGTATGTTTGTTTTAAGTATGCTGCCACTAGGAAAAGGCACAGGGAGATGTATGCATCCTTTCATTAATATGGTGAGACTTTCAACTGTGACATGGAAAGGGTTTCTGGTTTGCATGTGGGTAGGCCCAACATTGTTAGTAGTTGCTGAGTAGTGAAGATGCAACAGGCAAATTAGGTTAAAGAGATGGTGGCAAAGGAATTAACTGTCACTATTGTTTTTGTAACATCTGACACAGACATGAAACTTTTTTTAAATGTATTTAAATAACATGGTGTAATGTGCAGTATATGTGCCACAACAAAAATAAAATTGTATGATAGAATTATAATTAGTATAGTAGTGAATCAATATCTGATAAAGAGAGATGTGATCATAAAAAGAGAATAGAGAAAAGACTATCTTGCGTAACGTTTCTCTCCCTCTTAAAAAGAAGTTTTATTATAAAATAGAACATCTCAGAAGTTTGTCTGCAGACTACATAACTTTTAATATAGTTAGTAATTGTAAATTACAGAATCTGTTTCGCTGTTCTCCTTGGAAACGGTTCTATCCAAGTGTGTGTGCCATTTATTCGTATATTCCAATTGTATCACAGTTTGGTGTTCAACAAGAATTTCAGTGTATATTTTTATACAAGTGCTAGGCCCTAACCACAACAAAATAACAATATTTATTGACTTTGCCTACAAAGTTCAATTTAAAGTGCCAAAAAATGCTCAACACAAACACAGCAGATAGTTCTCATGTGAAAAGTACGAGCGAGGTATTTAGTAAAATATACGTTGTGTTATCGTGCGTAAAAGCTGGATAATGGATGCACGGTTGATGGTAACTTAGTGAAGTCGATAACGTCCCCAATGGCCAAGTCGCCCGTTTCGTCGGCCAGCTCTGTAACACCCAGGCAAACAGAGCGCAACATAAAGAGAGCGTAACCAAGTCTGTAAAGGGGAATTCGTAAAGAACGTCAATATCTGAAAATCCAAAAAGGAATGAAAAGCGAAATGAGAAAAAGGAAAAAAAACAATGTTCTTGAAGTGTAGAAATAAGATCCCGTGAAATCGGGTTACCATGCGCACTTGTGGAGATCCATCGAAGTTCAAGAACTCAGAAGAACCGTGATATGCAATCAGCTCCAAATGGTCATCTGCACCTCTCCAAGCAAAGAGGGTCGCCATCCAATTCAGCAAGTCGAAAGAACAGACATGGTCATGATAATCTTCTGCAAGCAGGAGCATGTCAGGGGAACTTGCGTGATATTCGATGATAGTCTGCTGCAAGAGGCGCTGCGCATGAGCGCATGTACTCCATCTCCCGCTTATTGCATTATTGAACACATCCATTAAGCGTGTGTCTCCGGAACAGTCCTGGTCATGAGCCAGCAATGGTCACAGCAACAGTTCATAATCCAGGCAACCGCGTAGAGTAGTAGAGAGGCAGATATTCAGGTCGCATTCAAAGGGGCATCGGAGACAGTAGAACACAGGTTGCACGCAGGTGAAATACGCGTAGTGGAAATTCAGCCTATAGCTGATGCCAAAAATCGACAATGGCAAGCATTCAAAGAGTTGTAGTATCCGTACATGGTACAGCCGCAATTGACCTGGATGGGGTTGAAGCACAGGACGGGCAGCCATTTCGTAGTAGGAGCTGAAGAACGAGCACTGCGCAAACCAGCAATAGCAGCAAGGGAACCCGCCAAATGCGCTTGCAAAGTTAGAATGAATAAAATCCGGTATTACTATAAAAATAGTCTGAAAAGAGATAACAGGGCGGGAGTAGGCTAGTTAAAAAAATTGTGGTAGACCTTCGGTTTCAGACTGATTAAATATTTGCCGTATAAATTGTGCAAAATGTAGTGGGAGATTGGTATAGAGCAGTGAGTCAATGTCACTTGGTGGTTTAGCCACCTGCTATTTGAAGGTCTCACGAGCTGATGTGAGAGCCACTTCTTGTTGAAACATTAGTGCTTTGAGTTAGTGTACGCTATTAAAATCTGTTATCAAAGTAGGAATGGAAGGCCAGACCAAACTATCTGCAAACGCATGTGGGGGAGGACAGAAGACATTGGTGCAACATGTAACACGTTGTGAAAGAGTTGGTATGTACGGGACGCCTGCTTGTAAGCCACAGCACTTGCGGTTATTTGGAATAAGATAACTGCTTTTGAAAAGCACACTGAGCGTGGGTATAACAGCAGCTACTGGAATTTGTTTAAAAAAACAGTTTAAATTACGGGCGGAAAGTTACAATCTCCATTTAATTTAACTTGTGTACAAACTAAAGAATATTCAACAGAACAAACACTGTGGTTCTCTGTTAGGAAAACTTACTTATCTTCATTCTGACAGCAAAATGCAAAACCAACTAATCCAATTCATGAATAAAAGTAGTTTCAAGGTAGTTAAATGTATGAATGGGGTAATGTTTTATGCAATCAAGGAGGCAGTGCTATACACACATCCAATCAATCAGATATTACCAACACCATTATGCAATCCCCCTGTTTCTATTCTTGCACTTAATTAATGACTCAGGCAGTACCAAGCACTCATCGATTCCCTCAGGTACTACCCATGCATTCCTACAATGACCCAGAAATTACTCTCAAAATCATCTTTTTACTCAGGCAGTGTTGTAAAGAGGTAGGTATTATCTTTTCACTGATATAGTCACTTAGGTAATAGCCATGCACTCATAGAATCAAGTAGGCACTACTACCACACAAATTAAATCAATCATGGATTACTTATGTAGTCCTGCAATGAGCGAGGGAGTACTTTTGCACTCAAGCATTCACTCAAGCGCTATGTATGCAGAGATTAATGTCTTGAAGTACAATCTATGCACTTATTCATTCAGTGAGGTACAATGGAAGCATTTCTCCAATTATTGTTGCAATACACTGGGACTCATAGAAACTGTGAGGCAGTACTGTTACAGTCATTTTTTCACTACAGGAGTATGCATGTATCTATGTAATCTGCAACACAGTTTAGTTATAGTCAGAGAATGCCTTACAGTAGTACAAAAGAGCTTATGCAATCACTCAATAGCGCCTCACCTGCCTTTCATACTTTTAAAAGTAATTATGGTCAGTTGGATGTATTAAATAATAGTAAACAAATACGTTAAACATTTTTTTCTTAAATTTGTTTTTCATTTGTAAATTTTAACAAATACAAGTTTCAATGATACATGGGTGTAGTGTGTTATGTTGAAAGAACTACATGGTCTTGTGTCTGAGGTACTGGGATGAATTGGGGTCCAAAATCGGTTCGGGGAACGTAGAGGAAATGGCCCACGTTTGCAGATTGTACCTTGTCAGAAAATACTTGGGGGGGGGAGTTTTAGAAGACACATGTTTTATTAATTTCAGGGAGATAGAAAAAAATTAAATGTTATCAGGACACTTGGTGCACGGGTTTGCTCACACTCGTGAAGCACACGTGAATATAAGTCAAAGTAATTGTCAGGCTTCCTGCTCGTGCTGAAGCTGCCTACATGACAGGGCCGGCAGATCGAGAGACTGGGAATGAGACGTCCCTTGACGCCCCCCCCCCTTTCTCCCGCTCTCTAACGGTTCCTCGCCTCTCGTTTGTAAAAGGAAGGTAACAGAGGGCCATCTGCGTTGAAAAATACCACTTAGACCATCACTGGGCTTTTGGTGGCATCTGATGAGGACAGAGAAAGTTGTAATAGACTTGTATGCCATACAAAAAACCTGCCCACAGTTGCAAGTTACATATGGTCCCAATTTACATTGCTCGACGATTCGTCTTAACACTTTAACTTTGTTGAGGTATGTCTATGCTTCGACATGTATTTTTTGACACAAGTTATGTATCGGAAGATCCGATACCTATAAAACACAGGTATAGATCTATTTGTATGTTTCTTTTAGGTATGATGCCACTAGGAAAAGGCACAGAGAGATGCATGCATCCTTTCAGTAATATGGTGAGACTTTCAACTGTGACATGGAAAGGGTTTGTGGTTTGCATTTGGGTAGGCGCAACATTGTTAGTAGTTGCTGAGTAGTGAAGATGCAACAGGCAAATGAGGTTAAAGACATGGTGGCAAAGGAATTAGTGATTATGGTACTTTGTATGAGTGTTTAGGAAGGTATTGTTGAAGTACACACTATATATTTAAGTGGAATGAGTAGTGTTTTGATATTTGAAGTAAAGAAAATAGCAATGTAAATAATTGCTTGGTAGTTAATATTAGTAATCATATGTTATTATTTGAAAATATTGAATAGATGTAAGAATCTATTGAAACTGTTCTTTGTTTTTCAGAAAATTATTTAGTTTGGATTACAAATTCAAGATGGCAAGAAAAGATGAAAAGATAGGAAAACAAAAAAACCAGATCTACTTAAAGAAAAGTAAAAAGACTGCGTTACAACCAAATTACAATGTTACTAAGGATAAAGTTTGTTCACAGCACTAAACACTTTCTTGAAAGAGTTGTCGAGAAATTACACGAACAGAATAGGAATGAAAGGAAAAAGAAGAGTTTTTCAACTAAGGAGAAGGAGAATGACACTTCAAATGGTAAAAAAAAAATAGTTTTTGGGAAAACAACACATGTTACACGAAGACAAAAACAATTTCAACAGATTCGACAACGACTGTATCGCAATAGAGTAATTCAGAATTTATTGAAAGATTGTAAGACGTATAAAAGAAGATTACTAGCATATAAGCAGAAGCAAAAGATTGAAACTGTAGTAAATACTGCTATTGATTTGAAACGAAAATTATTTATTTTAATATTGAAGAGAATGAAAACATTGGATAAAATAATGAAGTTTCTGAAAGACAAAAGCAAAAGAAAAAGACTTGTTAATAGAAGTAACTTTTGTAAAAGTCTCACTGGTGAATGGAAACACACTTCTACTAGTGAGCCTTTCTTTAATGAAGAAAGCTACTTTCAACAAAACACATTAGCGTTTTCAGTTGATACTAGTGGTCGATGCTATGAAGATAAAAACGGTTGTCCCATTCCAAAAGAAGAGATGGTTGTTAGGAGTGCAGAAGAAGTAATATCTGAAGAAGTGCAAGGGAATCGCACACAAGCTCCTGTATATAAGTGGGATTGTAGCAGTATTTGCAGTATTTGACAGGAATCTATTGACATAATGCGAAGTTTTTTAGGACAATATGCAAACAAAAGTGTTAAACAGAAGATTAGGGGCCAGATGTAGGTAACTTCAATTTAGCGAGTCCTTAATAGCGATTTTTACCGAATCGCTATTAAGGACTCGCTAAATTGAATGTAGGTAGGAATCGCTAAAATATTAGCGATTCCTTAACATTCCTTAATAACGAATCGGTAATTGAGATTCGTTATTAAGGAATACCTAGCTATTCATTCCTATGGGCTAGGAGGCCCATAGGAATGAATGGGAAGATACTCACTATTAGCGATTCGGTATTACCGAATCGCTAATAGCGGAGGTATTTCAAGGGTGCCAGGGTGTCCAAAGGACACCCTGTTGCACCCCTGAAATGTGCATGTGTGCACATGTGGCGCACATCCATGCCCTAAGGGCATGGATGTGTGCCACATGGCACATTTGAAAAAGCAAAAAAGTGCTTTTTAAAGGAAATCGCTACTTACCACCAACTTGAAGTTGGTGGTAATTAGCGATTCCTTAAAGCTCAAGTGCACTATTTTTAGTGCTACGTACATTGCATTTAAGGAATCGGTATTTCCGATTCCTTAAATGCAAGAGCAAAATAAGGAATCGCTATTTTGCGATTCCTTATTTTGAATGTAGGTATGAACTCACCTACATTGCACTCAGCCAAATACCGGTCGGTAACACTGAAATTCTCCGAATTTCGGCGTTACCGACCGGTATTTCGCCACCTACATCTGGCCCTAGGTTGTTACAAGGACTAGATCCATGTAATGTAAGACAATATACTAAGTTGCACGGACATTCTCTGTCTTGTCTTTCAAGAAAAGTGTGTAAAAGTACTTTTCATCACTCAAGAATGTTAGCAGTACACCACTCAGGAATGCGGACGTTTATAAGGAAAGTGTACTTTGTAAAAACTCCTGCATTATGTTTAAGTGAACTGAACACAACTCTTTTACACGGTTGTTTATCAGATGTAGAAAAAATGTGTGATGAAAGTGAGTTTCGATTTTTGGTTCAGAACAGCAGTGTGAAGAAAGGGAGAGCTTGACAAGTGCAGATGCTGAACAACATGGCAAAGAGATTAGCATTGATCAGTTTGTAGAAGAAATTAGAAAGTTTAAGACAGTGTCTTCTGAAAACCAAACTATGTTTGTATTTGTTGTCGACATACTCATTATAGAAGTCAAACTAGGAATATTAATTTATATTTAAAAAGTAAAAAGGAGAACAATGATAGGTGGCAGCAATTTGGAGCTTACTTGTTGGTGGAAGGTCGATTTGAGTTGGGTACTGATCAACGTATTTGTAAATATTGTTACAACAAATTAGAAGAGAACAAAATGCCAGCTAGAGGAGTACATAACAAGTTAGAGTTAGTAGCTATTCCAGAGGAACTGGCAGAATTGAATACATATGAGTCAGTTCTTATTCACTCTGTTCACCCATTTCAAGCTATAATTCGTATGGAGCCTAAAACAGGTAAACTGCCACCAACATATTTACAAAGAGGTCTGAAAGGAAGAGTTGTGTACTTACCTTTAGATTTTAAGAAAAATATTGAAACTGTTGGTGGAGACAAAGAGGAAAATGAGCCAGTAGTTATTCTAGTAAACGGTGTACCAACAAAGAGTCGGAAAATATGGCAAGAGTTTGTAGATGTTAATAAACTTCAAAAGGCTACGTTATATCTTGTAGAGAACAATATTTATTATAAAACTGTAAATGTTGATGAACAGGTAATATGTTTAGAAGATGAATCAGAAATTTCAAGTGGTCAAATAGAGAAAGTGGACAAGTCGAGGAGTGAAGAGATTTATCAACATTACACAATATGTCCTCTACATTCAAAAGAAGTAATAGGAAACAGCATTGAATTATTTCAAATGAAAAAAGCAAAGGGAACTCCAATGAGTGTATGGGAGAAAAGCTTAGAAGCTCGTTGTTTTCCACAGCTGTTCCCTACTGGACAAGTTGGATAATTTGATGAGTGACCTGTACGGATTCCAGCTTCAGAATATTGCTCAACAAGATTATACTCTGAAGATCCTAGATTTCGAAAGTGTATTCCATATATATTTCACCTTTTGTTTGAAAGTGATTTGTCTTCTCTTTCATATGCAGTGAACCACATACTTAAAACGGGAGTTCATCAATCACATGTTTCAGCCAACTAATTCATGGACAAAGTTCAACAATCAGATGAAAATTTAGAAGCACAGTTAATTTATTTGATGGCATGTCAACGTGGAACCAATGAGTATTGGTTTCGTCGTCATGGTGAACTTAAGTGTATGTTAAGAAACTTAGGTACACCAACATGGTTTGTAACACTTAGCTGTGCTGAGTATGCATGGGAAGATTTACTTAAATTTCTATGAGAAGCAAATTCCAATATAAAAAATATTGAAATGAAGACACCTGAAGAACTGTGTTCATTGGATCCTGTAAATGTGTGCAGGTATTTTAATCATAGGTTTCAAACTATGATGTCTTTTATCTGCAATAAAAATAATTGTCCTCTTGGAGAAGTTAATGATTTTTTTGGGCGAAAAGAGTACCAAGCGAGAGGTGCTCCGCATATACACATGCTATTATGGATGAGGAATGCTCCAAAATTTGGAACGGATACTGATGAAACAGTATTGTCTTTCATCGAACAGTATGTTACCTGTGACATACCAAGAGAAGGAGGAGAAAAAGCTTGAGACAACAAGTTTTACGTTTCCAAAGTCACCGTTGTGGAAAGTACTGTCAACGAAAATAAAAGTCTAAAGACTTTTTTTTTACCAAGTGTCGGTTTGGATTCCCACGTCCAGTAATTTCAAAAGTGTAGGAGAGTAGGATCTGCCTCTTATGTTGCCCCCACTTTTTTTTCTGATGTTAGCACTGGTTTCTGGCTATAGTCTGGCTGGGTCCCTGCCAATCAGGGCCCCAGCCTCTCTGTTCTCTCTAAACGACATGGAGTGCACTCTAGGTGCACTAGTGATTGGATACTGTGGTGCCTTATGAGTCCCTAGTATATGGTACCTTAGGTGCCAAGGGCATAGGTACTTCACAGGCCTACCAGGGGCTGCAGCATGTGTTATGCCACCCCTGGGAAGCAGTCTAAATCTGACACCACAGGCCTGCTACTGCAGCCTGGGTGAGGTGGTGCTAGCACCCCTCACTGAGATATAGGTTTCCTATATCTCTCCTGCACACACATATAAACCTATCAGTCACCCCTAAGGCAGGCCCTATCAATCCTGAGGGCAGGGTGCTTGGCTTCTATGTGAGGGGGTGCCTCTGCCTGAGCAGGGCCCCTCTGCAGCTCTCAGAGTCTATTCTCTGGTGCTGTTTGTGGATGCGGTTAAACCATATACTATTTAAGTGCATTATATCCTCGCGGTAAATGCTAACTTTGGAATGGCTGCATCAAAACATGTCGTGTTTGGTGTCAAACATCTTGGAATACTACCCCCCGCCAATCTTGGCGGCGGGGGTAGCATTCCACCCTTCTAGAGGGATAAGACATGTACCTGCTGTGGAAACGCGGTAGAATCCTAAAGAGCCCTGGCATCACAAAATGGATGCCACCAGTCACAGACACTGGGCTGCCCTCCTGCTGATGACCGAAACTCGCAGTGGAGGAAGCCCAACAATAGGCATCCTGTCACAGGGAGGTGTAACCACCTTCCAGACAGGGTTTAGTGTATTGGGGCTGGGTGGGTGCACTCTTAGAGTGCTTTGAAGTCCTGCACTGGGGGAGCAGAAGGCTCCTCTGTGCATATGCCAGTTCAAACCAGCTCAGGGGCTACCTGCCCCTGCTCTGGCGCGAAACTGGACAAAGGGAAGTGGGTGTAGCCACCCCTCCCTTGACCCTCCCATAGGTGGGGTCATAGAGCTAGTCCATCCCCTCTTTTTAGTATAAGAGGGGGAACCTTGCCATTGCAAAGCAGATAACCCCTGGACGACGCTCTACAGAAGAATCCTGGCCCTTCGACGTTCCACTACCTTTGGAAGACAGAAGAATCTCCCTTGGAGTCAAGGAGTGACTCCCCTGCTTGGCAGGCACCAAAAACGACAACGACGGTCGCAAACTACGCCGCTCCTGCCGGAGTCCGAAGTCTCTGCAGCCCAAGAAGTAGATTTCCTGAACTCTCCCAGGCCATCGTGAGTCCCCAGTGAAGCTGAGGCAAGTGGACCCCACGAGTAACGAGGAACCGCGACCCCTGGGTACCGTGCACTATTGTCGAGTGCAACCCCTTCACAACGTTCCACGAACTTGTGCTTTGGACCACGTGTGGTCCCGACCTCCAGCAGGAATCCCTCCGAAGATCAGAGGCCTACACCGTCCCGAGTGACCGTGGGCCCCTGTTGAGTGATTCCGCCTGAGGTGTCTTCGCGATCCCTTGCCCGCTGGCTTGTGGGTCCCCAGAAGACTTCTTAAAGAAACCAAAGGGCTCCCCTGGTTGCTCCAGGCCTGCCCTGACTTACCCTCGCTGGGTGAGTTCCACAGACCTTGCTGGTCTGCGCCATCGACTTTTCTCCATCTCCCCGAGACTTGCGGCTGCCAAGGCTTGTTGGCTCCAATCGAGTTGCCGACACCGCAGTCAGCTGCAGACGTTGAGGGACACACCGAATCCAGCTCCTGGTCGTCGTCGACGCCTCCTGGATCACGTGGCTGAAGAGTCAAGGCACCCGCAACCGACCTGAAGCGACCGACGACGGTGGGCATCCATCTTCCTTGCCCCGGGTCACTGCCAAGTGACTTTGAACACTGTCCCCTCTGCTTTCAGGTCATCCTTCTTCAGAATCCAGGCTTGGATTCCACCGGACACTTCTTCAGCTCCCGCAAGCAGCAAGTCTTCTTTGTTCGCCATTGAAAACGACGCCGCGACCCGACACCAAAGGACACCTGTGCACCCGGCTTCCCTGGGTGAGGTAACTCCAGCACTACGGTGCTCCTGTGGGTGTGGGCCCTAGAACTACTTACCCTGTAAGTGACTTGCTTGTAGGTTCTCCCGAAGTATCCTAAAACTCTTTATTTCCAACCGCGACTTGCCCCATTGAAGTTAACGGCGATTCGCGCCTGTGTATCCACACTGCACGCGTCCCCCGTGGGTCCTTTACTTACCTGCCTTGGGTGGTTTCGTGAGGCCCCAGCACTTCTGAAGGCCCTAGGCCTTGTCTCCTTGCAAGTCGTTGTTTCTAAGTCTCTTACTTAGTATATGGTCTGGTACGCCCCTAGGGCCCCAGCCATATCTTGTGCTTAACTTATTGTGAAACGTTGATTTGTGCATATGTTTGTCTTCTAATCTCATAAAGAGATTAGTAGAGAGTTATTTAGAAATAAATACATATATATTTGATATATATACCTGTGTGGTGTCTTTTCATTTGGTGATTCAAGAGATTATATGGTAAAACAAGCTGCTTTACATTCCTCCGAGACTTAGCCTGAAGGCTGCTCTCCACAGCTACCACTAGGATAGCTTTCTTTAAAAGGTTGTCTTAAACCTATCTACCATAAGAGTCGATTTGCCCTGGTGCAAGGTGTCCACTTTAATTAGTGAACAGCATATACCAGGCCAACTTCTCACATTGGTGGGCAGCGTGTGGGATTCCAGCTTGCCATTGTTTTACCAGAAAATCTCTATTTGAATTACTAACTGAAAACCATTATAGGTACTCAAGGTACATATAAAGTCAAGCTTAGTATCAATAAGTTCTACTGAACTTAGAGCTGTGTGCCAAGGGATAGCACACCCTTTCCACAGCTCAAGCTAGGATCAGTAGGCCACAAACTAGTGTAGGTAGTACAACACTGCACAACACTAGAATGTCCTTAAAGGGTGGACCCAGTGGATCCACTCAGCCTCAGTATAAGGACATGGCTTTCTCTGACTTGAGAGCCATGTGTGTTGACAGACACCTGAGGATAGGACAGAGTCCCTCAACACTCCACCTGATAGATCTGCTGACAGCAGATGACCTTAGATTGGCTCTAGGAGCTAAAGGGTTTGAATCAGTGGGTGGGTCAGTCATAGTATCTGGGTCAGATGATGAAAATCAGAATGACCAAGACTCTGTGATTGAAGGGCCAGGCTCCAAGGGGCCTGAAAAGGACAGAGGAATTCTCCATAAGAGAACTGACAGAGAGGAGGAGAGGCACAGATCCCCTTCCAGGAAATCTGACCACTCTTATCACTCTGGCAGAGAATTTGTCCAGCAGAGGAACTCATACTTTCCCTTAAGAGAGACCTCCTCTGAGAGAAGGTGCAAACTGCTCCAGTATGAGGAAGCCAGAGTGGCCCTCAGAACCAAGCAGTTGGCACTGGATAGGGAAGCCCTGGAGATCCAGAGAGCTTCTAGAAAAGAGGGGTTAGAACCCCCTGGTGGCAGCAACAGTGTCCCTAGAGGCAGAGAATATATTCCTGACCATAGGAACCTGAGCAAGGTTGTTCCTCCCTACCAGAGTGGGGATGATATCCACAAGTGGATAACTGCTATGGAGAGGGCCTGTAGAGTACAGCAGGTCCCCCAAAAGCAGTGGGCAGCAATCTTGTGGCTCTCCTTTTCAGATAAAGGAAGAGACAAGCTCCTCACTGTTAGAGAGGAGGATGCTGATGATTATGAGGTCCTGAAGAGTGCACTGATAGATGGGTTTGGCTTAACCACTGAGCAGTACAGGTTGAAGTTCAGAGATACCCAGAAGGCACAGACTCAGGACTGGACTGACTTTGTTGATTGTGCAACCAAGGCTCTAGAGGGTTGGCTGGTTGGCAGTAGGGTTACTGATTTCAAGGGATTGTATAATCTGATGATGAGAGAACAGATCCTAAATAATTGCCAGAACCAGTTGTTGCATCAGTACCTGGTGGACTCTGATCTGACCTCTCCCCAAGAATTGGGAAAGAAGGCAGACAAATGGGTCAGAACCAGGGTGAGGCAGAAAACCCAGAACCAAGGGGGTGACACTAAGAAGCAAGATCCTAAAGGCCCTGAGAAAGGTGGGGATAAGTCAAAAGACCAGAAGTCTTCACAAGGGCCCCAAAAATCTGCATCTGGTGGGGAGTCACAGTCCAACAAGGGAAAAGGCCAAAAGAAGCCCTGGTGCAAATTCTGTAAACAGAAAGGGCACTGGACTTCTGATTGTACCAAGTCCAAAGACCAGACCACCACCACTCCTGCCCCTAAGGCAACTGTGCCCCCTAGCTCAGCTACTGGTGGAGGTGGTACTCAGAATAAGGGTGTAGTAGGGTTGACCCTGGGTTCTGGAGTGGATTCTGACCTAGTCAGAGTGACCACTCAGGCAATGCTGATTTGTGAGGGAAACATTGATATGTCCTTCCTAGTAAGCCCCAGTAATCTGGGCAAGTACAAACAGCAGCCTTTGATAAATGGCAAACAGGCTTTGGCATTTAGGGACACAGGTGCTAGTGTCACCATGGTGGCAGAGGACCTAGTGGACCCTGGACAGATCATCCTGGGTGAAATGTACCAGGTGACCAATGCAAGCAATGTCCAGACCAACCATAGTCTGGCAGTTGTGAATTTCTCCTGGGGAGGGGTAACTGGCCTCAAGAAGGTTGTAGTCAGTGCAGACCTCCCTGTAGAATGTCTATTGGGCAATGATCTAGAGACTTCAGCCTGGTCTGAAGTAGAGTTATGGACTCATGCTGAGATGTTGGGCATCCCTGCAGAGGTATTTGCTGTGACCAGGTCACAAGCAAGAATGCATGACACTGAACCAGCTCTGGATCCTGGAACAATGGACCAGATGCTTCCCAAGAGGAGGAGCAGTAGGGTTAAGGCAGTGCCTTCCCCTCTGTCTCAGATCAAGGATTCACTTCCAGAGGGAGGTGAAGCAGAACCTGAAGAAGGAACTGCCCCAGAGGGACTTGAACCTGACCAGGTTGAGTTCTTGGGGGCAGGGGCCCTTCCAGGGAAGATCTGAGCAAGGAGCAACAGTGCTGCCCCTCTCTTGAACCCCTCAGACAGCAGGCTGCTGCTGAGGCTGCTGGGAGTGCTAGTGGGTCCCATAAAGTTTATTGGGATGAGGGACTCCTCTATTCTGAGGGTAGAGACCCAGCCCCTGGAGCCACCAGGAGGTTGGTAATACCTCAGAAGTTTAGGGGTTCCTCTTGACCTTAGCACATGATATCCCATTGGCAGGACACTTGGGCCAAAACAAGACCTGGGACAGGCTTGTTCCACATTTTCATTGGCCACATATGTCAGAGGACACAAAGGAGTTTTGTCGCTCCTGTGTCACTTGCCAAGCCAGTGGTAAGGCAGGTGGCACAACAAAGGCCCCCTGATACCACTACCTGTGGTGGGGGTACCCTTTGAAAGGGTAGGGATTGACATTGTTGGTCCCCTTGACCCTCAGACTGCATCTGGGCACAGATTTATCCTGGTGGTAGTGGATCATGCCACCAGGTACCCAGAGGCAATTCCCTGAGGACCACCACAGCACCTGTGGTGGCAAGAGCCCTCATTGGAGTTTTCTCCAGAGTGGGTTTTCCAAAGGAGGTCATTTCTGACAGAGGTACCAACTTCATGTCAGGATATCTGAAAGCAATGTGGAAGGAGTGTGGTGTAACTTATAAGTTCACCACCCCCTATCACCCACAATGCAATGGTTTAGTTGAACGCTTCAACAAGACCTTGAAAGGAATGATTAAGGGACTCCCAGAGAAGCTTAGGCGGAAATGGGACCTTCTTCTTCCTTGCCTTTTGTTTGCATACAGAGAGGTTCCACAGAAGGGGGTTGGCTACAGCCCATTTGAGCTTCTGTTTGGGCATCCTGTGAGAGGTCCACTATGTTTGGTAAAAGAGGGCTGGGAGTTACCTCTCAAGCCCCCAAACAAGATGTGATGGACTATGTACTTGGTCTCCGCTCCCGGATGGCAGAGTACATGAAAAAGGCAACCAAAAACCTGGAGGCCAGCCAAGAATTGCAAAAAGCTTGGCATGACCAAACGGCTGTGCTGACTGTATACCAGCCAGGACAGAAAGTGTGGGTGTTGGAGCCTGTGGCCCCAGCAGCCCTCCAGGACAAATGGAGTGGCCCCCATACAATAGTTGAACAGAAGGGAGAAGTCACCTATCTGGTGAATCTTGGAACTCCCAGGAGCCCCCTAAGGGTGCTTCATGTCAACAGATTAAAGCCATATGTTGACAGGGCTGACATGGGCTTGCTCATGGCAACTGATGAGGACCAGGAGGAGGAGAGTGACCCTCTCCCTGACCTGCTCTCTCAGAACCCTGATGATGGGTCAGTAGATGGTGTTGCTTTGGCAAGCAGCCTCACTGACCATCAGCAAACTGAGTGCAGACAAGTTCTGCAACAGTTTAGACATATGTTTAGCCTGACCCCTAGTCAGACTACCTGGTGCACCCATGAGGTGGACACTGGGGACAGTCTGCCTGTCAAGAATAAAATCTACAGGCAACCTGACCATGTCAGGGACTGTATCAGGACTGAAGTCCAGAAAATGTTGGAGTTAGGCGTAATTGAGCCTTCAGATAGCCCTTGGGCTAGCCCAGTAGTCCTGGTACCCAAGCCTCATACCCAGGGTGGTAAGAAAGAAATGAGGTTTTGTGTAGACTACAGAGGCCTCAATGCAGTCACTAGGACTGATGCCTATCCCATACCAAGGGCAGATGAGCTGATTGATACTTTGGCCTCAGCCAAGTATCTAAGCACATTTGACCTCACAGCTGGCTACTGGCAAATCAGATTAGCTGAGGATGCAAAAGCCAAAACAGCATTTTCGACCCCTGGTGGGCACTACCACTTTGTGGTGATGCCCTTTGGATTGAAAAATGCACCTGCCACTTTTCAGAGGTTGGTGAATAAAGTTCTGGCAGGGTTGGAAACTTATTGCTCAGCTTATCTAGATGATATTGCTGTCTTTAGTTCCTCCTGGCAGGATCACCTGGTCCACCTCAGGAATGTTTTAGAGGCTCTGCAGAAAGCAGGCCTCACTATCAAGGCCACCAAGTGCCAGATAGGGCAGAGTCAGGTTGTGTACCTGGGCCACCTTGTAGGTGGAGGCCAGGTTCAGCCTTTGCAGAGCAAAATCCAAACCATACTGGAATGGGTTGCTCCAACCACCCAGACACAGGTGAGAGCCTTCTTAGGCCTGACTGGGTACTATAGGAGGTTTGTCAAGGGATATGGATCTATAGTGACCCCCTTGAATGATCTTACCTCTAAGAAAATGCCAAAAAAGGTTCAGTGGACAGCTAGCTGTCAAAAGGCATTTGAAGACCTAAAGCAGGCCATGTGCACTGCCCCCATCTTACAGAGTCCAGACTACACCAAAAAGTTCATTGTCCAAACAGATGCTTCTGAGCTGGGTGTGGGAGCTGTACTGTCTCAACTGAATGATGAAGGTCAAGACCAGCCAGTAGCTTTTATTAGCAGAAGGCTGACCCCTAGAGAGAAACGTTGGTCAGCTATAGAGAGGGAGGCCTTTGCTGTGGTATGGGCCCTGAAGAAGCTGAGGCCATACTTGTTTGGTACTCACTTCATAGTTCAGACTGACCACAAGCCCCTCCTATGGCTAAAGCAGATGAAAGGTGAAAACCCAAAACTTTTGAGGTGGTCCATTTCCCTACAGGGGATGGACTATACAGTGGAACATAGGCCTGGGACCCAACATGCCAATGCAGATGGACTCTCAAGGTATTTCCACTTTGAACACGAAGACTCAACTGGTCAAGGTTAGTTTAGTGTCCCTACGTTTGGGGGGGTTGTGTAGGAGAGTAGGATCTGCCTCTTATGTTGCCCCCACTTTTTTTCTGATGTTAGCACTGGTTTCTGGCTATAGTCTGGCTGGGTCCCTGCCAATCAGGGCCCCAGCCTCTCTGTTCTCTCTAAACGACATGGAGTGCACTCTAGGTGCACTAGTGATTGGATACTGTGGTGCCTTATGAGTCCCTAGTATATGGTACCTTAGGTGCCAAGGGCATAGGTACTTCACAGGCCTACCAGGGGCTGCAGCATGTGTTATGCCACCCCTGGGAAGCAGTCTAAATCTGACACCACAGGCCTGCTACTGCAGCCTGGGTGAGGTGGTGCTGGCACCCCTCACTGAGATATAGGTTTCCTATATCTCTCCTGCACACACATATAAACCTATCAGTCACCCCTAAGGCAGGCCCTATCAATCCTGAGGGCAGGGTGCTTGGCTTCTATGTGAGGGGGTGCCTCTGCCTGAGCAGGGCCCCTCTGCAGCTCTCAGAGTCTATTCTCTGGTGCTGTTTGTGGATGCGGTTAAACCATATACTATTTAAGTGCATTATATCCTCGCGGTAAATGCTAACTTTGGAATGGCTGCATCAAAACATGTCGTGTTTGGTGTCAAACATCTTGGAATACTACCCCCCGCCAATCTTGGCGGCGGGGGTAGCATTCCACCCTTCTAGAGGGATAAGACATGTACCTGCTGTGGAAACGCAGTAGAATCCTAAAGAGCCCTGGCATCACAAAATGGATGCCACCAGTCACAGACACTGGGCTGCCCTCCTGCTGATGACCGAAACTCGCAGTGGAGGAAGCCCAACAATAGGCATCCTGTCACAGGGAGGTGTAACCACCTTCCAGACAGGGTTTAGTGTATTGGGGCTGGGTGGGTGCACTCTTAGAGTGCTTTGAAGTCCTGCACTGGGGGAGCAGAAGGCTCCTCTGTGCATATGCCAGTTCAAACCAGCTCAGGGGCTACCTGCCCCTGCTCTGGCGCGAAACTGGACAAAGGGAAGTGGGTGTAGCCACCCCTCCCTTGACCCTCCCATAGGTGGGGTCATAGAGCTAGTCCATCCCCTCTTTTTAGTATAAGAGGGGGAACCTTGCCATTGCAAAGCAGATAACCCCTGGACGACGCTCTACAGAAGAATCCTGGCCCTTCGACGTTCCACTACCTTTGGAAGACAGAAGAATCTCCCTTGGAGTCAAGGAGTGACTCCCCTGCTTGGCAGGCACCAAAAACGACAACGACGGTCGCAAACTACGCCGCTCCCGCCGGAGTCCGAAGTCTCTGCAGCCCAAGAAGTGGATTTCCTGACCTCTCCCAGGCCATCGTGAGTCCCCAGCGAAGCTGAGGCAAGTGGACCCCACGAGTAACGAGGAACCGCGACCCCTGGGTACCGTGCACTATTGTCGAGTGCAACCCCTTTACAACGTTCTAAGAACTTGTGCTTTGGACCACGTGTGGTCCCGACCTCCAGCAGGAATCCCTCCGAAGATCAGAGGCCTATACCGTCCCGAGTGACCGTGGGCCCCTGTTGAGTGATTCCGCCCGAGGTGTCTTCGCGATCCCTTGCCCGCTGGCTTGTGGGTCCCCAGAAGACTTCTTAAAGAAACCAAAGGGCTCCCCTGGTTGCTCCAGGCCTGCCCTGACTTACCCTCGCTGGGTGAGTTCCACAGACCTTGCTGGTCTGCGCCATCGACTTTTCTCCATCTCCCCGAGACTTGCGGCTGCCAAGGCTTGTTGGCTCCAATCGAGTTGCCGACACCGCAGTCAGCTGCAGATGTCGAGGGATACACCGAATCCAGCTCCTGGTCGTCGTCGACGCCTCCTGGACCACGTGGCTGAAGAGTCAAGGCACCCGCAACTGACCTGAAGCGACCGACGACGGTGGGCATCCATCTTCCTTGCCCCGGGTCACTGCCAAGTGACTTTGAACACTGTCCCCTCTGCTTTCAGGTCATCCTTCTTCAGAATCCAGGCTTGGATTCCACCGGACACTTCTTCAGCTCCCGCAAGCAGCAAGTCTTCTTTGTTCGCCATTGAAAACGACGCCGCGACCCGACACCAAAGGACACCTGTGCACCCGGCTTCCCTGGGTGAGGTAACTCCAGCACTACGGTGCTCCTGTGGGTGTGGGCCCTAGAACTACTTACCCTGTAAGTGACTTGCTTGTAGGTTCTCCCGAAGTATCCTAAAACTCTTTATTTCCAACCGCGACTTGCCCCATTGAAGTTAACGGCGATTCGCGCCTGTGTATCCACACTGCACGCGTCCCCCGTGGGTCCTTTACTTACCTGCCTTGGGTGGTTTCGTGAGGCCCCAGCACTTCTGAAGGCCCTAGGCCTTGTCTCCTTGCAAGTCGTTGTTTCTAAGTCTCTTACTTAGTATATGGTCTGGTACGCCCCTAGGGCCCCAGCCATATCTTGTGCTTAACTTATTGTGAAACGTTGATTTGTGCATATGTTTGTCTTCTAATCTCATAAAGAGATTAGTAGAGAGTTATTTAGAAATAAATACATATATATTTGATATATATACCTGTGTGGTGTCTTTTCATTTGGTGATTCAAGAGATTATATGGTAAAACAAGCTGCTTTACATTCCTCCGAGACTTAGCCTGAAGGCTGCTCTCCACAGCTACCACTAGGATAGCTTTCTTTAAAAGGTTGTCTTAAACCTATCTACCATAAGAGTCGATTTGCCCTGGTGCAAGGTGTCCACTTTAATTAGTGAACAGCATATACCAGGCCAACTTCTCACAAAAAGGAAGAGTAAATTCTTTTTTGTCTGCTGTAAGGCATACAATAACTCGGAAATCTCCCAAGAATACGTACAACTTAGAAAGAACAGAACAGTCAAAGTATATTAATGACTACAATCCAGTTATTTTGAAAATGTGGAATGCATACATGGACATTCAATATGTTGCAGATAACTCAATTGCCGTTGCACGCAATGTTACATCATATATAACAAAATCAGAAAAGACAGAGATGAAAGAAATGTGGGAAGAAATTTCACAAGAGAAGAGCCTTACAAAAAATTGTACAGCTTTAGCTTGAAAATGCTTTCCCACAGAGAAGTTGGATCCTATGAATGTTCGGATCGCTTGTGCTCTTCCAGTTTATATTCAAAGTCACGAGGAATCATTTGGGTAAGTTTAGGTCTTGCCTGCACACGAAACAGAGTGTTGAAATCATTAGAAGAAATTGAGTACTTAGCACTGAATGAATCAGAAAGTACAGAAATTCTTAAAACTAATATGTTGGATACATACTATCCCAAAAGGAGTCCACATCTGGAAGAGCTATGTCTGTATGAAATACTTCAACATTACAGCTTTAAAAGAAATGTTACACCAAATATAAAACAAGGAAAATATGCAGTAATTGGATGTGACGGTTGTTTAGTAAAACATGCCAAAGGAAATCTTATTAACCACAGAAAACTCAGTTGCGAAACTCCAGATAAGACAGAATTTTTCTATGTAGCACTTCTGCAACTGTTCAAGCCATGGCGTAGCAAAACTGAATTACTTGGACATTTTGACTGCTATGAAGATTCTTTTAATGCATGTAAAGATAGCATTGCATGCACAATTTTCCCTACATATCTACAAAGGTTAAATGATGAAATTGAACAAGAAAACACTATTGCAGCTGAAATAGCTAACAACAGTTCTCAAGATAGTCAAAGTTCTGGTCCACCTAGTCAAGATCCACTGGGACAACCAATAATCGAAAATGAAGCAGCAATCAATCAATCAGGGGTTTGTTAAAGCGCAACTACTCACCCGTAAGGGTCTCAAGGCGCTAAGGGTAGGGGGGTGCAGGTTCCATTCCATCAAGGAGGGGGTCTGTCGAAGAGCCAGGTTTTGAGGTTTCTTGCAAAGATGGGGAGAGATGTTGTCTGTCTGAGGTGGAGCAGAAGGGCGTTCCATGCTTTGGCCGCGAGGACGGAGAAGGAGCGGCCTCCCGATCTGGTCTTTCTGGTGTGGGGGACCACGGCGTAGGAGAGCTGGGCTGATCGTAGGGTCCTTTGGGGTGCTTGGAATTTGAGTCGGCTGTTCAGGTATGCTGGTCGGGTGCCGTGGAGGGCCTTGTGTGCGTGGGTGAGTATCTTGAAGGTGATTCTCGCCTCGACGGGGAGCCAGTGGAGTGTGCGCAGGTGCTGGGAGATGTGGCAGTGTTTTAGCAGGTTGAGGACCAGTCTTGCGGCGGCGTTCTGGATGTTCTATAGCTTGTGGGTGAGGTTTTTGTTTACTCCGGTGTAGAGTGTGTTTCCGTAGTCGAGTCTGCTGGTGACCAGGGCATGAGTGACGGTCTTTCTGTGTTCGAGGGGGATCCATTTGAAGGTCTTACGAAGGAGGCAGAGGGTGTGGAAGCAAGAAGACGAGACGGAGTTGCTCTGGCGGTCCATTTTTAGCTCAGAGTCCAGGATGATTCCCAGGTTGCATGCGTAGTCCGTGGGGGTTGGTGGGTTTCCGAGGGCAGGGGGCCACCAGGTGTCGCTCCAGGCATCGGGGTTTGGGCCATAGCCATAGCCATGAATGAAGTAGAAATTGCAATGCATCAAGCACAACAGGAGAATACTACGTTGGAAAACTTAGAAGAACAACTAAATAGTGAACAGAAAGAAATATATCTACAAGTGACAGAACAGATACAACATGGTTTGTTATGAAGTGTCAAGAGTGCTGAAGAAAATGAAACTTTTAATCATTGATGAGGTGAGCATGGTCTCAAACTTAATGCTTGCCTTTGTACACTTGAGAATGCAACAGGTTTTAAAAACAGATTACGATGTTCTGTTTGGAGGAAAACATTTAATTGTATTTGGAGATCTATTACAACTAACTCCTGTAAAAGGACAACCAGTTTTTAAAACACTTGTGCATGAAGACACTAGGAAATCTTTGGGAAGTATTGGAATTGTGAACATGTGGTTAAATTTTGAATATAAAGAACTTATAAAGAATATGCAACAAGCAAGTGATGAAGATTATGGAAATATTCTCAAAGATATAAGAATTGGTGTCCTAACGAAACATGGTAAATTAGCTTTAGAAAGTCGGCTACTAAGGAACTTGTTTACAACTGAAAACACAGCAGCTGAAGTAATGTACAAGAAGGTTGGAGAAAAGAAGTCTATAGTTTGCCTAATGCCTCCACTGCAAGAGTGTTGTGCATTTGATCAAGAGCTTCTGAAATTGGAAAAACAAGAAATAGTTCAAATTCAAGCTATTGATAAAATTGAGTACCAGGGAGTGACCATTCTTCTTTCAGAGAAACTACAGACTAAATTGCACTCTTTGGAAAAATCTGTATATAAAACTGCTAACTTAGAAAAAACTTTAGATGTATGTATAAACTGTCGGGTAATTGTGCAGTGTAATTTGAACGTTTTTTGCTCGTAAAAGACTTGTTTGTTCGCAGAAAACAGTTTCCTCTGTCTTTAGCATATGCAGTAACTATTCATAAATCTCAAGGTTTAAGTATACACAGTGCTTTGGTAAATATTGGAAGTACAGTGTTCAAAGAGGGAATGGCATATGTTGCATTATCTCGAGTAAGAACATTGTCTGGTTTGTATTTGATTGATTTCGATGACAAAAAGATTAGTGCTGATGTAAATTGTGTAAGAGAATATAATCGTTTAAGAAGACTTTATACACCAAATTTAGGTGAATATCCCATTTATGAGAAACGTGTTGTGTGTTCAAAATGAAAATATGTTAAAGACTCAAGTGTGGTTGAAAAAAATAAAAAATTGAAGAGAAAGGAAAAGGTGTAAAGAAACAGAAAATGGAAAGTGTTGATGACGTTGTGGAATACCAATTGGAAAATAGTTCAGGTATCAACTGTTACGCTAATGTGATTCTGAATGTTGTATTTTATCTACAAGATCTTTATCATGAAATCATGGGAAATCATGAAAAAAGATTATGGGGCATATTATCAAGGCGGCGTTAATGAATTATCGCCGCTTTAGCGACCGTTTTCGGACGAAAAGCGGCGATAATTTTATCGCCGAATTAACAAGGACACGCTAGCGCGTGATTCCTGACTTAGCGTCCGTTTTCTGCACGCCTCCCATCGCATCGCTAATGAGATGCAAAGGGGGCGTGCCTGTGAAAACAACAGGGGAAATATCGCTAACCCAGGTATCGCCATATTAGCAACGTGGGTTAGCGATATTTTAAATTGCGTTAAGTATGCCTTAACGCAGGAATTTAACGTCTGCTAAATTCCTGACTAAGGCATACCTAACATGGGGGGTGGATTGTGTGGCTAAGACCACAGGCCCTATCACCAAGTATATCGCCGTTTTCCATGGGACATCGCTGGAAAACCAGCGATGTTCCATGGAAAACATCGCTATCACTGGAAAATTATCGCCTTTGCGCTAAGCGTTGTTAATACAGCGCTAGCATGGCGATAATTTCCAGCGATAGCCGGCGATAGGATTCCTCACGCTAAGCACGGCCAGCGATAATTATCGCTGGCCGTTGTTAATATGCCCCTTAGTTCTGCATTACATTATGTATTTGAACAATTGACAACTGACAGAAGTAAAATCCATACTGCTTGTGGTATTCGCCATCTCTTGGATATATGTACTGGTTCTTTGACCTTCAGGCTTAATATACAACAAGATGCACAAGAATTTCTAATGCTTATGCTTGGAGTATTAGAAGATGAAGGAATACAGATTGAAAACTTATTTAGACTAAGTTACAAATGGGATCATAAATGTGAACAGTGTTCATTAACTTCAAGCACTGAAGTCGACACAGAACGAATCATATACTTAACAATACCAGACTGCAAATCTGTTCCTTTTAACAAATTAGTAAAAGCGCAAATCATGATATGAAATGTTCTCATTGTAAATCAAAGATGTTATCTACATTACACATAGAAAGATATGGAAAATATCTGATTTTAATGCTACAACGCTGTAGAGCAAATGGAAGAAAACTGGAAACCAAAATGAAAAATGTTGTTGCCAGTCAAATATCTATTTCTGGAAGGACTATTACAACAGTGGCTATTATTTTCCATGCTGTACCTACTACAACATCTGGACACTATACTGTGTATTTAAAGTGTAATAAAGGATGGACACATTGCAATGATGCACACTTGGATATAAAACCCAGATTGCCTTACGAATTACCAAATTCATATTTGATATTTTTGAAGCCAAAGTTTTGAATACATCATTCGGCCTATTGGGAAGATGTAAACATGCTTTAACGAATTCATATTGGATATTTTGCAACTCAAAGTTTTGAATACATTATTCGGCCTATTGGGAAGATGTGAACAGAAAGTAGAGAGCACTGGAAACAATTACTAATTATAACTAGTGTTTGGATTATTATTTGTGCTGATTGGTATTGCATTTGGAAAAATTGCGCTGAAAAGCAAATAGTTTACATATTTGTTCTGTATATTGTAGGAGATGTAAATGAGTGTACATTTTGAAAATGTTCTTGAGATAAAAGAAAGTCATCCTGTAGAAGAAGGATGTAATAAAAAAATTGTAATTGAGGAACACATATAGGCACACATATTGAAAATGATGTTGTATGCTGATTTGAGTTTTTTTTTCAACAATCTAGTTGATTGTTTTTTTACCCCGCTGTTTCATGATGATACTACATTGACATCACTGTGTATAGTGAAGTTAAGTGGAATCTGAGAACAGCAAAAAAGGGAAAATGAAATGTTATGTAAATCTTAAACTATGTTGTGGTCTTAAAAAAGTAATTTGTGTAATACATTACATTACATAACAGTTTTTTGGTTTCTTTCATTGTACGTAGTGGTAAACTTTGAAAAGAGTTTTAATGATGAATAGCACAATAGTACTTTGAAATAGTATTTCAAATAGTACTTTGAAATAGTTGAAGAGAGTCATGTTTCTAAATTACCTAAACAGGTAAGATTACATAACATAGTATGTATCATAACGTAAAAGAATGTTTGAACAACATTTATATGTTATTTGTTTGAACTTTAAGAAACTGTGATCCTTTATAGTGTTGGGTAACTTTGGCCATATAGCTGATCTAATCTGTAGTTTTTCTTTTATACAGACAATATGCATCACCCACACAGTACTCCTGCACTTATGCATTCACCAACAGAGTACACATGTTCTCATACAATCAACCAGGCACTAGTGTTGCATTCAGGCATTCAGTCAGACAGTACCTATGGAGTAATCCATTCACTGAGGCTGTTGCAGGGATTCTGGGTAAGATGACAAGTTTGTGTGCAATTATGGGACCTTACTAGGTAGCAAATGAGTCAACCTATTACCTAAGTGCCCATAAGGCCCGGAGCAACTTGTTATATTGTATTATTTGCTGTCCTAATCCGTTACAGAGAAATAAATGATTAGACAACCCAGAACACAACATTCCCACATGTCTCAGGAATTCTGTTAACAAGACACACCCTTTAACTGTCACTATTGTTTTGTAACATCTGACACAGACATGAAACATTTAAAACATTTTATTTTAAATAACATGGCGTAATGTGCAGTATATGTGCCAGAACAAAAATAAAATTGTATGATAGAATTATAATCAGTATAGCAGTGAATCGATATCTGATAAAGGGAGATGTCATCATAAAAAGAGAATAGAGAAAAGACTATCTTGGGTAACGTCCCTCTAACCCTGCTAAAAAGAAGTATTATTATAAAATAGAACATCTCAGAGCTTTTTCTGCAGACTACATAACTTTTAATATAGATAGTAATAAATTACAGAATCTGTTTCGCTGTTCTCCTTGGAAACGATTCTATCCAAGTGTGTGTGCCACTTATTCGTATATCCCAATTGTATCACAGTACGGGTGTTCAACAAGAATTTCAGTGTATATTTTTATTCACTGAAAAAACCATAGGTTTCAGGGACGTTATAGTTAGAAATTAGCATTTAAAAACCTTTGAAATTCACTGAAAAAACCATAGGTTTCAGGGATGTTATAGTTAGAAATTAGCATTTAAAAACCTTTGAAATTCACTGAAAAAAACACAGGTTTCAGGGACGTTATAGTTAGAAATTAGCATTTAAAAACCTTTGAAATTCACAGAAAAAACCATAGGTTTCAGGGACGTTACAGTTAGAAATTAGCATTTAAAAAACCTTAGAAATTCACTGAAAAAAACACAGGTTTCAGGGACGTTATAGTTAGTTGGACATTTCACTCGTACAAAACCAGAGAAATTCGGCCGTTATAGTTATTTGAGCTAACTATAACTCGCGCCCCCGCAATGCACTGCTGATGACGTCACATATTACATCATTCATGACATGGTCAGTGACATCACTGATGACATCACTGATGACATCTCAAATGACATCACTGATGACATCACTGATGACGTCACTGATGACATCATCCACATGATAATCTGATGCACCTCCTCACACCCTACTATAACCTTTGATACACCCACTCCAAAATACAGACTACCATTTTCGAAACCATAGACACACCAATACTAGTTACTACATACCCACTCACTGATGCCTAGGTCTACACACACATCCACTCATTCATCCATACAGTCACTCATACATGCAGTCACTCATCAATACAGCACTATCATTTGCACTCATACACCTATACAGACACTCACACACTGCCACTCATCCATAGAGTTACTCACACACCTAGTCAGTCATGCAAAGAATCAGAGTTAATAAAGATATTGCCACTGTTTAACCCTTTATTTATATCTATTGATTAAAAGTGATGTGTTACATATTGTGTTTCATTTTTTAAATGTTTTGTATAAATATCATTTGTTTAGACAATATGAGAAGAAATTATTAAAATGGTAACAACTTTGAACATATTTTTTCTGTCTTCCTTGGTTTTCTTAATGTTACAGATACTGTGTATATTGTTTGCTTTATTGACATTGCCTAGGAGTTTTTGTTACTACCATGCAAAGAATCAATCACACTCACATTTACTCACTTATACAGTTATACACACACCACCTCACTTATTCATACAGATACTAACTCATACTCACTTTCTTATACAATCACTGATTCAAGCACACACTCATCCATACAGCCACTCTCACAATAACTCACTCTCACATATAGTCATTTATATACTCCATCACTCACATATACTGCCTTTCACATATGTAGTTACTTACACATATACCACTGAGACATCCATTCACTCACCAACACAGCTATACTTACACTCACTCACCCATACAGTCCCTAACACATGCACTCATAAACCCATACACCCAGTGAATCAGCCACTCACACATCAGTGCAGGGAGTCACCCACCCCCCACCCACCCACACAGACACTCAGGCACCCATACAGGTAATCAGACAACCAATCATTAACCCATATAGACACTGATGTAGCTACTCACCAACCCATGCAGCCACTTAGACACCAATTGACAGACTGATACAGACATTCACACAGATTAATCATTCACCCATGCATTAACTAAGACACATATAATCACTCACTTATACAGTTAGTCACGCAACCACTAAATCATCCATTCAGACACTTATACACCGACTCATTCTTCAATACACCTTGGCATATATATATATATAACATTCTTGAACTTTTTAGAAACACTCAGTCACTGGATGATGTCATCAGTGATGTCATCAGTGATGTCATTTGAGATGTCATCAGTGATGTCATCAGTGATGTCACTGGCCGTGTCATGAGTGATGTAATATGTGACGTCATCAGAAGTGCATTGCGCGTGCGCGAGTTATAGTTAGCTCTACTAACTATAACGGCCAAATTTCTCTGGTTTTATACGAGTGAAATGTCCAACAAACTATAACGTCCCTGAAACCTCAGGTTTTTTCTGTGAATTTCGAAGGTTTTTTAAATGCTAATTTCAAACTATGCCTACGTAGGTAGGACATGTGCAGAAAGAGGAAGAAAGGTGCAGAAAGAAGCAAGAGAAGTGCAGAAAGAGGCAACAGAGGTGCAGAAAGAAGAAGAAAGGTGCAGAAAGAAGCAAGAGAAATGCAGAAAGAGACAACAGAAGTCCAGAAAGAGAAAGAAAGGTGAAGAAAGAAGCAAGAGATGTGCAGAAAGAACCAATAGAGGTGCAAAGCAAAAGAGGCCTACTTTGACTGTACCTTACAACAGACTCATACAAAGTACCCTAATCCCTAACCCTTCTCCGAAGATGTCTTAAACCTTACTTTTCTCTTGAAGGTTCACTATTAATCGACTGCTCAGAATGTTAGGCCTACCAAAAATAAAACAGCAATCCTAAGCATATCACTGTTGTACGTCTGACCAAGTTTGTGAAGCTATGGATGCGTTTCTATGCTTTTACCTAGTGACATGATAAATGAAAATAAACATACAAACACTTGAATACCTGTGTTTCAAACAGCATACTCTGTAAATGTGTGTAAAAAAAGGTGTATGCATATCTTTCTGCTCACAATACAGGGCACATGGGTATTCATTAGTATATTTGAGGGGCTCTATTACACATATATACATAAGACATGTCTGTCTGTGCAACCGAATGACAGAACAGAACTGAGAAGATTTGACCACCTATAGGAGTAGTTACCCGCTTTTTAAGCTACAATCTTCAGGTGCATAACACATGTAAGAATACATATAGAAGTAGACATATAACTCAGTCACGAGAGCACGCAGACCTTTAAACTTGACAGTTTGCACTTCCCATTTGAGTACAGAAAGAGGCGAGAGAAGTTCAGAAAGAAGAAAGAGAGTTGCAGAAACAGACAAAAGAGGTACAGAAAGAGGAAACGGGTGCAGCCAGAGGCAAGAGAGGTGCAGAAAGAGGTAAGAGGGGTGCAGAAAGAGGCAAGAGGGGTGCAGAAATTTGCAAGAGAGGTGCAGAAAGAAGAAAGAGTACAGAAAGAACCAACAGAGGTGAAGAAGGAGGCAAGAGGGGTGCAGAAAGAGGCAAGAGAAGTGCAGAAAGAAGCAACAGGGGTGCAGAAGGAGACAAGAGAACTGCAGAAAGAGGCAAGAGAGATGCAGAAAAAGGAAACAGGGGTGCAGAAAGAGGCAAGAGAAGTGTAGAAAGAGGGAAAAAGGGTGCAGAAAGAGGCAAGAGGAGTGCAGAAAGAAGCAACAGAAGTACAGAAAGAAGCAAGAAGCAACAGAAGTGCAGAAATAAGCAACAGAGGTGCAGAAAGAGGCAAGAGGGGTACATAAAGAGGCAAGAGAAGTGCAGAAAGAAGCAAGAGAGGTGCAGAAAGAGGGAAGAGGGGTGCAGAAAGAGGCAAGAGGGGTGCAGAAAGAAGCAAGAGAGGTGTCGAAAGAAGCAAGAAAAGTACAGATAGAAGCAACAGAGGTGCATAAAGAGGCGAGAGGGGTACAGACAAAGGCAAGAGAAGTGCAGAAAGAAGCAACAGAGGTGCAGAAGAAGGCAAGAGAAGTGCAGAAAGAGGAAAGAGAGGTGCAGAAAGAGGCAAGAGGAGTGCCGAAAGAAGCAAGAGAGGTGCAGAAATTAGCAAGAGAAGTGTAGCAAGAAGCAACAGAGGTGCAGAAAGGGGCATGAGGGGTGCAGCAAGAGGCAAGAGAAGTGCAGACAGAAGCAACAGAGATGCAGAAGGAGGCAAGGGGAGTACAGAAACAGGCAATAGAGGTGCAGAAAGAAGCAAGAGCAGTGCAGTAAGAACCAACAGAGGTGCAGAAGGAGGCAAGAGGGGGCAGAAAGAGCCAAGAGAAGTGCAAAAAGAAGCAACAGAGGTGCAGAAGGAGGCAAGAGAACTCCAGAAAGAGGCAAGAGAGTTGCAGAAACAGGCAAGAGAGGTACAGAAAGAAGCAAGAGAAGTGCAGAAAGAAGCAACAGAGGTGCAGAAGAAGGCAAGAGAAGTGCAGAAAGAGGTAAGAGAGGTGCAGAAAGAGGTAGAAAGGTGCAGAAAGAAGCAAGAGAAATACAGAATGAGGCAACAGAAGTCCAGAAAGAGGAAGAAAGGTGCAGAAAGAAGCAAGAAAAGTGCAGAAAGAGGCAACAGAGGTACAGAAAGAAGAAGAAAGGTGCAGGAAGAAGCAAGATAAATGCAAAAAGAGGCAACAGAAGTCCAGAAAGAGGAAGAAAGGTGAAGAAAGAAGCGAGAGATGTGCAGAAAGAACCAAAAGAGGTGCAGAAAGAGGCCTACTTTGACTGTACCTTACAACAGACTCATACAAAGTACCCTAATCCCTAATCCTTCTCCGAAGATGTCTTAAACCTCACTTTTCTCTTGAAGGTTCACTATTAATCGACTGCTGAGAATGTTAGGCCTACCAAAAATAAAACAGCAATCCTAAGCATATCACTGTTGTAAGTCTGACCAAGTGTGTAAAGGTATGGATGCGTTTCTATGCTTTTATCTAGTGACATGTTAAATGAAAATAAACATACAAACACTTGAATACCTGTGTTTTAAACAGCATACTCTGTAAATTTGTGTAAAAAAGGTGCATGCATATCTTTCTGCTCACAATACAGGGCACATGGGTATTCAATAGTATATTTGAGGGGCTCTATAACACATATATACATAAGACATGTCTGCCTGTGCAACCGAATGACAGAGCAGAACTAAGAAGATTTGACCACCTATAGGAGAAGTTACCCGCTTTTTAAGGTACAATCTTCAGATGCATAACACATGAAAGAATACATATAGAAGTAGACATATACCTCAGTCACGAGAGCACGCAGACCTTTAAACTTGGCAGCTTGCACTTCCCATTTGAGTACAAAAAGAGGCGAGAGAAGTTCAGAAAGAAGAAAGAGAGTTGCAGAAACAGACAAAAGAGGTGCAGAAAGAGCAAACAGGGGTGCAGCCAGAGGCAAGAGAGGTGCAGAAAGAGGGAAGAGGGGTGCAGAAAGAGGCAAGAGGGGTGCAGAAATTTGCAAGAGAGGTGCAGAAAGAAGAAAGAGTGCAGAAAGAACCAACAGAGGTGCAGAAGGAGGCAAGAGGGGTGCAGAAAGAGGCAAGAGAAGTACAGAAAGAAGCAACAGAGGTGCAGAAGGAGACAAGAGAACTGCAGAAAGAGACATGAGAGTTGCAGAAACAGGCAAGAGAGGTGCAGAAAAAGGGAACAGGGGTGCAGAAAGAGGCAAGAGAGGTGCAGAAAGAGGGAAGAAGGGTGCAGAAAGAGGCAAGAGGACTGCAGAAAGAAGCAACAGAAGTTCAGAAAGAAGCAACAGAAGTGCAGAAAGAAGCAACAGAGGTGCAGAAAGAGGCAAGAGGGGTACAGAAAGAGGCAAGAGAGGTGCCGAAAGAAGCAACAGAGGTGCAGAAAGATGCAAGAGAGGTGCAGAAAGAGGGGTGCAGAAAGAGGCAAGAGAGGTGCAGAAAGAGGCAAGAGAGGTGCTGAAAGAAGAAAGAGGTGCAGAAAGAAGCAACAGAGGTGCAGAAGGAGGCAAGATAAGTACAGAAACAGGCAAAAGAGGTGCAGAAAGAAGCAAAAGCAGTGCAGTAAGAACCAACAGAGGTGCAGAAGGAGGCAAGAGGGGTGCAGAAAGCGGCAAGAGAAGTGCAGAAAGAAGCAACAGAAGTACAGAAAGAAGCAAGAAGCAACAGAAGTGCAGAAATAAGCAACAGAGGTGCAGAAAGAGGCAAGAGGGGTACATAAAGAGGCAAGAGAAGTGCAGAAAGAAGCAAGAGAGGTGCAGAAAGAGGGAAGAGGGGTGCAGAAAGAGGCAAGAGGGGTGCAGAAAGAAGCAAGAGAGGTGTCGAAAGAAGCAAGAAAAGTACAGATAGAAGCAACAGAGGTGCATAAAGAGGCGAGAGGGGTACAGACAAAGGCAAGAGAAGTGCAGAAAGAAGCAACAGAGGTGCAGAAGAAGGCAAGAGAAGTGCAGAAAGAGGCAAGAGAGGTGCAGAAAGAGGCAAGAGGAGTGCCGAAAGAAGCAAGAGAGGTGCAGAAATTAGCAAGAGAAGTGTAGCAAGAAGCAACAGAGGTGCAGAAAGGGGCATGAGGGGTGCAGCAAGAGGCAAGAGAAGTGCAGACAGAAGCAACAGAGATGCAGAAGGAGGCAAGGGGAGTACAGAAACAGGCAATAGAGGTGCAGAAAGAAGCAAGAGCAGTGCAGTAAGAACCAACAGAGGTGCAGAAGGAGGCAAGAGGGGGCAGAAAGAACCAAGAGAAGTGCAAAAGAAGCAACAGAGGTGCAGAAGGAGGCAAGAGAACTCCAGAAAGAGGCAAGAGAGTTGCAGAAACAGGCAAGAGAGGTACAGAAAGAAGCAAGAGAAGTGCAGAAAGAAGCAACAGAGGTGCAGAAGAAGGCAAGAGAAGTGCAGAAAGAGGTAAGAGAGGTGCAGAAAGAGGTAGAAAGGTGCAGAAAGAAGCAAGAGAAATACAGAATGAGGCAACAGAAGTCCAGAAAGAGGAAGAAAGGTGCAGAAAGAAGCAAGAAAAGTGCAGAAAGAGGCAACAGAGGTACAGAAAGAAGAAGAAAGGTGCAGGAAGAAGCAAGATAAATGCAAAAAGAGGCAACAGAAGTCCAGAAAGAGGAAGAAAGGTGAAGAAAGAAGCGAGAGATGTGCAGAAAGAACCAAAAGAGGTGCAGAAAGAGGCCTACTTTGACTGTACCTTACAACAGACTCATACAAAGTACCCTAATCCCTAATCCTTCTCCGAAGATGTCTTAAACCTCACTTTTCTCTTGAAGGTTCACTATTAATCGACTGCTGAGAATGTTAGGCCTACCAAAAATAAAACAGCAATCCTAAGCATATCACTGTTGTAAGTCTGACCAAGTGTGTAAAGGTATGGATGCGTTTCTATGCTTTTATCTAGTGACATGTTAAATGAAAATAAACATACAAACACTTGAATACCTGTGTTTTAAACAGCATACTCTGTAAATTTGTGTAAAAAAAGGTGCATGCATATCTTTCTGCTCACAATACAGGGCACATGGGTATTCAATAGTATATTTGAGGGGCTCTATAACACATATATACATAAGACATGTCTGCCTGTGCAACCGAATGACAGAGCAGAACTAAGAAGATTTGACCACCTATAGGAGAAGTTACCCGCTTTTAAGGTACAATCTTCAGATGCATAACACATGAAAGAATACATATAGAAGTAGACATATACCTCAGTCACGAGAGCACGCAGACCTTTAAACTTGGCAGCTTGCACTTCCCATTTGAGTACAAAAAGAGGCGAGAGAAGTTCAGAAAGAAGAAAGAGAGTTGCAGAAACAGACAAAAGAGGTGCAGAAAGAGCAAACAGGGGTGCAGCCAGAGGCAAGAGAGGTGCAGAAAGAGGGAAGAGGGGTGCAGAAAGAGGCAAGAGGGTGCAGAAATTTGCAAGAGAGGTGCAGAAAGAAGAAAGAGTGCAGAAAGAACCAACAGAGGTGCAGAAGGAGGCAAGAGGGGTGCAGAAAGAGGCAAGAGAAGTACAGAAAGAAGCAACAGAGGTGCAGAAGGAGACAAGAGAACTGCAGAAAGAGACATGAGAGTTGCAGAAACAGGCAAGAGAGGTGCAGAAAAAGGGAACAGGGGTGCAGAAAGAGGCAAGAGAGGTGCAGAAAGAGGGAAGAAGGGTGTAGAAAGAGGCAAGAGGACTGCAGAAAGAAGCAACAGAAGTTCAGAAAGAAGCAACAGAAGTGCAGAAAGAAGCAACAGAGGTGCAGAAAGAGGCAAGAGGGGTACAGAAAGAGGCAAGAGAGGTGCAGAAAGAAGCAACAGAGGTGCAGAAAGATGCAAGAGAGGTGCAGAAAGAGGGAAGAGGGGTGCAGAAAGAGGCAAGAGGGGTGCAGAAAGAAGCAAGAGAGGTGCAGAAAGAAGCAAGAGAAGTGCAGAAAGAAGCAACAGAGGTGCAGAAGGAGGCAAGATAAGTACAGAAACAGGCAAAAGAGGTGCAGAAAGAAGCAAAAGCAGTGCAGTAAGAACCAACAGAGGTGCAGAAGGAGGCAAGAGGGGTGCAGAAAGCGGCAAGAGAAGTGCAGAAAGAAGCAACAGAGGTGCAGAAGTAGACAAGAGAACTGCAGAAAGAGGCAAGAGAGTGGCAGAAACAGGCAAGAGAGGTGCAGAAAAAGGGAACAGGGGTGCAGAAAGTGGCAAGAGAGGTGCAGAAAGAGGGAAGAAGGGTGTAGCAAGAGGCAAGAGGAGTGCAGAAAGAAGCAACAGAAGTGCAGAAAGAAGCAAGATAAATGCAGAAAGAACCAACAGAGGTGCAGAAAGAGGCAAGAGGGGTACAGAAAGAGGCATGTGGAGTGCAGAATGAAGCAAAAGAGGCACAGAAAGAGGTAAGAGAACTGCAGAAAAGGCAAGAGAGGTATAGAATGAGGCAGGAGAGGTGCACAAAGAGGCACAAGGGGTACAGAAAGAGGCAAGAGGTGTGCAGAAAGAAGCAAGAGAAGTGCAGAAAGAAGCAACAGAGGTGCTGAAAGAGGCAAGAAGGATGCAGAAAGAGGCAAGGGAACTGCAGAAAGAAGCAACAGAGGTGCAGTAAAAACCAGCAGAGGTGCAGAAGGAGGTAAGAGGGGGCAGAAAGAAGCAAGAGGGGTTCAGAAATTTGCAAGAGAGGTGCAGAAAGAAGCAACAGAGGTACAGAAGGATACAAGAGAACTGCAGAAAGAGGCAAGAGAGTTACAGAAACAGGCAAAAGGGGTGCAGAAAGAGGGAACAGGTAGGCAGACTGAGGCAAGAGAGGTGCAGAAAGAGGGAAGAGGGGTACAGAAAGAGACAAGAGGGATGCAGACATTTGGAACAGAGGTACAGAAAGAAGCAAGAGCAGTGCAGTAAGAACCAACAGAGGTGCAGAAGGAGGCAAGAGGGGGGCATAAAGAGGCAGGAGGGGTGCAGAAATTTGCAAGAAAGGTGCAGAAAGAAGCAACAAAGGTACAGAAGGATACAAGAGAACTGCAGAAAGAGGCAAGCGAGGTGAAGAATGAGACAGGAGAGGTGCACAAAGAGTCACGAGGGGTACAGAAAGAGGCAAGAGGGGTGCAGAAAGAAGCAAGAGAAGTGCAGAAAGAAGCAACAGAGGTGCTGAAAGAGGCAAGACGGGTGCAGAAAGAGGCAAGGGAACTGCAGAAAGAAGCAACAGAGGTGCAGTAAGAACCAGCAGAGGTGCAGAAGGAGGCAAGAGGGGGGCAGAAAGAGGCAAGAGGGGTGCAGAAATTTGCCAGAGGTACAGAAAGAAGCAACAGAGGTACAGAAGGATACAAGAGAACTGCAGAAAGAGGCAAGAGAGTTGCAGAAAGAGGCAAAAGGGGTGCCGAAAGAGGGTACAGGTGGGCAGACTGAGGCAAGAGAGGTGCAGAAAGAGGAAAGAGGGGTGCAGAAATAGATAAGAGGGATGCAGAAATTTGGAACAGAGGTGCAGAAAGAAGCAAGAGCAGTGCAGAAAGAACCAACAGAGGTGCAGAAAGAGGCATGAGGGGTACAGAAAGAGGCACGTGAAGTGCAGAACAAAGCAAAAGAGGCACATAAAGAGGCAAGAGAACTGCAGAAAAAGGCAAGAGAGGTGAAGAATGAGAAAGGAGAGGTGCACAAAGAGGCACAAGGGGTACAGAAAGAAGCAAGAGGGGTGAGGAAAGAAGCAAGAGAAGTGCAGAAAGAATCAACAGAGGTGCTGAAAGAGGCAAGAGGGGAGCATAAAGAGGCAAGGGAACTGCAGAAAGAAGCAACAGAGGTGCAGTAAGAACCAGCAGAGGTGCAGAAGGAGGCAAGAGGGGGCAGAAAGAGGCAAGAGGGGTGCAGAAATTTGCGAGAGGTACAGAAAGAAGCAACAGAGGTACAGAAGGATACAAGAGAACTGCAGAAAGAGGCAAGAGAGTTGCAGAAACAGGCAAAAGGGGTGCAGAAAGAGGGAACAGGTGGCTAGACTGAGTCAAGAGAGGTGCAGAAAGTGGGAAGAAGGTTGCAGAAAGAGAAAAGAGGGATGCAGAAATTTGGAACAGAGGTGCAGAAAGAAGCAAGATTAGTGCAGAAAGAACCAACAGAGGTGCAGAAAGAGGCAAGAGGGGTACAGAAAGAGGCACGTGGAGTGCAGAACGAAGCAAAGCGGCACAGAAAGAGGCAAGAGAACTGCAGAAAAAGGCAAGAGAGGTGAAGAATGAGGCAAGAGAGGTGCACAAAGACGCACGAGGGGTACAGAAAGAGGCAAGAGGGGTGCAGAAAGAGGGAACAGGTGGGCAGACTGAGGCAAGAGAGGCGCAGAAAGAGTGAAGAGGGTTGCAGAAAGAGACAAGAGGGATGCAGAAATTTGGAACAGAGGTGCAGAAAGAAGCAAGATCAGTGCAGAAAGAGCCAACAGAGGTGCAGAAAGAGGCAAGAGGGGTACAGAAAGAGGCACGTGAAGTGCAGAACAAAGCAAAAGAGGCAAAGAAAAAGGCAAGAGAACTGCAAAAAAAGGCAAGAGAGGTGAAGAATGAGGCAGAAGAGGTGCACAAAGAGGCACGAGGGGTACAAAAAGAGGCAAGAGGGGTTCAGGAAGAAGCAAGAGAAGTGCAGTAAGAAGCAACAGAGGTGCTGAAAGAGGCTACAGGGTTGCAGAAAGAGGCAAGAGAACTGCAGAAAGAAGCAACAGAGGTGCATAAAGAGTCAAGAGAGGTGCAGTAAGAACCAACAGAGGTGCAGAAGGAGGCAAGAGGGGGGCATAAAGACGAAAGAGGGGTGCAGAAATTTGCAAGAAAGGTGCAGAAAGAAGCAACAGAGGTACAGAAGGATACAAGAGAACTGCAGAAAGAGGCAAGAGAGCTGCAGAAACAGGCAAAAGGGGTGCAGAAAGAGGGAACAGGCAGGCAGACTGAGGCAAGAGAGGTGCAGAGAGAGGGAAGAGGGGTGCAGAAAGAGAAAAGAGGGATGCAGACATTTGGAACAGAAGTGCAGAAAGAAGCAAGAGCAGTGCAGTAAGAACCAACAGAGGAGCAGAAGGAGACAAGAGGGGGCATAAAGAGGCAAGAGGGGTGCAGAACTTTGCAAGAAATGTGCAGAAAGAAGCAACAGAGGTACAGAAGGATACAAGAGAACTGCAGAAAGAGGCAAGGGAGTTGCAGAAACAGGCAAAAGGGGTGCAGAAAGAGGGAACAGGTAGGCAGACTGAGGCAAGGGAGGTGCAGAAAGAGGAAAGAGGGGTGCAGAAATAGATAAGAGGGATGCAGAAATTTGGAACAGAGGTGCAGAAAGAAGCAAGTTCAGTGCAGAAAGAACCAACAGAGGTGCAGAAAGAGGCATGAGCGGTACAGAAAGAGGCACGTGAAGTGCAGAACGAAGCAAAAGAGGCACAGAAAGAGGCAAGAGAACTGCAGAAAAAGGCAAGAGACTGCAGAAAGAAGCAACAGAGGTGCAGAAAGAGGCAAGAGAGGTGCAGTAAGAACCAACAGAGGTGCAGAAGGAGGCATGAGGGGGGCATAAAGAGGCAAGAGGGGTGCAGACATTTGCAAGAAAGGTGCAGAAAGAAGCAACAGAGGTACAGAAGGATACAAGAGAACTGCAGAAAGAGGCAAGAGAGCTGCAGAAACAGGCAAAAGGGGTGCAGAAAGAGGGAACAGGTAGGCAGACTGAGGCAAGAGAGGTGCAGAGAGAGGGAAGAGGGGTGCAGAAAGAGAAAAGAGGGATGCAGACATTTGGAACAGAAGTGCAGAAAGAAGCAAGAGCAGTGCAGTAAGAACCAACAGAGGAGCAGAAGGAGGCAAGAGGGGGGCAAAAAGAGGCAAGAGCGGTGCAGAAATTTGCAAGAAAGGTGCAGAAAGAAGCAACAGAGGTACAGAAGGATACAAGAGTACTGCAGAAAGAGGCAAGGGAGTTGCAGAAACAGGCAAAAGGGGTGCAGAAAGAGGGAACAGGTAGGCAGACTGAGGCAAGGGAGGTGCAGAAAGAGGAAAGAGGGGTGCAGAAATAGATAAGAGGGATGCAGAAATTTGGAACAGATGTGCAGAAAGAAGCAAGATCAGTGCAGAAAGAACCAACAGAGGTGCAGAAAGAGGCATGAGGGGTACAGAAAGAGGCACGTGAAGTGCAGAACAAAGCAAAAGAGGCACAGAAAGAGGCAAGAGAACTGCAGAAAAAGGCAAGAGAGGTGAAGAATGAAGCAGAAGAGGTGCACAGAGAGGCACGAGGGGTACAAAAAGAAGCAAGAGGGGTGCAGGAAGAAGCAAGAGAAGTGCAGTAAGAAGCAACAGAGTTGCTGAAAGAGGCTCGAGGGTTGCAGAAAGAGGCAAGAGAACTGCAGAAAGAAGCAACAGAGGTGCAGAAAGAGGGAAGAGAGGTGCAGTTAGAACCAACAGAGGTGCAGAAGGAGGCAAGAGGGGGGCATAAAGAGGCAAGAGGGGTGCAGAAATTTGCATGAAAGGTGCAGAAAGAAGCAACAGAGGTACAGAAGGATACAAGAGAACTGCAGAAAGAGGCAAAAGAGTTGCAGAATCAGGCAAAAGGGGTGCAGAAAGAGGGAACAGGTAGGCAGACTGAGGCAAGAGAGGTGCAGAAAGAGGAAAGAGGGGTGCAGAAAGAGACAAGAGGGATGCAGACATTTGGAACAGAGGTGCAGAAAGAAGCAAGAGCTGTGCAGTAAGAACCAACAGAGGTGCAGAAGGAGGCAAGGGGGCATAAAGAGGCAAGAGGGATGCAGAAATTTGCAAGAAAGGTGTAGAAAGAAGCAACAGAGGTACAGAAGGATACAAGAGAACTGCAGAAAGAGGCAAGAGAGTTGCAGAAACAGGCAAAAGGGGTGCAGAAAGAGGGAACAGGTGGCTAGACTGAGGCAAGAGAGGTGCAGAAAGAGGGAAGAGGGGTGCAGAAATAGACAAGAGGGATGCAGAAATTTGGAACAGAGGTGCAGAAAGAAGCAAGATCAGTGCAGAAAGAACCAACAGAGGTGCAGAAAGAGGCAAGAGGGGTACAGAAAGAGGCACATGAAGTGCAGAACAAAGCAAAAGAGGCACAGAAAGAGGCAAGAGAACTGCAGAAAAAGGCAAGAGAGGTGAAGAATGAAGCAGAAGAGGTGCACAGAGAGGCACGAGGGGTACAGAAAGAAGCAAGAGGGGTGCAGGAAGAAGCAAGAGAAGTGCAGTAAGAAGCAACAGAGTTGCTGAAAGAGGCTCGAGGGTTGCAGAAAGAGGCAAGAGAACTGCAGAAAGAAGCAACAGAGGTGCAGAAAGAGGCAAGAGAGGTGCAGTTAGAACCAACAGAGGTGCAGAAGGAGGCAAGGGGGGCATAAAGAGGCAAGAGGGATGCAGAAATTTGCAAGAAAGGTGTAGAAAGAAGCAAGAGAGGTACAGAAGGATACAAGAGAACTGCAGAAAGAGGCAAGAGAGTTGCAGAAACAGGCAAAAGGGGTGCAGAAAGAGAGAACAGGTGGGCAGACTGAGGCAAGAGAGGTGCAGAAAGAGGAAAGAGGGGTGCAGAAAAAGATAAGAGGGATGCAGAAATTTGGAACAGAGGTGCAGAAAGAAGCAAGATCAGTGCAGAAAGAACCAACAGAGGTGCAGAAAGAGGCATGAGGGGTACAGAAAGAGGCACGTGAAGTGCAGAACAAAGCAAAAGAGGCACAGAAAGAGGCAAGAGAACTGCAGAAGAAGGCAAGAGAGGTGAAGAATGAGACAGGAGAGGTGCACAAAGAGGCACGAGGGGTACAGAAAGAAGCAAGAGGGGTACAGAAAGAAGCAAGAGGGGTACAGAAAGAAGCAAGAGAAGTGCAGAAAGAATCAACAGAGATGCTGAAAGAGGCAAGAGGGGTGCATAAAGAGGCAAGGGAACTGCAGAAAGAAGCAACAGAGGTGCAGTGAGAACCAGCAGAGGTGCAGAAGGAGGCAAGAGTGGGGCAGAAAGAGGCAAGAGGGGTGCAGAAATTTGCGAGAGGTGCAGAAAGAAGCAACAGAGGTACAGAAGGATACAAGAGAACTGCAGAAAGAGGCAAGAGAGTTGCAGAAACAGGCAAAAGGGGTGCAGGAAGAGCTAACAGGTGGCTAGACTGAGGCAAGAGAGGTACAGAAAGAGGGAAGAGGGTTGCAGAAAGAGGCAAGAGGGATGCAGAAATTTGGAACAGAGGTGCAGAATAAGCAAGATCAGTGCAGAAAGAACCAACAGAGGTGCAGAAAGAGGCAAGAGGGGTACAGAAAGAGGCACGTGAAGTGCAGAACGAAGAAAAAGAGGCACAGAAAGAGGCAAGAGAACTGCAGAAAAAGGAAAGAGAGGTGAAGAATGAGGCAGGAGAGGTGCACAAAGAGGCACGAGGGGTACAAAAAGAGGCAAGAGGGGTGCAGGAAGAAGCAAGAGAAGTGCAGAAAGAAGCAACAGAGGTGCTGAAAGAGGCAAGAGGGTTGCAGAAAGAGGCAAGCGAACTGCAGAAAGAAGCAACAGAGGTGCAGAAAGAGGCAAGAGAGGTGCAGAAGCAGGCAATAAAGGTGCAGAAAGAAGGAATAGGGGTGCATCAAGAGGGATACAGAAATTTGCAAGAGAGGTGCAGCAAGAAGCAAGAGCAGTGCAGAATGAAGCAAGAGAAGTGCAGAAAGAAGCAAGAGAGGTAGACAAAGAGAGAAGAGGGATGCAGAACTTTGCAAAAGAAGTGCGTAAAGAACCACGAGCAGTGCAGAATGAGCCAACAGAGGTGTAAAAAGAGGCAAGAGGGGTGCAGAAAGAGATGGAGAGGTGCACAAAGACGCAAGAGGGGTACAGAAAGAGGCAGGAGGGGTGCAGTAAAGAAGAAAGAGAAGTGCACTAAGAAGCAACAGAGGTGCTGAAAGAGGCAGGAAGAGTGCAAAAAGAGGCAAGAGAAGTACAGAAAGAATCAACAGACGTACAGAAAGAGGCAAGAGTGGTGCAGGAAGAGGGAAGAGGGGTGCAGAAAGAGGCAAGAAGAGTGCACAAAGAGGGAAGAGGGGTGCAGAAAGAGGCAAGAGGGGTGCAGAAAGAAGCAAGTGAGGTGCAGAAAAAGGCAAGAGAGGTGCAGAAAGAGGCAAGAGAAGTGCAGAAACAGGCAAGAGAAGTGCAGAAACAGGCAAAAGAATTGCTGAAAGAAGCAACAGAAGTGTAGAAAGAAGCAAGAGAAGATTAAAAGAGGCAAGTGAGGTGCAGAAAGAGGCAAGCGAGGTGCAGAAAGAGGGAAACGAATGCAGGAAGAGACAACAGGGGTGCAGAAAGAAGCAAGACAGTTGCAGAAAGAAGCATGAGAAGTACAGAATGAAGCAACAGGGGTGCAGAAAGAGGCAAGAGAATTACAGAAACAGGCAAAAGAGGTACAGAAAGAGGGAACATGGGTGTAGACAGAGGCAAGAGAGGTGCAGAAAGAGGTGATAGGGGTGCAGAAAGAGGCAAGAGGGGTGCAGAAATTTGTAAGAGAGGTGCAGAAAGAAGCAAGAGTAGCGCAAAAGAACCAACAGAGGTGCAGAAAGAGGCAAGTGAGGTGCACAACGAAGCAAAAGAGGTACAAAAAGAGGCAAGAGAACTGCAGGAAAAGGCAAGAGAGGTGCAGAATGAGTCATGAGAGGTGCACAAAGAGGCAAGAGGGGTACAGAAAGAGGCAAGAGGGGTGCAGAAAGAAGCAACAGAAGTGCAGAAAGAAGCAACAGAGGTGCTGAAAGAGGCAATAGGGGTGCAGAAAGTGGCAAGAGAAGTGCAGAAAGAGGCAAGAGAGTTGCAGAAGCAGGCAAGAAAGGTGCAGTTAGAGGGAACAGGGGTGCAGAAAGAGGCAAGAGGGATAGAGAAATTTGCAAGAGAGGTGCAGAAAGAAGCAAGAGCAGTGCAGAAAGAAGCAATAGAAGTACAGAAAGAAGCAAGAGAGGTGGACAAAGAGGGTAGAGGATGCAGACATTTGCAAAAGAGGTGCAGAAAGAACCAAGAGCAGTGCAGAATGACCCAATAGAGGTGCAAAAAGAGGCAAGAGTGGTGCAGAAATGGGTAGGAGAGTTGAACAAAGAGGCAAGAGGAGTATAGAAAGAGGCAGGAGGGATGCAGAAAGAAGCAACAGAGGTGCTGAAAGAGGCACGAAGGGAGCAGAAAGAGGCAAAAGAAGTGCAGAAAGAAGCAACAGATGTACAGAAAAAGGCAAGAGTTGTACAGAAAGAGGGAAGACGGGTGAAGAAAGAGGCAAGAAGGGTGCACAAAGAGGGAAGACGGGTGAAGAAAGAGGCAAGAGGGGTGCAGAAAGAAGCAAGTGAGGTGCACAAAGAGGCAAGAGAGGTGCAGAAAGAGGCAAGAGAGGTGCAGAAATAGGCAAGAGAAGTGCAGAAAGAGGCAAGGGAATTGCTGAAAGAAGCAACAGAGGTGCTGAAAGAGGCAAGAGGGGTGCAGAAAGTGGCAAGAGAACTGCAGAAAGAAGCAACAGAGGTGCAGTAAGAACCAGCAGAGGTGCAGAAGGAGGTAAGAGGGGGCAGAAAGAGGCAAGAGGGGTACAGAAATTTGCAAGAGAGGTGCAGAAAGAAGCAACAGAGGTACAGAAGGATACAACAGAACTGCAGAAAGAGGCAAGAGAGTTGCAGAAACAGGCAAAAGGGCTGCAGAAAGAGGGAACAGGTAGGCAGACTGAGGCAAGAGAGGTGCAGGAAGAGGGGTGCTGAAAGAGACAAGAGGGATGCAGAAATGTGGAACAGAGGTGCAGAAAGAACCAAGAGCAGTGCAGTAAGAACCAACACAGCTGCAGAAGGAGGCAAGAGGGGGGCATACAGAGGCAAGAGGGGTGCATAAATTTGCAAGAGAGGTGCAGAAAGAAGCAACAGAGGTACAGAAGGATAGAAGAGTACTGCAGAAAGAGGCAAGAGAGTTGCAGAAACAAGCAAAAGGGCTGCAGAAAGAGGGAACAGGTGGGCAGACTGAGGCAAGAGAGGTGCAGAAAGAGGGAAGAGGGGTGCAGAAATAGACAAGAGGGATGCAGAAATATGGAACAGAGGTGCAGAAAGAAGCAAGATCAGTGCAGAAAGAACCAACAGAAGTGCAGAAAGAGGCACGAGGGGTACAGAAAGAGGCACGTGAAGTGCAGAACGAAGCAAAAGAGACACAGAAAGAGGCAAGAGAACTGCAGAAAAAGACAACAGAGGTGAAGAATGAGGCAGGAGAGGTGCACAAAGAGGCACGAGTGGTACAGAAAGAGGTGAGAGGGGTGCAGAAAGAAGCAAGAGCAGTGCAGAAAGAACCAACAGAGGTGCAGAAAGAGGCATGAGGGGTACAGAAAGAGGCACGTGAAGTGCAGAACAAAGCAAAAGAGGCACATAAAGAGGCAAGAGAACTGCAGAAAAAGGCAAGAGAGGTGAAGAATGAGAAAGGAGAGGTGCACAAAGAGGCACAAGGGGTACAGAAAGAAGCAAGAGGGGTGAGGAAAGAAGCAAGAGAAGTGCAGAAAGAATCAACAGAGGTGCTGAAAGAGGCAAGAGGGGAGCATAAAGAGGCAAGGGAACTGCAGAAAGAAGCAACAGAGGTGCAGTAAGAACCAGCAGAGGTGCAGAAGGAGGCAAGAGGGGGCAGAAAGAGGCAAGAGGGGTGCAGAAATTTGCGAGAGGTACAGAAAGAAGCAACAGAGGTACAGAAGGATACAAGAGAACTGCAGAAAGAGGCAAGAGAGTTGCAGAAACAGGCAAAAGGGGTGCAGAAAGAGGGAACAGGTGGCTAGACTGAGTCAAGAGAGGTGCAGAAAGTGGGAAGAAGGTTGCAGAAAGAGAAAAGAGGGATGCAGAAATTTGGAACAGAGGTGCAGAAAGAAGCAAGATTAGTGCAGAAAGAACCAACAGAGGTGCAGAAAGAGGCAAGAGGGGTACAGAAAGAGGCACGTGGAGTGCAGAACGAAGCAAAAGCGGCACAGAAAGAGGCAAGAGAACTGCAGAAAAAGGCAAGAGAGGTGAAGAATGAGGCAAGAGAGGTGCACAAAGACGCACGAGGGGTACAGAAAGAGGCAAGAGGGGTGCAGAAAGAGGGAACAGGTGGGCAGACTGAGGCAAGAGAGGCGCAGAAAGAGTGAAGAGGGTTGCAGAAAGAGACAAGAGGGATGCAGAAATTTGGAACAGAGGTGCAGAAAGAAGCAAGATCAGTGCAGAAAGAGCCAACAGAGGTGCAGAAAGAGGCAAGAGGGTACAGAAAGAGGCACGTGAAGTGCAGAACAAAGCAAAAGAGGCAAAGAAAAAGGCAAGAGAACTGCAAAAAAAGGCAAGAGAGGTGAAGAATGAGGCAGAAGAGGTGCACAAAGAGGCACGAGGGGTACAAAAAGAGGCAAGAGGGGTTCAGGAAGAAGCAAGAGAAGTGCAGTAAGAAGCAACAGAGGTGCTGAAAGAGGCTACAGGGTTGCAGAAAGAGGCAAGAGAACTGCAGAAAGAAGCAACAGAGGTGCATAAAGAGGCAAGAGAGGTGCAGTAAGAACCAACAGAGGTGCAGAAGGAGGCAAGAGGGGGGCATAAAGACGAAAGAGGGGTGCAGAAATTTGCAAGAAAGGTGCAGAAAGAAGCAACAGAGGTACAGAAGGATACAAGAGAACTGCAGAAAGAGGCAAGAGAGCTGCAGAAACAGGCAAAAGGGGTGCAGAAAGAGGGAACAGGTAGGCAGACTGAGGCAAGAGAGGTGCAGAGAGAGGGAAGAGGGGTGCAGAAAGAGAAAAGAGGGATGCAGACATTTGGAACAGAAGTGCAGAAAGAAGCAAGAGCAGTGCAGTAAGAACCAACAGAGGAGCAGAAGGAGACAAGAGGGGGCATAAAGAGGCAAGAGGGGTGCAGAACTTTGCAAGAAATGTGCAGAAAGAAGCAACAGAGGTACAGAAGGATACAAGAGAACTGCAGAAAGAGGCAAGGGAGTTGCAGAAACAGGCAAAAGGGGTGCAGAAAGAGGGAACAGGTAGGCAGACTGAGGCAAGGGAGGTGCAGAAAGAGGAAAGAGGGGTGCAGAAATAGATAAGAGGGATGCAGAAATTTGGAACAGAGGTGCAGAAAGAAGCAAGTTCAGTGCAGAAAGAACCAACAGAGGTGCAGAAAGAGGCATGAGCGGTACAGAAAGAGGCACGTGAAGTGCAGAACGAAGCAAAAGAGGCACAGAAAGAGGCAAGAGAACTGCAGAAAAAGGCAAGAGACTGCAGAAAGAAGCAACAGAGGTGCAGAAAGAGGCAAGAGAGGTGCAGTAAGAACCAACAGAGGTGCAGAAGGAGGCATGAGGGGGCATAAAGAGGCAAGAGGGGTGCAGACATTTGCAAGAAAGGTGCAGAAAGAAGCAACAGAGGTACAGAAGGATACAAGAGAACTGCAGAAAGAGGCAAGAGAGCTGCAGAAACAGGCAAAAGGGTGCAGAAAGAGGGAACAGGTAGGCAGACTGAGGCAAGAGAGGTGCAGAGAGAGGGAAGAGGGGTGCAGAAAGAGAAAAGAGGGATGCAGACATTTGGAACAGAAGTGCAGAAAGAAGCAAGAGCAGTGCAGTAAGAACCAACAGAGGAGCAGAAGGAGGCAAGAGGGGGCAAAAGAGGCAAGAGCGGTGCAGAAATTTGCAAGAAAGGTGCAGAAAGAAGCAACAGAGGTACAGAAGGATACAAGAGTACTGCAGAAAGAGGCAAGGGAGTTGCAGAAACAGGCAAAAGGGGTGCAGAAAGAGGGAACAGGTAGGCAGACTGAGGCAAGGGAGGTGCAGAAAGAGGAAAGAGGGGTGCAGAAATAGATAAGAGGGATGCAGAAATTTGGAACAGATGTGCAGAAAGAAGCAAGATCAGTGCAGAAAGAACCAACAGAGGTGCAGAAAGAGGCATGAGGGGTACAGAAAGAGGCACGTGAAGTGCAGAACAAAGTAAAAGAGGCACAGAAAGAGGCAAGAGAACTGCAGAAAAAGGCAAGAGAGGTGAAGAATGAAGCAGAAGAGGTGCACAGAGAGGCACGAGGGGTACAAAAAGAAGCAAGAGGGGTGCAGGAAGAAGCAAGAGAAGTGCAGTAAGAAGCAACAGAGTTGCTGAAAGAGGCTCGAGGGTTGCAGAAAGAGGCAAGAGAACTGCAGAAAGAAGCAACAGAGGTGCAGAAAGAGGGAAGAGAGGTGCAGTTAGAACCAACAGAGGTGCAGAAGGAGGCAAGAGGGGGCATAAAGAGGCAAGAGGGGTGCAGAAATTTGCATGAAAGGTGCAGAAAGAAGCAACAGAGGTACAGAAGGATACAAGAGAACTGCAGAAAGAGGCAAAAGAGTTGCAGAATCAGGCAAAAGGGGTGCAGAAAGAGGGAACAGGTAGGCAGACTGAGGCAAGAGAGGTGCAGAAAGAGGAAAGAGGGGTGCAGAAAGAGACAAGAGGGATGCAGACATTTGGAACAGAGGTGCAGAAAGAAGCAAGAGCTGTGCAGTAAGAACCAACAGAGGTGCAGAAGGAGGCAAGGGGGGCATAAAGAGGCAAGAGGGATGCAGAAATTTGCAAGAAAGGTGTAGAAAGAAGCAACAGAGGTACAGAAGGATACAAGAGAACTGCAGAAAGAGGCAAGAGAGTTGCAGAAACAGGCAAAAGGGGTGCAGAAAGAGGGAACAGGTGGCTAGACTGAGGCAAGAGAGGTGCAGAAAGAGGGAAGAGGGGTGCAGAAATAGACAAGAGGGATGCAGAAATTTGGAACAGAGGTGCAGAAAGAAGCAAGATCAGTGCAGAAAGAACCAACAGAGGTGCAGAAAGAGGCAAGAGGGGTACAGAAAGAGGCACATGAAGTGCAGAACAAAGCAAAAGAGGCACAGAAAGAGGCAAGAGAACTGCAGAAAAAGGCAAGAGAGGTGAAGAATGAAGCAGAAGAGGTGCACAGAGAGGCACGAGGGGTACAGAAAGAAGCAAGAGGGGTGCAGGAAGAAGCAAGAGAAGTGCAGTAAGAAGCAACAGAGTTGCTGAAAGAGGCTCGAGGGTTGCAGAAAGAGGCAAGAGAACTGCAGAAAGAAGCAACAGAGGTGCAGAAAGAGGCAAGAGAGGTGCAGTTAGAACCAACAGAGGTGCAGAAGGAGGCAAGGGGGGCATAAAGAGGCAAGAGGGATGCAGAAATTTGCAAGAAAGGTGTAGAAAGAAGCAAGAGAGGTACAGAAGGATACAAGAGAACTGCAGAAAGAGGCAAGAGAGTTGCAGAAACAGGCAAAAGGGGTGCAGAAAGAGAGAACAGGTGGGCAGACTGAGGCAAGAGAGGTGCAGAAAGAGGAAAGAGGGGTGCAGAAAAAGATAAGAGGGATGCAGAAATTTGGAACAGAGGTGCAGAAAGAAGCAAGATCAGTGCAGAAAGAACCAACAGAGGTGCAGAAAGAGGCATGAGGGGTACAGAAAGAGGCACGTGAAGTGCAGAACAAAGCAAAGAGGCACAGAAAGAGGCAAGAGAACTGCAGAAGAAGGCAAGAGAGGTGAAGAATGAGACAGGAGAGGTGCACAAAGAGGCACGAGGGGTACAGAAAGAAGCAAGAGGGGTACAGAAAGAAGCAAGAGGGGTACAGAAAGAAGCAAGAGAAGTGCAGAAAGAATCAACAGAGATGCTGAAAGAGGCAAGAGGGGTGCATAAAGAGGCAAGGGAACTGCAGAAAGAAGCAACAGAGGTGCAGTGAGAACCAGCAGAGGTGCAGAAGGAGGCAAGAGTGGGGCAGAAAGAGGCAAGAGGGGTGCAGAAATTTGCGAGAGGTGCAGAAAGAAGCAACAGAGGTACAGAAGGATACAAGAGAACTGCAGAAAGAGGCAAGAGAGTTGCAGAAACAGGCAAAAGGGGTGCAGGAAGAGCTAACAGGTGGCTAGACTGAGGCAAGAGAGGTACAGAAAGAGGGAAGAGGGTTGCAGAAAGAGGCAAGAGGGATGCAGAAATTTGGAACAGAGGTGCAGAATAAGCAAGATCAGTGCAGAAAGAACCAACAGAGGTGCAGAAAGAGGCAAGAGGGGTACAGAAAGAGGCACGTGAAGTGCAGAACGAAGAAAAAGAGGCACAGAAAGAGGCAAGAGAACTGCAGAAAAAGGAAAGAGAGGTGAAGAATGAGGCAGGAGAGGTGCACAAAGAGGCACGAGGGGTACAAAAAGAGGCAAGAGGGGTGCAGGAAGAAGCAAGAGAAGTGCAGAAAGAAGCAACAGAGGTGCTGAAAGAGGCAAGAGGGTTGCAGAAAGAGGCAAGCGAACTGCAGAAAGAAGCAACAGAGGTGCAGAAAGAGGCAAGAGAGGTGCAGAAGCAGGCAATAAAGGTGCAGAAAGAAGGAATAGGGGTGCATCAAGAGGGATACAGAAATTTGCAAGAGAGGTGCAGCAAGAAGCAAGAGCAGTGCAGAATGAAGCAAGAGAAGTGCAGAAAGAAGCAAGAGAGGTAGACGAAGAGAGAAGAGGGATGCAGAACTTTGCAAAAGAAGTGCGTAAAGAACCACGAGCAGTGCAGAATGAGCCAACAGAGGTGTAAAAAGAGGCAAGAGGGGTGCAGAAAGAGATGGAGAGGTGCACAAAGACGCAAGAGGGGTACAGAAAGAGGCAGGAGGGGTGCAGTAAAGAAGAAAGAGAAGTGCACTAAGAAGCAACAGAGGTGCTGAAAGAGGCAGGAAGAGTGCAAAAAGAGGCAAGAGAAGTGCAGAAAGAATCAACAGACGTACAGAAAGAGGCAAGAGTGGTGCAGGAAGAGGGAAGAGGGGTGCAGAAAGAGGCAAGAAGAGTGCACAAAGAGGGAAGAGGGGTGCAGAAAGAGGCAAGAGGGGTGCAGAAAGAAGCAAGTGAGGTGCAGAAAAAGGCAAGAGAGGTGCAGAAAGAGGCAAGAGAAGTTCAGAAACAGGCAAGAGAAGTGCAGAAACAGGCAAAAGAATTGCTGAAAGAAGCAACAGAAGTGTAGAAAGAAGCAAGAGAAGATTAAAAAGAGGCAAGTGAGGTGCAGAAAGAGGCAAGCGAGGTGCAGAAAGAGGGAAACGAATGCAGGAAGAGACAACAGGGGTGCAGAAAGAAGCAAGACAGTTGCAGAAAGAAGCATGAGAAGTACAGAATGAAGCAACAGGGGTGCAGAAAGAGGCAAGAGAATTACAGAAACAGGCAAAAGAGGTACAGAAAGAGGGAACATGGGTGTAGACAGAGGCAAGAGAGGTGCAGAAAGAGGTGATAGGGGTGCAGAAAGAGGCAAGAGGGGTGCAGAAATTTGTAAGAGAGGTGCAGAAAGAAGCAAGAGTAGCGCAAAAGAACCAACAGAGGTGCAGAAAGAGGCAAGTGAGGTGCACAACGAAGCAAAAGAGGTACAAAAAGAGGCAAGAGAACTGCAGGAAAAGGCAAGAGAGGTGCAGAATGAGTCATGAGAGGTGCACAAAGAGGCAAGAGGGGTACAGAAAGAGGCAAGAGGGGTGCAGAAAGAAGCAACAGAAGTGCAGAAAGAAGCAACAGAGGTGCTGAAAGAGGCAATAGGGGTGCAGAAAGTGGCAAGAGAAGTGCAGAAAGAGGCAAGAGAGTTGCAGAAGCAGGCAAGAAAGGTGCAGTTAGAGGGAACAGGGGTGCAGAAAGAGGCAAGAGGGATAGAGAAATTTGCAAGAGAGGTGCAGAAAGAAGCAAGAGCAGTGCAGAAAGAAGCAATAGAAGTACAGAAAGAAGCAAGAGAGGTGGACAAAGAGGGTAGAGGGATGCAGACATTTGCAAAAGAGGTGCAGAAAGAACCAAGAGCAGTGCAGAATGACCCAATAGAGGTGCAAAAAGAGGCAAGAGTGGTGCAGAAATGGGTAGGAGAGTTGAACAAAGAGGCAAGAGGAGTATAGAAAGAGGCAGGAGGGATGCAGAAAGAAGCAACAGAGGTGCTGAAAGAGGCACGAAGGGAGCAGAAAGAGGCAAAAGAAGTGCAGAAAGAAGCAACAGATGTACAGAAAAAGGCAAGAGTTGTACAGAAAGAGGGAAGACGGGTGAAGAAAGAGGCAAGAAGGGTGCACAAAGAGGGAAGACGGGTGAAGAAAGAGGCAAGAGGGGTGCAGAAAGAAGCAAGTGAGGTGCACAAAGAGGCAAGAGAGGTGCAGAAAGAGGCAAGAGAGGTGCAGAAATAGGCAAGAGAAGTGCAGAAAGAGGCAAGGGAATTGCTGAAAGAAGCAACAGAGGTGCTGAAAGAGGCAAGAGGGGTGCAGAAAGTGGCAAGAGAACTGCAGAAAGAAGCAACAGAGGTGCAGTAAGAACCAGCAGAGGTGCAGAAGGAGGTAAGAGGGGGCAGAAAGAGGCAAGAGGGGTACAGAAATTTGCAAGAGAGGTGCAGAAAGAAGCAACAGAGGTACAGAAGGATACAACAGAACTGCAGAAAGAGGCAAGAGAGTTGCAGAAACAGGCAAAAGGGCTGCAGAAAGAGGGAACAGGTAGGCAGACTGAGGCAAGAGAGGTGCAGGAAGAGGGGTACTGAAAGAGACAAGAGGGATGCAGAAATGTGGAACAGAGGTGCAGAAAGAACCAAGAGCAGTGCAGTAAGAACCAACAGAGCTGCAGAAGGAGGCAAGAGGGGGGCATACAGAGGCAAGAGGGGTGCATAAATTTGCAAGAGAGGTGCAGAAAGAAGCAACAGAGGTACAGAAGGATAGAAGAGTACTGCAGAAAGAGGCAAGAGAGTTGCAGAAACAAGCAAAAGGGCTGCAGAAAGAGGGAACAGGTGGGCAGACTGAGGCAAGAGAGGTGCAGAAAGAGGGAAGAGGGGTGCAGAAATAGACAAGAGCGATGCAGAAATATGGAACAGAGGTGCAGAAAGAAGCAAGATCAGTGCAGAAAGAACCAACAGAAGTGCAGAAAGAGGCACGAGGGGTACAGAAAGAGGCACGTGAAGTGCAGAACGAAGCAAAAGAGGCACAGAAAGAGGCAAGAGAACTGCAGAAAAAGACAACAGAGGTGAAGAATGAGGCAGGAGAGGTGCACAAAGAGGCACGAGTGGTACAGAAAGAGGTGAGAGGGGTGCAGAAAGAAGCAAGAGAAGTGCAGAAAGAAGCAACAGAGGTGCAGAAGGAGTCAAGAGGGGGGCAGAAAGAGGCAAGAGGGGTGGAGCAAGAGGCAAGAGAAGTGCAGACAGAAGCAACTGAGGTGCAGAAGGAGTCAAGAGGGGGGCAGAAAGAGGCAAGAGGGGTGCGGAAATTTGCGAGAGGTGCAGAAATAAGCAACAGAGGTACAGAAGGATACAAGAGAACTGCAGAAAGAGGCAAGAGAGTTGTAGAAACAGGCAAAAGGAGTGCAGAAAGAGGGAGCAGGTGATCAGACTGAGGCAAGAGAGGTGCAGAAAGAGGGAAGAGGGTTGCAGAAAGAGACAAGAGGGATGCAGAAATTTGGAACAGAGGTGCAGAAAGAAGCAAGATCAGTGCAGAAAGAACCAACAGAGGTGCAGAAAGAGGCAAGAGGGGTACAGAAAGAGGCACGTGAAGTGCAGAACGAAGCAAAAGAGGCACAGAAAGAGGCAAGAGAACTGCAGAAAAAGGCAAGAGAGATGAAGAATGAGGCAGGAGAGGTGCAAAAAGAGGCACGAGGGGTACAAAAAGAGGCAAGAGGCGTGCAGGAAGAAGCAAGAGAAGTGCAGAAAGAAGCAGCAAAGGTGCTGAAAGAGGCAAGAGGGGTGCAGAAAGAGGCAAGAGAACTGCAGAAAGAAGCTACGGAGGTGCAGAAGGAGGCAAGAGAGGTGCAGAAGCAGGCACGAAAGGTGCAGAAAAAGGGAATAGGGGTACAGAAAGAGGCAAGAGGGATACAGAAATTTACAAGAGAGGTGCAGAAAGAAGCAAGAGCAGTACAGAAAGAAGCAAGAGAAGTCCAGAAAGAAGCAAGAGAGGTAAATGAAGAGAGAAGAGGGATGCAGAAATTTGCAAAAGAAGTGCAGAAAGAACCAAGGGCAGTGCAGTATGAGCCAACAGAGGTGTAAAAAAAGGCAAGAGGGGTGCAGAATGGGGTAGTAGAGGTGCACAAAGAGGCAAGAGGGGTACAGAAAGAAGCAGGAGGGGTGCAGAAAAGAAGAAAGAGAAGTGCAGAAAGAAGCAACAGAGGTGCTGAAAGAGGCAGGAAAGGTGCAAAAAGAGGTAAGGGACGTGCAGAAAGAAGCAACAGAGGTACAGAAAGAGGCAAGAGTGGTGCAGAAAGAGCGAAGAGGGGTGCAGAAAGAGGTAAGAGGGGTGCACAAAGAGGGAAGAGGGGTGCAGAAAGAGGCAAGAGGGGTGCAGAAAGAAGCAAGTGAGGTGCTGAAAGAAGCAACAGAGGTGTAGAAAGAAGCAGGAGGAGTGTAGAAAGAGGCAAGTGTGGTGCAGAAAGAGGCAAGAGAGGTGCAGAAATAGGGAAGACGAGTGCAGAAAGAGACAACAGGGGTGCAGAAAGAAGCAAGACAGTTGCAGAAAGAAGCATGAGAAGTACAGAATGAAGCAACAGGGGTGCAGAAAGAGGCAATAGAAGTGCAGAAAGAAGCAACAGAGGTGCAGAAGGATGCAAGAAAACTGCAGAAAGAGGCAAGAGAGTTGCAGAAACAGGCAAAAGAGGTACAGAAAGAGGGAACAGGGGTGTAGACAGAGGCAAGAGAGGTGCAGAAAGAGGCACGAGGGGTGCAGAAAGAGGCAAGCGAAGTGCACAAAGAAGCAACAGAGGTGCAGAAAGAGGCAAGACAAGTGCATAAGCAGGCAAGAAAGGTGCAGAAAGAGGGAACAGGGGTGCAGAAAGAGGCAAGAGGGATACAGCAATTTGCAAGAAAGATGCAGAAAGAAGCAAGAGCAGTGCAGAAAGAAGCAAGAGAAAGGCAGAAAGAAGCAAGAGAGGTGGACAAAAAAGGAAGAGGGGAGCAGAAATAGGCAAGAGGGATGCAGAAATGTGCAAAAGAGATGCAGAAAGAACCAAGAGCAGTGCAGAAAGAACCAACAGAGGTGCAAAAAGAGGTAAGAGGGGTGGAGAAATGGGTATGAGAGGTACACAAAGAGGCAAGAGGGGTACAGAAAGAAGCAGGAGGGGTGCAGAAAGAAGGAAGAGAACTGCAGAAAGAAGCAACAGAGGTGCTGAAAGAGGCACGAAGGGTGCAGAAAGAGGCAAGAGAAGTGCAGAATGAAGCAACAGAGGTACAGAAAGAAGCAAGAGAGGTGCAGAAACAGGCAAGAGAAGTGTAGAAAGAGGCAATAGAGGTGCAGAAACAGGCAAGAGAAGTATAGAAAGAGGCAAGAGAGGTGCAGTAGGAGGCAAGAGAACTGCAGAAAGAGTCAAGAGAGTTGCAGAAACATGCAAGTGAGGTGCAGAAGGAGGCAAGAGAACTGCAGAAAGAGGCAAGAGAGTTGCAGAAACAGGCAAAAGGAGTGCAGAAAGCGGGAACAGGTGGGCAGACTGAGGCAAGAGAAGTGCAGAAAGAGGGAAGAGGGGTGCAGAAAGAGGCAAGAGGGGTGCAGAAAAAGCAACAAGGGTGCAGAAAGAAGCAAGAGAAGTGCAAAAAGAAGCAACAGAGGTGCAGAAAGAGGCAAGAGGGGTGGAAAAAGAGGCAAGATAAGTGTAGAAAGAGGCAAGAGAGGTGCAGAAACAGGCAGGCGAGGTGCAGAAAGAGGGAACAGGGGTGCAAAAAGAGGTAAGAGAGGTACAGAAAAAGGGAAGAAAGGTGTAGAAAGAGGCAAGAGGGGTGCAGAAAGAAGCAAGAGAGGTGCAGAAATAGGGAAGAAGAGCGCAAAAAGAGGCAACAGGGGTGCAGAAAGAAGCAAGAGAGGTACAGAAAGAAGCAAGCAAAGTGCAGAAAGACGCAGCAGAGGTGCAGAAAGAGGCACGAGGGGTGCAGCAAGAGGCAAGAGAAGTACAGACAAAAGCAACAGAGGTGCAGAAAGAGGCAAGACAAGTACAGAAACAGGCAAAAGAGGTGCAGAAAGCAAGAGCAGTGCAGTAGGAAAAAACAGAGGTGCAGAAGGAGGCAAGAGGGTACAGAAAAAGGCAAGAGGGGTGCAGAAATTTGCAAGAGAGGTGCAGAAAGAAGCAACAGAGGTACAAAATGATACAAGAGAACTGCAGAAAGATGCAAGAGAGTTGCAGAGATAGGCAAAAGGGGTACAGAAAGAGGGAGCAGGTGGGTAGACTGAGGCAAGAGAGGCGCAGAAAGAGGGAGGAGGGGTGCAGAAAGAGGAAAGAGGGATGCAGAAATTTGGAACAAAGGTGCAGAACGAAGCAAGACCAGTGCAGAAAGAACCAACAGAGGTGCAGAAAGAGGCTAGAGGGGTACAGAAAGAGGCAAGTGAAGTTCAGAACAAAGCAAAAGAGGTACAGAAAGAGGCAAGAGAAATGCAGAAAAAGGCAAGAGAGGTGCAGACTGAGTCATGAGAGGTGCACAAAGAGGCAAGAAGGGTACAGAAAGAGGCAAGAGGGGTGCAGCAAGGAGCAAAAGAAGTGCAGAAAGAAGCAACAGAGGTGCTGAAAGAGGCAAGAGGGGTGCAGAAAGTGGCAAGAGACGTGCAGAAAGGAGCAACAGAGGTGCATAAAGAGGCATGAGAGGTGCAGAAGCAGGCAAGAAAGGTGAAGAAAGAGGGAACAGGGGTGCAGAAAGAGGCAAGAGGGATACAGAAATTTGCAAGAGAGGTGCAGAAACAAGCAAGGGCAGTGCAGAAAGAAGCAAGAGAAGTGCAGAAAGAAGCAAGAGAAGTGGACAAAGAGGGAAGAGGGATGCAGAAATTTGCAAAAGAGGTGCAGAAAGATCCAAGAGCAGTGCAGAAAGAACCAACAGAGGTGCACAAAGAGGCAAGAGGGGTGCCGAAATGGGTAGCAGAGGTGCACAAAGAGGCAAGAGGGGTACATAAAGAGGCAGAAGGGGTGCAGAAAGAAGCAACAGACGTGCTGAAATAGGCACGAAGGGTGCAGAAAGAGGCAAAAGAAGTGCAGAAAGAAGCAACAGAAGGACATAAAGAGGCAAGAGTTGTGCAGAAAAAGGGAAGAGGGGTGAAGAAAGAGGCAAGAGGGGTGCACAAAGAGGGAAGAGGGGTGCATAAAGAGGCAAGAGGGGTACAGAATGAAGCAAGTGAGGTGCAGAAAGAGGCAAGAGAGGTGCAGAAAGAGGCAAGAGAGGTGCAGAAAGAGGCAAGAGAGGTGCAGAAATAAGCAAGAGAAGTGCAGAAAGAGGCAAGGGATTTGCTGAAAGAAGCAAGAGAAGTGCAGAAAGAGGCAAGTGAGGTGCAGAAAGAGGCAAGAGAGGTGCAGAAAGAGGGCAGGGGGTGCAGAAAGAGACAACAGGGGTACAGAAAGAAGTAAGACAGGTGCAGAAAGAAGCATGAGAAGTGCAGAATGAAGCAACAGGGGTGCAGAAAGAGGCAAGAGAAGTGCAGAAAGAAGCAACAGAGGTGCAAAAGGAGGCAAGAGAACTGCAGAAAGAGGCAAGAGAGTTGCAGAAACAGGTGGGCAGACTGAAGCAAGCGAGGTGCAGAAAGAGGGAAGGGGTGGAGAAAAGACAAGAGGGATGCAGAAATTTGGAACAGAGGTGCATAAAGAAGCAAGAGCAGTGCAGAAAGAGCCATAAGAGGTGCAGAAAGAGGCTAGAGGGGTACAGAAAGAGGCAAATGAAGTGCAGTACGAAGCAACAGAGGTGCAGAACGAGGCAAGAGAACTGCAGAAAGAGCAAAGGAGGTGCAGAATGAGGCGGAAGAGGTGCACAAAGAGGCAAGATGGGTAAAGAAAGAGGCAAGAGGGGTGCAGAAAGAAACAAGAAAAGTGCAGAAAGAAGCAACAGAGGCACTGAAAGAGGCAAGAGGGGTGCAGAAAAAGGTAAGATAAGTGCAGAAAGAAGTAACAGAGGTGCAGAAAGAGGCAAGACAAGTGCAGAAGCAGGCAAGAAAGGTGCAGAAAGAGGGAACAGGGGTGCAGAAAGAGGCAAGAGGGATACAGCAATTTGCAAGAGAGGTGCAGAAAGAAGCAAGGGGAGTGCAGAATGAAGCAAGAGAAGTGCAGAAAGAAGCAAGAGAGGTGGACAGAGAGTGAAGAGGGGTGCAGAAATAGGCAAGAGGATTGCAGAAATTTGCAAAAGAGGTGCAGAAAGAACCAAGAGCAGTGCAGAAAGAACCAACAGAGGTGCAAAAAGAGGCAAGAGGGGTGCAGAGATGGGTAGGAGAGGTACACAAAGAGGCAAGAGGGGTACAGAAAGAGGCAGGAGGGGTGCAGAAAGAAGGAAGAGAACTGCAGAAAGAAGCAACAGAGGTGCTGAAAGAGGCACGAAGGGTGCAGAAAGAGCCAAGAGAAGTGCAGAATGAAGCAACAGAGGTACAGAAAGAGGCAAGAGAGGTGCTTAAAGAGGCAAGTGAGTTGCATAAACAGGCAAGAGAAGTGTTGAAAGAGGCAAGAGAGGTGAAGAAGGAGGCAAGAGAACTGCAGAATGAGGCAAGAGAGTTGCAGAAACAGGCAAGTGAGGTGCAGAAGGAGGCAAGAGAACTGCAGAAAGAGGCAAGAGAGTTGCAGAGATAGGCAAAAGGGGTGCAGAAAGAGGGAGCAGGTGGGCAGACTGAGGCAAGAGAAGTGCATAAAGAGGGAGGAGGGGACGCAAAAAGAGGCAAGAGGGATGCTGAATTTGGAACAGAGCTGCAGAATGAAGCAAGACCAGTGCAGAAAGAACCAACAGAGGTGCAGAAAGAGGCTAGAGGGGTACAGATAGAGACAAGTGAAGTGCAGAACGTAGCAAAAGAGGTACAGAAAGAGGCAAGAGAACTGCAGAAAAAGGCAAGAGAGATGCAGAATGAGTCATGAGAGGTGCACAAAGAGGAAAGAGGGGTACAGAAAGAGGCAAGAGGGGTGCAGAAAGAAGCAACAGAAGTGCAGAAAGAAGCAACAGAGGTGCTGAAAGAGGCAAGAGAGGTGCAGAAACAGGCAAGAGAAGTATAGAAAGAGGCAAGAGAGGTGCAGAAGGAGGCACGAGAACTGCAGAATGAGGCAAGAGAGTTGCAGAAACAGGCAAGTGAGGTGCAGAAGGAGGCAAGAGAACTGCAGAAAGAGGCAAGAGAGTTGCAGAGATAGGCAAAAGGGGTGCAGAAAGAAGGAGCAGGTGGGCAGACTGAGGCAAGAGAGGTGCAGAAAGAGGGAGGAGGGGTGCAGAAAGAGGCAAGTGGGATGCTGAATTTGGAACAGAGGTGCAGAAAGAAGCAAGACCAGTGCAGAAAGAACCAACAGAGGTGCAGAAAGAGGCTAGAGGGGTACAGAAAGAGGCAAGTGAAGTGCAGAATGTAGAAAAAGAGGGTCAGAAAGAGGCAAGAGAACTGCAGAAAAAGGCAAGAGAGGTGCAGAATGAGTCATGAGAGGTGCACAAAGAGGAAAGAGGGGTACAGAAAGAGGCAAGAGGGGTGCAGAAAGAAGCAACAGAAGTGCAGAAAGAAGCAACAGAGGTGCTGAAAGAGGCAAGAGAGGTGCAGAAACAGGCAGGAGAAGTGTAGAAAGAGGCAAGAGAGGTGCAGAAGGAGGCAAGAGAACTGCAGAAAGAGGCAAGAGAGTTGCAGAAACAGGCAAGTGAGGTGCAGAAAAAGGCAAGAGAACTGCAGAAAGAGGGAAGAGAGTTGCTGAAACAGGCAAAAGGGGTGCAGAAAGAGTGAACAGGTGGGCAGACTGAGGCAAGAGTGGTGCAGAATGAGGGAAGAGAGGTGCAGAAAGAGGCAGGAGAAGTATAGAAAAAAGCAAGAGAGGTGCAGAAACAGGCAGGAGAGGTGCAGAAAGAGGGAACAGGGGTGCAGAAAGAGGCAAGAGAGGTGCAGAAAAAGGGAAGAAAGGTGCAGAAAGAGGCAACAGAGGTGCAGAAAGAGGGAAGAGAGGTGCAGAAACAGGGAAGATGAGTGCAAAAAGAGGCAACAGGGGTGCAGAAAAAAGCAAGGGAGGTGCAGAAAGAAGCAAGAGAAGTGCAGAAAGAAGCAACAGAGGTGCAGAAAAAGGCAAGAGAAGTGCATAAAGAAGAAACAGAGGTGCAGAAACAGGCAGAAAAGGTGCAGAAAGAGGGAACAGGGGTGCCAAAAGAGGCAAGGGAGGCTACAGAAAAAGGGAAGAGGGGTGCAGAAAGAGGCAAGATTGGTGCAGAAAGAAGAAAGTGAGGTGCAGAAAGAGGCAACAGAGGTGCAGAAAGAGGCAAGAGAGGTGCAGAAAGAGGCAAGAGAAGTGCAGAAAGAAGCAACAGAGGTGTTGAAGGAAGCAAGAGAACTGCAGAAAGAGACAAGAGAGTTGCAGAAACAGGCAAGGGAGGTACAGAAAGAGGAAAGAGGAGTACAGAAAGAGGCAAGAGGGGTGCAGAAAGAAGTAAGAGAGATGCAGAAAAAAGCAAGAGAAGTGCAGAAAGAACCAACGGAGGTGCAGAAAGAGGCAAGAGGAGTGCAGACAGAGGCAAGAGAAGTGCAGAAAGAAGCAACAGAGATGCAGAAAGAGACAACAGGGGTGCAGAAAGAAGCAAGACAGTTGCAGAAAGAAGCATGAGAAGTGCAGAATGAAGCAACAGGGGTGTAGAAACTGCAGAAAGAGGCAAGAGAGTTGCAGAAACAGGCAAAAGAGGTACCGAAAGAGGGAACAGGGGTGTAGACAGAGGCAGGAGAGGTACAGAAAGAGGCAAGAGGGGTGCAGAAAGAAGTAAGAGAGATGCAGAAAAAAGCAAGAGAAGTGCAGAAAGAACCAACGGAGGTGCAGAAAGAGGCTAGAGGGGTACAGAAAGAGGCACGTGAAGTGCAGAACGAAGCAAAAGAGGCACAGAAAGAGCAAGAGAACTGCAGAAAAAGGCAAGAGAGGGGAAGAATGAGGCTGGAGAGGTGCACAAAGAGGTACGAGGGGTACCGAAAGAGGCAAGAGGGGTACAGAAAAAAGCAAGAGAAGTGCAGAAAGAAGCAACAGAGGTGCTGAAAGAGGCAAGAGTGGTGCAGAAAGATGCAACCGAGGTGCAGAAAGAGGCAAGAGAGGTGCAGAAAGAGGCAAGAGAAGTGCAGAAAGAGGCAACAGAGGTGCAGAAACAGGCAGAAGAGGTGCAGAAAGAGGGAAGAGGGGTGCAGAAAGAGGCAAGAGTGGTGCAGAAAGAAGCAAGTGAGGTGCAGAAAGAGGGAAGAGAGGTGCAGAAAGAGGGAAGAGGAGTGCAGAAAGAAGCAACAGAGGTGTAGAAGGAAGCAAGAGAACTGCAGAAAGAGACAAGAGAGTTGCAGAAACAGGCAAGAGAGGTACATAAAGAGGAAAGAGTGGTACGGAAAGAGGCAACAGGGGTGCAGAAAGAAGCAAGAGAGATGTAGAAAAAAGCAAGAAAGGTGCAGAAAGAGGCAAGAGGGGTGCAGAAAGAGGCAAAAGAAGTGCAGAAAGAAGAAACAGAGATGCAGAAAGAGGCAAGAGAGGTGTAGAAGGAGGCATGAGAAGTGCAGAAAGAGGCAAGAGGGGTGCAGAAAGAGGCAAGAGGGGTGCAGAAAGAAGCAATAGAGGTGCATAAAGAGGCAAGAGAGTTGCAGAAAGAGGCAAGAGAAGTGCAGAATGAAGCAAGAGAAGTGCAGAAAGAAGCAACAAAGGTGCAGAAAGAGGCAGGAGGGGTGCAGAAAGTGACAAGAGAAGTGCAGAAAGAAGCAACAGAAATGCAGGAAGAGGCAAGAGAAGTGTAGAAATATGCAAGACAAGTGCAGAAAGAGGCAAGAGAGGTGCAGAAACAGGCAACAGAGGTGCAGAAAGAGGGGTAGAGGGGTGCAGATAGAGGGAAAATGGGTGCAGAAAGAAGCAAGAGAGGTGCAGAAAGAAGCAAGAGAAGTGCAGAAAGAAGCAATAGCGGTGCAGAAAGAGGCAAGCGAAGTGCAGAACGAAGCAAGAGAAGTGCAGAAAGAAGCAACAGAAATGCAGAAAGAGGCAAGGGGGTACATAAAGAGACAAAAGTAGTGCAGAAAGAAGCAACAGAAATGCAGAAAGAGGCAAGAGAAGTACAGAAAGATGCAAGAGAAGTGCAGAAAGAGGCAAGAGAGGTGCAGAAACAGGCTACACAGGTGCAGAAAGAGGGGGAAGAGGGGTGCAGAAAGAGGGAAGAGGGGTGCAGAAAGAAGCAAGAGAGGTGCAGAAAGAAGCAAGAGAAGTGCAGAAACAAGCAACAGAGGTGCAGAAACAAGCAAGGGAACTGCAGAAAGAAGCAAGTGAGGTGCAGAAAGAGGCAAGAGAGGTGCAGAAAGAAGGGAGGTGCAGAAAGTGGAAGAGATGTGCAGAAAGAGGCAAGAGAGGTGCAGAAAAAGAAAAAAAGGTGCACAAAGAAGCAAGCGAAATTAAGAAAGAGGCAAGAGAGGCACAGAAAGAAGCGAGAGTGGTTTGCACACCATTAGTATCAATTTAACTCCCACATTTAGCAATAAGTAACAGGTGACCGTCCCAAGTTTGCGAAGGGCCTTCCACCATGCTGTAACACTTGTCGCTCCATTTTTGGTAACGTTTGAGCCCATCCCCCTGGGCCCGGCCATTTAGTTTTTTTATTAAGTAAAGGGAAGGAGGCCGAGTGGCCTCCCTCCCGGGCCAATTTTGGCCCTGGGGACCCCATCCCCCGGAGCATGGCCTCACATTGGAGACCATGGGGGGAGCCCCAATGCCCTCACAGTCCCTGCCAGCTCCCCGCCTCCTGCGGTAGCCGACATTGCTTTTGGGCAAAGGGAGCTGTAAACATGCAGCTCCCTTTGCCCAAAAGCAATACTGCTTCGCTTCATGGAAGCAAGAGCAGTTTTCCTGGTTTGAAGTGTTGGCAGCCAATCAGAGTCAAGCTCGCATTCGGGAGGGTTTGCGGATCCACCGTGGTCACCAGATAATATTTTTTAAAATATGAATTTCTCGGAAACTACTGAACGGATTTACACCATTTAAAGCAAAGAGTGCACTCTGGACCAAGAGCTACCTTTCTGCCAAATTTGGTGCAATTTGGTTCAGCAGTTCGGGCTGTAGCTGCGACAAAAGTTTCCTATGGAAATTAACATGGAGAAAACGTGTTTTGAGACCCCCCTTTTTTCTCGCCCCCGCTTGACAAATCACCGCAAAAGTTTCAAGACAGGAGCTGACCTGAGCGAGCCACTCATTTTGAAAATTTCACAAAGATTCATCAAACGGCGCCAAAGATATTGGCAAATCATAAAACACTTTTCCTATGGAAACTTGGTCCTAACTATAACTACCTACTGGTGACCACCAGTAGGTTATATATATATATATATATATATATATATATATATATATATATATATATATATATATATATATATACATAATATATATATATATATATATATATATATATATATATATATATATATATATATATGTATATATATATATGTATATATATTATCTACTGGCGGTCGCCAGTAGATAGTTATAGTTACAACCTATTATCCATAGGAAATCCGCGACATTCTATTTGAAATAACTCTCTTGCCGGTTGACGTATCTTCGCAAAATTTTCAAACTTTATGGCCCGCTCCGGTCCGCTCCTACCCTGAAAGTCTCGGGGGATTCGTCAAGCGGGGGCCGAGAAAAAGGGGGCTCCCAAAACGCGTTTTCCCCATGCAATTTTCCATAGGAAACTTTAGACACGGCTACAGCCCGAACTGCTGAACGGAATTACACCAAATTTGGCAAAGAGGTAGTTCTTGGTTCAGAAAGAACCCTTTTGTTAAATGGTGTAAATCCGTTCAGTAGTTGCTGAGAAAATCAAAAGTAAAAAGATAGTGATATCTAGGGCCGCGGATCCTCCCGAGCACGAGCTGCATGTTAATTGGTTGTCAGCTGGCTGTCAACATTCCGATTCAGGAAATGTTGGCAGCCATTTTGTCCCTCGGTAGAACCGAGGGACAGAAACAAGTGCGCAAAGCGCACAAAGGGGGCAGGGTAGAAACACCCTGACCCCTAGGTTTGCTCAGGGGTCCCACAAGGACCCCCTGGGCAAAAAAAAAAAAAAAAATTGAGGCCATGCCTCGGGGGATGGGGTCCCCGGGGCCAATACAGGCCCGGGGAAGGGGGGCCACGCGGCCCCCTTCCTGTTTTTTTTTAATTTTGAAATTTAAAAAGGGGTAAGCCCTGGGGGATGGGGTCCCCAGGGCCCAAAAACAGAAAAAAGGGAGGGGGCTACACAGCCCCCTTCAGGGACAAAAAAAAAAAAACGATCGGGCCCGCAGGCCCCGCCCCTTCCTTCACCACTCGGCAAACGCGCCCCTGGCGCGTTTGCAGAGGGGAACGACCCCCTTGAATACTGGGGGTCCCTGGGGCCAACTAGCCCACCAGGAACCTCCAGTATGCGCCAGGGGCTGCGTTGCAGGGAGGTGTACAGAGGCCACGCCCCTTTACACCTCTCTGCAACGCAGCTCTGTGGCGCTTTTGGAGGTATATGGTGGGCTAGTTGGACTCCGGGGACCCTCAGGATTCAAGGGGACTTAATCCTCCAACTTAAAACGCGCCACGGGGCGCGTTTGCACAGTGGTGAAGGGAGGGGGCGGGGCTTCAGGTGACATGTGTGCAAACAGGCCCCGTGGCGCGTTTTAAGATGGGGAATTAAATCCCTTCAATCCTGAGGGTCCCTGGGGGCCAACTAGCCCAACAGGTACATCCAGAAAGCGCCACAGAGCTGCGTTGCAGAGAGGTGTAAAAGGGGTGTGGCCTCTCTACACATCTCTGCAACGCAGCCTCTGGCGCATATTGGAGGTTTCTGGTGGGCTAGTTGGCCCCTAGGGACCCTCAGGATTCAAGGGGACTTAATCCCCCAACTTAAAACGCGCCACGGGGCGCGTTTGCACAGATGTCACCTCAGGCCCCGCCCCTCCCTTCACCATTGTGCAAATATTCTTCTAAAATCATCCGAAATACGAATTCCGATTTACTCACCTGTTATAAGGAGAGACCTCAGTGCTGCATCTTTCTGCCCAGTACTGGTCCTGAAAAGTAATTTTAACCGTACTTACCAGTAACTTGAATTTCCTTCCATAGGATATCATTGCCTGCTTTTTGCTGAAAAAGTTTCTAAGTGTTGATTTTTGAAACATACAAATATTCCTCTAAAATCAGCCGAAATACAAATTCCGATTTACTCACCTGTTATCAGGAGAGACCTCAGTGCTGCATCTTTCAGCCCAGTACTAATCCTGAAAAGTAATTTTAACCGTACTTACCAGTAACTTGAATTTCCTTCCATAGGATATCATTGCCTGCTTTTTGTTGAAAAAGTTTCTAAGTGTTGATTTTTGAAACATACAAATATTCCTCTAAAATCAGCCGAAATACGAATTCCGATTTACTCACCTGTTATCAGGAGAGACCTCAGTGCTGCATCTTTCAGCCCAGTACTGATCCTCAAAAGTAATTTTAACCGTACTTACCAGTAACTTGAATTTCCTACATACGCTAACATTGACTGGTTTCACTTGGAAATTCTTCTAAGTGTGGAGTTTTGGAACTTTATAATATTCCTCTAAAATCAACCAAAGTACGAATACCAATTTACTCACCTGTTATCAGGAGAGAACCCAGTGCTGCATCTTTTAGCCCAGCACTGACCCTGAAAAGTAATTTTAACCGTACTTACCAGTAACTTATATTTTCTTCCATAGGAATCCATTGTCTGCTTTTCAGCAGAAAAGTTTCAAAGTGTCGATTTTCACAAACTACAAATATTCCTAAAAAATCGCCTGTATGACTTAAACGCATTCTTTCAACTGTTTACAGGAGATGCACCAGTGCTTAATCCAGGATCCAACACTGAGTAAGAAAAAGTAACGATAACAGTTTTTACCTGCTAAGTGAATTTTCTTCCATAGGATAACATTGGTGATTCTATGAGAAAAATTTTCTAAGTGTCAACTTTTAAAATACAATAATATTCCTTAAAAATCACGACTGTAACCAAAACGCTTTTACTCATCTGTTTACAGGAGATGTACCAGGACTGCATCTAGGATCCAGTCCTTTGGTTAGAAAAGTAATCCATAAAGTAACTAATTGCATTTAACTAGAAATTCACATTGAGCTGAATGTTGCATTGTGTTTGAAAATGTGTTGCCCATTGCAACAACTGTAACTACTGTACTTAAAAGTCTATTGCCTATGTGCAAAGTATTTAAACTAAAGTAATTCATTCTGAGAAAGTATTTTTGTAATGTAATGTATAATGTAATTACAATGTAATTTTAAAAATAAAATATGTAAAAAAAAATTGTTTCTAAAAATGTAGTAAATCAGTATTAAAAAAATGTATATAACAATTAATACATTTAAAAATTGTCATTTACAAAACCTTTGAAATTCACTGAAAAACCGTAGGTTTCAGGCACGTTATAGTTACAAATTAGCATTTTAAAAACCTTTGAAATTCACTGAAAAACCATAGGTTTCAGGGACGTTATAGTTACAAATTAGCATTTAAAAAACCTTTGAAATTCACTGAAAAAACCATAGGTTTTAGGGACAGTTATAGTTAGTTGGACATTGCACTCGTACAAAACCCGTGAAATTCCCCGTTATAGTTAGTCCAGCTAACTATAACTCGCGCCCCGCAATGCACTGCTGATGACGTCACATATTACATCACTCATGACATGGTCAGTGATATCACTGATGACATCACTGATGACATCTCAAATGACATCACTGATGACATCATCCACGTGATAATCTCATGCACCTCCTCACACCCTAATATAACCTTTGATACACCCACTCTAAATTACAGACTGCCATTCGCAAAACCATAGACACTCCAACACCAATAACTACATACCCACTCACTGATTCTTAGGTCTACGCACACATCCACTCACTCACCCGTACAGTCACTCATACTTACGGTCACTCAGTACAGGACTATTATATGCACTCATACTCCTTTATAGACACTCAAACACCGCCACTCATCCATAGAGGTACTCACACACCTAGTCAGTCATGCAAATAATTAAACACACTACCATTTACTCACCTATACAGTTATACACACACCAGCTCACTTACTCATACAAATACTAGCACATTCTTACGCTCTTATACAATCACTGATACAAGCACACACTCATCCATACAGCCACTATCACAATCACTCACTCTCGCTTATAGCTATTTATATACTCCAACACACATATATACTGCCTTTCACATATGTAGTTACTCACACATGTACCACTGGGACATACATTCACTCACTAACACACTCTTACACACACTTACCCACCCATACAGTCTATCACAGATGCACTCTTGAAACCATCCACCCAGTGAATCACCCACTCACACATCTATGCACAGAGTCGCACACACCCCTCCCACACAAACACTCAGGCACCCATACAGATACTCAGACAAGCATTCAATAACTCATATAGACACTCATGTAGCTATTCACAAACACATGCAGCCACTTACACAGCAACAGACAGACGGATACAGACATTCACCCAGTTTAGTCACTAACCCATGCATTCAGTAAGGTACGTTAAATTACTCACTTATACAGTCAGTCACGCACGTACTAAATCATCCATACAGACACTTACACACCCACTCATTCTTCAATACGTCTTTTCCTATATATATTAAAAATATTTAAACTTTACAAAAACACACAGTCACTGGATGATGTCATCAGTGATGTCATTTGAGATGTCATCAGTGATGTCATCAGTGATGTCACTGACCATGTCATGAGTGATGTAATATGTGACGTCATCAGCAGTGCATTGCGGGGCGCGAGTTATAGTTAGCTGGACTAACTATAACGGGGGAATTTCACGGGTTTTGTACGAGTGCAATGTCCAACTAACTATAACTGTCCCTAAAACCTATGGTTTTTTCAGTGAATTTCAAAGGTTTTTTAAATGCTAATTTGTAACTATAACGTCCCTGAAACCTATGGTTTTTTCAGTGAATATATATATATATATATATATATATATATACATATAAAGAAAGTTACCCGGCAAGTACCAGCTCCACTCCTCTCGGGGTCGGTGCGAGTTCCGGGTGCCGGGACCCGGCTTGAAATTATTCGGAAATCCCGTGGGCAGGTTTGCGCACAAAGAAAAGGACTCGCACACCAGGGTTTGTGTTAGCAAAAAGGTTGTTATTGGCGACGCGTTTCGACCAGAACGGTCTTTTTCACAAGCCAGTTTTGCAATTACAGATCCACCATTTTATCGTGTATTTACAGAAAATAGAAAAAGGACCAAAACGTCATTCATTCATCAGTGGAGCTAGAAGACAGACTTATACATGTTATACAAATAAGTCCAAACAATGCTCAAGAAGTAAAACATGCATGTTTCATGTTCTAAATTAGATCAATTACAAAAGCAAAATCATTATTTGATTTATGTCCATTTTAGGAACACAAAATGTTACTTCACCATGTGAATACAATCCTGGCCTAGTGGCCTATTATATGGCTATGGTATACTGATCCATAATATGGTCCTTCAATATTCAGTGACATCAGGCCAACCTGCCACTACTGTATCAGGATGTCCTGTGTGTATTCCAAAAGTACTACCCTAAATTTTAAAGAAACTCAAAAAGTGAGGGGGGTTATATACAAGGGTGCCTCATTACAAAAACAGTGATTGGTGGGTGAATGGTGCAAAATTAATAAATAAAACACAACAGGGGAGAGCAAGGGATAAGCAGTTTCTACTAGTGTCCTACCGATTAGCCACAAATTGCCATTATACATGGTCCCATACCCTCATAGGTTTATTTGATTAGTTGTAGTAAGTATATTTGAGAACAGAAATACTGCTATCTAAAAGAATCAATTGATTAAGGAATAAATCAGGTCAGTAAGATAAGTGTTGCATTACATGTGTAAGGGGAAGGTCAAATACAGGTTGCGCTTCGTGTGAAGTTTCCAACCTGCTAATGCTGTGTCAAGGCAGAGAGCCCTCCACTCAGCCACAGCATATACAGAGAAATCGGGGATCACATTGAAAGCAAATAAAGTCAATAAGTCAGTGGGGGTACTCATCCAATATGGACGAACAACTCTTCATCTTCGTTCAGCCCAAAAGGGCTCTTGGTTTCGAGGAGGATAATGTACTGTGATTCCAAGATTCTCAGTTGTTTTTCACGGTCACCCCTCTGGGGCTTGCCAGCACCCTGTCAATACCAAAGAACGAAAAACCGTTAACATCTTTGTTATGATGTTTCAACCAATGTCGTGCAGTAGAATAGCTTAAATCCACATTCTTGATCGCTCTAATATGTTCAAGGATGCGCTTCTTCATAGGGAAGATAGTGCTCCCTATGTACATCTTCGCACATGGACACAGTATTGCATATACACAGAAATCTGTATTACAATTCATAAATTTCGTAATGGTTGCTGTTTTACCTGTTGGTAGTGGATACATTTTCCTGTTCTTACTAGTGCCACATGCTTTATATTTGCCACACTTAAAAAAGCCTTTCTGTTTCTGTATCCAAGTTTGCTGTTTTGTGGCCCCCAAATAACTCTTGACAAGCATGTCTTTAAGAGAACGTGCTTTTCTATATTTAACCTGCGGTTGTATGCTCACCAGTGATCCTATGATTGGGTCATTCTTGAGTATGTGCCAGTGCTTTTTAAGAGTTTCCCGTACTGTCCTGGCCTTGACACTAAATGTTGTAATCATTCTGACGTTGTTGTTATTCTCCTTTTTCTCTGGTCTTTTTTATCAATAATGCCGCCCTATCCTTGGCTGCTGCTTTTGCTTTAGCGATCAATAGAACTTTCTCAGGATACCCTCTTGCTCTGAATCTTTTCATCATGAGGTTCTGTTCCTTCTCAAAGGCTAGCTGGGAGTTACAGTTACGTTTAGCCCTTAGTAGTTCCCCATACGGGATGCTCCACTTTAATTTTGGAGGATGGTGGCTCTTGGCGTGTAACACACTGTTACCTGCAGTTGGTTTCCTATATAGGTCAGTTGCAATGGTACCCTCACTAATCTTAACATGTACATCCAAGAAATCCATCTCACTCTGATCACACCTGTGTGTGAAACGGAGGTTAACATCATTGGTATCTAAAATTCTGAACAATTTATACAAATCTGCTTTCGATCCGCCCCAGATCATAAAAATATCATCTATGAACCGTGTGTAGAAAACAATGTGTCTTGTCAAGAATTCATTTGCATCTGTCCATACCAGTTGTTCCTCCCACCATCCCATCATCATACAAGCAAAACTTTGCGCGAAGCAACTTCCCATGGCAGTCCCGACCTCTTGTTTAAACCATTTGTCTTCAAAGAGAAAGTAATTATTGCCAAGACAAAACGTTAGCATATCAAGTAACATTTGAGTTTGATCATACAGAAAGATGGATCTATCCCTAAAGAAGTATTTACAGGCATGGACCCCATCCGAGTGTTTTATGCAAGTATATAGGGATACCACATCAATTGTAACCAACCAATAGTTCTCATTCCACGCAATTCCCTCAATTTTGTTAATAAAATCTGTGCTGTCTCTACAATATGATGGAAGATTGAGGACATATGGGAAAAGGAAGTTATCTAAGAAAATAGATGTGTTTTCAAGAAGACTACCGTTGGCAGACACTATAGGTCTGCCCGGGGAGTTGATGTTATCTTTGTGGACCTTTGGCAGCATGTAAAAACATGGTGCCACTAGGTGTTTAGTGTAGAGGAATCTATATTCTGATTCCCCTAGTAATTCCTTGTTCTTCCAGTGTCTTAATTTGTCCTAGTATGTGTTCATTGCCAAGGTATATTCATCCTTGTTCGCTCTTACATAGTTACCAGAAAGTATCAGTTGTCTGTTTGCCTCTTGCTTGTATAAATTGATATCCCAAAGGACCACATTCCCGCCCTTATCTGAAGGTTTGATTACAAACCTGGGATCATTGTTCAGTGTGCTGAGTGCCAATCTCTGGTCTGGGGTCAGGTTGTGTGCATGTTTACTTTTGCTTTTATCCCAAATATGCATGAGGTCTCTAACTACAACCTCGTGAAATGTGTCCAAGTCATCATGTGGTGTATTGGGATTAAAAGTAGATTTTGGCCTGAATGTAGTGGGAGTGGTTCCGCCTATTTCCAGACCCATTTGTTCCAATAAATTTCGTTCACTCGACCAATCGGTCCACTCACCAGCCAACTCGTTTTGGTCCTTTTTCTATTTTCTGTAAATACACGATAAAATGGTGGATCTGTAATTGCAAAACTGGCTTGTGAAAAAGACCGTTCTGGTCGAAACGCGTCGCCAATAACAACCTTTTTGCTAACACAAACCCTGGTGTGCGAGTCCTTTTCTTTGTGCGCAAACCTGCCCACGGGATTTCCGAATAATATATATATATATATATACACCAGAGATTTCGACAGACTCATAGAATCTGTATGTCCTGAGATAGTCTGGTCTGTTTTCAATTTTTATCTAGGTGACAATTTACAAAGATTTAGAGTTTCTTGAGTGAAGATTAATAGCATATCATTACCATTAATACATCTGCATAATTAAAATGTACATTTACCCGAAGGTTAGTGCTAAAGTGCTAAAAGTTTTAATTGCCAGATGCACTAAATATTGGAATACTAAGTGTTCACTAGAGATACTGTGCAAATGATGTAATAGAATGAGGGCCAGATGTATGACCATTCACTTTAGCGAGTCGCAAATTGTGTCAAATTGGGACTCGCAATTTGCGGCTCATTAAAGTGAATGTACAACAGTGTCTCAGACACTGTTTGTGATTCCCAATGGGGTCACAAATTGCATGCCTTATCAATATTCGTGAGGCAAGCACAATTTGCGACCCCACTGGGAATGGCTAGCACTCCCAGGGATGGTGGCCTGCTGGGGTCAGCAGACCACCATGTCTGTGACTGCTTTTTAAATAAAGTAGTTTTTTTTAAAAATGCATCCCGTTTTCCTTAAAGGAAAACGGGATGCATTTAAAAAAGAAAAATTTTACTTTTCAGTTTCCTTTTTTAAGGGCAGGCAGTGGTCCCTGGGACCACTGCCTGCTCTTAAAATTATTTTTGCTCACAATCACAAAGGGGAAGGGGAAGGGGTCCCTGGGGACCCCTGCCTCTTTGCGAGTGGTTTACCACCTACTTGAAGTAGGTGGTAAACTGCGAGCATTTTCTAGCCGCAAATGCGGTCGCAAAACAATAGTACATGGCATTGAGACTCGCTATTAGGAAGGGACACCCCTTCCTAATAGCGAGAGTCGCAAATGCTATTTTGCGAGTCAGTGACTCGCAAAATAGCGTTTGTACATGCCAGGACCCTTTTTTGCGGTCGCAAACGGGCCGATCTCCAGTTTGCGAGCGCAAAAAAGGGTCTTACATCTGGCCCCAAATTTCTAAATTGTGAGGATGCATCCTCACAATTGTGAGGATGCATCCAAATAATAAACTCATGTCAACCCATGTTACAGTATCTGCAATTGCCTAGCAGCCTCCCCTTTATCCCTGCAGATTATTAGAGTTTTTGCTGTACAGTGGGAGAGGAGGTAACATTGCAGTTTCTACTCAGCTCTCTAGAAGCGACAGAGCACAATCACAATTAGTTGCTAACACTACTCAGAGGACCTGAAGTTAAGATACCAAGCAACGGAGTATCTTCAACAGTTATGTCCCTTTAAGCTATTAAATAGTTTATGTGGTTGTTTTGAGTGTAAAGGCTGATCAATTGGTAGTCCCCTGCGATAGCTGAATAGAGTTGGCAATCCACTGTTTGCTGCATAGCCCCATTTTTAGTATCCAAGCATTTTACAGTGAGGCAGAGGCTTTCGGGGGTCTTGGAGCAATGACTGGGGTCCTGAATCTTTTATCTGCTCTGTCCAGGAATTTTATTATGCTAGCAATTGCTTGAGGTTAAGCTTAATTCAAGAGAAATTTAACAGCGGCCGGTATTGACTGTGTCCCTTGTTTAATTATTAGGTGGCAGAGCAGTCTTCTACGCGCATCTAATAAGATGGGACATATACAGATCAAGTGAACTAGTCATTCCTGGAGCAGGCTGCATAAGCGGTACATATTGGTATTGGGTTAGCACACCTAGGGGGGCAGAAGATCCAATGATGAGTAGCAGCCCATCTGGAGTTGGCAAAACTTCACTTTATAGGACACTGAGAATGTTTTAGTCATGTATTTTTGGACCCCCCTGTTACTGTAGCTCTCGATGACCAAATTCACATGCTTTTTTTTCCTGAAAGTTCGACGGTCAGTTAAGAAGGATTTCATATGTACCTCTTTGTTTAGAGCTGCTTTAAACTGCTGATGAGGCAGATAAAGCTTCTGTTCCTTTAAGCTAGAAGGCATCCTTAAGAGCATTTGACCAAGCGTTTGGTGTCTGAGACTATATGCGAGTGTAGCTTCTAGCCAAATGAGATTTTTCAAAGATCCTTTTTTGGCGACCCATGCTGAGTGCATGTATTTCAGAAGACTGGCTCTCTGCATGAGGAGTTGGTCACTCAGCTTAAAATCCATCCTGATCTGAGATGGTGAGGAGTTATGTGGGAGTTTAAACAGTGACCTGAAAACAGCACTCTGGACATTGTTAAAATAAATGCCAAGCTTGCCTGGGAATGCTTCTGCACCATAAACCAGAGTCTGGATCAGTTTAGCATCGATTATTTTAAGCAATGGTTCGAGAGTGGGCTGTTTTATGCTCTTGGATATGGTTTTAAAGGCAAATTGTAGTGAGGAAGATTTGGGTTTTAATTAGCTAAGATGCATTATGTTACCTCCATTGTCATCCAACCAGCACCTCAAGTATTTGTATTTATTTGAGACAGTCAGATGATGATTGTTTAGAAAACAGGTGCCATTTTTTTCTTCTTTGTCCTGCCAAATATCATAACATTTGTGTTTTTCATAGATTATTTTCACTCCATTTGAGCTGCAATGGTTGTATAAAACAGTGATCAGCTTTTGTAGCCACATCAGCGTTTGGCTAAAAAAGACAACATTGTCTTTGAAGATGAAAGAAGTGATATGTTGGTTTGCCAGTTTTGGCGCATGGCTAATTGCTGAATTCAACGCTGCTACCAAATCACACATCAGCAGGTTAAAAAGAGCTAATACACAACCTTGTTTAACGACTTGTGCGGTGTTTATCTTATTAGAGCCTACTGTGTTGTTTCCCAGTTTGACTCTGGCCCTTGTGTCAGAGTAAAGCAGCTGGATGCCGTAAAGTAGTGCCTCTGGAATTTGCCAGGCATTGAGTTTGGACCAAAGATGTTGGTGGGTGCTGTGGTCAAAGGCCTTGCTGTAGTCCATAAAAGAGCAATATAATGACTTGTCCCTTCTTATCTGGTTTGTGACAAGCATCCTTATGGCCACTAGATTGTCAGTGGTGCTTGTAAAAGGTCTAAAGCCAGTTTGATTGAAAGATATCAGATTTTTTTAGCTTACCCATGTTTCTAAGTCCTCCAGTAACAGTGATGCAAAATATTTAGCCTCAACATCAAGGAGGCGATAGCTATCTGGTAGTGCCACTGGGCCCTTTTGTATATGGGATGTAGAATCGAGTCTTGCCACAATGAAGGAATGGAATTTGCAGTTAGACATATTTTAAACAGATTTTCAGGGAGATAGACCAAAACTCAGAATCTTGTTTATAACTGACGCTGGGATCCCATTTGGGCCTGGAGCTCCATCGCCTCTACTTTTCTGAATCAGGTTTGCTATTCTTGTGGCTATGCAAGTTGTCATGTATTGACCGAGTTGTTCTTCTGATGTCTCGGACTTTCCTTGTGCAAGGTTTTACCTGCTGAGGCTGGGGTTTTGATTAGAGTGTTTTGTTGATCCAATATACAAAGAGTCAATATGTGCAATCAAATTTTCGGGGCTGACATTATTCCCATTTATGTTACCCCCTTTTTCCCCTCATTCCTGTTTCTAGCCCCCTACTAAGATGGTTACTCATGATCCAAAAGTCCTTGGTATTTTTATTTCGTCCAGACAGAATGAGTTTTTTTTAATCAAGAATGGTGGCTTTAAAAAGAGCCCTTTTTATTGTTAAATACATTATTTCCCTGTAATTTCTATTCTTTTTAGTTTACTCAAAATAAGAAAAAATGGCATTAAAATGTGTTCTAAATGAATAGAAATAAAATTACTTCTTGCAGTGGACTTGCTGTACAGCCACTTGCTTGTCACGAGCTGCACCATTCTGCTCTTCTATAGAAATAATTTTACAACACTTAGGTCAGTACAGCTTAATTTTTTCAAATTAAGGGTTCATCTCCATTTATATGGCAAGGGCTTTTGTTGGTAAAGAGTTGTTGTACTGTAGAGTTCGGAGTCGAGCAAAAGATGTTGAGAATCCTTCATCATCCTGCTGTCTTCATTTTGAAATATGTATGTGCCTGCTGGAATGATGAATGTGAGGTGATTCATCATTCCCGAAGTACCAAAGAAGTACTTCTTACATGTACCCCTGCAGAACTCCTTCTGACAGGAATAGCAAGTCACCAGTTTTGCAAGCACGTTATTTTCTCCAAGTGGAATAGAAAAGAATTGCCAAACTGTGGACTCCTGAGAGGTCATGGGCTGCTCCTCCTCAGCCTGAGGATCTTCAGGTAGTCTCTGCTATCCTCTAGATGCCATCTTTTTCTAATTTTAGAGTTGTAAACCACCAGAAAAAAAATGCAAAAGGAAGGCAGGAGAGTGCACAAGCTGTTATGTGGTTATATAGGCCTCGTACAAAGGACACCACCTTTAAAGTTAACATCCTTCTTAAACGGTGATTATTCACACACATTTGCATGCATGTACATATAGGATAATATTGTCTGAAAGGGATTTGCTTACATTTACACTTCTCTGTAGGCATATTATCAGATCCTTGAACATTCTGTACCAGGCTTACGTTCACTGTGCAAAATGTTGGTGTTTGCTGTTGTCCGCTCAGCGACAGCCCTGCAAGGGTAGAATCAATAATGATGGCCTGGCTAGAACTCCAAATGGCAACATGGGTAAAGTTTATTTTATAAACAACACCAATCCTTTGATTAGACAGAGGAGCATTTTGCTGTCACTGACAATGTCAGCCCAGCTGAATCCTGTTTACTTTCCTGAGAAGGACAATGGCCTGCTCTGCACAAGAACGGGCTCCTAGATGAAACATACCCACAGGTAACTTGGGAGTTAGATCACCCTAGGGTATTCTTGCAGATTTGCACCCCCTAAGCCCAATAGGTTAGCAATCCCTATGTAGGAGAATAGATATGGTTATACTAGTATGCTTATAATCAATGAAACAGTACGATGGTGGAATTTTTCATTTTCTTTACCATTCTAGTAATGCTGATTACTCTGTTCTGTTTCCTTCTATTAATCATTGCATTGCACATATTTTACACAAGAGTCATAGTGCTTCAATAAATGACTGAAATGCCAGTTTTGGTATTTCTTCTGTCTCCCTTTGGGCATGCATGAGTAACTAATGAAAGGGACTGATCTTTTTCCACGATTTCATTGGTGAGTCAGAGTTGTCATGTTATGAGGGTGCACATACCCTCCACTGCTTTGTAAGGTTTAGAGGTCCAGATGGTGCACTGTGACCTAGCCACGCCTAAGGTCAACATATTCTGATGGTGTGCATGGACTCAGTCTCACCCTGTTTTGACATTTATGCTGTCCAAACGCACAGTTTTGCTGATATAGTATGAACCATATGACATGGTGCTACCAACGTTCTAGCTTGGGTACTTATTTAATGAGTCTCCCGAGTCATTTTTCCTTTGTGTGCCCAAAGACCCTATACAGCAATTTACCAGAGATGCCTGTGATGTTAGGGAATAAATCCTCCTCAGCTAAGTAGGGAACCCCTACTTCTGTGTGTATTTTGTTCAAGCTTGAATCTTCAAAAGGATCACCACACAGAGGTACCTTCTCTGAATTCCTGATCTTCACATGGCTAATCCAGCACAAGTGATTTTGCCACTAAATTGCAGACATGCACAAACACAAATGTTATTACACCATGGGCCCACCCTGACGGGTGGGGATATTACCTTTGTGGTAGATGCCCACAATGCGTATAGAACAGAGGTATTCTACTCATGGATAACATTCCCAGAAGCAAATGCTAACGCAGGGAATTTTCACACATACACTGAAGCACAAGTACCAAACAACTGTAGACCATGTGAGTATTTAGAAATCCCATTGACACATCAGGAAGACATGAATTGGTTCCTAGGTTCCCTACCACATACAAAAGAAAATGTGAGACTAGGTCCCCTCAGTAATGAGGGAGTAACATGCCCAGTCCTAGCCGGTTACACACCTTATCCAGATATATGAAACCTGACAGCTCCATAGCTACGTGTACTATACACAGGCATAGTTACATTATATCAACGACTAATACAGTTCATTATGCAAAACATTACAGCAACCTCAGCAAGGGCTGTTCAAGCTGCTCAACCACAATTGGCAATGCATGGAATTAGTGCGGTAAGTATTAATGCAATAATGGCTAAAGTTACCGTCAGGCGGGATGAAAATCTGTTTTGGATTGCACAAAAAACAAATCAGCTTGAATCAGTGTTTCCCCATACGGGACCCCACGAAAAACACAGAATTCTCACAATGTGCTGTGAATGGATATTTTTGATATATTATATGTTTATTTAAAAGTGACAATATTTTTATTTTTGATATAAGTAAAAATCAATATTTTTAACAATGATATTTGTGGTCTTGATAATTGTGTATAAGTATAGGAAATCGATATGTTTGTTAACAATATTTATTTTCTGATATTTTTGTGTTTGTGTATGCATCAATATTATGACCTAATCATTACAGGAGGTCTTTTGAAACCCCAACCATTTGCACCTGCAGCAGGCAACCATTAGAATACAACTTCAAGTATGGAGCACAGATTGTTTACGCATTGCGCTGTACTGGGTCTTTTACATGTTGCATTTTTATGTAGCCACAACCCCCCACCACTCCCATTTACAGATGGTGTGTTATGGCTGTGGGTAGTACTAGGAATAGAAAGAACTGTTTTGTGGCGAGGCGGGGATGGCATTGGAAATAAGAATAGGAGCTAGGTTGCATTGGGTTGAGCTTTAGGTTCGGAATGAGAAGGAGGATTTGGGTGTGTTAAGTTGACGGTGTGAAGAGGACTAGAATTGAAATCTGAGGTGTGTTGTATGGGTGTGTAAAGTTGAAAATCCTGTAGATTTGCATCTTGGGGTTTCTGTTTTAAATTATTCTTACTGTCGAATGAATATGCAGGACTAAGTCCATCTGTTGATGCCTTCCCCCACCGCTCTCCAATGGCAAATTCATGCAAAGGGCCCTGGTCCCACCCCCCCAGTCTCTCTGGCTCTGGTCTTGCTGAGGGTCCATCCCATAGCCCCACATTCTCTATTGGTTCTTCTTCTGATGAACGCCACACCCTCACACACAAGCAGCCTCACTAATGGTTCTTGTTCTGATCAATGTCACACCTTCACTCAGGCAGGAGAGTGTCGGTCCCACTGCAGCCTACACTTTCCTGCCTGGTCCTGCTTTCAATGCTTGCTGCTCACCCCATGTCCATTCCCACACTCCCATCAAAGAAAATCCTGAGCAGCCTTCCTTGTTTGAAAAGTGGGATTCAGCAAATGGAATGAACAGGAGGAAATCACCAAATTATGATTTACCTGTGCATAATGTTCCTGAGTGCATTACATCCTGGAGTGGGAAACTGTGATTTGGCTATTTGATGATTTCCTTTTCCAAGATGTCGACTAGTTGGACATAAGGATAAAATTGTCATTGTGACATTTTTTAGCTTCATTTTACACTGGATATACAAGATATGGGATGTGGAGAAAGTCAATATGCTTTCTAAAAGCTGAAAAATTCCTGATTTTGCATTTGTATTAAGGTGAAATACAATTCCTCACACTCCTCATGCCCCTAGTGTACTGGTGTTATGATGGGAGTAGAATGTGGATCAGAAGTCAGGATTGCTGTTAAAGGGAATTGGCATTATGGAGGGGATGGACTTAGGATGAACTACTTTTTTTTTCTTTGAAAGAGTATTGAAGTCGTAGAAAAATGGTATGGTTGAACTGATGCTGTTGTTTTTTTACTTTACCCACTGGGACACTGCTAAGCAGGCACCAGTGCATTTGTTCTCACCCCAAAAATATGTCAAAATTGGCTGCACTCTTGATTGGCATATTTAATTTACATAAAAGACCCAGATATATGGTACAAAGGTGTACCCAGGGCCTGTAAGTTAAATGCCACTAGTGGATTGTAGCACATATTATGCCACCACTAATGTAACCATGAAAGTATGTCTCCAGGCCTCTCACTGCAGCCTGGAAATCAGTTTGAAAACTGTCAATTTGACTTGGCAAATAAAACTTTTGCCAGGTCTAAACTTTCAATTGTAATACTTATAAGTGGCCCTATATGCACACAGGGCAGGGTGCATGGCATTTTAAAATTAGGACATATGTACTTATGTTTTAAAAGTTTAGGACATATGTACTTATGTTTTAAAAGTCCTGGCAGTGAAAAATCTCAAAAGTTATTGTTCACTGTGGGAAGGCTGTCTCTACCGTAGGAAAACACTGGGTTACATTATAACACCTAATAACGCTCTTTTAATGGTAATTTAAAATCCAACTTAATTGTCAAGTTTGATTTTACATTGGTATTTTGAGAGTGACACTTTTAAGCATTTTCCTGCCTGTGACAAATATGCCTTTCTGCCAGTGTCCAGTTCCACCTGACTGTTAATGGCTTCCCTATTGTGAAATGGGCATTGCTCCCAGAGAGTGGACAAAGTGTTCGAGAGTGCCTATCCTGTCACAGGCATATGTATCTCACACCTGTTTCTGCCCCGTCAACTGTCCTGCTAGACAGTCAGGCACCAATCCTAGTGCAGAAGAGTCTGTTCCAAAAAAACTATTTTGACGGACAACAAGGGAAGGATTGCCCCTTATCATAGGTGCAATTCTGGGTAGACAGAGAGAGCTCTGCACAGGGCAAGACAAGTACTGCCATGTTGGTGTTAGGTAGAGATGTGCACTCTGGGATAGTTAACAGTAAAACTCACAGGAAGTGCTGCTAAATTGGGTAGTGTCACCACTGGGAGCTTTTACCCCATTGGTTAGGGAGTGCCCAAGAGGTTTCCCCAAGCATAGGCTGGTACAAGGCATAAATGTGGCACCCCCAGTGCCCTTTTCAGAACACCTCTGGACCCATGGAACACAAAATAAGGACTGCATCTTCCCTTGTGACCTGTGAGGAGACCCCTTAAGGGCTGAATCTGATCCCACTTGTACCAATGACAGAGAAGTGGACTCCAAGGGTCAAGTGGCTGACGTTCGTTAAGCAACAGTGATGCAAAACCTGCAAGAAGGTCACTTTCCTAAAAAGCACAGTTGAACAGTTCCAACTGGACATGCGCTGGACCCTTCTGGTGGCTTCTACTGGAGAGAGTCCTGACTCCAAAGTGGCACCTATAAGGTCCTGGGTCCTTAGATAAGTGTCAGAGTGTACTCCTCCTACCTAACCCTAAAAGCTGAGACTTAGAAACTTTTTCAAGGATTTTTACCTGGAGAACTGACAGAAGTGAACCAACCTGCCAAGTTAATCTGACAAAGGTGCATTGTCAATGGGCTACAGATTTAGGTTGCTCCCACACTGAGCTTTTCCTGAGAAGCAAATCTGTTTCACTGGGACATCGCAGAGATGGTATCTGACATTGTGAAGCCCTGTGCAGCTCCAGCCAGCAATCTTGTCCAGCTGGAGGATTCCAAGCTCAGAAAAAGTGACTAAGGGCCCGATTTAGATCCCGGCGGGTTACTCAGTTACAACAGTGGTGGCTATCCTTTTTGCTGAAATATAAATAACATTATATCCCATGGGATTTATATTTTGGCGGACAGGATATCCATCATCGTTTTGATGGTGTAACTCGTCCGCCAAGATCTAAATCATGCCCTAAGTCTGAAGTCAGAAAATCTTCACCTGGTGAAGGCAACAAAAGTATCCGGCCAGCGAGGCACCTTCCTTGGGAGCAAATTTTGAATTTATCCTGCTCGGAGCTTTACAGCCAAAAGTCACAACTTCACTGAGACTTTGTCCGATGGCTATCTGGCCTTGTGGAACCCATCTCGGCCACAGCCTACTGCCTTTCCCAGCTGAGGATTTTTTACTTCCATTTCGGAGACAAAGGATTTTTGATTTCCCTTTCGGAGGCTAAGTCAGATGTTAAAACTTCCAACTGGGATGAACCTGGTCTCGGTATCTGACTCACACTCCATTGTAGTGAGTCTTAAACCTTACCCTTCTCCCGGTCTAGTGTGACCAGGTGCTTTGCACTTTGTGGTGCTTTTTGTATTGAATACTTTAAAAAGCCATATCCCTCATTCTACTTATTGGATTTTTGAAATTTTGGTGTCATTTTGTTCATTAAAATGTTCTCTATATTTAGACATTTTAGTGTTTTGTTTTTGAGTTTTTAACTGTTTTGATACTTCTAAATGCTTTACACATTTTCTCAAGTTTAGCTTGCCTGGCTGCTCTGTGCCATAGCCACCAGGGTGAGAGCTCAGGTTTAAATTAATGAAAACTTTACTGGATCTACGAAGGAGACTGACTCCACTAATAATACACGTTTTCACAGAAGTCTATTGTTATGTTTTTTTAAGTTATCCTTTTTGAGTTGAATAATATGTAACACTTACATTTTGAATAAGAACATGCAATCCAGGAGAATGTGTTGAGTATTGCATTCACTCTAAACTCCCTCAAAGACATTGGGATGCATTAAATTGCATTGCGTGATCTGAATCAGAAAAAAACAAGATTTTCCAGGTCGCTAAATTACAAAATATCTGTATATTCAAATAAGAAAATCAATAATGTTAAATAACAAATTCTAAAAGGGAATGTTATATCAAAAGAATATTTATTTCTACTCATACATGAAAAAAATATCACACATAAAAATCATGAATTTCACATGTATAACTAATTCACATCATTAAAAACGTTTATATAAATTCATATACATATTGTTGCAAAACATTTCAGAAGACACTTTAAAAAACAAAAGAACAAACTGTCTATGCGGCGTTTCGGTGTACAGGTGTTTCGTCACCTTCTTCAGGACAATAGTTCATTGATAAAAAACAATCTAAACAGACAATATAAAAAAACTTATGTTAAAAAACCGAGTTAAAATACAATTTTATCAAAAGCATTCCCTTTTTTTACAAGTATATTATTTTAGCGTCATGGAAAGCGGTTTCTATTAGGACAAATTATCTTGATTCACGGAAATTCAAAGTGTCTGGTAATGAATTCTAGTTGGATAAGTTTTAGCTATATCACTTCATAATATCGCCTTCTCTTATGCAGTAAGCTATACTAATTGGCCGATCATCATTATCAATTTGAATTGTGGGAAAGCTTCACCTTATATCCCCTGCTTACTCATCACCATGTGGAGAACTAATCTCATGGGCTGAAACATATTGGTTATAGTTACATTAAAACACAATGCTGTTATTCCTTATTTGAGGTATATATTTTCTCAAAAATTTCCAGACCCACCAATCTTCTTATTTAGATTTTAAAGACAATGTAGTCTGTTCTGAAGGGAATTAAAAATATTATTAAAATATTTGCCCCCGATTCTCCATATTATTCTATACGGAGTAAGTATCACTATGTTTCCTATACTTAAGACCAACCTCAGTAAACTTTATTTCATAATCAAATGGCACCGTTTTTCTTTTTTTCAGTCTTCCTGAGCAGTAAACTTGCTGCAGATCAATCTACAGAATATAAAAATGTTATTATCATTGAAATCTATATTCACTGTATGGACATCATGCTACAGTGGGTATGGATTTTGTTTATAAGTTTAATTTGAAAAAACCGAGGGGCAAGAACCCACCTGAAGTTTCTCTAATGACCCACTCTACAGACGTTGCATTATAAATTCAGAATTGCGGGTGCACTGCAACATAAAAATTGCAATTTCAGTAAGGCGTTTTTTATTAATTAAGATATAACTGATAAAGCTATACCTGAATCCTCACCTTGGTTAAAATTAGTAGAACGTCATGGTCAATTTCCGAGTTTTGACCAGTTTTATTTGGATATGTTGTCGATCTGTAACAAATTATAAATTTAGTAATATACGTATAAGGCCGCTCAAGCATTAAATACTCATATTCAAAGACCTGAATCAAGATTTAAAATATTCACACAGTTCTATTTAGAGGAGTATACCTTTATATGGGGATTTTTCAATTCTCCCGTCTTTGTCGTGGTCTTTGTTACCGCCAAGCCAGTGCGTTAATCTGTTTAAAATAACGGAACCAATCAGTGGATCCCGACAATAATACGTCTGTCTTGTATATTTCTAATGAGCAACTAACTCATCGACATATCAAATCGAAGGTGTATTCAAAATATAGAAAGTCCTTTTTAAATAATTAATTTTAGAGTGAAGACTTTAAAATTATTTTAAAGCTAAACCCGTTCCAGGGGTTATTCTTATGTCTCCTCCATTCGCCCTTTAGGAAATTTTTTAAAGAATTTTTTTTAGAATTTAATTAGACAATCGTGAGGTTCCCCAGCTATTAGGTTTTTGAATAAAGGCTTACCTCAAGAGGTGCAGAAAGTAGCGACCGTCCGTATCGCTTACCCGTCGTCAATTCGTGACAGGGCAGCTAGTATGGAGGGTTTTTAAAAACGCATGTACGCGTCGCTTAGAATTATCGTCACAATCTAATTAGATGCACCTGGGCTTTTACCTTTGCTATTTGTAAAACTACTGATTCAATACGTGTCCGCTCGGCGGCCATCTTATAATAGAGGATATCCAATGTTATATCAATGTTTATTCTCGGTACTCCATCTCTGTTTGTTACAATTCCTCTTCGATCTAAATTATTTCCTTTATTTAATCATTTTATGCTGCCATATCTACGGAACCAGATGTTCAAATAGTTTTCGGTTGAGTTTTCGAACGATAATGAATGCGGCGGCCATATTGCCTAGTTCGGAGCCTGTTGTATTGCAAACCTTCCTTATCGATAAACGAAAGTTTTTTTAGAATTTACCTAATGCTATACTACTATATGTATAAATATTAAATGTGTTCAAGAGAACTTATTGGAAACAATCTTTCATGTGTATTGGACACGATTTCAGGATCTTATCAGTAGTTGCCAATATCGAATGGTTCAATCAAACCGCTTATGTTTGACAAACCAAAAAGAATATCGTAACCTGATTGCAATAGTAAGCTAATGTCTATGTTTACATAACTTACATAACAATATCCACATTTATAGTGCCTTAACTGTCTCGATGTCTCATTTAACCATTTGATCATCATAGTTATTAGTCTACCCTTATGTATAGAATGGGATCTTGAACGTACAACACGATATTAAATTAATTTCTCCCATTCCTCTTTACTATTGAGTCCACATTTGTATGTATTGAATTTAGACATATAAAATTGTTCCATATTTTTCTCTTCTCTGTCACATCTCCTCCTCTTATACTCACTTGTATTGCCTCAATGATACACCACTTCAAGTCTTCTATTTTATGATCTTTTTCAAGCCAGTGATCCACTAAGGGTGCATTCTTTCGTTTAGTGCGAATCGCAGATTTATGTTCATTGAGTCTTAACCGGATTTCTCTAGATGTTTCCCCAATGTAGCCTTTTTCACAGGGGCATTGCACCAGGTAAATTACATTTTTGGTGCGACAGTTGACTAAACTTTTCTGAAAATGAGTAATCTTATTGCATATTACTGTAGTCCCTTTGATAATATTGTCGCAATTGTTGCAACTACCACAGGGATCATAAAGTAGAAGACTTGAAGTGGTGTATCATTGAGGCAATACAAGTGAGTATAAGAGGAGGAGATGTGACAGCGAAGAGAAAAAATAAGGAACAATTTTATATGTCTAAATTCAATACATACAAATGTGGACTCAGTAGTAAAGAGGAATGGGAAATTTTAATTTAATTTCGTGTTGTACGTTCAAGATCCCATTCTATACATAAGGGTAGACTAATAACTATGATGATCAAATGGTTAAATGAGACATCGAGACAGTTAAGGCACTATAAATGTGGATATTGTTATGTAAGTTATGTAAACATAGACATTAGCCTACTATTACAATCAGGTTACGATATTCTTTTTGGTTTGTCAAACATAAGCGGTTTGATTGAACCATTCGATATTGGCAACTACTGATAAGATCCTGAAATCGTGTCCAATACACATGAAAGATTGTTCCCAATAAGTTCTCTTGAACACATTTAATATTTATACATATAGTAGTATAGCATTAGGTAAATTCTAAAAAAACTTTCGTTTATCGATAAGGAAGGTTTGCAATACAACAGGCTCCGAACTAGGCAATATGGCCGCCGCATTCATTATCGTTAGAAAACTCAACCGAAAACTATTTGAACATCTGGTTCCGTAGATATGGCAGCATAAAATGATTAAATAAAGGAAATAATTTAGATCGAAGAAGAATTGTAACAAACAGAGATGGAGTACTGAGAATAAACATTGATATAACATTGGATATCATCTATTATAAGATGGCCGCCGAGCGGACACATATTGAATCAGTAGTTTTACAAATAGCAAAGGTAAAAGCCCAGGTGCATCTAATTAGATTGTGACGATAATTCTAAGCAACGCGTACATGCGTATTTAAAAAGCCCTCCATACTAGCTTCCCTGTCACGCATTGACGACGGGTAAGCGATACGGACGGTCGCTACTTTCTGCAGTTCTTGAGGTAAGCCTTTATTCAAAAACCTAATAGCTGGGGAACCTCACGATTGTCTAATTAAATTCTAAAAAAAATTCTTTAAAATATTTCCTAAAAGGCGAATGGAGGAGACATTAGAATAACCCCTGGAACGGGTTTAGCTTTAAAATAATTTTAAAGTCTTCACTCTAAAATTAATTATTTAAAAAGGACTTTCTATATTTTGAATACACCTTCGATTTGATATTTCGATGAGTTAGTTGCTCATTAGAAATATACAAGACAGACGTATTATTGTCGGGATCCACTGATTGGTTCCGTTATTTTAAACAGATTAACGCACTGGCTTGGCAGTAACAAAGACCACGACAAAGACGGGAGAATTGAAAAATCCCCATATAAAGGTATACTCCTATAAATAGAACTGTGTGAATATTTTAAATCTAGATTCAGGTCTTTGAATATGAGTATTTAATGCTTGAGCGGCCTTATACGTATATTACTAAATTTATCATTTGTTACAGATCAACAACATATCCAATTAAAACTGGTCAAAACTCGGAAATTGACCATGACGTTCTACTAATTGTAACCAAGGTGAGGATTCAGGTATAGCTTTATCAGTTATATCTTAATTAATAAAAAACGCCTTACTGAAATTGCAATTTTTATGTTGCAGTGCACCCGCAATTCTGAATTTATAATGCAACGTCCGTAGAGTGGGTCATTAGAGAAACTTCAGGTGGGTTCTTGCCCCCCGGTTTTTTCAAATTAAATTTATAAACAAAATCCATACCCACTGTAGCATAAAGTCCATACGGTGAATATAGATTACAATGATAATAACATTTTTATATTCTGTAGATTGATCTGCAGCAAGTTTACTGCTCAGCAAGACTGAAAAAAAGAAAAACGGTGCCATTTGATTATGAAATAAAGTTTACTGAGGTTGGTCTTAAGTATAGGAAACGTAGTGATACTTACTCCGTATAGAATAATATGGAGAATTGGGGGCAAATATTTTAATAATATTTTTTAATTCCCCTCAGAACAGACTACATTGCCTTTACAATAAGAACATTGGTGGGTCTGGAAATTTTTGAGAAAATATATACCTCAAATAAGGAATAACAGCATTGTGTTTTAAGGTAACTATAACCAATATGTTTCAGCCCATGAGATTAGTTCTCCACATAGTGATGGGTAAGCAGGGGATATAAGGTGAAGCTTTCCCACAATTCAAATTGATAATGATGATCGGCCAATTAGTATAGCTTACTGCATACGAGAAGGCGATATTATGAAGTGATATAGCTAAAACTTATTCAACTAGAATTGATTACCAGACACTTTGAATTTCCGTGAATCAAGATAATTTGTCCTAATAGAAACCGCTTTCCATGTCGCTAAAACAATATACTTGTAAAAAAAGGGAATGCTTTTGATAAAATGGTATTTTAACTCGGTTTTTTAACATACGTTTTTTTACATTGTCTGTTTAGATTGTTTTTTATCAATGAACTATTGTCCTGAAGAAAGTGACGAAACACCTGTACACCAAAACGCCGCGTCGACAGTTTGCTATTTTGTTTTTTAAAGTGTCTTCTGAAATGTTTTGCAACAATATGTGTATGAATTTATATAAACGTTTTTAATGATGTGAATTAGTTAAACAGGTGAAATTCATGATTTTTATGTTTGATATTTTTTTCATGTATGAGTAGAAATAAATATTCTTTTGATATAACATTCCCTTTTAGAATTTGTTATTTAACATTATTGATTTTCTTATTTGAATATACAGATATTTTGTAATTTAGCGACCTGGAAAATCTTGTTTTTTCTGATTCAGATCACGGAGTGTTTAATTGTGTCTGCTAAGTTCTTTGGGTCCTAGGTGGATCTGAAATCCTTAATTAGAATAGGAGAAGGGAAACTCTGTGTTGTTTTGTGCTTCTATACCCATCCCTTTTCCGAGTATTAGGGTACCTCCTATCTTTTTTGACATTAAATTGCATTGCTCCACTCCCACCCTCTTTTCTCTTTCAAATCAACACATAATCCACAGCCTCGTACACCTGTTGGGAATAGCTTGAATTTGTGCTTTTCACAAAGCTGTCTACAGACTGCATATAGAGTCATTAACTGATAACAATAATGATGAGATGTGGATCAGCATGGAAATTTAGCAAGACTGATATTTGCAAGCGACCATGGCAACATCACAAAGAACTGTGGGCCTTATTCATGAGGCCCTTACGCCGCCGTTGTGTCACAGTTTGTGACGCTGCTGCGGCGCAAAAAATGCCCCACACTGCGCCATATTTACAAAGTGAAGTATTTAGGCAGATGCATCACTTTATAAACCCCTGCGCTACATTATACCATGCTCTCCATGCCACTGGAGTCATGCTATCCTGGCTGATGAGGGGTGAAACCCCGAAACCGGTCCTGGGATGCTTGTTTCCAGTCCAGGGAGGACCTGGCCTGGCAGTTCGTGCTGGACTGTTCCCTTTGGGCACAGGGTCAAGACTGATTTGCATAGGGCTGGGTTCAAACTGGAATGGCATGGTGAGCAAAAAAACGGTGGATTTAGGCCCAGATCTCTGTACTGGGGTGAATATATGACATTGTTCTGCATTCTGTGCATCAATTATTGTTTTTGCATTTGTCACCCCGAGTGGGACGGGTATGCCCAGGCGTGGGTCCCGTGCTCTCCATGCCACTGGAGTCATGCTATCCTGGCTGATGAGGGGTGAAACCCCGAAACCGGTCCTGGGATGCTTGTTTCCAGTCCAGGGAGAACCTGGCCTGGCAGTTCGGGCTGGACTGTTCCCATGGGGAGCAGGATCAAGACTGATTTGCATATGGCTGGGTTCAAAGTGGAATGGCATGGGGAGCAGAAAAACGATGGATTTAGGCCCAGATCTCTGTACTGGGGTGAATGTATGACATTATTCTGCATTCTGTCCATCAATTGTTCTTTTTGCACATGCAGGGTGGACGTTCTGGCGCAGGAAAGGATTGTAGAAGTGTTGCAGTGAAATCTATGCGATTTCACTGCGACACTTCGATGGCCTCACTGCGTCAAATCCTTACGCCTGCTTTAAGCAGGCGTAAGGAGTGACGCAGGCCTTTTCACATGGAGCCTGCCCCATGTGAAATGACTCACTGCTGGAGTTGCGTCTGTTTCCAGACACACTCCAGCAATGCACCATTTTTGTGCCGACAGATACGTGAGGATTCCTGACGTATCTGTCAATCCTTGCGACATGGGGCGCCATACAGTAAATACAGCCTATCCATGGTGTCGCAACGAGGGCGCACTGAAAAGGGTTGCATCTCTGTTTTACTGCAGCGATGTGACACTTTTCATAAATGAGGCCCAAAGCTGAGACTCTGTAGCAACTTAGTTTACTATTTCAAGTAAAATATACCTTGAGTAAAGCTCTAGCAATCCTGGATAATCCAGGACACTCTCATTTTACCAGTCTGGCTGTAAAAAGAATGGAGGTAAAGTCCATTGTAACAGAAGCACGAGAACGATGGGCAACGCATTGTATTCCTTCTTTCTCACTGGGCACTCGAAAGCTTGACTAAAGTGAAACAATTTCCCAGTGGAGTTTTGGTCCCTCTCAGAGGGCCACAGGCATACACGAAAAGTCAACTTCAACTTTTGCAATTGTTCCTAAGCAACAAAGGATTGATCAATCCAGTGAACAGTAAAATAAATGTAGAGCAAATGTAGATAAAATGGTACATGCATTGCATCTCGCTTGAAACTATATGCAAAGTTTTGGTAATGATTAAGAAAAACCCTGGTGTGGTGTTACTATTCTGAGGATCTGTGAGCCCAAACCTAAACATAAAGTGAAGGCCATGTACACTGGTCCACGCTGGTTGCACTGTTCAAACTTAGCCAAGAATTTACAGTTCATTGTTATTGAGCTATTAAAACATCACGGGTCAACGGACACCACGGCTTCTTCAACTCAATAGTGCAGACGCTAACAGAACTTTAACACAAAAGATGGTTTTGCTTGCTAGCCGCTTAAATCGCAGACATGTTATCGAATCCTCTGAAGATTCTTCCCTCAAAGTGGGAGAGAACATGAGAGAAACCGAATTCCATCCAATAAATCACACATATCCCACCAGGCGGAAGTTTCTGTCCGTTTTCTAATGCGCAAACACTTTTTATGTTCTATCTCCCTAGACATCTACTGACCATATTTGGAAAACAAAAACACTTGTCAGATAAAACACTTTAGCATCCAACTTAGTTCAAAAAGGAAGAAATGTAGATTATCTTATCTATTTATGAAATATATTCCTTAAGTCTGTAGCTAAACAAGACCAGTGTCTCCATAATGTGTGCATATGGATTAGGCCTTAAGAGAAAATTAAATCAATATGTTTCTTTTATAGCATCAGATCCGATTGCTTCGGCTCCCAAAAAGACCTGCTGCATCGACGGGGCTTGGTTTTCTGCTAAACTGCCTGCTTTTTTTTAATAGTTTTACAGTAAATCTGTTCTCCCTCATGTTGAGTATAGATTTTGAGATACTGTTCTGATGAAGACGGCGATCCTGGCAGCTGGATGATAAATAATATTTTTTTAACCTGCATAGCTTTTCTCAGCCACCTGCGACTGCTGCCTGCCACACGTCGGTAGCAGCTCATTAACTCTCGCGCGGCTTCCCAGGAGTTTTCGGTGTTTTCTTTCACCTTGGGTGTGCGCAGGCTCTCCGCAGAGCAGTTAGCTACATGAACAGGCTTGAGTGGGCTTTGGCACCGCGAGCTTAGCGCGCTCCAGGCAGCCCCCTGCCACGGCGCGGAGTATTTCTTAAACGCATTAAGCAACCCATTTTGGATTGATAGCACAGTAATTATTATGGTTCACCCTAAAAAACCATCCTGGGGTAATTGGCGGAGGAAAAAATTACCCAGAGTCCTCTACCACCTGGCAGCAGAGGAACGAATCCAAGAAGAGATAAGTCAGGCAGGGGGGAAAAATCAGCATTATTTGATTTTAATCTCGCCACTTTGCGAGCATTTAAATTGCCTTAATCAGGTGGCTGGCTTCCAGCCTCGCTAGTAATCTGTTATCAAATTTGAAACTAGATTTTTTAAATGTCAATGTAGGCAGAGAATTGAAACCTATTAACCATTAGGGGCCTTCCTTTCAAACTTCAGTCATCTATGTATTAATAAAACTTTATGCAAATCTGTAATACGTTGCTTTATTGCCGTTGCACTGGTAATATCAGTGCAAAAGCAGAAATTAATGATTTAGCAAACAAAAAGAGAAAACACAATGCCGACATACTTAAAAAGAATGCCGATTTTCAGAGGCAATAGGCGCAGTGTATGGAATAACCTTGATAAATGTAATTGAATTTTTCCCTGATAAGATTAACTAGTGGTAATTGTGAATGCGAAAGGTTTGACCCTCCGCAAATGAGATGTATGACAAGCAGAAAATAATCAATTTTGCTCTCTCTTTTCAACCAGATAAAAACTAGAATCGTCATTCTAGGCCTTGCAGGACGGATCATTGTATCTGCAGATTCTTGTGTCTGCTGATTATCTCCGATCTCACCGGTGTGTCTAATTGTGCTGAGCTCAGTCTTAAAATGAGATCAACACATTTAAACCCCAGAAGACTTAATTAAAAGGGGGGACTTAAAGGGCGCTGAAAGGGGGAGAATTATATCTTTGGATAAGTGCAACATATGTTTCTGTTGCAGTCTGCACACCTCAAGAGCAGCACCTGAGTGCGCTCCTTTCAGCTAAAGCAACACGAAAAGGGCATTAAAATTCTTCATGTTCGATCCTTAAAATGACAGGTCAGAGGCAAGGACAGTGACCGTGAAATCCCAGGCGTGGTTCCGTGCAACATTTAAAAGCATTATCTGAGTTTTCTCATTACCCGAATGAGTGCAGATTAAAAGGTAGATTTTATTACTGTTGTTTTCATGTATTAAAATGCAAAAAACAAAAACAAAACAACACCGAGGATGCCTATTCCTCATCAGAAAAAAATGTACATTAAGAATCTGCATAGGCCCCAAACTCCGGCAGGCACTCGACTCATGGTTAACTCTGTGCAGCTTATGCAGGAGCACCGTCCAACCACCGTGACCTACAGCGCCTCAGTCAAATACAGAGCCGGCGCTATAATTCACCCCTGCACTGTGGCAGCACCCTGGCTGCACTAAGAGATGGCAGGTCGCGCAGCAAGTGTGGAAAGGACACAACTGGCGAACCCCAAAAGAATGTCTCAGGATTATGCTAATCTCTAAAGGCGCTTGTGAAATGGTCCAGCCCTTTTTCTCAGTCAACTCTCTGACAACTCCAGAATTCGAACTCACACTTAGGAGCAGGCCCGGCTCCAGGAATTTTTATTTGGGTGGGCCAAGGGTGCATTTGGGTGGGCCACTGCGGGCTCGATTTGTCGCATATATGTCTAGGCAGGCCTGATTCAGGGCCCTCCTTTATCTCTTCTTAGTCTTACAAGGTCCAGTAAAACGCACTCTTTTCCAAATCTCTTTCTAAATATTATCACTCTGAAAAAGTGTTTTTTCCATGTAATGTTCCTTTGATGGGAAGAGGAGGATTCTGAGGTGGGAGTATCAGGCAAGTGACACTACTCAGGCTCCCTCTGTGCGAGTCTTCAGGGAGAATCCCTCTTCATTACTACCTCCACCTGACCCCGGACTCTGCAACGCACTCCCTTACAGGCTTGATTATCCACTACTCCTCTCCAGTGCACCTTATCTCACAGCTGACCTTGGGCCCCAGCCCCATATCAGGCACCATCGGGCTCCACTTTCATTTTTCCCGGTAAAAACATTAGTAAAATCACTTTCAAACTTAAAACATTGAATATAGCGGTAAATATAATTAGCACGCACTTTAAAGTATGTTCCACAGTAGCCCTTATGACCCGACTGCTAATTAAATAAAGAAAAACAGAAAGGCCATGACAGGGCCGGCTTCAGCGCTGATGCGAAAGTCTTTTTGGCGCCGCACCAATAACCTCTTTCTCCGTAAATAACCTTTACTACCACCTTCCAACAGTGCCCCTCATCCCTCCATGGCCCCCCTATTGACCTCCTCCTCGGATTCCCTCACTGCCACCCTCCACTAGTGCCCCTCATCTCTTTGTAGCCCATCCCCCTCATGACCTCCTCCTCAGACTCCCTCACTGCCACCCTCCAGCAGTGCCCCTCATCTCTCCCTAGCTCCCCCTCCACCCCATGACCTCTTCCTCGGATTCCCTCACTGCCACCCTCCAACAGTGCCCCTCATCGCTCCATAGCCCCTCCCCCTATTGACCTCCTCCTCGGATTCCCTCACTGCCACCCTCCAACAGTGCCCCTCATCTTTACGTAGCCCCTCTCTCATATGCATTTCATTTGTTGTACAGCACTACTCATATCAGTGTAGTGTGTGTCAGTACTTTACACCACGCACACATTATACAGAGACAATGAATCATACAAGTATGTAAATCAGTCTACAGGGATTGTCACATAAGCCAATGAGGATTACAAGGTGTATGAATCACATGTCATCCATACTGGTGGGCAGTATATTTTAAGAGGGTTTGGTCTGGGGAAACACAACTTTAGGATTAAAAGAGTATTCCATGGGGGTCAGCTTTACTGATAAAAATGTATATCTGCCCAAACATACTCATTTTAGCAACATTAGAATAATGAGACTGGGAAGTTCTAACTATATCACAAAAAAAGAAAGCAAAGTTCTAACTATACCATTCATGTTTGTATGCAGCTCTTTGATGACAGTTCATTGGTCACTGTCCTATGTTAGGATTGTAACTTCTAAACTGCAAGTAGCACAAGGATCTCTGTGACAAAGGCAGTAACCCACTGAGCTTCCACATAAAATACAGTTCATCTGCATTTAAAAACTACTAACAGAAACGATTGCTCTCCAGCAGGATCATTTATCATCAGCGTTATCTGGGCATTTTGTATTGTCTTATTGTTGTCTTGCATCGGCCATGATAATGATAAAAACTGTTTAAAGGAAGCACTCACTAAGTATGTGTCCTGCTGGGCCTGTGCATATTTTAAAAAGAAAAACAAATAGTAACACATTCTCTTACCTACTCCGTTAGTCAAACTTTGTGTCACAGCCTGATGTGATAAGCAGCTGCAGGGGTCAGGAAAGGTGAATAGGAATAAACAAACTTCTTTTCTCCTGCGCTGCATAGAAAAAGAAATATCCACGCAGCAGAACATTGTCGCCTTTGCCATGTGGAGATGGAGTGAAAAAATAAACAAAGCCTCGTTAACATGTAAATGGTCTTTTAACCCCTTGACCGCGATCGGAATTCCGCTCGTGTGCTGGACATTCCGATCGCGGGTGTGGTCGTGACGAGCTCAGCTCGTCATGCGCACAGCGCTGCCGCGCAGCATGACGAGCTGAGCTCGTCACGCGCATCGAAGGGGTTAAAGACCTGTGAAGTACTCGGGTGTGGCTGCGATAATCCCTAAAACTGTCTGTGTGTGTGCTCGCCCGGGAAGCTGTCTCGGCCCGGGCTGACACACACGACGTGTGCTTTGCGCGCCTGCCTTCAAGCCCTCACTGCGAGGGCCAAGGCTCCTGTTTGGGTGGGCCAGGCTCATGTTTGGGTGGGCCTGGCCCACCCGGCCCACCCGCTAGAACCGGGCCTGCTTAGGAGCTCTATCAGATGGGCTCTATCTAATGTATCAGAAGCTCTATCTAATGTAAGTGGCCATTTGAGCCTATGTCATACCTGCCTTTGCGGGAATAACTTTCCCTGTGTGAAAGAGCAGAAAGGAGATTGATGTACTGTGGTGGAGCATGGCCCAGGGAAGGGGCGGGGCTTTCGAGCAAGACCAGTATTGGAGCAGCTGAGTTGCCACAACTGTCCATCACAACAAGGCCAGCTGGTCTCCCATGTCCTAGAGAGTGACAAAAGAACAAATGGACTTTAACAGTGCAGATCGTCTGCAAACTACCTAAAAACCCAACTCCCTCTAGGAGTTTGCACCACATCATACTGTTTATTGTGAGTATAATCCTCCTGAATGGGTGGCAGTGTGAAGTGTGTCTGCAGACCGTGACACATGCCTGCACCGTTTGATGTCGCTGGTCTCCTGTGCGATAGTGTCAAAACTGAAGCAAACATTTCCTGGTCTGTGGGTTCCTTTTCCAGGGAGCATGTGGCTTTGGCAATTCCACGGACTGCTTCTTTCGGAGTTGAAGTCAACATTGGCTTGCCTTTGTTGGTCCCTTTCTGTAGCGGCAGAGTGGACAAAAAATGATGGCCTGGTCACAGACCGAGCTAATTTCTATTAAGTAAGTAATATCTTTATTTGAGTAATTAATTAAAATCATTGCAAAAGTGAGGACAGATGAAATTCGATTACACAAACTATTAACCCATGATTAAAATCCCAAATAGTAAAGTTCAGTCTTATACCAATATTCAGGTACAACCAGTGGCGACTCCTCCGCTAAGGCGGAGGAGCGTCGCCCCGCTGCTCGCGGAGCAGTGTAAAATAAAAAATAAAATGCTTATATTATTATCACTTTATTTTTAGTATCGTCACGGGCGGGGCAGGGCTTGGCTCCCCTGACGTCAGGGAGGAGGAGTGGTTGCTGTACTCTAAAGTGTGCATGACGCTTTGGCCGGCTTTCTCGTGCTGGCCAATGCATTATACACACTTTGCATGTTCTCCACCCAGGCTGCATTACAGCCTGGGTGGAGAACAAACCCAGGCCCCCAGCCCCTGTCTGAGCGCCAAACCACATCGCTCAGACCAATCACAGCGCCTCATTGCAGCATTTTGATTGGCTCAGGGGATCCTGGGGGCTTAAAAATCACAATGTTGCATTGCAGCGTTGTGATTGGCTGTGGAGAGCCTGGGTCCTTCCTGGAAGAGACACGACATTGGAGAGACGGAAGAGAGACCTGGCGAGATCAGGTAAGTGAATTAAAACATTTTTTTCAACCTTTGCACAGGGCCTTCCACTGTGCGGCAACATGGGTCACCACAGTTTCAGTAACTTTTGATCTGTCGGAGATAGGAACAACATTTTGTTTTGTTAAAATCTGAAAATGTATGCCGCAGATGGATTATGTGGCACATCCAGCAAATGCATAATTATGCGGAAAAGCCACAGAATCGCAAAATTCCAGCGGCACTGCCTGTTACTGACTAGGTCTAAAAGAATTTGGTACACAGCTGTAAAAGCTTTGCTTAATTATTAGTACTAATTCATCACATAAGGGTTCAAAGTGACCTCTCAGAGTTGAATAATAAGTCTGAAAACAGATAAACAAACGCTGCATTATTTCACGAACAAGCAACGAAGCCAGACAGTGATAGTGAGCCGAGAGCTGCATGTCATTGCTTTTCCCAGTCCAATCACACTGGCTGCTGAACTTTCCGTGCAGCCTGCGCTTGTGACAACGTGATATTCATATACCCTTCATTCTGTCCCAACAAGCCCTCTGAAAGGCTCTCCGGCAACATAAAAAAACTGCAGACAATGGGAATCATCATCACACTGCACAAAGGGAGCAGAGCAGCTGGCAATCAACTCGTGAATAATGCAAGATGCGAGAATATAAATGGAGTCGCCCTCAGTGTATATGCTAAACCTAAAGCCGCCCCTGCACACGCCGCAGTGTCCAGGAGGAGGAAGCAGTGCAATCCGCTGCCCTTGCTATTGGACTTGCTGAGGCATTATGGATTACATCCACATTAAGAGGAAGCCTTCATTGTGATTAATGGGGCTGCAATCAGAGGCATCTTGTAAGCAGCATTTTTAGGGGACACACTTAGAAAATCAATCTAAAGGGATCTGATTCTGAGCGTGCTCTCCCCTGGGAAATTGTGTAAAAATATGCACAATGGAACTTTACTCTGCCGTACCTTTACCATAAAGGACACGGTGCTTTATAAACAAAAAAATAATCATTTCTGAAACTAAATATGTGACAATAGTGACCAGAGTGTTACTTTTGTTAATAGTGTGGCAATAATTAGATCATTTTGGTGCTGATGCGAGTGTTCATCACTGAGGCATCCATATCTTTTGATGCATTTCCATCTTCTTGAAACAGGAGATTGGATTGCATTCATTGGGTTGGAATGCCTCTTGAATATTTAGTGGAGCCACATATTACTTTCCTGATTAGACTGTCATTCATTTGTGCAGAAGTCTTGCATCCTGTCATAGAGCGGAAAGTGGCAAGCTATAGGGAGTAGAGCGCCAAGCTGTATGGAGACAAGATAACACAAACATGGCATGCAGCAGCAGATGAGATGCAATTAGGAACTTCTAGGTACAGTAATGAGACTCTCATGATATAAAGGAGAGCTCAAGGGACGTGGGACGTGGGCGTGATGGCACGATGCCAATAAAAAGAGCCAGCCAGGGATCAGGGAATAGGAAATCTATGTGTAATTGAAGAAGGGCGGATTAGGCAGCAAGGAAGAGCTTTTTATGGCTGGAAAGATGGAACCTCTTAGGAGAAGAACGCTCCACCTTGACTCCCGTGGAGCACTGGGAGAAAAAGTGCTTGGTAGTATGGCATTATTGGGGGCACTGTTCACTAGATAGGCATCTTCAGAAGATGGAGGCTGAAGTAGGCCAAGCGGGGTGCACGAGAGGAAGCGGTCAATTGGTAGTGTTTGGCTATCATGATCACTACTAGGACAACACTGAAGAATCATGAGGGTGTTCGCAAACATATAACAGTTGCAGTTAAATAAACGAGCATTATTTTGATACACAATCGTGTTTACAATATACAGATCAACCACATGTCAGTTGTAATCCATGATATCCTCATTAAGTTATTAAGATACTAAACATTCATTTCTTCTTATGAGAAGCAGGGCTCCTAAGCACATATTCAAGACGCTGAGTAACCCCAACAATAAAATGCTTGAAGTAAGGGGCAAAAATCCTGTGCTTTGCAGGGCATTGGCATAAGTCATATTATGAGAAAGGACAATAATGCAACGAGGTAGAAGATCGAGTAAATGACGAGACATGAAAATAACTCACCCACTACCTCTTAATTAGAGAGGCTGGCTGTAGATGAAGTCATAGATAGACAGCTGACAACACACAACTTTCTATACAGATTCATTTGGAAGTTGTGAACTTGCAGACTGTTTGTCTATTCTTCACTTACTTTTTGATTGCATTTATTACTGGAGTGTGCAAAATGTGTCTTCCGTGGGTAGAAGAGAATGACGTAAAAAAATCCAACTTCAGGAAGTTAGGAAGTAAATAACCTTTTGTTCAAGTATGTATCTGTCAAAGTATTCATGCAAAATCATCTTTTCAAAGAAGATCTTACATAAAAAAGTCAGTTTACTAGTTAATTTTCAGCAATATTTGTGAACAAATTCACCAGGATACTATCATTAGGCTGTTGAAAAATAAGTCACGAAAATCAGGGTTCACTTTATTTGGACAACAAATCTCATGACGTTGGCACAGTGTTTTCCCAGAACCTCCAGAAATGGATTGAATGGAAGGAACCTCAACCTTGGCCTTGTTGATTTTTGAGTCTTTCATTTTTGCCTGACTGCCCAGGTGTTTCTACATTTATGGTTTCACTCTTCAGACAAGTGCAATCTCACTAGTAATATGAGTGAGAGTAAATATAGTCCACTAGGGATGTGCAGCATCACCGAAGGCCCCTATATCTCAGGGTGTAGAAGCACATTGAAAGAAACAGAAAAGAATGACTCACAATATTATACCATTAATAATACAGCGCTATGCAACATGTAGAACTAAGTTTCCAATGGTCCAGAATTGACTCAGGATGTATCCAAGGATGATGATACATAAAAGACAGAGGAGTGCATGCCTGTAGCTTGGAGTATTTTGAGGAGCCAATAGCATGCCCTACTGTCAGATTGGAGGGGTGCTGTGCTTAATTTGTTATAAAATATCTGCCAGGGCCCTGTCAAGTGTGCCAGGGCCCTGTCAGTAGGCCACTGCAGCTTAAACCACCAATTGCCCCTCCCAGCATTACCAACAACAATACCTACGCAACTACTAACCATAACACTCCTACAAGTGTGATAATTCAGACTATCCCGGGCCTCCGAAGCTGAAGAAATGGCATACGTGGCAGGAATTAATCATTTTTAATGTATATGGAATTAATAAACATCTGCTTTTTTGTTCATTTCTAAATTACCGTTAAAATTGATCAAATTGATGCCAATGTTTATAATGATACAATCGCATATATGAGCGAAATCACATCACTATTATCAAACTCGCCTGTCATGAACTCTCCATCAACCCCGACTCAGAAATACAAGGTCAGGCAGGCTCTGTGACCTAAGCCCGAGGTCACTGACTGACAGATCACAGATGGGGTGGCACGTATCCGGTAGACAAACGTGTAAACAGGAAACTCAAGTCAATCCCCCAGGTAAGCGCAAAGACACCACAATGGTCCAAGGAGATTGCCCCAATAAAGCACAACTGGCCAGAGTGCTGTGCGCATTCCCAAAACATCATAAAGTCAGATTCCACATGAAGTTAGGAACACATAGCCAATCAGGACACAGCACACACAGTAAATGCAGTTATCATGCGCCCCTCATGCTGGACATCTGGACACGTTACCAACTGGCCCTCATTGTGTCCACGCAAGGTCAAGACCCACCTGCATTTGCTATCAGGGGCCTTATGTATGACTCCCCAGACATGGCCCACATTCTTTTACCAAAAAAGGATCGCCGGAAGTACTTTATGACACCCAAGAACTGTACAAAGACTCGTTCAGATTGATTGTACTTTAAGACAGTCCTCAGACCCACTTCTGTAACTGTGTTACCGGCCAAAATGTATAATTAAACCAACTGTTCCTGTTTTGCAAACACCTCTTGTCTTTTGTTTTTTTAAGGTAAATTCATATTCGAGCAACATTTAGGCCAACCAGCCAGGAGAGATTGGTATCCCAGACCTGACTGTAGTCCAAGGAAGGGGACCCTGCCCAGACGGATTCACATTTGCGCAGCAGGGAAGATGAGCAGACCCTGCAATTGATTGGAAGTTCTGCTGAATCCACTAAGCAGAGGCCCGTCCTGAAGCTGCCGCAGAGGGTAAGAGACAACATCTGATCCTTAGTCTCCAGCATTTGGCATATGGCAAGCTACGAAGAAGCACAAAAATTTAACCTGAGTGCCCTGGCACTGACAGAAATCTGGCATGTTACATATTTTATGCATCCAAACTGAGTAGTCGCAATGCGACCTCAGAGGCGTTCTTACAGAGATCACCTTTTTTCAATAGTCAGCACACTAGAAAGGGTGAATATTTGTTATCACTTGAGCTTCTGGGCGTGATACAGATGGTACGCTTGCCCCCTGGGTGTGATACAGGGTTGAGGCCTTTCTGCTTGGACCGTTGGGCATAACACAGATGGTACGCATGGGCCCTGGGTGTGATATGGGGCCAGCAGATCAATTTTATTTTTTAGTCTAAAGGGTTTGCTCAGTGCTACCGGTTTTTTAACACTGTTGGTATCTGAAAGAAGCGAGAGGTGTTGATGGCTTGGATCGCTGGGCATGACACAGATGGTACGCTAAGCCCCTGGGTGTGATACAGGGTGTAATTTGGATGTTAGGGAAAAAGATTTGGATCTGGGAGATCAGGTGTAGCTTGTGTTTGGCCAAGAGGGGCCTGTGGTTCTTCGAGCTATTCTTTTTCTCCACAAAAAAATTATCCTTTTCTTTGCCCCAGAGCCGATATTGACAGACTATTGGGCTCACTTAGTCCCGTGTACCATGCAGGGCTTCCCCTGGTCACAGGATAGCATGCGCTAGGAGCAGGCTTAGGTATTATTGACAAAGTCATATTTTTTTCTCTGCCAAGTTTTTTTTTACTGTAGTATTGAATTTGACGCAAGGTATATTTGATGCTTTTTAATGCTGTGGTGCTGGTAAATGTATGCAACTGTATTTTCTCTTGAGTATTGTGTTTAGTCCAAATCTCAATGTGCTATATGAAGGCTTTGCAATTTCTCACAATCGTTATTTCATATCAAAGTAAAGTCTGCTATTTGCTGCCAAATTTCATGACGTTTTAACAATTGCCCTTTCTTCTAGGTTGTGACTCTTCATATGCATTGATATTTCTGTTTGTGAAACATTCATATTGATGCATCTGTAAATAGAGTTGAGCTCATAGTAAGAAGTTAGAAGCAACAATCCCTGTGTATTATATTTCCCCAAGACCAGAGCAGAACTTCAAGATTACCTAAAACCAGAAAAAATAGGGTGCATCTGTCCCTTAAAAAGTACCCAACTTATCATGGAGTTGCATCTACAACACATGGTTCCCCACACAGACTAAAACACTTAACAAGTATTGCCACGAATGGCATGCACACACTAAGGTACATGCGTTTCCCTGGCCAAAGGAGGGAACCTTTGACGCTAACATAATCGAACACATGAGGACACGCATACGGACCAAATACAAGGAGAGGAGAGAGGCACTATTAGATCTGTGGACCATCTTTGAGGAGGCCCAGACTGACAATCCCATCTCACAGACAGTAAGCAAGGCATCTGCACCTCCCCGCCATAAGCAGGCATGGAGATGCTCTCCCCGATGCCAGCTATCTCTGCATTAGGATACCCCAACCCGCCTGTTGAGGGAGCCGGAGGGTCCCCTACCGAACAACAAACTGTTAGGTTCAGGCATGAGAATCTAACAGGCCAGAAGGCCTGGGCGATTCCAGCACCGGCCCAGTCCAGTGCTAGAGCTCCACAAAGTTCAACCCCTAGTCCGTCACGTTCAGCCCATCGAACCCCAATAATGCGAAGATGCATTCCCACCTAGTCAGGTGAATACACCAGAGTAACAGGGAGATTCATAGCAGTTCTTGACAAGGATACAACAAGCGGGGATGAGGAAAGGGGTTCCAGTCCTCTGGAATCTAATGGCAAGGGTGGGCACTGCCGGGCCAGAGTACATAACAATTATAGGCTGACCCCAAGGGAAATAGTAGCTATAGATGAAGGAGAAATGTTTACACACCCGTTCTGCGACTTGCTAGCAGACTGGGCTAAGGAGGGGAACCAACTTGACCGGTTCTGGCCTAGGGGCGGGTCATTTGATCCACAGGATATGGCTATGGCAGAGGATTGCATCAGATATGGGAGGGGAAATCCTGATGGGAATTTACCCTACATGCAGCAATGTCTCGTAAGGTGGGAGAGAAGGCAAGTTCAGGAAAGAAGAGAAAAGAGAGATAATAGCAAGAGGATGGGACTGAGCCAGGACACAACTGCGAAATCCCTTAGGTGGGAGCAGGCAGTCTTGGTCAGAACAGCTGTTGCCGCAATGGCACAGAAGGTGGCAGCATCAATGAGGGTGCCGCCGCAGAGAGCTTAGGGAAGGATAAAGCATGTAGTCGCAGGATTCAAGGAAGTAGTATATAGAACTCCCAAAGCTGGGACCCAGTTGCAAATCCCCCTTTGATTTCAGAAGTAGATAAGCCGCAGGGCCAACACAGGTCAGTCCTGCGCCCGGTGGATGACACACACATACCCACTCTAATGTGCTGTGACCCAGCGGTCTGAGGAAGAACCCACCTTCAAAGTGTTGATAAATAACATTCATTATCGCTTCCTAATTGACACAGGGGCAAAACAGTCATGTCTAAAGGAAGGGATCATCTCCCTATCCAAAGACTCCATGGACACGCAGGGGTTCTCGGGCACGGTTATGAGGGTCCCCTTTACAAAACCCCTGGAGATAGACGTGGGAGGCAGCCGCGTAAAGGGACAGTTGCTATATCACCCCTCATCCCCAACTAATCTCCTAGGAAGAAATTTAATGGCCAAACTAAACATGACAATTCATTTCTCAGAAGATGGAATAATTACCTGCTCAACCCCTGGGGTTACCCCATCGAGACTCATGTCTCTAACCCGCCCACATCGCACAGACAGGCTGATAAGAGAAAGACCCACCGACCGATGTCCTTCACTAACGCTGTCCTCACAATCATTGCTAATGCACTGGAACTTCTGGGTCAGAAGCTACAGCTGTGCTGCAAATTTGTGATCTACTGAGAGGGTCACCATGATATGGAACCCCAAGAGGAGGTGCTGTTTTGCTTGGAGGCAATTGAGATGTGGCCTAAATACGGGGTCCTGCTGGCCACCGACCAAGCGATCGCAATGTGGGCATGTATCATCTTCATTACATCCAGTCTCAGTGTACTGGAGGTATCCGATGACCAGCTGTTCGGTGAGTGTCCAGGGGCCCCAGAAATCATCTTCGATGACTCGATTAAGGTTAGGGTGGAATAGCGGAATGGGGATTTATTGCCCATAGCGGTATTAATAACTTGGCAAGAGCAAGACTTGTCAGCAGTACTGCCACAATTATGGGCAAGGGGGCCCTATGATGTGGCGCTCATCAATACTGCTGAACCGGTAAGAATTACACTGCAAGAAGGGGCCATACTACCCTGGGTGCACCAGTACCCGCTATCCAAAGAAGCAGATGAGGGTATAGCACCCACAATCCAAGAACTAGTTGATCGGGAGGTCCTCCACGTGGGGGTTTCCACTTGCAATGCACTGATCTTCCTGGCCAAAAAGAGTAAAGGAGTGGCCTGGCGCCTGGGGAAAGATATGCATTTCCTCAATGACATTGTGGTCCTAGAGATCCCTGTAGTGCCAAACTCCCCCATCATACTAAAAAAACATACCCACAGATGCCTACTATTTGTCCGTGATAAACATCAAGAACGCGTTCATTAGCATTCTGCTGCACCCTGACAGTCAGTACCTGACCATATTCACCTTCCAAGGGGTTCAGCTGCTCTACCGGAGGCTACCGCAAGGGTACTGTGAGTCCTCCAGTATCTTCAATTGAATACTGAGGAAGGATCTCGCATAGTATTTATTAAACAGCACCCTGATACGGTACGCTGATGACATCTTGATATGCAGTCCCTCGGAGGACCCATGTCGTCAGTACACAATAACCCTCCTGACTGTATTTCCCGAAAGAGGATACAAAGTAGAGAAGGGGAAGATGTAGTATGTACAACTGGAGGTTAGTTATCTGGGCCAACTAATCTCAGCACCCGGTCAGCGGATCATGCCAAAACTGGCAGATCCTATCAGAGCAATGCCACCACCAAAAATGAAAAAGGGTATGCAAAATTTTAGTACAATGCAACTATGTCCGGCAGTGGGTCTTTGACTACAGCACACTTGTTGCCCCCTACTCGAGGCCATAGAAAATGTGAAATCTGGCCACGAGGAGCTAGCGTGGACACCTGAGATGCACAATGCCTTCAGCAACCTCAAAACAGAAATAATTCACTCCCCAGTGAGAGGAACCCCTGACTGCAGGAAGGAATTCTTCTTATTCAGCCACAGAGATGGTCGAGGCATGTCAGCAGTTCTGACTCAGAAGTATCCCCTGGGGCACAAACCTCTTGTGTACTACAGCGGGCTCTTGTAATCAGATATGCAGGGTCATTTCCTATGCGAGCAGGCGCTAGCAGCAGCAGCAGCCTTTGCTGTCGACAAAAGCACCTCCATTGTGATGGGGGGCTGCTGACACTGTATGCAGAACACTCAGTGTTTGCGGTTATACAAAAGAGCAAGAGCATGCTTTCTACACAGTGGGTTTAAGGTTGCGAATTGATGCTCTCAAGGCCATCATTCAAAATAATACGGTGCCATCTAGTAAACCCAGCCACCTTGCTAGCTCACAAGGTTCAGGGGGTGCGGAGATCTATGACTGTGCCACATACACCCCGAGGGGCTCAGCCAGGCAGAGGAGATCCCATCCTTAATAGTGAAGCATTGCTCATTGACAGTTCCTCCAAGATAGACCAAAAGACCGGGGTAAGACACACGGAGACAGCAGTAGTGATGGCCTGTAGCAACGCACCTTCAGAAACTCTGTAAGTCTTCCCACCTTTCAGCACAGGCAGCAGAGCTGACGGCACTATTCGAAGCCCTTACCCAAAGCATGGGAAAAACAATAATGATCTACTCAGATTCAGTCTACATCACCACCATGGTGCACTCTAGCATATGAAGGTGGAAAAGGCAAGGGTTCCTGAAATCAGATGGCACACCCACACAGTGACCTCCTAGAATTAATAATCAACGCACTACCCTTGGATTCAAACTGAAACGGGGGGTGTTCTTGTATGTGAGGAACTGGCGTCTACTGAGTATGCATAAGTTTGAATTCAAACAAAATCAAGCGGTGCAAAAGGTGAGGAAAAACACCCTGAGCCCTCTGAAAAGAGTAATCCGTGTAGTTTATGTTTTCCTGTTCCTTTATTCCAAAATGCCCAGCCAACACGTGTTTCGTCGCAGGGGAGTACCCTTCGGCTTCCTCAGGGCTGAAGGCTAGCAGATTCAGTACCATAGTTCTCTCCGCCGGTTCGTCTTCCGTCCCGGCTGACAAAATGTGTGGAATCCACCAGTGTTCATCAAAATCCCCGTTTTAATATCTAGACGTAGGACCTTCTGTTAATAGAGAATCGGAGGTATCGGCCGATCTCTGCCATATATCAAGGGTTGAAATCCCCGCATGAATTCTCGGAATCGCACCCTTTATCCGGGTACCTCAGCATGTACGCTGACAGCGTGTTCGCCGCTCCTTGATTTCCTATGTAACCCGGAACCTTCGATATATGCCAGAGATCGTCCGGTACGTCCGATTCTCTATTAACAGAAGGTCCAACGTCTAAATATTAAAACGGGGATTTTGATGAACACTGGTGGTTACTTATGCAATGAAGGAGAGAGCTATGCAGTCCATCCATCTCACCACAGACCAGGTGTCCAGTTGTCAAACTTCAGAATACATGGTCATCGTTGCCCACTGGATCCCGTTCAAGGGGGTTAAGCAAAGCCTAGCCACTTTTGTCACCATTGCTGATTCTTTACAAAGCATTCATTGGCATGCAAGAGTTTCAACCTTCTCCATGGAGAATACAAACACAGCTGTCAACATCCTTGAAGAATTTAATATCAAAGTCTACAAATGGCTTCAACCCAGACATCTCAGCACTGGAGTCATGGCCACTGAATATTGTCAAAGCCATGGCAGATGGTGATACTTTGAAGTGCTAAGTTTAGTTTATTGCAACAACCCAATTAAGCAGGATTTCCTCAAAAGTAGTCCACAATATATGGTCACCTATCTCAGGTCTCCATCCAGCCAGGTTTCCTGCAGGGTTCAGACCTCAGTGGACAGCTTGGACTTCTTGGGACAATGAGTCATTTTGCTTTTTGTGTCCCTGAAGCAGAAAAACAAAAGACCAAACATATCATCCTTGGAGAGCAGTTCCAGTCCCTGGATGTTGGCAGCAATTAGGAGTTATGCAGTTGTTGTTGTGACTTCTATTCTTCCAGCAAATGTCAGGAGTCCAAAAGTCTACCCCCAGCAGGTCCTTCTAGTAATTGAGAAATTCTACCATCCAATCCTAACTATTTTCTCACAGTCTTGCTACCTCCTGTTGCAGCACTTGCTTTTTTCATTACTGTAAAATTGCCCAGGTGTCTTCAGCTCATAGACCACTGCCCTTATCTGATAAGTAATTCAACCATCTGAGAGGCTCGAAAATGATGTTCCCTCATACTGTGTCAGGAGTCAGGTTGTCTGGGAGGGTCCTAAGAAGAAATAGGAGAAGCCTACATTGGCATTAAGACAAAAGAGGTAGCGCTATGGCTGTCTTTTGTCTTGTCAACTGTTCTTATCCAGTCCCAAATAGGTAATCTCTGCTAACTGGTCAGTGTTAATACTCGTAGGCCCTTCCTGGACTTTAAGGCAGGCCAATGTTCTCTGACCCAGGATCATTTCCTTTCCCAGCTAAGGATGTGTCCTCCAGCTGTGGAGGTGTAATGAGTGGCACAACAGGATTTAAGACAGCTCTGAGAGCCTAATGTACATTTTTTATAAAGATATTTTCTGCTTAACGTATCAAAATCTGATTTCACTTTTTAAAAATCAAGAAGGTAATAAATGTGAAACATTTTTCTAGCCTTTTTTGAAGTGGAGACAGGGAATTAAGATTTTAATCCCAGCAAGGCCTATCCATCACATTTAGACAGAGTATCCCGTCTGCCAAACTCTAAATAAGACTAACTCCTCCAGCTGGGTAAGTTAAAGGTTGCATATGACAAAGTCCTCTCAAAGTCATTTACACATTGGCTGACGTCCTGTTGAAGTTGTTTTGGCCGGGAAATCTCCGAGTGGGAATATTCTAATTTTGCACTTACTGAAGTTCTCTCGTTGGCTTAATAATTTTTGCACCATGGCCCAATGTAGATTTCTTAGTTGAAACTTAGGGCTTCCTTTAGACTGGTTACTTTGTCATGTCCTACTATTAATGCAATTGGATTTAATTAACTTAAAGTAAGCCTTTTGTGATATTTGAGATAGAGTAATCCATTTACCAAATTTTAAATCAGGCCATTAATCTTTTTCGCAGTGTGAAAACCTCCAGTGAGACAAGCCTAGAAGCTGTAGCTGAAAAGCAAGATACCTTAACTGCAAGGGTCGGCTGAAGCCTTCTTTTGGGCTATAAAACGTTCTGAGTGGGATCTCCCTGATTTTCTACCCTGCTGAGATTAAATGTTTTACACAGTTTTTGGTGGTTAGTCCAGGTCCTCTGGAGGTCTAAAAGTTAAGGTCCCAACTTTTTTGTCTTTTTGGAGAGGTTTGTCTTGGTCAATTCTAAGACTCCCAGGACCTCAGAGACAGCAATTAGGCTCTAGGATTAACTCTAGCAGATATCACGAGAAGAGGTCAGCCATGGACCACTTGCCCCTGATCAACTGGTCACTCCAGGAAAAGACCTCTTGAAAATGTTTATGTCACTGTAGCCAAACAGGAGATCAGCCAAGTGACCTTGGAGTCCCCTTCTCAGTTCTGGGTACAAGTGGGAGCCGCTCTAGAGCTTCAGGTTTCCACAGGTCACATACACCAGGTTTCGTCCTCTTCTAGTCTTCTGCAGGTCCATATATGTTCTGAGGAGCTGGAAATGAGGTGCTACATTTGTACGATTCAGTAACTAGTAGGTGGGTATGATTCCTGGACACTCCCAAACCAATGATGACATGATTCCCAGGAACAACCGCTCCCTCTTTTACAGCACCTCCTGTGTGCCTTACTGTAAGCTATCCCACTGTGCATCATGGCTACAATGTACCTTGGGATCAAAATTCCCTTCTTCCAAGGTCTCATTTTACACTTGAATGAGAAGGCCTCAGTCTGGTCCCTTTCAAGTTAAATTGAAGGTCCTGAATACTCTCCAACAGCCCTTCCAGAGAGAGGATGATGCATACATCTCACACCAATGTCTTCCTACCATAAAGTCCAAGCCATTGTGTTTGCTTTGGGAATAGTTTCCACACCTCATCAAATGGAAAGCACTGTCAAGGAGGGCAGATGTAAACATGATAATGCTAATTAGCCTACTGGCGCTTCAGGCAGGTAAAGTATAACTCTATAAATGTATTTTTCCAGTAGATAGATCACATATCTGCCATTGAACTTGATTTGTAATACATATTAACAACTGTGGTTCAATAGACTTGTTAGCTTTTTCTAAACAAAAGTTACAAAAATAGCATTTTAATTGTACCTTAGTTTTTCTCATAGAAATGACTACATCACTATACAGTAAAAATAGTGTCACTGTCACTGTATGAATGGACAAACCTCAAATTCTTACATGTTCCTCTTTTAAATACTAGGCATCATACAGTGTGGGCAACAAGGCCTACATATGGGTGACTTAATATTTAAAAGTAGGGTTCTTACATATCGAAAAAGTATTATTTTGAGGCATCTCCCAGCAAGTTTAAAAGCTGCAGAAATCAGGCTTCACATGCAGGATGGAAGCCATGTTTTCCTTGTCAGCAGAATGGGTGGCTCAATATGTGCTTCAGTCCACAGGTGCAATGTAACTTTGCCTGCTCCAAATACTGTGACCTCCCTAAAAAGTTAAATTTAACAATTGGGGATTATTCAAATTTACCCTGTTTTAGGGGTCAGAGCACATACACTGTTGACTTGACAACAGTGCCCAAGTGTACCTACCTTATAAACCACTATCATCATTCACAATTATTGGGGGTGCCCACATACAAAGAAAGACTTTCTCACACATGTGCCTCCTTGAAATCCTCCTTACATTCCCTGTGCCCTCTCCCTTTTTGTAATAATTCTTTTCAATTTTCCACCACTCCCCTTTTCACTCCCACATTTACTACTATAAATGAGACTGCCAGATGTGGAGATATATGGTCTTGTGGTAGATGTCTCCCCATAGAATAGATAGGAAAGGCGGAGGTGGAGATATCTGGACAGAGGTTTGTGTATTGCATTTATGAGTACATGTTGTAACACTAATGGAAAACTACTTTACATACTAGTAAATGGATTTTGAGAAAAGATCCCTTACTGTACATGTGACACATATCAATCTCAAATCTGGACAAACAAGATACCATGTTGCTTGGTAACTGATAACTGCATGTGTGGTCACATCCTGTGCCCAGATATTTAAGCCAGGTAGGGTGACACCAGTCGTGTTAGAAAGGGGAAGCTGTCTGCTGAGGTTTCTTGATGGCTTTTTTAGAGCCAGTGTTGGACGGAAAAGTAAGATATCAAATATCTGGCAAGAGTGTTGCTTGGGGTGTGCTTGCCGTTCTTTATGGACTGCTAGAAAAACATGTTAAATCAACTAAAGTATTAGTTTTGTTATGACTGTAGCAGAGTCACTGAAACAAAATATACTTTATCTTCAACAATAATTCTACTTATATCAATTCCTAAAACAGTTCCATCAAATACAAAACATAAACTCTCAATTACTTCCCAAAACAGCATATAAATTGCCCGCTAACAGCCATAGATTGTATAACAATCCACACATGTTTGTGGAATATGAATACTTCAGAGACAGTCACTATAGACGAGAAGAGAGAGATTACTGCAAAAAGATAACATGATTAATATCCTGAATTCTACGTTTATATAAAGTGCAAAGTTTATTCTCATAAGTACACCTACCTGGCATCCCTGATTGATTTCAAATGTGAGACTCCTAATTCTCAAATTAATTAAAAAAATGCACTTTACGTCCATTAAATCCAATATATTGCATTGAATAGATATGCTTGCTCCACATTATCACAAACTGGTCTTAAACAGGAAATTACACTGGAATGAGCTAAGTCATTTGTATCATTTTATAGCGATGTACCTACAATTACGCTAATTCTACAATACTGTGCTTCATAACACCCTGAAGACTCCATATTTATCACCAAATAACAAACACTTCCTTTATGGGGTTTTTAAATCAAGGCCAATATTTCAAGAAAACATACAGGGCCACATGCATCAAAGTAAGGAATTGTGATTTCTAAATTGCGATTTTTAAGGAATCGCAATTTAGGAATCGCAATTCCTTATGCATGTAGGAATCGCAAAAAAAATTGCGATTCCTACACATTCCTTAATTGTGACTCGCAAATTGCGATTCGCAATTAAGGAATGGCTTCCCATTCTTGCATGTGCAATTTGCGAGTACCAAATAGATACTCGCAAATTGCGCATGCAATTTCAAGAGTGCAAGGGTGCCAAAATGACACCCTGATGCACCCCTGAAATTGCCATGTGACCACATGTTGCGCACACACATGCCTTAAGGGCATGTGTGTGTGTAACATGGAACTTTGAAAAATGCACTTTAGTGCATTCTTCAAAGTTTTCGCAAATTACCATCGACTTTAAATCGAAGGTAATTTGCGATCCCTAATTGCAAAATCGCAATTTAAACTTGCATCATGCATTGCATTTAGGGAATCGCAATTTGCGATTCCCTAAATGCATTCGCAATTTAAGTAATTGCAAATTTTGCGATTACTTAAAATGAGAATTTGCATTTGGGTTGATGCATCCCAAATGCAGAAATACCGGTAGCAAAGGGGCAGATTCTTTGAATCTGCCCCTTTGCGACTGGTATTTAGAATGATGGATGTGCCCCACAGTGCCTTAACACATAATCCCGACTACTCACAATTTCACGAACCCAATGGAAATAGATTGACGGAGACCTATGTAGCTTTTTCACATCTTTCCTTCTATCGGATCATGCCCTTTGTAAAATAAATTACCTGCCTCATTTGCAAGACAGTAACACAACCCCCACTCCATATAGAACACGAGACTCCTTTATTTCATATGTATTTAATAGGTCACAACCTGTATTTCCACTTCCTCAGGTTAAAGTCTATCCATTCCCAAACAGTGCCAGGCAAGTGAAATATTATGTTGTCCCATGTATGTCTTCCAAGTGATAGCCTGATTAATGCTACCACCAAATACATATACTGTTTCTAATCTGTCTTTAGCTTCATACCACAAGAAGGACAGCTTGTGCTTTCAGTATCTAAAAGTGTACAACTTACTCTTTACGATATTTATTATAAGAAAATTGTTTTGATAGTACTTCATTGAATATCAAGACTATAGGGTCAATTCTGATGTCGGTCGGAAGGGCTTCGAATCGGCTTCGAGTTTGCTGAATCCGATCAGGAGCCCTTGTTTCTGACCGATTCGGACACACTTCCGAACGACCAAGTACGATGACTGGAAAACATAAGGGCTGACGGACTCGGTGCCGAAAGGCTTTCTGACAGGTAGAGCCTTTCCGGAGCCGATTCGTACAGCTCTATGGACTCGGTTTCCGAGCAAGCGAGTACGATGACCGATTCGGACAGCCTTTCCGATACGGTTTGCCTGGAACAAAACGGCTGTCAGAATCGGTCTTTGGGGGCCCGTAGCAGCCCCCCATTCACCCGGGGCCCTCCGAATCGGGCCCGTGGGGATACCCATGGGTCCCCTTTTCCCAACCATGCACAGTGTGTCAGGCACCATGGGGTGCCTGCTATAGGGTGCACGATTTTCCCCAGCCACTCCTTTCTGCAATGGGAGCCGGTGTTCACGTTCGAAACAAATGCTCCCATTGAAGTCAATGAGAGTCCGACCGAATCGTATTCGGATGCATACGGATGCATCGTACTCGGTCAGTCGGACTCCCCTGTTCCGAGTCGTATGGAAAGCATTCCAGAACGGATTCAGTCAGCATGCTTTCCGAACGAGATCGGAATCGGGCCCTATGTTGGAAACCTGAGATCATTTGCATATTGCAAAATTTCACCATGCGGTCCCTCAATAATTGGGGGTTCGTCCTCGTCATCTTCATAAGCATAAGGAAAATCAATCATGTGCTGGTGAAGATAAAGACAGCAGTTTTCTGTTCCAACCTTCGCAGGAAGTCCTTGATCCCTACCCATAAATAAATGCTCCCAAGTATTAAATTAGAACAAAACTATTATTTTACTTTCATTGACCCTACACAATAAAATTTGCCTACATTATCTACAAATGCCACATGCAGAGTCTTACACTGTTCTGTAGCATTCAAAGTTATGGTACCATCAGTAGCAGAGCAATTTTTATTCAATTTAACTTACCATATGAAAAAATATGTTTGGCAAATATTTCATCCACTGAGCCTGATATGGCTATAAGTATGACATTCTGAGATACTTTTCTATCTCTATTTGTATTCAAAGATAGACACATATAAATATGCCCAGATGCAGGCACCTTACCCATTACAAAACACTCGAGATAATGGTTTCAAAATATTAGCTAAAAATAAGAGCCTTGTTTGAGGAAGGGGATTTGACCCACCCCCTATGCTTTACCTTTTCTCTTACATTTTATTACATACATCACATTATCCAGAAATCAGAAGTAAGCACATACTAACTCGTGCTCACTAATTTCCCTCTCTTAAAGACCATCCCGCACAGGGTTAGCAGACTTTCCAACTGACAAAGTGCATTTTGTGAGTCGTTCCACTCCTTATTGCGAATCTCAGTGACGAGTATCATTTGTTTTGTGACCACAACTGCAGCCTCAACAGTGACAGGCTGCTAAAAGCTGGCATGGTCCCAGCTGGTTGTGAAGAAGGTGGATGGGCGATGTTGTTCTATCTGACTAATAATTATGAACAGTTTGTTCTTCTCATCAACCTCAGCAGTTCTGATTCTACCACCACCTGCTCCAGATAAACGCCTAATGTGCCCATGTGCAATTACAGAATAAAATGATACATAATCTGCAAACTTTACCAAAGCATCATAATTGATATTATTAGTCACAGCGCACTATGCACTGGCTTCAGACTGTAATATGATGAGCAGAGAGGTTTGGAGGTGCCTGGCTAATAAAAATCGAGGGCCTTGTCTTTTCTTCAGGCTCATCAGTGACAGAATAGAATGATGAACAAAAATGTTTCTCTGCAAGGAACGAGGTTACACCAATCACCAGTATTTTTGAAGGCGCTATGTACACTCTGAGCTGAGCTGGCAATGAGCAGGTCCCTTGCCATCTTTACAGATGTCCAGTGGTGCACATTTGAACTGTCTAATGTGATCTTTATTGTAAAAGTTGCCAACTCTTTCCCTCTTCCACTCTGAGTCGTCCTGCGTTTTTAAATGAAGAGCCATCCATCCTGAAATACCGACTACACCCTACGGTATCCACTAAACTTCACAGATTCATGTGCACATTTTATCTGTGACCTTTCCCATCTTCCGACCATTTAAAGATACTCCAGGAATGAATTACCCTGTCTAATATATCAAACATCTTTTTTTGACTATTTATCCGAGTTTAGGATGGCACAAGCACGCATCTACTGTACATCTTGAGGGGCTACCATCTAAAAGGAAATGCCTCTGCCCCCAATTAAAGGCAATGTTCCCCCAAATGAAGAACAAAGGAAACCACCCAACAAACAAAACAAAGAACAAAGGCCCGAACTGCCTGCGATCTATGATTACACCCTACACACCTGCACGGAATTTAAGATCTGTAGGGGCTCACTTGGTGAAGGTGCCAAGAGAGCAGAGGGCCAGGATGGGAGCACGGTCTTTCAGTTATCTTGCAGCCAAAACGTGGAATTCCTTGCCGCTGAATCTGAGTCAAGAACCTACGGAAAGGATTTTCTGAAAGGGATTAAAAACCTGGCTTTTCTATACTCAAATAGGGACTGTTTAGCCTACGTCTTTTTAGTGTTCTGCTCTTCGTAGCTTTAGACATAGGGCCAGATGTAGCAAGTGAAATAGCGATCGTAAACGCTGGAATTCGCAGAATATCAGCGTTTGTGATCGCAATTTAGCTGTGTGCTATGTAGGTAGGCAAATACCTACTTGCAAAATAAGGAATTGCAAAAATTGCGATTCCTTATTTTACACAAGCATTTAGAGAATCGCAATTTGCGATTCCCTAAATGCTATGCTAGTAGGCATCGCAAATTGCGATATTGCCTTAAGGAATCGCAAATTACCACCAACTTGAAGTTGGTGGTAAGTTGCGAATTCCTTTAAAAAAGCACTTTTTTGCTTATTACAAAGTGCCATGTGGCACACATACATGCCCTTAAGGCATGTATGTGCGCCACAAGTGCACACATGCACAATTCAGCGCTGCAACAGGGTGTTCTTTTGGAACCCTTGCACCCTTGAAATTGCGCGTGCAATTCCCATTCATTCCTATGGGCCTCTAGGCCCATAGGAATGAATGGGAAGCCATTCCTTATTTGCGATTTGCAATTTGCGAGTCGCAAATAAGGAATGTGTAGGAATCGCTAAAATTATTGAGATTCCTACCTACATGGCATTTTGCGAGTCCTTAATAGCGATTCCCTAAAAATCGCTATTAAGGACTCGCTAAACTGATTTTACCTACATCTGGCCCTTAGTTCCTTCTCCCCTTTCTCATCCCTCCTTCCACTGGGGGTTAGAATCCTAGCGCGGGGACACACCGGTGGGTGTAACCAGATGCTTTATCAATTGGTAAATAAATAAAATAAATAAATACTAATCCAGAACTCAAGCACCGCTAATTATCCCTGGAGAAGGAGTCTATGACTTTACAAATGTCATAGCTCACTCAGCAGGTACTATAGGAGCCCAAACTACATTCAAGTAAAGATTCATTTATTTGATCCTGTAACATTTGGCAAAATGTAATAATCACCTAAAGGCTATGATACAAATGAGTCACATGTGATGCACCATAAGAAGTAAAAATGCGCAGCTGCCATCAAACATGATGGCCATGAAGGGGGTATGTATGCAGTAAATGCGCAAATAAAAGCCGTAATATTGTGACAGATTGAACTGTGACAGACTGAACTGTAACTAAACACTACAGTCTAAATGAAATAGGACATCTCGGATGATTCAAGGGAAAGATTACCATAAATGATGTAGAGTCCAAATAACATTTAATATTCTTTGCGAGAGGAGGATTTTGGGTGACAATAGATTTGGGCAGTACTGATGCATGTGGCAACTACTAAAACATATGTAAATTTGTATATAAAGGTTTAATAGCGGCAACGTGTAAAGTATTTATGCAGCACTTAAACAGTAATAAATTAAAAACACAGCACAAGAAAAATCCCACACCAATTTATAAAAATAGAGTAAAATGTGATAAATTATTTTAGAGCAAAGATGATAAAAATCCAATCAGTCGAACCGGATATTAGAGCTGTCAGCCTTAGAGGGATCTTCCCCCAAACTTTCAGCCTGCTTTGCTTCACTTTTTGCTGATCTGTTTTGTTGGCCTTAGGACTCTGGGCACTTTACCACTGCTAACCAGTGTAAGCGCTGTGAGGCCCGGTCAGGTATATATGCGCAATAAAAAAAGAGCTGAATTTAATTGAATTAAAGTGCATCTGCTCACTCCCCTAAAACATGGTAACATTGGTGTATCCACAATTGGCATATTTAATTTACTTATAAGTCCCTAGTAAAGTTTTCTATATGTGCCCATGGCCTGTAAATTAAATGCTACTTGTGGGCCTGCAACACTGATTGTGCCACCTACCTGTATTGCCCTTCAAACATGTTTCAGGCCTGCCACTGCAGAGCTGTATGAACAGTTTGACTGCCATGTGGGCTAGGCATTTAAAACCCGTTGCCAAGCCTTAAACTCCCCTTCTATTACATATAAGTAACTCCAAAGGTAGGCCCTAGGTAGCCCATATGCCAGGGTGTTGTGCAAGTAAAAGGAAGAACATATATCTGCAGTGTCCCATTAGGAGGCCAGGGTCCGCATACCAAAGCATTTTGGTGCCCAACTATGTGGTGGGAGACGATATTGACAAATGTTTCTCATCTTATGAGGTGACTCTAAAGGTGCACTGGGTTCCTGAGAGGGTAGCTTGTGGAGGTACATGCCCACAGTGGTGAGGGATACACTCCTAACACTAGGGTGCCGATTATGATGCCTTAGTAAACGGCACCGACCCTCGGTTGGAGCCGTTCCTGCGGCACCGTAATCAGCTGTTCGGATTCATTTCCGACCGACCCATTTGGATGGAGTCGGTTGGAAAGGAATCCAAATTGGATTTCTGAATGCCTTCCGATGGGCTCGGAGAGCCTGTCTTCCATTCGGAAAGCCTCCAGTAATCCCACATGTGGCTCTTTCCACCTGAGGGATTACAATATTGGATTCCAACAGCCTTTCTGTGCCGGCCTTTCAGACACAGAAAGGCTGTCAAAAGTCGACTTTGGGGGCCCACAGCAGGGCCCTCATGGGTGCACGGCCTCCGGTTGGAGGCCAAGGGGGCACCTGTGGTGTCCCCCTGTTGATCCCTGCACCCCGTGGCAGGCACCTCAAGATGCCTGCCACGGGGTGCAGCGATGAACTGCACCTCTTCTCTTTACAATGAGAGCATGCATTCCGGTCGGAATGCATGCTCCCATTGTAAAGAATAGGAGTGCGACCGAACAGTGCTCAGTCGCATCCTAATTGCTGGGTTGGGACCGCCGACAGGAGGTCGGTCGGTCCCAGTACTGAATGGATTCCGACATCGAAATTGGGCCCAAGAAGTGGAAGACCAAATACAGTACACCCCCATGAAGGCCATTTTAGTCAGGAAATATGGGTTAATTCCTGAAAGGTACAGGCAATAGTTCAGTAATAGCCACAAACTCCCTACACATACCTGGGTGGATTTCTTGTATTACTCCAGCAAGTCACTGAAGGTTTGGGTGAGCTGCAGCAAGCTAGATGATTTCACTGGGTTTTACAATCTCATTTTGAGGGAGCACATGTTGGAAATATGTTGTTCCAGAGCTGAACCAGCACCTAGTGGACAGCAAACTGACTGACCCCAGGAAGCTTGCTGAGGAGGCAGACCTCTGGGTCAGCACCATAGTGTCCAGTAATCAGTTATCTGTGGTGGACTCCAGAAAAGGAGGGGGTGATAAAAAGAAGGTGACCTCTCAACGCCCCCAAAACAGTTCTCAGGGGGAAGGGTCCTATATCCAATCTGGTCACCAGAAATAGAGCTTCCCTGACAAGAGGCAGTATAAACTCCTCAAGTGCTATGAGTGCTTTGAGTATGTGCATATAAAGTGGGATCCCAAATGCACTAAGAGAGCACAGCCTTCAACTGGAAGTAAGAAACCAGGGTTAGCTAGTGTAGGGCTTGGGGAGGAGTTTGTCCCAGTTAGTGGGAGCGCGACTAGAGGGGTGACCTTAGTGGCCCTAAGTGACTGGGAGATGGTACCAAAGACCCATGTGCCATCCAATACTACCAAGTATAGGCAGTGGGTTATCATCAATGGGCAAGATGTGGAGGCTCCGAGGGACACTGGCGCCACTATGACTTTGGCAAGGAGTCATCTAGTGCCCCCAGAGCAGATTTTACCAATGTATTCCACCAGGTTGTGGTAGCAGACAACTGTGAGGGTCATTACCCAGTGGTTTTTGTTCCATTTGAGTAGGATGGGGTCTCTGGTTTTCTTAAAGTAGCTGTGAGTCCTGCCATGCCCATGGACTGTTTGCTAGGGAATGACCTAGAGCACCCCATCTGAAAGGAAGTGAAGTTCAGGTCTCGCCTGGAAATGCTGGGGGTACCTGAGTGGGATTGTGCTACCACCAGGTCTATGGCAGAGGGGTGAGGGGTGAGGGGGCTGGAAAGCTAGCACCTGAGTGCCTTGCAACTGAGGTGGACGGGGAGCCAGAGAAGGCCACCACGGAGCCCAGCGGAGAGGGCACTGTCTTCCTTGGTGACCAAACGGATCTTGCTAGATGGCAAGTAGAAGGAGGACCCACCAGGGAGGCCTTCTGCAAGGCTCAGAGGGAATGCCCAGCCTTGGAGGGTATGAGGCAACAGGTTGAAGTCCTGGCAGAAGGTGATGCCTCTGGTAGTCACCACATTTAATGGGAGGGCAACCTCATGTACAGTGAGCCTAAGGAACCGACGTTTGGGACAACAAGTGCCCTGGTAGTCCTCCAGTGCTACCGGTCCTTCCTGCTGGGGCTGGCTCACGGAATTCCCCTGGCAGGACATCAGGGCCAGGACAAGACCTTTGCAAGACTTGTCCCCCACTTTTACTTGTCCCTGATGAGGAGTTCTTCAGATGCAGAGGTGAGCACTTTTTTAGGCCTCACCGTTTACTACAGGAGGTTTGTCAAAGGGTATGGCACCATTGTAGCCCCCTTGACAGAACTGATATCACAGAAACAACCCAGAAATGGGATCTAGACAGAGGAATGCCAGAAAAGCATTTGAATCCCTGAAACAAGCCATGTGCACAACCCCTGTGCTCAGGGCCCCTGGCTTTTCTAAGGAGGTCATAGTTCAAACTAATGCCTCAGAACATGGCGTAGGGGCAGGACTGTCACAGATGCTTAATAAGGAGGGCCTGGACAAACCTACAGCCTTCATCTCCAGGAGGTTACTACCGCAGGAACAGAGGTGGAGTGCCACTGAGCAGTAAGCCTTTGCTGTGGTGTCGTATGGCTTGTACCTCCCTCAGTAAAACTGTGCGTTTGTTGGACAACATGAACATCAGGATTGTGCTAGACTGATTTCATGCACACCCTCAAAATAAGTTGGCCTATCTCCCTGCTAGCCCACAGTGAACCATCTGGACACCTAAGCTCACAGGCATCAAATGTGTGTCCAACTTGGGAACATGACAATCCTGATCCCACAAGGAAACCGTGGTAACAGGTCTAGTACCTTTTCAGTTTGACCCTCATTCATACTCAAAGAAATACACAAGAAATGCTTAGCACAGCTTTTCAATATTTATTGAAGAGTGATGATTCTTGCATAAAATATGTACTCTGCGTAAATTAGTAGAATGAACAGATTAGCGTAATTAGCATCACAAGAACAGTGAAAAGGTTGAACATTTCACCATTGTGCAAAGACAGTAAATTTATGCAGGCATAAAATTACTGTGTATAGTTGTACTCCTACCTAGCGCTCCCCAACCTGGTCCTGCCTAGGGTGTGTGATCTGCCAAATTCCTGCCCAGGTGGTCTAACTCCCCATTATCTGTGGGTAAGTGTCGTCAGGCTTGGTGTAGAGCTGGACAGCACTCATGTCCGGATGCAGGAATCAGCTGAGCTTGAATTCTGACATGAAGTGACCTCGCAGCGTCAACTGAGTGCTCCTCCCCAAACAAGGAAGTGGTTGTGTGTTTATAACAATAGGACTAGTGTAGCCATATCACAATCCCTGTCAGGCCGCAATTGTTCATTCTAACTGGATAGCGTTGTCGCCTTTCGGACAATAACATAAATAACATTTGGTGGTGAACTTTATCCCTTGTACTGAATGTTTAAGGTATCATGATAGTGTGCCTACGAAGTGGAAATGTAAGCAATGCAGATTAAGGGAATGTTATCCTGCATGGTCACACATTCAAATGTATGTTAAAATTCACTGTGTGTAAAAGGGAAGGCAACGTAAGAAATGTGAGCGTGTAAAATGGCAGCATTTCTAACCGGGCTTAACCTGATCATGTGACACCCACTCCTTGGATGGAAGTCGGTGAAAGCTATCCCTAGACAAATGCTAAAATATAAAGATCAAACACTATAAAAGTAACCCTTTTAAATGTAAAAAAGCATCACGTTTCCATAATAGCAAAGAGCATAGAGAAAGCCTTCATTTTGAATCTAAAAGGGATTAAAAACTGTATATAAAAAAGTTTAAAAAGCAATTTAGCATAAAAATACGGGTGAATTAAAAAGTGTCCCATGGCTCGAAACTGCCAGATTGCTTATGTGTTCCGAGAGGTAGACGAAACATTGCTGTTTCTAGTCACCACAGACAATGTTCTGAGAGGCACCCATTGAATCAGATCCTTGGAGCAAACGTGTTCCCATCCACCCACTTCAGCAGCAGCAAGGAAGAGCAGCCAGTGCAGGATCTGCAGAACCAAGCCAAGATCCAGAGCACTAGCAAAAGAAGCATCCCAGGAGGGCTCAAAGAAAGTGTTCAGAAGCAATGACAAGTGCAAAGGACAAAAGTACAAGTGGGCTATTAATGGCCTCACCAGTAGGTCAATGTCCAAAGCCCAAACCAGTTGCGTTTCTAGGCATATATCCAGTGCACACTTGAAACTGCATAGAAGAGAGCAGAATACGGGCTGCACGCAGCATAGCCACATAGGGCGAAAGGACAAGAACCAGTATTCATTTTGTTCCTGAAGCAAGGGTGCGCCAAAACACTGTATCATGCGTTCACGACACAGGAGCACATCTGGAAGTGCTAGTTCCATTTGACCTCTTAATGGGACAGCCATTGCGAAGCAGATAAAGTAAAAGCAAAGTCTTGACAATTAGCAACAGGACCAGCAGAAGACCTCTAAAAATACTTCAGAGCACGGAGCGTATGAATGATGGAATAACTCCGAAGACTGTCTGGAAGGTACTAACCAAGCCAAAGTCTATTTAATTAAAAAAAGTGCACCACTCCCACTGTATTATATTTTACAAAGACAAGGGAACCCAAATGGTGGTTGGGGACCTTGGGTATGAACTGTTTTAAGGAACAATGGTCCCTAACGGAAAAGCTTTTGAAACAAAACATATGAAAATAGAAATGCAATGATATCTACTTTTGGCTGTCCTAATGGACATGATCATTTAATGTAAAAAGTAAAAGAGAACATACAAGTGGGAACATAAGTATCTCAAAGAAACGCAGGCAAACAAAAAACTGTGGCCAAACAAATTGCAACAATCAGGACACTAAGGAATACATTAGAGCACCCTAGCACATATTAATACAAAATATACAGTTATGTCAGGGTGCGAGAAGTCGACGACATTTCAATCCCACTAAGTAAATGCCTGAATCATCTTCAGGACAAGACAATAGATGATTGAGGCGATTGCCTATCGAACAAGGTTCTATGACTGAATTAGATGCGGGCTTAGGGCAACGATGCCCGGTCCTGGCAATAGGACCAGTCATGGAAAGCCATCAAGCCACAAATCGTTTCTATTGCCGGTCCCAGACTGAATTTCTCCGTCCTTCAAGCTGCATTATCTGCATCTGCCTCCGATGGACTTTATCCTTCCCATACCCGCATGGTATAATCAGGCATACAGCTGGCACATCAGCGTCCCTCCTCCTCATCCCTGTGACCTACACCCCTGCAACCCCCCCTTGCGCATCCGCATGATTCGAGGAGTCTATGTCCTCAGATGGCGTTTCATGACAGGCCCTTTTGCCAGGCCCGGGCATCCTTGCCCTAAGACCCGCATCTGATTCAGTCATAAAACCTTGTTTGATAGGCAATCGCCTCAGGCATCTATTGTCTTGTCCTGAAGATGATCCCAGCATTTACTTAGAGGGATCGGAACATTGTTGACTTTTCGCACCCTGACAAAACTGTATATTTTGTATTAATATGTACTAGGGTGCTCTAACGTATTCCTTGGTGGCCTAATTGTTGCAATTTGTTCAGCCACAGTTTTTTTTGTGCCTGAGTTTCTTTGATATATTTATGTTCCCACTTGTATGCTCTCTTTTACTTTTTACATTAAATGATCATGTCCATTAGGACAGCTAAAATTAGATATCATTGCATTTCTATTTTCATATGTATTGTCTCAAAAGCTTTTCCGGTCGGGACCATTGTTCTTCCTTAAAACACTCCCACAGTATTAGAAATGGTAAAAATGCTGTGCACGCATTCCCCAAAATGTAACAGGATATTAGTGCTAAGTATCGACTGTATCTCAGAGGAAGACCTTGCAACTTGAAGAGCAAATGCCTCCTTTGCAGATGCTAAGGCCACAACCTTCTGGCTGGAACAGTACGGCTTTCAGTCTGCTCAGAGAATCAAAGTGCATATTTGAAAGCTTTATCGAAGGCCAAAACATCGCCTTCCTAACTGGAACAAGTCACAACGGCAGAAACTGTCACCAGAAAGGCGACACCCGGTTTCATTCTACAGCAGCCTTGACCGTTCAACATCAAATAACTCCCATTTGAGGGCAATCTCAAAGTAGGATGTATCACAGAAGCTGGGGAGCCCTTCAGATAGCAGGACAAATTTGTGTTTGGCGCATTACATGTATGAAGCGAAACCTCCTTGCACACCAATGAATGGCCTAAGGTATTCTTGAAGTCTGACCTGCTAAAAAAAAACCTCAATCAATCAATCAATGGCTTGTAAAGTGCGACTACTCACCCATACGATTCTCAAGGCACTGGGCTGGGGGAACTGCTCGTCCATTGAAGGCGCTCTTGTTCAGTCGAGGAGCCAGGTCTTGAGATCCTTCCTGAATTGAGGCAGCGATGGCAATTGCCTGAGTTGGGGAGGCAGGGTGTTCCAGGTCTTCGCTGTGAGGTAGAAGAAGGATCTTCCTCTGGCTTTGGTCTTGCAGATACATGGGGCGGTAGCCAGGGCTATTTGAGCAGAGTGGAGGTCTCTGGTGGGTACGTGGAATGCAAGGCAGAGGTTGAGGTACACAGGTCCCACATTTGTAGGGCTTTGTAGGTGTGTGTGAGGAGCTTGAAGGTGATTCTTTTGTTGACTGGGAGACAGTGGAGATCTCTGAGGTGGCTGCTGATGTGACTGCAGCGGAGGATGTTGAGGATGAGTCTGGCGGAGGCGTTCTGGATGTTCTGAAGTTTCTTGAGGAGTTTCTGGGTGATGCCGGCATAGAGTGTGTTACTGTAGTCAATTCTGCTGCTGATGAGTGAATGGGTGACCGTCTTTCTGGACTCAGTGGGGATCCATTTGAAGATCTTTCAGAGCAGGCATAGTGTGTGGAAGCAGGATGATGGCGCAGCGTTGATCTGGAGGTTCATGGTGAGCGAGGAGTCCAGGATGATGCCGAGGTTACCCGCATGGTCTGTGGGTGTAGGGGAGGTTCCAAGTGGTGCGGGCCACCAGGAGTTATCCCAGGCGGATGGGGTAGAGCCAATGATGAGGACTTCGGTCTTTTCTGAGTTGAGCATGAAGCAGCTGTTCTTCACACAGGCGGCGACAGCCTTCACCCCGTCATAAAATTTGTTCTTGACAACTGTGGGATCGTTGGAGAGGGAGAGAATCAACTAGGTGTCATCAGCGTCGTTTTGCCATTCCTACAGGATATCAAAAAAGTAAATTCCATGACTCGTTCACATATCTTTCTCCTAGCACTTCGTATCAGCCTATTTGATGGTATTGTAAACAGTATTGAAAGTGGAATGTTAATATTGGCACAGAAATAAACCTGTGGGGTATTCAGTCCGTTGAAGGTTTTTCTGCAACAGTAAATGGTAATTTCTCTTCTCTATGTGTAACATAGTGTACGTTGCATCCTTCCTTACCATGATTGTCTGCTGTTTTGTGAGATTGTAAGGTAAAAACAATCTTGTGGCATTAAGGTGTCGCCATGGTACATGACTAGAACAGAGTGTCTGCAAAGTCCAGCTTAATAACATAATTGATCTAAGCTGTGACTGCCCATGTTGTAAAGAGGACATGTCAGTCTGTATGATGTCTATCGCAGATGACGCGATGTTACCCGGAGAGTAAATCCTAGTGGACAATGTAGTCATACCATTATCTACTATCGCAACAGCCCTTTCTAAATTTGCTCTGTCAATCTACCGTCTATCACACTTCGTTGTATATTTCATACAATAATAAATCATTTGATGTGGCATTTGGCATGCTCTGAACAGTGCCTCGTTCCCCTGAACCTGCCAATCCTTAGATCCCCAAATTGATTTCACCTCAGCTGTGTCCCTCCAAAAATTAAATCCCTGTGTAGACAATTGGAAAAGAAAAGATTCAGAATAAATCAGCTTTGTATTATTTAGCACACTTTTTTTGGCTGGTGATGGTGTAAGCCTCTAATAGTAAGACCTTGGGTCAGATGTATTGTGACCAGAGAAGTATGCAAACTTCTGTGCAAACATTTGTGAGCTATCCCGTGGTGGTAGTGGACAGTGTTCTCATTGCATGTAATTAAATATTGCACATGGAGTACTTGTTTTATGCAAGAAGTGATCACCATAATGCTGAAAACAGAACATTTCCTCATAATTAAAAGTGCCTTCATACATTTTCTTGGAATTAAAAATAGTGAAATACTCAAGATCTTTTAACATTTCATGCACTGTATCACTGTCCCAATCCTCGGATACAGTACTGGGGGGTGATAAAAATATTGAAAGAAATCGAAACACATATGGAATTTACAAAGTTCAGTAGGACCAAAAATATCATACAATACCCTCTCCCAAACAATTCCATCAGGAACCGGAACAGCAGAGATGTTCATCAGGGAAAGGTCTCTTTGCACTTTGTGTGATGAAGAATGGGGTGTTAAAACCAAGTTCACCAATTGTACAGCAGAGCATTATGGAAGAGAGTGTCCATTCAGAAGCAGGAAAAAGACTGTCACAAACACCATCCAAAGGATGAGGAAAAGTAACGAAATTGTAATTCACAGGTACAGCCATGGAGGAACAAAGTATGTCTTTTTCAGCCAAAAGTAGAATGCACCAATCTACCTCGTGGAGGTGGAGGTGGTGGCTCAGATGAATTGGAAGCAAAATCATCAAAGTCGACAAAGTAGTCAGAGACTGTTCAATCTAATTTGGGCAGCTCCAGTCAATGTGTAGAACCTGGAGTAGAGTCATTTTGTGGACGTTGACGTAAACACCATCAGTGTCAAGTTTCAGAATAGAAATCTTAATTTCTGTACAAGTTGTTTTATATAGTTGTTGTTGATATAGCAGGTAGAAGAGATACTTCATTATTTACTATCCCCAGCCAGGGAGTAGAAGCTTCATCGGTAATCAAACCTTCCACTGGGACTTACTGTATAGTGATGAGAGGAGACAGGTAACTACCCAGGACTCCACGTGGCCTACTGTGTAGGACCAGCCACATAATGGGGTTTGATGAGATCGATTGACACAAATCTCTAGTTTTTGCAGCTAGTAAGGGGTGGTAAAAGTACAGTTCTTGTACCTTCAACAGCCAGGACAGATACAGGCGCTCTGTAAGATTGCCTAAATTCTTTCTTGTCCTCTATTTTCTCCCAGACTAGTTCACCGATCTTGAGGATCGAATCAGGAGTAGCTGGTGCTTCCTCCACTTCTCCAGTGGCAGTGCGTTTTACTTGGACATTGCTCTGAGCATTCCGGAAACTGTTTAGTTCCTGTAAAACAGCCAAATGTTCATTGATGTCAAATGATGTTTCAGCCTCCTCTGTGCTGGGACTGTCGAGGTCAGGTACTTACATCTTAACCCCAAACCGTATCTCTTATGGAGCCCGACCACCCAGGAATTTTCCAGGCAGGTTATTAAGTGCACTTTGTACCCCATATAGATGATGATCCCGACTGCCACCTGAGCCTAATACCCTCGCTGTTAAAGAGTGCTTTAAGTCCCGGTTCTTCCTCTCCACTCCCGAATTCCCCTCAGGGTGATAGGGGAAGGAGTACTGCATGGTCACATCCAATTTTCCCATGATGTCTTTGTAACCCTTAGAGGCGACCACCAGCCCCTGGTCCGAATGCAATGTGCCAACTGCGTATGTCCCAATAAAGACTTGCAGATCTTTGATAACAGTTCGAGCATCAGCTGATCGCTGTGGCCAGACTAATAGGAGTCGAGAGCAGGAATCCACTGCAGTCAAGATGTATTTGTAAGCTCCTTCTGATTGTAAACGGCCACAGTGGTCCAGATAAATATAGGCGAGAGGCTTGTTGATATTAAAAGTGGTGTCTGTGGTGGGCGTCCTATGGTGGAACCCTTCATCTACTAGCAGATGTAGGATTTTAGGACAAAGTCCCTAGTCTGTATGTAAAGACTTGGTCACCAATAGCATTGCTGCAATCATGAAATTGTAGCTGTCACCCATGTGTGTGGAGAAGTTAAGCCTTCATGTGCTGCTAGGATTAAACCTAACCTGCAATCTGAGTTTGATATTTCTCTATCTCCCACTCCAGGAATACAAGCAAATGATATGTTTTGTGCACTTAACTGGTAGGAGTACTTTACTGGAAAGCCTTTCGGCAGGTGGGTGTTGTCGCACTCAGCTTTGACAGCCACCATGATGTCTCTATTCACTCTCGTACTTGAATGAGTAATCACTAACCCTGGGCGGTGAACTCCGCTCCGCTCGCAGAGTTTGCGGAGTTTTCCGCACTCTGCGTTACGCGGAGATCACGGAGTTCCCAAAAACTCCGCTTCGCGTTGCGGAGCGGAGTTTTTTTCCTTGTTTGCATCCGCCAACGTCATGTTGGCGAGCACGAGCGAGGAAAATCTACCTTCCGGTGAGATTTTTCCTCATTCGGGATCGTCAACATCAAGTTGGCGAGCGCGAGCGTGGAAACTCAACCTTCAGGCGAGATTTCTCAACACGGGGGGGGTCATATTTCTTATTGCGAGTGGTCGCGTATGCTCGCGACCGCTCGCGTTGAGAAAACTGTCCACTTGCGTTGAAAAAGCTGTAATTTGAGTAAAAATCTACTCGAGCGGCAGAAAGGAAAGCAGCGCCCGCTTGCACTGTGCATGGTGCCATTCGCGATGATTGCACAGTGCGGACAAGCATCCGGCACCGCCAATCACCAATGAACCGCATTTTTCTATCGCACTCCGCCGCTTGTGGAGCTCCGCCTAGCGCAGCAGAGTTTTTTTACCACTACTCCGTGAACTCCGCCCAGGGTTAGTAATCACAGCAGCAGTTTTCACTCTTGCTTTTGCGGCTTTGTCAGCCATTGAATTCCCTGCAACGCGTATTCCCACATGCTGATGACTCAAGGTGTGTATCACATGATTCTGTTGCAAGCATTCTTTTAGCTTTCCAACCTGTCCCCAAAGCTCTTTGTGCTTTGTACTCATTAAGACTGAACACAATAATAAGAATCACACACAGTAAGTGTGGGGAATTAGCGATTTGTATTCTCTAGTGCCAGAATTAGAGCTCTGAGTTCTTCCAGCTGCACTGTGCAGTCAGCAAGTGACTGTGTGTAGGTTTTCTCAGAGTGGAATTCTCCATCCTGCATGCAACCCCTATGGCTGTGCATGTTGCCAAGTATTGGTGTTTTGTCCCTATGGCAGGCTGGGCAGAACCATCAGTAGAGATTATATAATCAGTTCAGTTCAGTTCAAAATCTTTATTCGATCTTTAGACAAAGATCATTAAAGCACATAATAAAACACAACAGTACATTATAGCTTTAAAAATAGTTGTCATAAATAACAAACACTCCATCAAATTACATCCAATTTAAATACATATAAAAAAATCATAAAAAGTCAATTAAAAAAGTACATATAGTTATACAAGCAAACCTCAGGCCTGCCCACCTAACTCCCCAATATAGACTTTCTGCAACAGATGGCCATTTTCAGAAAAATGCACACACTATAGCAAATATCTGGGCTATTTAGCATTTGGAGATAGATTAAAATCTCTCTGCATTTATGGAAGGCTAGCTTATTCAAACTGGATAAACACGAAGCTGAAAAAGGTTGCGTTAAAAGGTGCAAAACAAAGTAAAATGCAACAGAGATTGCTCTGCCATACCATTGCATGGGCAAGGAGGCAAAAAGCTATCACATACCTTTGCCTCATCAGAAAAGCACATTAAGTGCCAGACCATTCCAAACCTAAATCTAAAAATCTGGGACCTCTCCCAATGCCTGAGCTAGAGTGTAAGATACAGTGCTGTGTCTCCTGTCGCAAGAGTGAGACAGTAGTTACAAATGGTATGTTTTCTAATAACTTCCAGGATTCTCTGTGAGGAAGTACATTCAGCATACCAAGACTTGACCACCCTCTTATCAGTTTTAATAATTGAACCGGAGCATTAAACAATCCAGGGAGACCAATGTCAGTAAAAGATTTGCTGACGTAGTTCAACCATGGGATGGAAAGCCCCTTATCCTGGCTAAGGCAATACACTATCACAGCTCTGTTAAAGTTTGCCTCATTGTTACTCCACACACTCACCCAAAGCGGGAGAGGCGCCAGTTTGATGGTGTCTAAAATATAATCTAAATTAATTTTAGAATGCAATATGAAATTAGCACTAGAAGACGGGAGATTCATCAACCGCCTATAGATTCTATTTTCTTCTGTCTGTATGTCAGTAACATTATGATGGCCCCACATCCCTGCTCCATATGTTGCTGTAGGGACACATTGCATTTTATAGACTTTAAGGTAGGGGGAGATAGGGGTCCTATCATCCTTCTTGGATAGATTAAAAAGGGAACCTGCCGCTCTTCCAAGTCCCAGACTTGCTGTGTTTACTTGTGGCTGCCAGGAAATGCCTGAATCGAACACCATAACTAAACAGCAGAGATTCCGAACTGCACAAAGATGTTGCTCACTCAGATTTAAGGCTGTTGAAAATTTCCTACCAGGCCCACAAGCCATTATATGGGATTTCCCCAAATTTGTTTTCATGTCAAGGGTACCCATGAATGATACAAAAGATTCTACTAAGAAACGCAGAGCACAGGGTGTTCTAGCCAACAAAATTGCGTCATCAGCATATAATAATGCTGGGGTAGCAGAGTTGTCAATTTTTGGCACATCCCCAGTAGAACTCATTAAGTGAGTGTTCAGATCATTAATATACAAAATAAAAAGCAAGGGTGCCAGCACGCACTTGGTAGCAGAAAGGCATCTGAGAGTTCCCCTGACTGTCCCCTAGTTGCTCATGAAGGATGTGTAGCAAATTAACTAAAGGGACTTCTACCCCTAATTTGATTGACATCAGCCACCATTTACTCCTGTTTACACAACCGAAAGCAGTTGACATGTCCATAAAGGCCAGTTACTTTGGGCAGAACTTAGCGATGGTGTATTTACTCACTATCAAGTGTAAATTCAAGCAGTGCTCCACTGCACCTAGCCCGGGATGAAAACCATACTGGCAAGGGGATAGAATTTTATTGTCAGTAGCCCATGACAGCAGTCGATTGAAAATAACCCTCCCAGGACTTTCAAAGAGCTATCAACAAAGGAGATCGGTCTATAACATTTAGGCAACCCTCTAGCTCCCTTCTTGAAGGTCCAAGACTCAGGAATCCTGCTACACAAGGAGTTATTGAATACATTTGTGAATAAGGGACCCCATAGATCCAGATTACATTTCAAAAGATCACTGGAGATCCCATCAGGACCCAGAGCCTTGCCCCCTGCACTAGATTGAAATGCATCCTCTACTTCCTGTAGAGTAACTTGGAGGGGGTGGAGTGGAAGAGTTGCTGTTGCAGCATCCTTTACACGCTCTATCTTTCTCCAATTGGTATATATGTGTAAAATGCTTATCCCATTCCTGGCCTGACATATTGCAGATTAGGAGTTGGTTAGGGGAAGCGTCATGCTGCTGAAGCCTGTTGACTATCTCCCAAAATACCTTACTGCAGTTCCGGGCAGCTGCTGATTCAAGAGTTTCCCAGTGATTTCGATACAAAAAAAGTTTCCTCTCCTTGATGGTCAGTTCATAATCCTGTCTGGCCTCCTGAATTGTCCTGACATCCCTAGAAATCCCAGTCAGCGCCTTTCCCTGGCAAAGATTGGCAGCTGAATATTTCAAATCAAACCATTCGGGGTGCTCTAAGACGGATTTAAGTGGGTTCATTGAGAAATTCTTATTGGAGTCACACAGTTGTTTGTCAAAAGCAAGATCCCCTTGGGCTCCTTTTAAGCATACAAATACACAATACTGTCATGCATACACATTACTGTCATCCATACACTCTTCAGAACACCAACACCAAATAGAAACCAAAAGAATAATATAAAGAAATATAGCATCTTTTATTATGTAGGATCCTTATAAGATTCACAATATTGTTGACAACGGAAAAATAAAACATTCCCTCAGCCTTTGCCTAGGTACCCCAAAAAAGCAGGCAACTTCGTTTTGAGAAGATGGTCCAGCGTTGCACTAGGGTCTTTAAGATGCCATGCAACCCTAAGGCCGTCTTTGCAATGCTTAATAATACCATCACAAGTTAACGGTGTTCTATCCCTATCTAATAGGAAGGGTCCTTCAACTGATAAGGCATTGTGATCCCTCCATTGGGTCTCTATCACAGCGCTATTAAGACGCCACTGCAGGAAATATTTGGAAGCAAATATATAATCGATAGTTGACGTTAACCCCCTCTTCTATACGTGGGCTTATTTGGACAAGATTCCTGGAAATAGTTAACTATAGCCAAAAGATCCAGCCGAGCAACAGAGTCCCTCAGCCTCAACCCCCTATCATCCCATAATGCAGTATCAGGAACAGAGCTCAGAGAACCTAGCTCTGTTGGTTCATTACACAGCTTTGCATAGAAATCCCCACATATTAAAACTTGTGATTGAGAGATGCTGCCCATCAACAGAGATTTCAAACCCATAATAAATTGAAATAGCTCATCAAAAAAACGACAATGAGAATTGGAAAAATCATTGTTGTAGAAATTAACCAAATAAAAACTAAATGAGCGGAGACATTCATTGACAAGCATTGCCTGGTATACTGTGCTGGCTGTAATTACAGCAGAGACTTTAATTCTGAGGTTCAATTTAACTCAGATAGAGAGCCCCCCCCTCAGCTCTCCCATGGGGTAAGGCTGTAGCAGGACAAGAATAACACGGAGACCCTTTACACATAATGAGTGATACTGCCCAAGTCTCCTGCAGAACATGAAAATCATATTTATCAATGAAAGACAGCCAATGAGGGTTAGAAAGCTTGTTTTTGAGCCCAGCCACATTCCAATGTATTAGTGTAAAATAATTTCTACCACATGTCTCCCCCCGACATCCTGTCTCCTGTCTAATATGTCCGGTGGGTGGCAACTTCAACAGTCGAAGTAATATTGGGTAAAGATAAATGGGTTCAATCAGCCGTATGAGGCCGTATGAGGCTCCTTTATAACCATAGGAATCTCAATTAGAGGAACACGAAAGAAGCATCAGAATACTGTGACTGAGAAGCCTCACCCATCATCCCCTGTATCGGTTCACTATATTCAGCACATAAGCTCAAATTCTGGGGACCAGTAAACTGTCAATCCTGTCCATCGAGGTTCATTAGCGGTGTGAACCAGTTGTTACACGTAATATTATAATCAGCAAAAATATTATGAGCAGGTGGGACCTGAGATGAGGCTAGGTGTCATCCAAAATGTGAGGGTCTATAGAAAAAGTCAAGGGGTGGGAATGTTAACATTGCCATAACTAACATAGGGCTGATAATGCTGGGACAAAATTTTCATTGCAATCTCTGAATACCAAAAATTGACAATGATACTGTCCCCTTGAATAGATTTCTTAGAGGAGCCAATCCAAGCCACACAACAGGCCAACAAAATATTCTTATAGCCATGTACGTTGAAGTTAGAATGGCTGACCAGCCAATGGTACACCTTATTCTGAAGCCGATTAGTTGACTCCTGATTTGAATTTAACAATGAGAGGACACCGGCCAGACCAATAACATGTGGACAACAGGCAGGGGGAGATTAATTGTGGATAGCTGGAGAGACTGAGGTGCAGGATGGCTCTCACGCACTGTAGAACAGGGTATAGCTGGGAGCACAGAGGAACTAGTTGGACCTGTTGCATGGATTGGTACGTTTGAAGAAGCATCTAACCGGGAAATGCACCCGGTCAACTGAGGGGCAATATGACTATTGGGTGTGTGAATGGTGGTCATAGAAGGAGCCGTAGAGGCGGGTGTTCAGCTGGATACAGTCGAGATTATATTTGTGGGCTCACTTGTAAAGGTCTTCTGTTGTTGCTGACACAAATTCAGAACATTCCCTACATCTGACTCCAATTTTTCCAGCTTCTCCCTCACAGGGCTCAGATACTCTTTGAGTAACACCGTAAAGATTTGTAAAACAGAAGCCAAAACAGAATCCTCGGTGACCCCAGTAAAATTATAATCGACCGTGCCTGATAGGGTTGACAGATTGTGAACTGTGCTCCAGGTCTTTCGCATTCGATTGGCGACTGGTGGGGCTGCAAGCGACATAGAAACCGAGAGTTCCTCACTAGGCTTAAGTCCGGCAGTACAAGAAGAGGCCTCCCCCTGGTACAACTACAAAATGGAGCTATCCAGGTTTGGGGAATGAGATACCAACTCCACCATGTCAATTACGTCCCGTGCGGATGGAGGAATTTTTCCAACGCACCCTAAGGACAGAGGTCTCTTGGCCAAGTCAATCTCCTTTGTTACAATACTCATGGTTCTGGCCAAAAATGAATCTATTGTGATTGAGCTAACCCCCTGTATAGACTTACTACTTGTTGCCTTCCTTTTGCCCATAAAGACAGGTATCACGGCCTATTGCCAGGTGAGTAAATGTCATGTAATATGCCACGGAATATCCTCACAGACTTCTCCACAGGACAGGGCAAAACAAGGCTGACGGGGTCTATAAGTACCATATCTACTTACTTGTTAGTACTTTTAGTAGCTCCTCAAGTTGAAAAATTACCTGTAAACAGGCAGAAGCAGATCACAAAGCCAAGAGACAGGGGCCCAGCCTTGTCTGGCTGTGAATAGGCGCAATTGGGCCCACCCTTGGCCCAGACTTTTCCTGGGTACGACCCCGTCAGGCCCACGCGTATCCCACCCTGTGGAAGTCCCTGGACGTTTTTGTAGCGTCAACAGTCAGGGCTCTCCTGTTGCTGGCAGGGTGGATGCTGGGGGACCGAGTCCCACCCCAGCAGGGCCTCCGTGAAGGTGCAGGCAGAGAGACATTGTGGGCCTCTGGCAGCCTGTGATTATGTAATCATAATGATCAAAGGGCATGACTACATTAGGCAGAGGACTTTTGTTTTCATACCACAGATATGCTTGTTTGTAGTGTAGAGTCGAATCTGTTGTCTACATCTGTTGTGGTGAGAGAGTTGGCCCACTGTATCCATGGTGGATGTAATGCTTTTGCATTTGGAACACTGGCTTTCGTGACCGCCTCTAAGGCCAGCACTGGAATTATGACAATTATTTGTTTCCCCTGAGCCAATGCTATCTCTCTCACCACACCAGTCTGTGCCACCGTCAGAATCTTTTCTGTTGGTGCAAAACGTATCTCAGCATTGGTGTATAAATGTGATTTATATGCAATTGGTACAGTGTCACCTTCATTGAATTTAACGTAGGTGTACCTAGATGCACCCTCAATAATATGGAACACCAGGTTTGTGTTCTTAACATGTGTATGTAAGTATTTTGAAGCTAGCATGTCAGCTTGTACTGAATGTAAAATTTGTGTCTGTTCAGTAGTCAAGTGTATGCTTGAAACATCTGGACGTACCAAGTCGTAGAATGGATTTAACCCATTTTGCGTACTCTGGAATCTATGTTCTGCCAGAATTTAGGAATCCCAATATGGATTGAAGTTTCTTTAATGTGTTTGGGGTTTGTAGAAGTGTACACTTCTCTAAGAAGTGTGTAGCAAGGCTTTTGCCTCCACTTGACAACTTATATCCCAGGACATTGAGATGGGCAATCTTTGATTTTTTTAATGTTGAATTTGTAGCCCATGTGAGCAAATACTAGTACTATGTGATCTTCTCTTGTCAAGTGTGCAGAAAGGTCATCATCACCGTCAAATAAATGGCATTGCCATAGAGCAATGTCTGGTTGTCAAAATGTAAGAGCTCTGCAACCAGGACTAAAAACAACCTAGGGCTGTTTTTATACCCCTTGGGCAAATGACAGAACTGTTTTTGAGAACCCATAGCACTTTGGGGCTGATTACGATGGCGGAAGGACCGCCACCGCCACCGCCAGCCGTGCGGAGGCGATCCGTCCGCCATCGAACATGGATTTACATGGATTTAGAACCCGCCAGATTAGGATGGTGAGCGGATCCACACTGCGACCATGGCAGACGCAAAGACTGCCCGCCACGGAACTGCCACAGGCAATCGTACCGATTGCCTGGTGGAGCAGTCTGCATGCGCAAAATGGTGGCGTGCCTAGCAGGCACCGTCCACCAAATTACGATGCAGGCAAAATCCAAAGGCTGGCAGGGATTGGTTTTGGGGGCCCGTTGCAGGCCCCCAATGTGTTGGGGGGAGGTGTTTGTGCACTGGGGGGTAATGGGTACCCCCCTACATTTCAGTGCACTAAGTGGCAGGCACCATGTGGTGCCTGCCACGTAGTGCAGTGAAATGCACAACATGCATTTTCAACATTGTGGCGGGTGCTGCTGTCAGCAGCACCCGCTGCAATGTTAAAATGCAAGATGCGACCGCCATGGTGGCGGTCGCATCCTAATTTGGTGTGCGGAACAGCCGCATGCATTGCGGACGGTCCCGATCACCACCACGATGGCGGACGGACTCCAGTCCGCCCGCCATCGTAATCGGCCCATTAATCTTGTTAGGTACCTGCTCTCAGGTGCTATATATTTGGCAGAAAAATCCATTCGAGATATCTTAGCTTGTTTTGCATTTTTTGCACTCTATGTTATTCATTACTGGTGCGGTGTGTGTATTTTGTACTGCAAATGTTAATGTAGTGGTGTTTAAATGTCTTTCTATCTAATACTAGACAATATGAATGATCTGGTTTCATTACTGTAGACAAGGGATCATTCATAGGAGAGGTGCAACTTTCTATTACACCTTGATATTCAAGTTGTGTGAGAACCTCTCAAATTTTTTTTTTGCCAATTTTTTTATTTGATATTGTCTTTAAGGTTGCGGGGCCGAATTCACTTGTACTACATGATGAGGGGAACCGTCATCCCACCCCACATGGTTGTGGTAAACCCTGGCGCTTGCGCTAACACCCTGTCTTTGGCATATGAATGTTTAAATAATGCTGGGACAGGTCGGAAAAAGCAGGTAAGATTACCATTTGTCCCTCAGGGTAATTCATCACGAATTCAGGTGGCTAATCTTTTTCAGCCAATAGAATATTATAGGCGAATGTTAAATTCTGATAAAAGAGAACATTAATGTTCCTAGATATGTCCCCTTCCAAATGACATTGGAGCTTGTACAAATGATGTGGGACGGTCACCCTAGTATCCGGTGTTTCCACCTGGATATGGTCACTCAGCGCTACGGCCACCAGACAATCCATCAGGTTCCAGTGAACTATCGTGACTTCTTCCATGCTGTCCAGCATGGTCAGAACCCACTCCCCGCTCAGAAGCAGCATCCTCAATATCTGTGACTTGCTTGCCTTTCAGTCCAGCTACCTTCTTCTTTTTCAAATTGAGGGTTTGACTGTTTAGATTTGCCTTCCTTTTTTAGTATGTAGTCAGATGAGCATTTTGAGTCCTTCTTCAGTTTCACGTGCTCTTCTGATCTGCACTCTGGCCATCCACCTCTCTCTGATCGTTTCTTGGATGTATCCTGAAAGGAACGAGATGAACGTGTATCAATATCCTGATGCCTGATGGCATTCTTATATTATCACAGTTATGAATGTTATAGCGCTTTTCAGTGGCCCCCTGTTGAGATCAGCCCCGTAACTTAGGGGCCGATTACGATTGCGGAAGGACCGCCACCGCCAGCCATGCGGTGGCGGTCCTTCCGCAATCGGACTGCGATTTTCCCCCGCCACATTACGATGGTGGGGGAATCGCATTCGGACCGCGTTGGATGCACAGACCTGGCAGAGCGGTCTGCCTCCATGAAATGGTGGCGGTGCCTAGCAGGCACCGTCCGCGAAATCACGATGCTGTCTCCAGCCAGCCTTTCCATGGTGGGTGAACCGCCATTGAAAGGCTGGTGGAGATTGTTTTCGGGGAACAATTGCGGGCCCCCCCTTGTGTTGGGGGGAGGTGTGGGTGAACTGGTGCTGTACCCATGGTACCCCCCAACATTTCACTGCACCAAGTGGCAGGCACTGTGTGGTGCCTGCCACGTAGTGCAGTGAAATGCACAACGTGCTATTTTATCATCGCGGCGTGGCTGCTGTCAGCAGCACCCGCCGCAATGTTAAAATGCAAAATGGCGGTTGCATCCTGATTTGGTGTGCGGGACCACCGCATGTATTGCGGACGGTCCCGGTCACCACCACGATGGCGGACGGACTCCAGTCCGTCCGCCATCGTAATCGGCCCCTTAGTCTTTTCTTTATGTTTCCTAATATCTGACCTCTTCTTTGAAGAGTCAGGTGCTTGCTTTGAGTTATCCTTTTCAGAATTCCTATTATTTGTGGTTTTGTAGGTCTGACTCCAAATTATCTCCTATGGATGCATAGATTTCTTCAATAATTTTAGGTAACACTTGCTCTCTCAGAGTTAAATGGGTGAGTCGTTGGTGTACTGCCAACGTTGCTTTTTCCCCTTTAATCTCAAAATAATACCAGATACTGTGGAAAAATTTCCCATTAGTTTCATCCCTAAATCGGATCACTGACATAATATCGAGTACAAAAATATCCCCATACACAAATATCGACACATAAATATTGATGTCAAAAATATCTACATCCTATCTTTAAAATGTAAAGTTTAAAAATATTGAAAAAATAATAGTGTTGCAAAAAATATCGATGTACAAAATATCGTATTTTTATATATATACAAAATTATGTTAAATAAATTAAATATTAAAATTAACTTTAAAAAAATTATTTAGATGTTGGGGTCGATTACGATGGCGGACGGACTGGAATCCGTCCGCCATCGTGGTGGTGACCGGGATCGTCCACCATACATGCGGCGGTTCCACACACCAAATTAGGATGCGACCGCCACCATGGCGGTCGCATCTTGCATTTTAACAATGCGACGGGTGCTGCTGACAGCAGCACCTGCCGCAATGTTAAAATGCATGTTGTGCATTTCACTACACTACGTGGCAGGCACCACACAGTGCCTGTCACTTAGTGCACTGAAATGTAGGGGGGTACCATGGGTACCCCCCCAGTGCACATACACCTCCCCCCAACACATTGGGGGCCCGCAACGGGCCCCCGAAATGAATCTCCGCCAGCCTTTCCATGACGGTTTCATCATCATGGAAAGCTGGGTCAAAGCCGGCATCATAATATCGTGGACGGTGCCTGCTAAGCACAGCCACCATTTTATGAATGCACACCGCTCCGCCAGGCAATTGGTATGATTGCCTGTGGCGGTTCCGTGGCGGATGGTCTTTGCGTCCACCACGGTTGCAGTGGGGATCCACCCGCCATCCTAATCTGGCGGGTGGTCAATCCATGTTTGATGGTGGACGGATCGCCACCACACTACTGGCGGTGGCAGTCCATACGCCATCATAATGAGCCCCGTAATGTACATTTTAACAAATATAATAAATACATTTAATTTACTAAATTTAAACATACATATATAAAATGCAATATATATACATATATTTACTTTAAAAAAAATAATAAACTAAGAATTATAATTTATTTTAAAATGTTATAAATATATATAAATGTACAAATAAATATATATATATATATATATATATATATACATTCACCTATCACATAAAATATAATTAACAAAAACATTATCTTATAAATTAAAACATTAAAATATCGAATAACTTTTAAACTTACATTTTGCACTCCATTGAGTGCAACAGTAGGGAAACTGTTGGATAGCGCAGGGGTAAAAATTATTATTCTTGCACCAGTGAGTGCAACAGTAGGGAAAGTGTTGGATAGCGAACGGGAAAAAATTACTATTTCCACTCCAGTGAGTGCAACAGTAGGGAAAGTGTTGGATAGCGGAGGGGAAAAAATTACTATTCCCACTCCAGTGAGTGCAACAGTAGGGAAAATATTGGATAGCAGAGGGGAAAAATACTATTCCCACTCCAATTACTGCAACAGTAACGAAAGTGTTGGATAGCGGAGGGGTAAAAATTACTATTCCCACTCCAGTGAGTGCAACAGTAGGGAAAGTGTTGGACAGCGGAGAGGTAAAAATTACTATTCCCACTCCAGTGAGTACAACAGTAGGGAAAGTGTTGGATAGCAGAGGGGTAAAAATTACTATTCCCACTCCAGTGAGTGCAACAGAAGGGAAAGTGTTGGATAGCGGAGAGGTAAAAATTACTATTCCCACTCCAGTGAGTGCAACAGTAGGGAAAGTGTTGGATAGCGGAAGGGTAAAAATTACAATTTCCACTCCAGTGAGTGCAACAGTAGGGAAAGTGTTGGATAGCGAAGAGGTAAAAATTACTATTCCCACTCCAGTGAGTGCAACAGTAGGGAAAGTGTTGGATAGCAGGGGGGTACAAATTACTATTCCCACTCCAGTGAGCGCAACAGTAGGGAAAGTGTTGGATAGCGGAGAGGTAATAATTACTATTCCCATTCCAGTGAGTGCAACAGTAGGGAAAGTGTTGGATAGCGGAGTGGTAAAAATAACTATTCCCACTCCAGTGAGTGCAACAGTAGGGAAAGTGTTGGATAGCGGAGGGGTAAAAATTACTACCACTCAAGTGAGCGCAACAGTAGGGAAGGTGTTGGATAGCGGAGGGGTAAAAATTACTATTCCCACTCCAGTGAGTGCAACAGTATGGAAAGTGTTGGATAGCAGAGGGGAAAAAATTACTATTCCCACTCCAGTGAGTGCAACAGTAGGGAAATTGTTGGATAGCGGAGGGGTAAAAATTACTATTCCCACTCCAGTGAGTGCAACAGTAGGAAAAGTGTTGGATAGCGGAGGGGTAAAAATTACTATTCCCACTCCAGTGAGTGCAACAGTAGGGAAAATGTTGGATAGTGGAGGGGTACAAATTACTATTCCCACTGAAATCAATTCAAAATTAAAATGAAACAAAATATCGACTTCAATACAAAAGATGTTAAAAAACAAATAAAGAAAACATATATAAAAATATAATAAATGACAAAAGATAGAAGCATATTATAATGTTAAAAAAAATGTAAAAATTACCCACAAAAAGTCTTTTATACAAATTGTAAAAATAATTTACAAACAAATAACTATATTTAATAGAAATTAAATATAATCAAAAACAGTAATTGTTACCGAAATTTTATATTTTTATTTCCTACCCTATAACACCACAAAATTTACAACACACATCTAAATTTTAAAAAAGTGTACCTCCATAATTAACATAAATAATTATGAAATAAACAAATATTATGAATTATAAAACAAATTAAAACAGATAAAAATAATGTACTCACCAAACGTTACCCCTATAAAATTAAAATCCACACACAAAATAAAAATAAACAATTACTATAAATATTTATCAATTAATGAATCAATATTTTTTTAACGTTTCTTTTTATTAAACATTTAAGAGTCGACAATACAGAGGTATTTGAGAGGAATCAAGACAAATTCGCGTTCACAGTTCTGGACATGACAATTGGTAATAGGTCTAGCATATGGAGACAACACATTAATGAATCAATATTAATGAGCAACTAATTATTAATTAATGAAACCTAAAATACTTTCCACCCTCTACCCCAATAAACACCAAAAGACATACCTAAAAATCATTACACAATTTGCATAACTAATTTTACATTATTAAATTAATGTCAATTAACAACAACTTATTAATTAATTTTAAAGAATTTATTTCCCACCCTTTACCACTATACACCCCACAACTTACATCTCAAATTATTTACACATTTGGCATATTTAATGTTGAATTAATTAATAAAAATTATTTAACAATTAATTATTGATTAATTATAAATAAATTACTTCCCACCCTATTCCCCTATAAACCCCACCACCCATTCCTAAAAAATGACAAAATTAAGATAATTAATTACCAATTAATTAATTAATAATAATTAACAAACAATTGATAAATAATTATTAATAATTTAATTCCCACAATTAACACTATAAATTATAAATTAAATATATATTAATATCTAAAAAATAATAATACATTTATTAAAAATAAATTACTTCCCACCCTATTCCCCTATAAACCCACAACCCGCTCCTACAAAATTGACACAGTTAATTACTAATAATTAACAACCAATTAATGAATAATTAATAATAAATTAATTACCACAGTTAACATTATAAAATATAAATTAAATAAATATTAATAATTTAAAAATATTAATACTTTTATTATAATTAAATTACTTCCCACCCTATTCCCCTATACACCCACAACCCGCTCCTAAAACAAATAACACAATTAACATAATTACCAATCAATTAATTAATAAAAATTGTCAACCTATTAATAATTAGTTAATAATAAAAATATAAATTAAATAAATATTAATAAATTAAAAATATTAATAATTTGATTATATTTAAATTACTTCCCACCCTATTCCCCTATAAACCCACAACCCGCTCCTAAAAAAAACACAATTAATATAATTACCAATTAATACAAATTAACAAATAATTAATAATCAATTAATAATAAATTAATTCCCACAATTTACACTATAAAATCAAAATTAAATAAATACTAATAAATAAAAAATATTAATTAATTTATTATACTTAAATTACTTCCCACCCTATTCCTCTATAAACCCACAACCCGCTACAGAGCTACAAAACGCAAAATTTAAGTAACATAAAATTAATACCTAATAAAAATTTAACACATACATTAAAAAACAAAAGCAATACTTATACAAAAAAAACTATCACATACTTTTAAAATACATACTAAAATACATAACACTAATTTAAAAATCGACATTTTAAACAACTATGGGGCCCATTACGATGGCGGGCGGAAGCACAACCGCCGTGCTGGCGGATGCAAAAAGCACCAGTTACCGCCGGCACGCAGCAGTCCACACGCCCGCCCAATTACGATGCGAAAAGCAGGCCAAACACCGCCGGCAAGCCAGCAACACCGTCCGCCATCAAAGTGCGCCCGTACATGTAGCGGCGCAGCTCAACTGACACACACCGTCCGACGAAACACGTCCCGCCCGGCGCATAAATTACGATGCCGCAAACAAACGGCTCCCACGGCCAAGAGATACCGTACGACAAACCGAAGCGGTAACACGGACGCCGAGCACGGACAACGAAAAGCGGCTCCCCGAGCATGAATCCAGCACTGCAGGCCGTCCCCATGCTCCTGCTGATGCACCACCAAGGACGCAACGTACCGCGGAGACGCAGGTAGGCACACACACAACAAGTGCACGCAAACAGCGCACACAGTGCAAGGGCGGAAAAAGCGGACAACCCCCACCAGCGCGTGTACACAACACATCCACCATCGCATCCACATATGACACACAGGCCAAATCGTAACATCGCAGAACACATGTGTACACACCACCTGGGACTAGGAACCAACCACCCCGTCACGGCCCCAAAGCGCTGATGACGCCGCCACACATGCGCACAACGCAGAGGCCAACCGCAGCGCCATGCATGCGTCGCACACAGACACAGGGACACAACCAAGCAGCACACATATCAGCCCCACCCCGAACGCACATGACACGTGACAGGCCGGCCACAGACATGTCCCCAACGCCCAATTCACGGACAACACCCAACGCCACACAACCGACGCACACATGTCAGTGAAGACACGCAACAGCAGGACACACCCCAGTGTAACAAACATGGCGTAGCACACAGCGGCGGCAACACCAACTAGGAGAAGCAGGGCCCCTTCGGGAAGAGGAACGCCAGTACCACACAGAAACACCCATACCACCCTGCACATATGAACAAGACATATAAAACGGAACACCAAAGAGCCCGGGGACCGACAACAGGTGGCCCAAGAATAACATTCACACACAAGGCCCAACGCAGAGCGGAAAGGCAGCCTGCCGCCCACACAAGGGAGAGCAGACAGCACTGAATGACCTTCCATTCCAACTCCGAAACCACAGCCCTACGACAGAAGCCGGTGAATACAGCCATTGTCCAAGAATAGACCAACACAGGCATGCCGAGGAGACCGACCACAGGGCAGATAGCGCATATCACAGAAGCACACAACGAACGGGGAAGAAAGAAGAAAACACTCCCCCATGTCGGCCACATGCAAGTTAATTGGAAGGAGTCACACAGCACTGACCTTGAACTGTCTGAGAAGCATGTGGGAAGAGGGCCCGTGTCCTCCAAACAAGCCAACAGAACACAAGTCCTGTCTCCCTACGACTACACAGAGCTCACAGCAACCCCGGAGCGTGCACATTGCAGACTGCACACACAGCCGGAGCACGCCACCTCAACGAACCGCTGCGAAATGGCAACCGCAACACACCTACCCAACTACGCCGAACAGCTCAAGCTGTACAAAACCAACCTGTGCCATACATTGGGATGCGATCTCCTGTCCCTGCTGAACGTAAGTTACCGACTTACTTACCGCATCACATTGTTCAGCTGCGTCATGCCCGTCTTCTACTGTCGGAGGTGTCCCTACCAGCATCCCGTCGAGATATGCCTCTCCAACCCGGCATGTCTGAAGGCGGACCTGCTACCACTACTCCTCCCTCTGGACGCACACGACAGGGCCTGCTCTGCCTATGGGGGCATGGCGTATGTGGCCAACATCGCACCCGCACTGAAATGGGACCACTGTGCCTCCACACGACGGATCATCGATAACAGCTACATCGAATGTCACCCAGCATGCCCCATCATGGTCCTCCAAGGGACAACCTACGAACAACACCTTGACAGCCACCATCCGCTTCATTGGCTGGCAAACATGTACACCACCAATGACATGGAAGCCCTGCTGGACGGCATCGCATACCTGACAACCTGTAAATACGTCGGACCACAACGCAGGTTCCCCGAGTGACCTATGATGTCCAACCCCGCACCCATGCTTAGCTTCCGCACGGACTGGCCAGTCACCACCACACCAGCCATACCAAACGACCGGCAACTGTAACCACACCATCAACGACATCGCCATGACATCGGATATGACCGGGACATGCACACTGTTCCCCATCACATCCAGGAACACCGCATGCATCGTGGGAGGCAGTGGCATGGGCTCTGTGTATCGCACCCACATGGACGGAACTGCACGAACAACCAGGACACGACATGGATCCAGCGCACATGGACACACACACCGCTCAGTGGACATGAATAGGTCGCCTGGAGTCTGTGGGTGCTGCACCCCTCCCACCCCGCCCCGGGAATCCCATACCAGGACCTTTGCATGGACGACAAGTGCATACAACAACAACACGACCCCAGTGACTGTGACATGTCCAGTAACCACCACAGTGCAACAACAAGTGGCACGCCGCTGCATGCACGCAAGCACATGCCCTGATGTCATCTCACATGCACGCGTGCATGAGGAACAACCGCAGCAAACCTGTCACATGGAACTGAGATGGACTGTGCCCATGATGCCAAGCGGTCTGGTAGGCTACATGTATACCGTCTGTGTCAAAGTCCGCAGCTCCGCAGCTATACGTAAATGTACATTAGCACAGCCTTGGCCAAGCAGATGTCACTCTGAAGCCCACATCCCACATGCAACAGCCAATCACATGTAACCCCACTCCCTATCCCATTTGCAATCATGCTCAGTATATCCTCAACATGTATTCCGCTGCCAGTAGTGTCCACTATACTGCATCACAGAGGACAGAAGACTCAATATAATGTTTGAAACCAAAACTGTCTCCGCTGACTCATTTCACAAGTACGAATGAGAGAGGATGAGAGTATGTGAAGTACACGGCAGTCGTGACATGACCATGTAGTCCACTGGTATTGGATGTCAACGCAAATGAGTAGCACTACTGTGGAAGACACACATGTGTCGTGTGTAGTCGTATGGACGCAGTGCTCAGGTGGGTGGGTGCGACGGGTAGATGCGCACATGCCAAGTTGGAGCACGCCGTGTTGGGAGGGGTCATGAACAGTACACCACCGCTTCCCTGGGCATTGTGAGAGGACACCTGTCGGGGGAGTGAACACGTGTGTGCATAGCAGCCGGGCACACGTACAAAGCGGTACCAGGCGCACCTCAGCCCACCCTCTGTGGACAAGCTGGATCCTGTTGTGCGCCCGCCATGCCCCTGACAAGGCACACACAGCCCCAGTCGACCAGGTGTAACCCCAACATAGTCAATCCGCACAGGCGATACAGGGCACGGGATGGCAGTGGAGCATGGTGTGTGAGAGGTCTCCTCGCGCTCCTCCTGGTCATATCACGCAGGCAATAGAACCTCAACGTCTAGCATGGCACAAGTCAGATGGAAGTGTAGGGGGACGCACCACAGCACGAGCAGCACTGACGTCACGGGAGGTGGCTCGCACTATCCCATCCATTGCCCATCATACCAACCATGCCACATGCCATTGCGACTAAGTGCAAGCGCGTGCGCCACCACCCCGAGCCCTCCCCAGAGAGGCCAAAGAGTGAATGTGTGGGCCATCAGCCACAGACGGACGCGGCATGGCCGCAAGGGCAGCCACAGCCACTGGGTGTCGCAGGTGGCGGATCCGGAAGGCGAAGACTGTGATGCATAGTCCATGCAGGCCGGGTCTCCATTTGGGGCACCACGCAGGTGGACGGCGTCCCGCCACACATCATACCCTGAGACAGCCCACTCGTGCAACTGGACCCACACATACACTCCTTGCCCTCTCTGGTGCGAGCTTGGGGCTGCCTGTGCAAGCGCTAGCCTCGCAGGTGAGCATGCATATTGGGGGAGCGAGGGAGGACATGAGGGCTGGGGCGAAGATGACTGTATCACTGTCAGTCAGTACAAGGGATGACCCAGATGTGGAAAGGAAGAGACGTGTCCCGTGTGTACTGCAACTAGTCGCCAATCCAACTACCCCCCATGTCCGGAATGTAAGCCCGCACCTAGGCTCCGCCCATCCGCCACATCGAACATACCACCAGCACGACAACCTTCCCATTCGAAACACTGACTGGGGGTGGCGACCAGTGTACAATCATGTGTAGCCTTCCCACGCGTACATGTGGGCCCTCCATGATCCATGTCACCTGCGGCAAAGTCATGACATGCGCAATGAGGGAAGTGAGGAGAGCTGTCCGCCCCACGCGCAGAAGGTGCATCAGCTCCACAGACCCAGCAGCGAGTCCAGCAGGGGTCACATGTGCAGGGGCAGCTGTGCCTGGTGTGAAGGCACATGCATATAGACAGCACATCGACCAATGTGTAGTCTGCCCACATCTACAGTCCATCATCATGCGGACATAGGAATTGAACACAGGGCAACACATCCTAGTTGGTGCACCCACCGTGACCAACAATGCGCAATCATCGACGTACCCGCCCTGTGCATGGCCCCCACCCAACGGAGGCACATCCAGTGCCACCATCCCACACACACAAGCCTTCCACGGAACATGCTGTGTCCAATGGTCAGTACAGAGTCAGCGCCCATCTGGTGGATCCTGAACAGGAGACACATGCACACACATGCCAGCTCCCACTGTGTACGTCTGCCACCTGGCACGTGCAATGTAACCTCTCACCTGTGACGTGTGACTGCAAGCACACAGCCGTCTTGGCATGGGGCTGTCAATGTGGACACCTGTCAATGTTTCGGGAGGTGTGATCCGTACAGTGCTGTACATAGGGTGCAGTGCTGACACCTACTACTGTCTCATATCCCCTCGTGCCACAGGTCCCACTTGTTTTGGCCGCTCAGCCTCTGCCCACATCGTCGTCGTCGTGTGCCATACTCATCCAGCCGCGGAAGCAGTTCCATGCTCAGCAGACATTCATGTTGCCGTGGCGTTGCCGCTGACGGATATGCAGTCAGTCCCCATCAGCACGCCCCGCAAGTCATTGGGGCCTAGATCCCCATGTGCATGCACATGGCAGTGGTTTGTATCACTAGCCATTGCCATTGGTGGGAGACCTGTGTAAGTGTATTGTGGCCGTGCCGTCCCAGCTTGACAGCTGGGCTGTGGCTCATGTGCTTGCTCAGTCATGTCAGTGATGTGTATGCGAAATTGCTATGTGTCGTGTTGCTTTGACATGTGTCCTCTGCCATTGTCCCTAGGCGGAGACCGAACATTGACCGCCCATACCAATTGCTGGCAGACATGGAGGATACGGAGGTTATTAGGAAGTTTCGGCTGGACAGGCCAACCCTGCATCGACTGTGTGCCATGTTAGAACCCCATCTCCGTCCCCGCAGGGTGTATCCGACTGCTGTCACCCCCACGGCTAAGGTGATGGCCGCCATGCATTTCTTCGCCACTGGGTCATTCCAGCACACAGTGGGCATTGGAGGAGGGATGTCCCAGCCCATGTTCAGCAAGGTGCTGAGGGATGTACTGGCAGCCATGATGCTGTACCGGAACAGGTACATCCGCTTCCCCAGGGCTCGTGAATTGGCGGCAGTGAAGGGTGCATTCTATGCCCTTGGCAGAATCCCACACGTCGTTGGAGCCATTGACTGCACACATGTCGGCCTTGTTCCACCACAGGCCACTGAGCACCTGTACCGCAACAGGAAGCACACGCACTCCTGAATGTGCAAGTGGTGTGCCTTGCGGACATGGTGATCACCCACGTGTGTGCAAAGTTCCCAGGCTCGGCCCATGACGCACACATAATGCGCAACAGCATCTTGCCACGACTGATGTCCAATATGCAACAGGATCGTGCCTGTATTGTCGGTGAGTATGTGGAGTGGTGTAGCGTGCTGGCTGTGCGATGCTGTCCCCTGTCCAGTTGGATTAGCAACGCTTCTCTGTGTTCCTCACACCCAGGTGACTCTGCGTATCCGAATGGGGCATGGCTGCTCAGTCCATTGAGGAATCCTCGCACCCCAGCAGACGATCACTACAATGAGGCACATGGGAGGACCAGACGTGTGGTCGAGCGTACCTTTGGCCTCCTCAAGTCCAGGTTCAGGTGCCTGGACCGCACCGAGGGTGCGCTGGCGTACTCCCCACAGAAGGTGTGCCGGATAGTGGTGGCGTGCTGCATGCTGCACAATCTGGCCATTCGGAAGCAGATCCCCCTCATCGTGGATGACGGAGATCAACCAGGGCCCCAGCCCGCAGACCAGGACAGCTCGAGTGAGGAGGACAGCGGAGAGGAGGAAGCTGGTAATGTGCAGCAGCAGCTCATCGCCCGCTACTTCACTTGACGGTGAGTGTCCATGTACGACGGCTGATGTGGCTGTATCTGTGCAGGTGTGTGTGTGCTGTGTCAGGGTGGCCGTTTGTTCACTGCGTGCTGTGTGTCAACGCTCCATGGCCAGGGTAGTATGCCACTGTTGGTGGCTGTGGCATTGTGCCCTATTGCTCTGTGCGATGTGTGTACATTGCTTGTAGTTGTTGACATGTACTGTGTGATGGGTGTGTGACACACTCATTGAATGTGCTCCTGTTCTGTCTCCCACCCCTAGGTCCCTACAGGCCCTCCGGATTCAAATGCCATGCCACGCATCAGGTGCCTTTCCGCCCAAGGTGGCCGTTGTATTCCGTACAAATAAGACACAGGGCACAAACAGCAGTTAGTGAAAAAGGTGCATTTATTACAAACTGTGACATGTGATTGTGTGTAAGGTGATGACAAAAGTGGTGCGTGCAGTGACAATGAGCTGTCGGTCATGGCTGCGTGATGATCAGGGTGTACCCACTGGTTCTATGTCCATAGTCCAACACACACATGCCATCCAGATGGCTGTGTGGAGTGGGATCGTAGTCCAAGTCAATGCAGTGGCTGGTCAAGGAAGGCTGGCGGAAGGCTGGCTGGCTGCCTCACTTGCGACTGGAGCGTGCGAAGTCCTCCCGGGAGATCTGTTTCCTCTTCGGACGGCCCCTTCCACGTTTGCGAGGGGGGGTGCCTGCTTGCGACATGCTGGTGGTTGAGGTGTGATCACTGGCTGTGGACGCAGGGGAACTGGACACTGCTGCTCCACCCTGTGCCCCGGCAGGTGGTGGTGGAGGGGGAGCTGCTGTCCCTGGCTGTGACCTCACCGCCACCACCAGCTGTCCCATGAGGTCCACGATTTGGCCCATACGGGCGTCCATGGACCTCAACACCCCCAGCACCTCACGCGTGTCTGAGGCAGACCGGACCCATTGTCCTTGGGCCTCTTCATAGGCCCCAAGGACTCTGGCCATGTGAGGCAGGGCATGGCTCCCAGGGGAGGCTGGCGTTTCCCTGACCCTGCTCCTCCTACCAGTCCTGCTGCCACCGGCCTGCCCACTAGCCACATTGCTCACCACGGTCCTCGCTGTGGCTCCCAGGGTGGATCCAGTCGTCCGGGCCACCACCTGCGCTGGGGCTGGTGCCAGCGGAGACGTGGCGGTGGTGGCGGCGGTGGTGGTCGGTGTGGCGATGGTGGCGGTTGCGGCAGTGGTAGTGGCCACAATGACCGTGGGTGTGGCCGCAACGACAGTGGCAGCAGGGGGCTGTGAATGTTTAGCAGCCCTGGATGATGGGTTGGTAGGTAGGAGGGGTCCTGGGAGCGGCTGGGCCCTGCCACACCAGATGGGCCTGCTTGGTTGTCCGTGTCCGAAGAGGAGGACAGATCCTCCAGATCCGTGTGTCCTCGTTGGGGGCTTGTAGGCTGGCTGTGCTGGCTGCTGGCTCCATCCCCAGCATCCAGCAGTTCGTCACCTGTGGAGAGAATGAGATTAGTTATTGTGTTGCACCTGGCGAAGTATGTATTTGTCGTCAGACATTGACAGTTCGTGCAATCTCGTACATGGGTTTCCCGGAGGCGTGTGTGTGGCTGTAGCATCTGTAGTTGTGTGTGCTTGGCAATGGGACTGTGTGCTGTGCACATGTGGCATGGGACGGATTGGCCATGCCGATGGGTGTGTTGCTGTGCCCCTACTTATTGTGACTCTGGTGTATGCGGGCTCCTGGCCCATCCTGGGTCTGGTTTGTACTTTGCTTTTGGGGTTCAAATGGAACGCTTAGGAACGCATATGGCAACATGGGGGCCATGCCCCAGATTCGCATTTGGGAGGGAATATGCTTTTGGGGTTCACATGGAACGCTTAGGAACGCATATGGCAACATGGGGGCCATGCCCCAGATTCGCATTTGGGAGGGAATATGCTTTTGGGGTTCAAATGGAACGCTTAGGAATGCATATGGCAACATGGGGGCCATGCCCCAGATTCGCATTTGGGAGGGATATGCTTTTGGGGTACATGCTGTGAGCCATGGGTGCCGAACGTGACATGTGTTGTGGCAGCATGACAGTGCATGGTTTGAGGTGTGTGCATGCTTGACATGGCCTGCATATTTGCTGTCTGTTGTGATTACTGGACATGGCATTGGACGCATCGTTATGAGTGTGTGATGGTTGTGTGCCACCCGACGTATTGCAGTTGTCCCATCTCCTTGGTGTGCGTGCTGCCCTGTGCCATGTGCATCACTGCAGTGCTCGGGGGTGGTGTGGCCCATGTTGTGTGTTGTTGCTCACAGTGTGTCGTGCACTTCGTTGACTTCTGGCACATGGTTGGTAATGGGCATGTATCTTAGCGTGACTGCTGTATGTGTGGCAGCTGTGCGGATGACATGCCTTTCATGAGACTGGGGCTGGCGGATGGGATGGATGGTATGTTGTTTGTGCATGGTGTGTCTGTGTGTTTGATGGGTTCAGTGGTGTTCGTGTGCATTTATGTTGTTCCGCTCTGTTGCGTCTAGTGTTGTTTGTCTTACCTAGGCGTAGTTGTGGGGTGTGTGGTTGACAGGCAGTTGGGGCTACATGGACAGGACTTCAATGGTGTTTCGGTTGTGTGTGATGAGTTGCACAGTGGCTGCCGTGTGGTACTATATTCAGTGTGGCTTGTGCATGCAGACGTGGCTCCTTGGGTGTTGCTATGTCTGTGATGGGTCATGTGGGGTGTGAGTCTGTTGTTCATGTCCGTGTGCACATTGTTCACTTGTTCGTGACGGTGGGCGGTGCTGCGTGTTCGTCTGCTACGTGACATGTCCCATGTGTTGGTCGTGTTACGGTCCTCATGCCTCCAGTAATCCGGCCCTGTCCAGTTTCCCACCTGCAAGTTGTTCGTGCGTGCACTGTACTGGATGCCACATGGCTCTAAGCGGGGGTGCTCCATGTTGCAGGTCTGTGGGGGTGGGAGGGTGTTGTGGGTCGTGGGGGTGGCTGGATACCCACTGACACCGATTGCTGTGGACCGTGATGTCTGCCTTTCGGCTGTCGTTGTGCACTGCGGTGGCTGACACGTGGGTGTAGGGTGTGGGGGATGCTCCTCCTTGCTGTGCTGTGGGACTGGGGCCTGGTGTGTGTTGTACTTGGGCTGTCCACCGTCCCACCCACTGCACTTTGTGTTCCTGCCACTTACCTGTTACTTGTCGGTTGGTGCAGCTGTGGCGGACACATGGGTGTGGTGGGTGCTCGTTGTGGCGCTTCTGGCATATTTGGGGACCTGTTGGTGGTTACGTGGCTGGCTTAGTGTACACATGTCCCCACGCATCTTGCAGTTGTTCGGTTTGGGCTGTGTGTGGTGGTGTCTGTTGCATGTGTGTGTGATGTGTTGTGTATTGTGTGCTGGACATGGGGGTGTTTGTCCCTGGGAGCTGTGGCATGGTGGTAGTGCATGTGAGTACATAGCGGTGTGCTGGTATACATTAGTTTGTACTTACCAGCCTCCACTCCCCCTGCTAATCCGGCGAGGATCTCCGGATGGATTACGACTCGCACCTTCTCCTCCCACGCTTTGAAGGTCTTAAAGAGCGCGGGATTCCCTCCGCCAGTGACGGCAGCCAGCTCTCTGTTTTTGCCCTCCTTCTTCTTGACCAGGCTCTTGACGTCATTCCAACGTTTGTTAATCTCGACTCTGTTCCTGGGCAGGGTTCCGACTGCATTGACCTGGTCTACGATCCGGTTCCACATTCTGTTTCTGGTGGCTAGTGGTGTGTGCTGGACCATGTTCCCATAGATTTGTGGGTACACCTTGATGATCTCGTCGACCATGACCGTCAGCTCCATGGGCGTGAACTTGGGCATCCTTTGTGGTGCCATGGTGTTTGTGGTGCTGGTGCGGTGTGTGTTGTGTAATGTGCAGGGGGTTTGTGGTGCCGGTGTTTGGTGGTGGTGGTGGTGGTGGTGGTGTTTGGTGGTGGTGGTGGTGGTGGTGGTGGTAGTGATGTGTGCGTTTCTGTGGTGTGCTGCTGTCCTTGCTGTGTCACTGTGTCCTCTCCTCTCCTCTCTGGTTTGCAATGTAGCAAGGGGTTGTGGTCTGTGGGAGTGCTGCTTTTGTACTCACCTATGTGGGTGTGTCCTCATGGTCTGTTGTTTTCAGGTGTGTTGTGTCTGGGGTTCTGGCCTTTGTATTTTTTGTTTGTCCGGGGGTGTTTTCGGGATATGTACTGTGCTTGTGTATTTGTGCGTGCCTTGCTGTGTGGACTTGTTGGCCATGTTGTGTGCTATTGGTTTTGTGTGCGGATGGTTTCTGTGCAGGTACGTGGGCGCCATGGCTTCTGCCGTGTCGATTCTCATCGGCGTTGTTTGCGCTGGCGGGCGGTATATTTGTGGTTTTTCCGCGCTCATGTCGGTGCGATCGTAATTTCACGTGCGGTGTGTCGGGCGTGAGGGCGGGCGGTTTTGTGTTGTCGTGCGTGTTTCCGTCCGTGGCGGGCGGTTTGTCTCCGACTCGGACGTTGGCGGGCGGTATTTTGTGTGCTTTTTCCGCCGATGGCGGTATTCGGTTTGTGTAATCGTAATGGCGTGGTCGGTGTTCAGGCGGTGTGTGCGGGCGGATTTTTGCCGCTTCCATGCCTGGCGGAATTATTTACGCCGGGTATCGTAATGTGCCCCTATATTTTTGCAAACAATATTACTAACTTCGATATTTTCAAAAACGATATTTCTTACCTTAAAGTCGATATTCTTGACAACGATATTCTTGCTGTCGATATTTCTGTATCACAATATTTCCAACTCGATATTAGTGTAGGTCGATATTTGCAACTCGATATTCTGTCTATGCACCCCCTAAATCCAGGGCTGAGGCTGCCCTGTACTCATTCTGAATCTGTTTAAGCATGTCTGGCAAAACAGCTAAAGAGGGTGTACCATGAGTTCTGGTATATACTGAAATGAAGACTGTGCCCCAAGTAGTGCAGTACTCCACCAGGGGAGCCATCCCTATCAGAAAGCATTTTGTAAGAATTCTGTATTTTTCCTGCGGTCCCGTTGGAGGAGACACTGCTTGAAGCCGGCTTATTTGTTTTGCAATCCTGAACAGAACCTCATCTCATCTGGTGAGATCTTTACCCATAACAGCATTGATAGTCCATAGATTAGAGCCTGGTGTAGTGAATTGTGGTTGTGCAGTTTGAGCAGCCCTTGCAGGATTTATTGTTCACATGACAAACTGTGTTAAACATCTATATGTTTTGACCAGATCTGTGTATAATGTACGCAGTTCTGGTGTACCTAGAGTATGTAAATCTGGATATGAAGTTGCTCCCTCATTCCTAAAGGGACCTACTCTAAAATTGGTATGGTAGGGCACCTTCAAACTAATTTTGACGTTCTTGGTAACTTAATGGTACTTCTAGAGCTTCATAAGCTGTGTAGTTGTTAGGTACTGTGTCTTCAGTGTATGTGTGAAATAATATTGTTGCTGCATTGACTGCTGGAAATGTAACCCTTGAATAGAATACCTCTGTCCTGAAGGCTTTGTAGGCCTCCACCACAAAGGTAACGTCTCCACCCATCTGGGAATAGCCAAGTTGCAACAAAATCTTTGTAGCCACATGTCTGCAGTTCCTCAGTATGTTATTAACCATCTCGTTAGTTTCAGAGATTTTGGTATATCTAGAATCAGAGAGGGTACCCCTATGGGGAGATCCTTTGAAAGGTTAAAGCTACCTACAGCCAATGCATAGGGTTAAGCTACTCAGCCTAGGAGGAATTTTTCCTAACACCAAGGACGTCTCCTGTTAATAGGTGAGTAGGGGTCTTTGGAAATACAAATGAAAACTACTCAGCCGATCCATTAAATAAGAGCCCAAATTATAATGTTGGCGACGCCATGTCATACGGCTTATACCTCCCTTGGTAAAACTGTGCTTTTGTCGGACACCATAAATGTCAAGATTATGCTAGACTGATTCCATGCGCACCCTTAGGATATGTTAGCCTATCTCCCCTGTCAAAAGTTGCACCATCTGGACCCCTAAACTCACAGGGCACCAAATGTGTGTGCAACTTGAGAACATGACAACCCTGATCCCCTAAGGAAATCATGGTAACAGATCTAGAACCTTTTCATTTGGACTCTCATGCATACCAGAAGAAATATACAAGAAATACTCAGCACAGCTTTTCAATATTTATTGAAGCATGATGATTCTTGTGTAAAATATGTATGCTGCAATAATTAGTAGAATGAAACAGATTAGCGTAATTAGCATCACAAGAACAGTGAAAAGGATGAACATTTCCACCATTGTGCTAAGACAGTAAATATATACAGGCATAAAGTAATGTGCATGGATGTACTTCTACCTGGCGCTCCCTAATCTAATCTTGCCTAGGGTGTGTGACCTGCCAGATCCCTGCCCGGGTGGTCTAACTCCCCATCGCCTGTGGGTAATTGTCATCAGGCCATTCGTCTTGGTGTGGAACTGGACATCCCTTGTGTTGGTACACAGGAATCAGCGGAGCTAGAATTCCGACATGAAGTGACCTTGCAGTGTCAGCTGAGTGCTCCTCCCCAAACAAGGAAGTGGTTGTGTATTTATTACACTAGGACCCATGTGGCCATGTCACAATCCCTGTCAGGCCTCAATTGTTTATTCTAGTTTGATAGCATTGTCACTTTTTGGACAATAACATAAATAACAGCTGTGCAGTGAACTTTATCCCTTGTACTCAATGTTAAAGGTATTGTGACAGTGTTCCTACAAAGTGGAAATGTAAGCAATGCAGATTCAGGGAATGTTATCCTCCATGGTCACTCATACAAATGTATGTCAAAAGTCATTGGGGCCGATTCCGATTCGGGCCGGAAATCTCTCCGACCGAGCCGGACCCGGAGAGATTTCCGACCGAATCGGACCCGTGCAGTCCGACCGAACGAGTACGATGCGCACGCATGCCATCGGACTCGAGTCGGTCGGACTCCCATTGAAGTCAATGGGAGCCTGTCGTACAACGCGTACGCGGGCTCCCATTGACTCAATGGGTGCGATGCGGACAAGTGCGCCCCCTACAGTGTGTACGCGGTGAAGCGATTCGCGCCATACACGCACAGGTAGGGGGGACCCATGGGTCCCCCCTGTGTGCGACTCGCGTGGCTAAGCGTACAGGGGGGTCCGACACGGACCCCCAAAGTACGGCTCCGACAGCTCTTTCGAGCCGGAGTGCGCAGCTCGGTCGGACTGCTCGCGGCACGCATCGTACTTACCCGGCCGGGGAACGTCTCCATTGCACGGTGCGAGTCGAGTCCGAGCGAGTCGGTCGGTGCGGTTAGACCCGGGAACGAGTCGGTCGGAGCGGTCGGGATGCCCGGACGAGTCGGTCGGCGAATACGCATCGTACTCGCTCGCCCGGACGCGCGTACGATTCGGTCGGGAAATAGGGCTCCGAATCGGATCCGGTTAAGCCGAATCCGATTCGGAGCCCTACCGGCCGAGATCGGAATCGGCCCCATTGTGTGCAAAAGGGAAGACAATTTAAGAAACATTAGAGTGGAAAATGGCAACATTTCTAACCTTGTCTACCCTGACCATGTGACATTGGTCTGGGCTCTGAAGAAGTTGAGACCATACCTGTTTGGGACTCACTTCCAGATTCAGACCGACCGCAGGCCCCTCAGGTGGCTAATGCAAATGAAGGGTGAGAATCCAAATTTGTTGAGGTGGTGCATCTCCCTACAGGGAATGGACTTTACGGTGGAACACAGACCTGGGTCACACCACACCAATACTGATGGTCTCTCTAGGTTCTTCCACCTTAGTGAAGATATCTCCTAAGAGGTTGGGTAGCTCTCCCCACTTTCAGCTGGGGGGTACACGTGTTATACCTGGCAGCCTTAGGGTGGTGTTCCCCCAAATGTTTTGCCTGCTATGCCTCATTTTTTGCTGATCTGTCGTGTTGGTCTTAGTACTAAGGGAACTTTACCACTGCTAGCCAGTGCTAAAGTATATGTGCTCACTCCCCTAAAACCTGATAGCATTGGTGTATTCACAATTGGCATATTTAATTTACTTATAAGTCCCTAGTAAAGTACACTATATGTGCCAAGGGTCTGTAAATTAAATGCTACTAGTGGGCCTGCAGCACTGATTATGCCACCCACTTAAGTAGCCCTTCAAACATGTATCTGGCCTGCCACTGCAGAGCCTGTATGTGCAATTTGACTGTCATGTTGACTTGACATTTACCACCCCTTGGCAAGCCTTAAACGCCCCTACTATTACAGTAAAGTCGCCCCTAAGGTAGGCCCCTAGGTAGCCCATAGGGCAGGGCAGTGTGTAAGTAGAAGGCAGAACATATACGTTTTAGTTTTACATGTTCTGGTAGTGAAAAACTCCGTAATTTGTTTTTCACTACTGTGAGGCCTACCCCTCTCATAGGTTAACATTGGGCATTAATTAATGGAGCTATTAAGTATAATTCCTGATTGAGAAGGAGTTGAATAGTTGTGCTTGGTACCTATAGAGTGGTAATGATAAATCCTCTTTAATGGTAAAGCTGGATTTATGATTACAACTCTGAAAATGCCACTTTAAGAAAGCTTGCATTTTTCTGCTCCTAAACCATGTGTGCCTCTGCTTGCCCCGATTACACGTCTGGGTTGGGTGATAGCTAGGCTTTGTGCATTCCCTCTAGACAGTCACACACAAAAAGAGCTGAGGCATGTCATTCACTTCCTAATGGCCCTTCTCCAGGCTGATGGGCCTTCCTGGGCCAGATGGGTAGCAGACACTTGCATCTGAGTAAGCCTGTACCTGTTCCCACACAAAGAGATGCATAACCCCCTGTAGTGTGGCTAGAGCCTGGGCTGGAAAGGGTAAACCTGTGTATATTTTAAAGTCCCTCTTTGAAGTTTCCCCTACTTGAAAGGCACTGCTGGGTATAAGAACTAAATCAGTACATTTCTGGACCTGTGAATTCTCTGCCAGGAAGAAGGACTACTGTGCTGCTGAAGGACTGTTACTCTGTGGAACTGCTGCTCTAGAAGAACTGTTTTTCTGCTGTGCTGCCCTTCCTCCTGCCTGCTGCTCGCTCTGTCTGAGTGAGAAGGACTGGTCTTTCACAATATGAACCCAGAGTGACTCATAGGGATTGACTGCTTGCCTCCTGTTCTGCAGTTTCAGGGACATCAAAGACTGCCTGCAACTTTACATCCAGCACCTGGACTCTGCCAGCTGTCAGTCTCATTCTGCCAAGTGGTGCCAATACAGTTCTGGGCCCTTGGAAGTGGGTTTCCATGTGCACTTCTGATAAAACCCATGCAGTCCTGACTTCACGCCACTCGGAACCGACACACTTGCCTTCGACATAGACACAGCGCCTTCATCGCTGAAGCTCGATGACGACGATGCAGGACTATCCAGCGCAACTCGGCGATGACGCATTAACTTCACCGCCAAAGTTCAAGGATAATGCAGGATATGCCACTCGGCGCTGACTCATTGTCTACGGTCCTCTGGATCGATGACGACACATTGTCTCTTCCGCTCCTTGAAATTGAAGCTTGTGCTCCAAGAAGATACTGTTTCAGCTGGGCTTGTGTGGCTTCTGTATCCGACCTCTGCACCATTGAGGTCGGCTTGCTTTTTAGATGTGGCACGGTCCAGTGTGACCTCATGTAACTCCTAAGTGCTATTGTCTTATAAGCACTAGATTTCAAAATATTCCTTAAAAATACAGAAGTCTTGTTCTATTTATTGGATTTTGGTCGTTTACGTCTTGTTCAATAAATCAAGCTCTATTTTCCTAACCAGGTGTGGATTATTTTTGTCTGGTGGTTTCACTGTTTTACTGCAATAAGTGCTGCACAAATACACATTGCCTCTTAAGGTAAGCCTGCCTGCTCTGTTCCAAGCTACCAGAGGGAGAGCACGGGTTAATTTACAGAGTGTAATTGACCTACCCTCAATAGAGTGGTGGTCCCTACTTGGACAGGGTGCATATATCTCCCAACTTGAGACCCCACTTCTAACACCGGAGATATGCAATTTTAAAGATATCAAGTAGGTATAGCACCTAAAAGCACAAAGCACCACTCTGCTTTTGTGAAACTGGGTGAAAGTCATACATTCAGGCCAATCGCGATGAAGCTCAAGCCGGATACAGAGACCAATTTAGTCCTGCTGAAAAAGTTACCTTCTAAAGTCTAGTGGGAAGAGTTCTGCTCATGGTGGAGAAGGCCTCAAGGAGCAGGGTGAGCATTGCAGATGGCCGTTGATTGAGGACGGTCATTGCTGGAGATTAGCATTGGTGGTCACTGAGGGCTGTTGATGCTGTAGTACAAAGTACAGATCTTGCATTGCCAGTTATTGTTGGTGATCACTGTAGCAGGTTCACTAGAGGTTTGCAGGATTTCTTCTCTTTTTTCAAGGAGGAGCTTAACTGATGCCACACTATGGGTCTAAGACATGGGAGGTACCTCTTGGGTGAGCAGAGGCCAGCTTGGCTCAGGCAGGTCCAGTTGCAGATTCAGGCAGGTGTAGTTGCAACAGGTCAGCTGGAGCTTGTTGTGTCTCTGTAGGTCAGAACAGAAGAAAGGTCAGCTCACCCTTGGAGCCACTTCAGCCGGTGTTGAAGGGTGCAGGTCCAGTCTTCCTTCTCAGACAGCAGGGCAGGCATCAGGCATCAGAGTAGTCCTCTGGCAGCAGGGCATTCCTTTTCTGTAGAATCTACAGGTCCAGGAGTGTACTGAAGTGTGGGTCTGAGGGTTCTACTTTTACACCTGGTGCCTCCTTTGAAGTGGATGAAGATTCTGGAGTTTTCCCCCACAGTCTGCCTGTGAAGTCCTTTGTGTGTAAGGTGGGCCAGTGCCTTTGTAGTGCAAATGTGGTAGGTGACAGCCCCGCCCCCCTCACCAAGCCAGGAAAGGCCATCCTGCCAACACTCAGGTCATCTATTGTGATGCTTGTCGGGATGAATACACAAAGGCCAACTGCCAACTACACCTAGTCATGTGACCCAGGAAATAGGCCGCAGGCACCAAATGGTTGGGGCAAGACAAAGCCAACTTTCTAAAAGTGGCATTTTCCAAATTGTGACTTAAAATCCAACTTTACCACTAAAGGTCTTAAATTTCAATTCCTCAGACCCCAAACATGACATTTCCACCTGCCCCCAAGTAAACTTTTCACTTATTGAATGTACTAAGGTAACCCAGTGTTTTCCTATGGGAGAAGTAGGCCTTGAAATAGTAAAAGATGAATTTGAGAGTTTTCACTACCAGGACATGTAAAATTTAAAAGCATATCCAACTTTTTCAATACAAAAAACCTTACTCGCCGGAGCTATTTAGGGCATACACTAGGGGTAACTTATATGTATTAAAAAGGAAGGTTTCGGTCTGGCAAAAGATTTATTGTATCAGGTCAAAATGGCAGTTTAAAACTGCACATCCAGGCTGCAATGGCAGGCCTGAGACAGGTTTTAAAGGGCCACTTAAGTTGTTGGCACTATAAGTGCTGCAGGCCCACTACTAGCATTGAATTAATATGCCACTAGAGATGTATAAGTAAATTAAATATGCCAATTGGTTGTAAGCCAATTTTATCAAGTTTATAGCAATGAGCACAAGCACTTTTGCAGTGGTTAACAGTGGTAAAGTGTACAGAGTCCTAGAGCCAACAAAAACAAATTCAGCAAAACAAAAGGAGTGAAGGCTAAACGTTTGGGAGAAACCCATGCCGATCTATCAAGGCTGTACATGGCAGAGGCCTTTCCTACCTCACCAAAGTGCTTCTTATCAATAAACCAGAAAGCCACAATTGGACACCCAAAACCTCTTTGTCATTCACTTGGTAAGATACATGCTCTTGGTGGCAGATCATTGCTTGGCTGGTCTCTTTGGCTCTTGTTTTTTCTTCTCTGGGCACTGAAGGCCCACCATTTCTGAAAGGCTTTTGGTCTGTTCACATCCTGATGTAATCCTTCTGACTACTGGTTGCTCTTTATAGTTCAACTTGCTTAACAGCAAATTTCTCTGTCTCAGTCCTATACAAATCCAATAAATAGCTAAATATTTACACACAAAACTACATCACAGTTCAAGCAACACATGTACATTTGTCATCCTCTTGGATCTAAGTTCCGCCTTTGACAGAGTCTCCTATGATAAGCTATGGCCCAGACTAACAACAGTATGAATATCAAGATCAGCATTTCACTGGCTCTCCTCAATTCTTGATCAAAGAACCTTTCAGGTGTATGAGAAGCCATTTTACTCTAATACCTCCCTGCTTAAATGTGGAGCCCCTCAGAGTTCCTCACTTAGTCCCATGCTCTTTAATTTATATTTCTGTCCTTTAGCAAAGTTTTTTCTATTCTTTGCTCTCTCTATTGTCTTGTATGCTGACAATGCGCAGGATAATCATTGTAACATGGATCAATTAGATCCCTGTTTAGAGGAGGTTGCCGACTGGATGAATTGTGTCTTCTTGAAACTCAATGGTGACAAAACTAAGGTGCAGGTGGTCGGTAACAATATGAACCACTGGACATCAGTTAGTTGGCAAGGATCCCTAGGTAGTTGACCCCAGCCCAAACCAGCAATTAAAAATCTGGGCACCTGGATGGATGAAAAGCTCACTTTTGAGGCCCAGGGTTGTAAACTGGCCTCCACATGTTTTGGTATCATTAGGATGCTTATCTTAGACCTCTTCCCTGTTCCCTCCCACAAGACTGTGGTGCAAGCTCCTTCCTCGTGACAAAACTATGGAATGATTTGCCTAGTAGGTTGAGGATGACAGAGGAAGACGGTTTGTTTAGGAAGCGACTAAAAACTTGGTTGTTTGTTGATTAAGACATAATAGTAGAGGTGGGTGAAAAATTCTGCTCTTCCAGTGGTGTTTGCGAAGTTTTGCCCACTTCGCAATCTGCTGGGAACATGGAGTTCCTGTAAAACTCTACGAACCACAGCGTGGTGGAATTTGTTTTCGTGTACAGCTCTCCAACACTAAGTTTGTGAGCCCAAGCGAGAATGTGCATCCCCAAGCACAATTTCCAGGCGTTAGAACTCCTCCTGGCAAGATTTCTCAATGCGGGTGGTCGTGGCAGATCACGACCATTCGTGTTGAGAAAGCTGATGCTCGAGTAGAAAACTACTCGAGCGGCAGAAAGAAGCAGGGCCTTCTGGCGCACCGTGTGGTGCTGTTTGAGGTGAACAAGCTTCCTGGGTTAAAAATTTGCATGAGCAGTGTGACATGCCGAATTCCGTCCACTCAGCTTTATGTAACTCTATGGACTTCCGTAGAGTGAAACTCCGTGAGTTTCGCCCATCCCTACCTAATTGTGCTCCGGTGCTTTACAGCGTAGAATGCCTGGGTGGGCAGCTTTGTGCTCTATAAGTATGTTAGAATTGAACTGAATTTGGACAATACACTTTGCAAGGCTGCTAGTTGTCCAAGTGAATTTAAAACAATTTACATGCAAAAATATTGGACAATTGCTGCGCACAATACATGGCTTCAACAGACTATGGACTGATCAAGTTCTCCAGTGACTGCTTGGTGAGTTCGGGCCGGATTTAGATCTTGGCAGATGGGATACTCCGTCACAAACGTGACGAATATCCCATCCGCCATATTATAGGTGCATTATGTCCTATGGCACTTGTAATACAGGGATGAGATATCCGTCACGTTTGTGATAGTGTATCCCATCTGCCAAAATATAGATCAGGCCCTTAGTCTGACTCTCACAAGTCTTTTATAGGCAAACTCAAAACAAAAGTGTGAATTCCATTGACAATCAGGTTATTTAACCGTTTAAAAACATAATTTTAATAAATTGGTATGAACAGTCAATTTGTGGAAAGTAGGCATGAAAGCAAATTTGCATAATGTAATGACATTCCCAAATGTAAAGCAGTGAGATTTTTGATTGGTGGAGTATAGTATCTATGTGCATGAACATTTGCTTTTTCTTCTCAGGCACCCATAAATCTGTTATATTTTTCAAGATGCTTTTCATATTCGTAATATATTTTCATTGTATTAGATATAATTATTGTGTGTTCACGCTGTTGGTATTCATTTCTCGTAGCTGATATCAAATGCTTTAGCTTTTGCAGCATCTTTCCACAATTGTCATGCATTTTTATAACATATCGATTCCCAATATTTCCACTGACCTGTTGTTGTGTTGACCACTATATTAGAAGATGCTCATGCATCTCACTGTGAACAGTAAATAAACAATAGCTAAAAAGTTGTCAGAAAAGAGAAATTAAGCATGCTGCGAGCTATTTGTTCCTAAGAGTGGATCTCTCCAGAGTCCACAACAGCACAAACTTGAGTTTAAGTCAATGTATGGTGTAATATTTCCTATTATTCTGAAGTCCATTTTGAAATAAACAGGATACGATATTCTGCCGGTGAATGTGGTTGAAATATCAGGCATAACACCATATTTTTTATTTTGTCAAACAGTTGGTAGAGTTCCAACGTATTTAAAAACATTTTCCAGGCCGTTCGCTTATAGTTATTAACTTAACAGTTCTTTAAGTCAAAGAAGCCAAACATTTTTACAGAAAAGCAGCGAACAGACTGTAACTCACCATGAGTTCAAATCTGCTCAAATCTATTAGCCCGTGAATGATGAAAGAAGGCACTTACTATAAGATCAGCATTTACCATGTACAACACGGGGAGCAGAGGTCTACATTTTAACTTTCTGGAGGAAGGCACAAAATTATGTATTGAACTTTACAAATACCCATGATGTTTCATAAATATATGGGAGTCGAAAGATTCAGCAATAAATAGAACAGAAATGTACTCAGCCTGTGGGACATGCGTGGAATTTAGTTATATCAAGTCAAACTAGTTTACGATGGAGACAGAAGGTTTCAATCAAAATTCCTTACCAAAGGTGGAATTGGAGGGGGTTGAAAAACCTCTGACAAGTGAGGTCTAAAATCTAACATAGATTCTGACGATTCTGGAAACTACACTGCACTTCATCACCAACACTGTTTCCAGTCCTGGATCTTTGACCTAAAAATCACTGCTATCAGGTATGTAAGGATAATTATTTCTACAGAAGTAAACCATAACAACGAGAATGCATTAGGATGTGGAATACATACACGCCCAGGACTGGAAGCAGCGTCTGTGATGTTATGGAGTGTGGTGGTCACCCACTTTTAGCCGGTAAGGATCAAATGAAGTTAGTTCAAGTTTGCAGTTTTATGACCAAAGAAAAATGTTGCCAGTTTTGGTTCAATGACATATCGATGCAACATATTGATGCATCGAGTAGGTACAAGGTGGGCCAGTGCCTTTGTAGTGCAAATGTGGTAGGTGACAGCCCCGCCCTCCTCACCAAGCCAGGAAAGGCCATCCTGCCAACACTCACGTCATCTATTGTGATGCTTGTCGGGATGAATACACAAAGGCCAACTGCCAACTACACCTAGTCATGTGACCCAGGAAATAGGCCGCAGGCACCAAATGGTTGGGGCAAGACAAAGCCAACTTTCTAAAAGTGTCATTTTCCAAATTGTGACTTAAAATCCAACTTTACCACTAAAGGTCTTAAATTTCAATTCCGCAGACCCCAAACATGACATTCCCACCTGCCTCCAAGTAAACTTTTCACTTATTGAATGTAATAAGGTAACCCAGTGTTTTCCTATGGGAGAAGTAGGCCTTGAAATAGTAAAAGATGAATTTGAGAGTTTTCACTACCAGGACATGTAAAATTTAAAAGCATATCCAACTTTTTCAATACAAAAAACCTTACTCGCCGGAGCTATTTAGGGCATACACTAGGGGTAACTTATATGTATTAAAAAGGAAGGTTTCGGTCTGGCAAAAGATTTATTGTATCAGGTCAAAATGGCAGTTTAAAACTGCACACCCAGGCTGCAATGGCAGGCCTGAGACAGGTTTTAAAGGGCCACTTAAGTTGGTGGCACTATAAGTGCTGCAGGCCCACTACTAGCATTGAATTAATATGCCACTAGAGATGTACAAGTAAATTAAATATGCCAATTGGTTGTAAGCCAATTTTATCAAGTTTATAGCAATGAGCACAAGCACTTTTGCAGTGGTTAACAGTGGTAAAGTGTTCAGAGTCCTAGAGCCAACAAAAACAAATTCAGCAAAACAAAAGGAGTGAAGGCTAAACGTTTGGGAGAAACCCATGCCGATCTATCAAGGCTGTACATGGCAGAGGCCTTTCCTACCTCACCAAAGTGCTTCTTATCAATAAACCAGAAAGCCACAATTGGACACCCAAAACCTCTTTGTCATTCACTTGGTAAGATACATGCTCTTGGTGGCAGATCATTGCTTGGCTGGTCTCTTTGGCTCTTGTTTTTTCTTCTCTGGGCACTGAAGGCCCACCATTTCTGAAAGGCTTTTGGTCTGTTCACATCCTGATGTAATCCTACCTCAAAAACTACAGACCCATCTCCCTGCTCCCGTTCCCAGCGAAAGTCATTGAGAAAGCCATCAACAGCCAACTCGCCACATTCATTGAAGAACACAACATCCTCGACTCCTCCCAATCCGGCTTCAGAAAAAACCACAGTACGGAAACCGCCCTCCTCGCCGCAACAGATGACATCTGCACCCTACTGGACAAAGGAGAAACAGTAGCCCTCATCCTCCTCGACCTATCAGCGGCGTTCGACACAGTCTCCCACCGCACCCTAATACGCAGACTCTACGATGCAGGAATCCTGGACAAGGCCCTCGACTGGATCCGCTCCTTCCTCTCCGGCAGGACGCAGCGGGTCAGACTCCCCCCTTTCCTCTCGGACCCCACACCTACCACCTGCGTAGTCCCCCAGGGCTCCTCCCTCAGCCCGATGCTCTTCAACGTCTACATGGCTCCACTCGCCCCCATCGTCAGAACCTACGGACTCAACATCGTGTCATACGCAGACGACACCCAGCTCATCCTCTCCCTATCCAACGAGCCCAACACCGCCAGACGCAACTTTCGAGAAGGCATGGAAGCCGTCGCCAAATGGATGAAAAACAGCTGCCTACAACTAAACACCAACAAAACAGAAGTACTCATCATGGGCCCAAAACCCTATGCCTGGAGCGACACCTGGTGGCCCCCGCCCTCGGAAACCCGCCAACCCCCACGGACCACGCACGCAACCTGGGAATCATCCTGGACTCAGAGCTCAAAATGGACCGCCAGATCAACTCTGTCTCGTCTTCCTGCTTCCACACCCTCCGCCTCCTTCGTAAGACCTTCAAATGGATCCCCCTCGAACACCGAAAGACCATCACTCACGCCCTGGTCACCAGCAGACTCGACTACGGCAACGCACTCTACGCCGGAATAAACAAAAACCTCACCTGCAAGCTACAGAACATCCAGAACGCCGCCGCAAGACTGGTCCTCAACCTGCCAAAACACTGCCACATCTCCCAGCACCTGCGCACACTCCACTGGCTCCCTGTTGAGGTGAGAATCACCTTCAAGATGCTCACCCACGCACACAAGGCCCTCCACGGCACCGGACCAGCATACCTGAACAGCCGACTCAAATTCCACGCACCCCAAAGGACCCTACAATCAGCCCAGCTCTCCTACGCATTGGTCCCCCGCACCAGAAAGACCAGATCGGGAGGCCGCTCCTTCTCCTTCCTCGCGGCCAAAGCATGGAACGCCCTTCCGCTCCACCTCAGACAGACAACATCGCTCCCCATCTTTGCAAGAAACCTCAAAACCTGGCTCTTCGACAGACCCTCTCCTTGATGGATGGAACCTGCACACACCCCCCCCTAGCACCTTGAGACCCTTACGGGTGAGTAGTCGCGCTTCAACAAACCCCTGATTGATTGATTGATTGATTGATTGATTGGTTGCTCTTTATAGTTCAACTTGCTTAGCAGCAAATTTCTCTGTCTCAGTCCTATTCAAATCCAATAAATAGCTAAATATTTACACACAAAACTACATCACAGTTCAAGCAACACATGTACATTTGTCATCCTCTTGGATCTAAGTTCCGCCTTTGACAGAGTCTCCTATGATAAGCTATGGCCCAGACTAACAACAGTATGAATATCAAGATCAGCATTTCACTGGCTCTCCTCAATTCTTGATCAAAGAACCTTTCAGGTGTATGAGAAGCCATTTTACTCTAATACCTCCCTGCTTAAATGTGGAGCCCCTCAGAGTTCCTCACTTAGTCCCATGCTCTTTAATTTATATTTCTGTCCTTTAGCAAAGTTTTTTCTATTCTTTGGTCTCTCTATTGTCTTGTATGCTGACAATGCGCAGGATAATCATTGTAACATGGATCAATTAGATCCCTGTTTAGAGGAGGTTGCCGACTGGATGAATTGTGTCTTTTTGAAACTCAATGGTGACAAAACTAAGGTGCAGGTGGTCGGTAACAATATGAACCACTGGACATCAGTTAGTTGGCAAGGATCCCTAGGTAGTTGACCCCAGCCCAAACCAGCAATTAAAAATCTGGGCACCTGGATGGATGAAAAGCTCACTTTTGAGGCCCAGGGTTGTAAACTGGCCTCCACATGTTTTGGTATCATTAGGATGCTTATCTTAGACCTCTTCCCTCTTCCCTCCCACAAGACTGTGGTGCAAGCTCCTTCCTCGTGACAAAACTATGGAATGATTTGCCTAGTAGGTTGAGGATGACAGAGGAAGACGGTTTGTTTAGGAAGCTTGGTTGTTTGTTGATTAAGACATAATAGTAGAGGTGGGTGAAAAATTCTGCTCTTCCAGTGGTGTTTGCGAAGTTTTGCCCACTTCGCAATCTGCTAGGAACATGGAGTTCCTGTAAAACTCTACGAACCACAGCGTGGTGGAATTTGTTTTCGTGTACAGCTCTCCAACACTAAGTTTGTGAGCCCAAGCAAGAATGTGCATCCCCAAGCACAATTTCCAGGCGTTAGAACTCCTCCTGGCAAGATTTCTCAATGTGTGTGGTCGTGGCAGATCACGACCATTCATGTTGAGAAAGCTGATGCTCGAGTAGAAAACTACTCGAGCGGCAAAAAGAAGCAGGGCCTTCTGGCGCACCGTGTGGTGCTGTTTGAGGTGAACAAGCTTCCTGTGTTAAAAATTTGCATGAGCAGTGTGACATGCCGAATTCCGTCCACTTAGCTTTATGTAACTCTATGGACTTCCGTAGAGTGAAACTCCGTGAGTTTCGCCCATCCCTACCTAATAGTGCTCCGGTGCTTTACAGCGTAGAATGCCTGGGTGGGCAGCTTTGTGCTCTATAAGTATGTTAGAATTGAACTGAATTTGGACAATACACTTTGCAAGGCTGCTTGTTGTCCAAGTGAATTTAAAATAATTTACATGCCAAAATATTGGACAATTGCTGCGCACAATACATGGCTTCAACAGACTATGGACTGATCAAGTTCTCCAGTGACTGCTTGGTGAGTTCGGGCCGGATTTAGATCTTGGCAGATGGGATACTCCGTCACAAACGTGACGGATATCCCATCCGCCATATTATAGGTGCATTATGTCCTATGGAACTTGTAATACAGGGATGAGATATCCGTCACGTTTGTGATAGAGTATCCCATCTGCCAAAATATAGATCAGGCCCTTAGTCTGACTCTCACAAGTCTTTTATAGGCAAACTCAAAACAAAAGTGTGAATTCCATTGACAATCAGGTTATTTAACCGTTTAAAAACATAATTTTAATAAATTGGTATGAACAGTCAATTTGTGGAAAGTAGGCATGAAAGCAAATTTGCATAATGTAATGACATTCCCAAATGTAAAGCAGTGAGATTTTTGATTGGTGGAGTCTAGTATCTATGTGCATAAACATTTGCTTTTTCTTCTCAGGCACCCATAAATCTGTTATATTTTTCAAGATGCTTTTCATATTCGTAATATATTTTCATTGTATTAGATATAATTATTGTGTGTTCACGCTGTTGGTATTCATTTCTCGTAGCTGATATCAAATGCTTTAGCTTTTGCAGCATCTTTCCACAATTGTCATGCATTTTTATAACATATCGATTCCCAATATTTCCACTGACCTGTTGTTGTGTTGACCACTATATTAGAAGATGCTCATGCATCTCACTGTGAACAGTAAATAAACAATATCTAAAAAGTTGTCAGAAAAGAGAAATGAAGCATGCTGCGAGCTATTTGTTCCTAAGAGTGGATCTCTCCAGAGTCCACAACAGCACAAACTTGAGTTTAAGCCAATGTATGGTGTAATATTTCCTATTATTCTGAAGTCCATTTTGAAATAAACAGGATACGATATTCTGCCGGTGAATGTGGTTGAAATATCAGGCATAACACCATATTTTTTATTTTGCCAAACAGTTGGTAGAGTTCCAACGTATTTAAAAACATTTTCCAGGCCTTTCGCTTATAGTTGTTAACTTAACAGTTCTTTAAGTCAAAGAAGTCAAACATTTTTACAGAAAAGCAGCGAACAGACTGTAACTCACCATGAGTTAAAATCTGCTCAAATCTATTAGCCCGTGAATGATGAAAGAAGGCACTTACTATAAGATCAGCATTTACCATGTACAACACGGGGGAGCAGAGGTCTACATTTTAACTTTCTGGAGGAAGGCACAAAATGATGTATTGAACTTTACAAATACCCATGATGTTTCATAAATATACGGCAGTCGAAAGATTCACCAATAAATAGAACAGAAATGTACTCAGCCTGTGGGACATGCGTGGAATTTAGTTATATCAAGTCAAACTAGTTTACGATGGAGACAGAAGGTTTCAATCAAAATTCCTTACCAAAGGTGGAATTGGAGGGGGTTGAAAAACCTCTGACAAGTGAGGTCTAAAATCTAACATAGATTCTGACGATTCTGGAAACTACCCTGCACTTCATCACCAACACTGTTTTCAGTCCTGGATCTTTGACCTAAAAATCACTGCTATCAGGTATGTAAGGATAATTATTTCTACAGAAGTAAACCATAACAACGAGAATGCATTAGGATGTGGAATACATACATGCCCAGGACTGGAAGCAGCGTCTGTGATGGCATGGAGTGTGGTGGTCACCCACTTTTAGCCGGTAAGGATCAAATGAAGTTAGTTCAAGTTAGCAGTTTTTTGACCAAAGAAAAATTTTGCCAGTTTTGGTTCACTGACATATCGATGCAACATATTGATGCATCGAGCAGGTACAATATCGGCAGGATGTGTGTGATTGGCTTCATGGCGGCACAGGACGTGAGGAGCGCTGTACAGGTCGGTGTCGGGCCTTCTCTACCTCCCTTTCCTCCAGTTCTGATGAGGTGGTTGGACCGCCACTGTCGGCTCATCGGAAAGGCGCATCGTAATTGGACGGGCGATTCGTAATGTGGTCTGCTCTCCGACTGGCTCCATTGGCCCTTTCCGTCGACACTGCAGTTTAAATTTCCTGATGGAGTTGTAAGGACCCCAGCACTCGTATTTCTGTGTATATGCAAGCATAGTAATCCGGAGGTCGGCGAGACCGTTTCTGACGAGATCACAGTGGTCCAACCACCTCTGACAGGACCGTGAAAGCTGGTTTGATCCCATCGTAATAAGGCCCTAAGTGTGGAGCACTCCACCAACAGACAATTTGCTTTTGAAATTAAAGAATTTATATCTCTAGACTACGTCACTGTGACTGAAGTAGACAACATATTACTTGATAGTCCCTACTACCAAAATAATGAAGACAAACTAGCTCCCCTATTGGACTACTTCGCAGACATGTGGGTAGGTATACTACATACGTCAGGACACAGACGCTAGCCTAAATTCCACATACCATTGTGGAATGTTTATGGCAGCACCTCAGCACAAGAAGCAAAAACAAACAACGCAGTTGAAGGATGGCATAATTCCTTCCAATTCACTTTAGGAAGTACTCAACTTACCCCACACAAACTACTAGAAGCCTTACAAAAAGACCAAATATACCAAGAACTTAAGGGCCAATTACGATTGCGGAAGGCCCGTCACCACCAGCCATGCGGTGGCGGTCCTCCCGCAATCGTACCACGATTTTCCCCTGCCACATTACGATGGCGGAGGGAATCGCGCTCGGACCAAGGGGGACGCAAAGACTGTCCGCCATGGGACCGCCAAAAGCAATCTAACAGATTGCCTGGTGGACGGATCGGATAGCCCTAAATGGTGGCGGTGCCTAGCAGGCACCGTCCACCAAATTAGGATGCTTGGTATTGCAGGCCTTTCCATGGCGGCGATGTCGCCATGGAAAGGCTGGTGGGGATTACTGACGGGGGCCCATTGCGGGCCCCCCTTGAGTTGGGGGAGGTGAGGGTGCACTTGGGGGGTACATGTAATTGGCTCCATTGATGGGACACATGTGGCTTTGATACCACCACAGGCACATGAGCAGGCATACCGGAACCGTAAACATTACCATTCGATCAATGCTCTGGTGGTATGTCTTGCAGATATGACCATCACACATGTGTGTGCCCGTTTCCCCGGTTCGGCACACAATGCCTACGTGATGAGGAGTAGTCGCATCCCGAGGATGATGTCACAGATGCCGAACCAGCGTGCCTGGCTTGTTGGTGTGTACTGACTTTGTACCATTGTGTGTGTTCTGCTATGTTGTTTTCCGCACACATTTTCAAATCGGCTAATGTGCAATTGTCTGTCTGTAGGTGACTCGGGATACCCCAACATGCCGTGGTTGCTGACACCCCTCCAGAACCCTGTGACACCAGCCCAGATGCGCTACAATGAGGCACATGGTCGGACGAGGAGGGTGATTGAGCGGACCTTTGGTCTCCTGAAGAGCCGCTTCCGCTGCCTGGACAAGACAGGAGGGGCCCTCCCATATGCCCCAGCAAAGGTGTGCAAGATTGTCATCGTCTGCTGCATGCTGCACAACCTGGCAGTGCGGAAGGAGTTGCCTCTCATCCTGGATGACGATGACCAACGTCCGCCACCTGTGGAAGATCCTGGCCTGGGTCACGATGCCAGTGAAGATGATGATGATGATGATGATGTCCGCACACAGCTCATCACCAACTTCTTCAGCTGAATGTGAGTCTCCAGAGGGTTGTAATGTCAATGATTTGAGTTTGCATGATATGTGTGTGTGGTGCTCTGTTGCTGTTTGAGTGTGGCCATGTGCTACTTGACTGGATGCGTGCAGCGATGTGTCCTTGCAGGTGGTCTGTACTGCCCAACAGTGTTGACATGCTAACTTGGTTTTGTGTAGTTATCTCGTGACATGTATTAGACTTGAGTATTGCCGTTCTGTGCTGTTCTTCAGTGGTTTTGACTGTGTGTCATGTCTGTCCTTCACAGGGTGCTGCCGGAGTTGTTTGATCAACTTGGATCCCACGAATCCATGAATCAACTTGCAAGGTGGAAGCAGTCGTTTCCCTACAGGTGATGTGCCACACACCCCTGGACTTTCTATCTTCTGCACTTTTTGACTTTGTGGCCACAGCCAGGTTGGATTAGCTAGCATTTGTAGTGGAAACAACATGTTGCAAATGTGTAATAAACCTGTGCTTCACTTTGGGATGTGCGTTGTCTGTGGTCACACATCTGACTGACATTTGCTTACTGCACCTGTAGTCTAGTTGACAGACTGTGAATAGGTGGCGTGTCTGTGCATTCCACTGTATTTAGTTGCAACATCAGTATAGGTGATGAGTCTGATGGCCCTGGTGTGTATGTGTTGTGTGGCCCTAGTGGTGTGTCTCCCTCATATGTGTCACGTCGCCATGACTGACATGACGGTGTTGGACTTGCTGTAGCAGTTAGCATGCACAGTGTAATTTTCTGATCACCATCTCCATGACAGAGAGCACGTTGGAATCACAACAGAGGCAGATATGGTGTATTGGTGAGTTTATTTACATACAGGTGTGAGAATGGTGCACGGGATGGTGGGTGCTGTACATAGAAATTGGAATCCAAAGTTCCCAAGTGATTTGGAAGTCTTGGTAGCTGAGATGTCCGGAGTAAAGTCCACAGTCATCTGTTGAATTTGGCCAACTAGAGCTCCCCATGTCATGTGGGAGAGTTGGGTTGGCTTCGACAGGGTGTGCAGTTTGCACACAGAGGAAAAGTTCCAGAACAGGTGTTGGCTTCCTGGGGGATGTAGATGGCCATCGGCCTCTCAGTTTGGCCTCCTCGGACAACCCCTCTTCTTGGGGGGGGGGACCCTCAGGTGCAGGCTGCGGCGGTGCAGGGGACTCTCTGCCAGAGTCCTCCTCCCTCCCTGTGGCATTTGCAGTTGTTTCAGCAGCAGATGTTGTGGGCACACAGGGAGGTGTGGCCATGTTGGTGCTGATCTGGCGGAGGCATGTCAGTATGTCCCTATGCACCGCTGTCAGTTGTTCCAATGTGTCCCATTGGACTCCATGCCAGACATGTGTGTCTTGACACGTGACATGTGTGTCTCGACACGGGACATGTGGGAGTCCAAGCGGGCATGATGGGCAGCCTGCTGCTGTTGTATGTCCTTGAGGATCCCCACTCCCTGGCTGACCTCTCCGGTGCTAGTCTGGTACGCATCTGCGATGCGTGCCAGTTGTGGGTCATCATGCAGTCCAGACCCCTCTGCAAAGAGCGACCTATGTCTACCACCACTCCCACCACCCCATGCGACACGTGCAGGACCTGCTGTGGCACGCACAGGTGACTGTGGGCCCACTTGGGTGTTGTTCCTGGGCTCGTTGTCACCAGCTCCAGTTTGGGTGTGGGTCCCTGCGCTGTTGTCATCTGTGGTCCTTGGTCTGTCTGTGTTGGCAGGGGGTGGCCTGTGTGTTGGCAGTTGTTGGAGGGGTGGGTGCAGGGGGTGCAGATGTTGGTCCTGCTGGTGCTGCATGATGACTCACACTGGAGGGTCCAGCTGGTTCTTCGCCATCCGAGGAGTGCAGAGGCTGATCCACACCAGTGAGCTCAGTGTTCCCTGGAGCCTGGGACAGGGACTCCTCCTCGTCTGCTGCTGTGTCCCCATCATCACCTGTTTTGGGGAGAGACATAGTTTGTATGTTATGTTTCTACTGGCATCAATTGTTCAAACACCTGACAGTTGTGACTGTACCTCTGGATGTGGGCCTGGACATTGCATTCTCCTAAATAGTGACAGTCAGTGAGTGATATTGGTGTAGCACATTGTCCTGCCAACCTGTGGCATGTCAATGTGAATGTTGAGGTGTGTGCATGACCAGCATTGGTGGTATTTGGTTACCATCCGGGCCTCCTTCTCCCCCCAGCCCAGTTATCCCACCATGAAGCATTCTTCCATTGCAGGGAGTGCAAGTTGTCTTTCAGGATGTCAGTCAGTGGTGTTCTGCTGTTGGTTGTTGCACAGTTCCCAGCAGGACTACCACTCCCATCATGCTATTGCCTCCACCCCCTTCCCAGCATGCCCATCCTTCCTTCCTTTTGACTCTGCTTCCCTGTGGGGTGGGGTGCCTGTGCTGACAGGATGGCTGGGAGTGTTGTCCTGACAGTTGTTTGGCTACAAGTCCCAAGAGTGTCCCTGTGCTTCACACAGCATGACCCAGGGTGGTGGTTCTTTGTGGGATCTTCAGTTAGGATGTGAGGCATTGCATTCTCCCAGGTGGGTTATGTGGAGTTAGTGTTGAGGGTGTGTGTGAGTGGAGGTGCTTGTAACTATGGTCTGTGCTGTGAGTCCTCCTTCCCACCCAGCCAGATATCCCACCATGGTACGTGCTTCCATTGCAGGGAGTGCAAGTTGTCTTTCAGGATGTCAGTCAGTGGTGTCCTGCTGTTGGTTGTTGCACAGTTCCCAGCAGGGCCTTGTGCTCCCCCAGCAGTACCCAGTGTCAGCCATCTTGTGAGTCCTTTTCCACTCCCTGTGATGTGAGCATGGTTCAGGGTGGTGTTGATGGGCCAATTGTGAGGCTGACCAATATCTGTGACTACCGCTCCCATCATGCTATTGCCTACACCCCCTTCCCAGCATGCCCATACTTCCTTCCTTTTGAGTGGACTTCACTGTGTGTGAGTGTGACAGCAATGGCAAGATGGCTGGCAGTGTGGTCCTGTTGTTTGTTGGTGCCCAGTTCCCAGCAGGGCCTTGTGCTCCCCACAGCTGTGGCCCGTGTCAGACATCTTTGAAGTGGCTTTTGACTCCCTGTGAGGTGTGCATGCTTCAGTGCTAACTTGCTAGGCCATGTGGGTGTGAGATGTTGATCTGTGACTGCCACTCCCATCATGCTATTGCCTCCACCCCCCTTCCCAGCATGCCCATCCTTCCTTCCTTTTGACTCTGCTTCCCTGTGGGGTGGGGTGCCTGTGCTGACAGGATGGCTGGGAGTGTTGTCCTGGCAGTTGTTTGGCTACAAGTCCCAAGAGTGTCCCTGTGCTTCACACAGCATAACCCAGGGTGGTGGTTCTTTGTGGGATCTTCAGTTAGGATGTGAGGCATTGCATTCTCCCAGGTGGGTTATGTGGAGTTAGTGTTGAGGGGGTGTGTGAGTGGAGGTGCTTGTAACTATGGTCAGTGCTGTGAGTCCTCCTTCCCACCCAGCCAGATATCCCACCATGGAACGTGCTTCCATTGCAGGGAGTGCAAGTTGTCTTTCAGGATGTCAGTCAGTGGTGTCCTGCTGTTGGTTGTTGCACAGTTCCCAGCAGGGCCTTGTGCTCCCCCCAGCAGTACCCAGTGTCAGCCATCTTGAGAGTCCCTTTCCACTCCCTGTGATGTGAGCATGGTTCAGGGTTGTGTTGATGGGCCAATTGTGAGGCTGACCAATATCTGTGACTACCACTCCCATCATGCTATTGCCTACACCCCCCTTCCCAGCATGCCCATACTTCCTTCCTTTTGAGTGGACTTCACTGTGTGTGAGTGTGACAGCAATGGCAAGATGGCTGACAGTGTGGACCTGTTGTTTGTTGGTGCCCAGTTCCCATCAGGGCCTTGTGCTCCCCACAGCAGTACCCAGTGTCAGCCATCCTGTCAGTTGTTTTCCACTCCCTGTGATGTGAGCATGGTTCAGAGTGGTGTTGATGGGCCAATTGTGGGTGTGACCAATATCTGTGACTACCACTCCCATCATGCTATTGGCTACACTGACTTGACCAGCATACACAGAATTCCTTCCTTTCGCGAGCTTCCCTGTGAGGTGGTGTTCTAGTGGTGTTTAAATATCTGGGAGTGTTTGTTGGTTCTATTTGTGCCACTGCCTTGCTGTATTTGTTGTTAGGTTTGTACATGTCATGACACAGTTACATATCACTATGAGATGGGAGGTATTGTGTTTGTCTGACTAGCATTCACATCTTGGGATGAATATCTTTTGGTTGCTGTGTATTTGATAAGGGTGCATGGTTTGCCCGTCCCCTTGACTGTGATGTGTGTGTGTTGTCACACCATATTGTGTATATTAGTTGTGTACTCACCAGGCTCTGGGATGTCTGTTAGTCCGTATACGCTCACCGGTGGTAGGATGGCCCGCACCTTCTCCTCCCAGGGCCTGAGGTATACTGGTTTTGCAGGAGGGCCACTGCCGGTGTGCTGGCTGAGGAGGTAGTCCTTTTGAGTAGTTCCCGGACCCTCCTGCGCACATCATACCACCTGTTCTGGATGTCTTCCTTTGTGCGCAAACATGGTGATTGTGCGTTCACCCTGTCGACAATCCTCGCCCACATCTTGGTTTTCTGCGACATGGGGGTCTGTTGTACCAATGTACCAAACAACTGTGGCTCTACCCTCAGGATCTCGTCTACCAGGACTTCCAATTCACTATCTAGGAACTTATGGTTCTTCTTTGGGGGCATGGTGATGGGTGGTGGTGGTGATTGATGTGTGTTTGTGCAAGTGGGGGGGTGTGAGTGTATGTTTAGCTGGGTGTGTGTGTGAGGGTGCTATTTGTAGGTGTGGTAATGGTGTGTGGCTTGTGTGATGTATGAGCTGTGAGTGTGCCTGTGGTTGCTGTGTGATGGTGTTGTGTGCTGGCAGGTCAGTGGAATTTGCAAAGGATCATGGTAGGGATTTGTGGCCTTTATGTAGGTGGAGTTGGAGGTGTGTCCTTGTTCCATTTTTTTTTTCCTCCCTGTATTTATTGGCTTTGTGGTTGCTTGTTTGGCCCTTTTTTTTCTAAGTTTTCCTTGGTGAATTTGGTGCATGTAGGAGTCGTTCTAGTGTCCGAGTAGGACGCTGCAGTTGTGTGGTGCGATCTTGTCCAACTCGTTCCCGCTGTGTGTCAGCTAGGTTTCATATGCGGCGTACTGAGTCGGTCGCGTAGTATTGGGTTGCTTCGGCTGGGTTTTGTATGCGTGTCGGTCGTACGGCTTGTGCTCCGGGCGAGTCGGTCGTGTTTTGCACGCACAGCATCGTACTACGCGGGTCGGAGTTCGCGGGTACGTTTCATTCGGGTTCAATCCGGGTGCGTGTCGGTCGGTTCGTTTCGCGTGATTTCCCGGCCGGATGGCTTGTTTACGTCCGGCTCGGTCGGTCGTTTTGTATTCCGTCCGAGTCGGTCTGATTTCACATGCATTTCATCGTAATACCAGGGTCGTACGGCGCCGGTACGTGTCGGTCGGACTTTATTCCCGGACCGAGTCGGTCGGTCCGTTTTCCGGCCCGAATCGGAATCGGCCCCTATGTCTGTAGATTCTCAAAATTACGTTTTAAAAAGACCGCTCCAGGAAACCCAAAAAAGAAGGAAATCTGTAGTTAAAAATGAGTTTATAATAAACTAATTCAGATTTCCTTAAAAAAAGTGACATCTGACTTCCATAGTAAAAATAATTTGCAAAAAATAAACATAACACCCTCCCGCACATAATATTACATTTCCAAATATCACACTACATAATATAACTCTACACAAAATTATTCATTACTAGTTATCATACACATAACTTACAATACAAAACACTATAGGCCTGATTACGAGTTAGGCGATCCTACCACCTGAAAACCGAATCTGAGGCTTCCAGTAGCTCACAGTGCTGATGGTCTTTTGACCCCCATATTGCGAGTTGACTGCAAAGCCCGCGCTGTGGCTGTGGCGGTCTTGCGGCAGTGGGCAATGGTTTTCTGTATCTATCAATGCATGTGTGTACATTTTGACTGGAAATGTGTTGAATGTACACATATGCATGATATATGTGGATACACCTACCCATTGCCGGAGTTCGGCCTATATGTGGCCAGTCCAGCAATGGGTATATTGCAGGTTGGAGGCCGTGCCCCCCTTTTGATCCCTGCACCTTGTGGCAGGCACCTTGAGGTGCCTGTCATGGGGTGAAGGGAAGAACTGCTCCTCTCTTTTCTCAAAGGAAGCTTGTGTTACGGCCAGTTTACAGGCGTAACACAAGCTCCCATTGAGAAAAGTAGAATGCGACCGAACAGTGTTCGGTCGTATTATAATATGCCAGACGGGACCACCAGCCGGGTGTCGGTCGGTCCCATTACCGAGTCGGTGTCGACATCGAAATAACCCCCTTAATGTTGTTGTAATAAGAAATAGAAGTTAAAATTATAGAAACTTGTAACGTTTTTCTTCATATTAAAAATATTTAAAAACTGTGTATTTTTTTACTATTATAATTCTTATTTTAAAAATGTTTTAAAATGGTAAACACAATGCTTTCCTTCCATACCAATTGAAAACACTACTACTGTTACAAATTACTAAACACAGATAGCCTTATTACGACTTTGGCGGTCCTCCAGCGGCATCTACACCACATAGTCTGCTGGAGGACCGTCAAAGCCATGGTGCACCCTCTCGTTGGATTAGGAGTTTAATCCTGGTTGGGCAGGCAGTGCTGCAGCTGTCTCACGCTGGTCGACTGTTAGGCTCATAGGAGAACATAACATGCAGCCCACCACCATGACAGTGTTTTGTAGCACGTTCCTGCACGGTGTGGCATGCATGCCACACCATACAGGAACAGGGGTGGATACCAGGGTGGGGCACAACATATCACCCCTGCATGCACCCCCAGGCCCACGAGTGGCCCGGGGGCCCTATTTGGTCCCCCTTTGTTGCCTCTCTGCCACCCATTTCAGGGTGGGTCACTGCCATGAAAGGGGCGGCAGGCAGGTAACTTGTAATATGCTCAGCTGTACTGCAGCAGCACCGCCAGCACCTTGCAGCTCCCTGACCGCGCATGACCGCCGCGGAATCCTGGATCACCAATGGGTGACCTCGGGTCGGCAGTCTGAAACCGCAATTGCAATGCGACTGCATATGGTGCGGTCACAGACTCCCATTTCCCTATAGGAGCTTGTGAAGCGGTCAGAAACCGGCCGCAGCACAAGCTCCCATAGAGAAATGGGAGTCCCTGTAAATCCCTGCATCATGTGACAGGCACTGAAGAAGGGGGCCCTGCCAGGGGCGCACAAAGTCTCTTTCTGCCAGGTATTCCATGTCGGGACGCCCGACAAGGAAAGCCTGTCCGAAACAGGCATCATAATCCCGACGGCTGAAACGCCGTCTGTATGGGATTATGTTGGCGGTGACGACTGGCAGACGGGCTCCTTGAGCCCGTCAGAAGCCAGCTGGATTGACGGGCTGGTTTGAATTCCAACCACCGTAATCATAATACGGCGGTCGTATTTCAAACCAGGGATGTCGGTCGGTAAGCCTCCAATGAGAGGTCGGAGACTTACCAACCAACATCCTAATTAGGGCCTAAATAACTTACATTAACCATTCACACTACAATAAATCATATTTCAGTGATGGTTTTCTACACTAAAACAGACAAAACTTACTATTCCCACTCCAATGTCACTTAATTCAGGGAAGTCAGTATACACTAAAGGTGCAAAATTCAGTATTCCCACTACATTATCACTTAAGTCAAGGAAGATGCTAGACAGTAAAAAACGCAACATTGCCCATTCTCACTGCAATAAAACTTATCTCAAGGAAGATAACTACTCCACTACTTTGACCTGTGTGTGAGCGCTGCACTGCTGACACTTTGGTGAGAGCGCTGGCATGTGCTTGAACCGTTTTTAATTCTTTTTAACTGATACCTGCATAATTCTTTTTTAACTGATACCACATTTAGTTTTAAAACACATCCTGTAATGTAATGCTTTTACCTTAATTTGCGCCGCATCGTACTTTTGTTTACTTGTTGCCGCCCGCCCCGGTCCATCCCGGCTGTGTGCCATTGTGTGGAGGGCGTGGCTGACCTTGCGTAGGCCATCATTTCCGGGTGGGGAGGCGGAACAGGAATTTCCCGCCCACTCCACTACTTAGACCCATGTGTGAGCGCTGCACTGCTGACACTTTGGTGAGAGCGCTGGCATGTGCTTGAACCGTTTTTAATTCTTTTTAACTGATACCTGCATAATTCTTTTTTAACTGATACCGCATTTAGTTTTAAAACACATCCTGTAATGTAATGCTTTTACCTTAATTTGCGCAGCATCGTACTTTTGTTTACTTGTTGCCGCCCGCCCCGGTCCATCCCGGCTGTGTGCCGTTGTGTGGAGGGCGTGGCTGACCTTGCGTAGGCCATCATTTCCGGGTGGGGAGGCAGAACAGGAATTTCCCGCCCACTCCACTACTTAGACCCGTGTGTGAGCGCTGCACTGCTGACACTTTGGTGAGAGCGCTGGCATGTGCTTGAACCGTTTTTAATTCTTTTTAACTGATACCTGCATAATTCTTTTTTAACTGATACCGCATTTAGTTTTAAAACACATCCTGTAATGTAATGCTTTTACCTTAATTTGCTCCGCATCGTACTTTTGTTTACTTGTTGCCGCCCGCCCCGGTCCATCCCGGCTGTGTGCCGTTGTGTGGAAGGCGTGGCTGACCTTGCGTAGGCCATCATTTCCGGGTGGGGATGCGGAACAGGAATTTCCCGCCCACTCCAATACTTAGACCCGTGTGTGAGCGCTGCACTGCTGACACTTTGGTGAGAGCGCTGGCATGTGTTTGAACCGTTTTTAATTCTTTTTAACTGATACCTGCATAATTCTTTTTTAACTGATACCGCATTTAGTTTTAAAACACATCCTGTAATGTAATGCTTTACCTTAATTTGCGCCGCATCGTACTTTTGTTTACTTGTTGCCGCCCGCCCCGGTCCATCCGGGCTGTGTGCCGTTGTGTGGAGGGCGTGGCTGACCTTGCGTAGGCCATCATTTCCGGGTGGGGAGGCGGAACAGGAATTTCCCGCCCACTCCACTACTTAGACCCATGTGTGTTAGGCCGCGCAGTGGACGTGCGCAGCGGGCGCGCCTAAGGCAAGCCAGTCTGCGCCCGTCCGCGCCCGGCAGGGTCCAGGGGCCAGGACCCCTGGCCCTGCTGAGCCACTTAGGAGACTCCGGTACACAACTGAAGAGCTGTGGAACCTGGCAATGCCCATGGATATATGTTGCAAACACAACATAAATTTAGACAGTAATGAGTTGAAATGTGATCACTGCAATAAGACATTAAGAGCTACTAATGACAAGGACAATAAAGATAGGCTGCAGCTAGCACTGCTAAACTGTAGATCTTTAGCGAAACACAAATATGAGGTACAGGACCTTCTCAGGGAAAGATCATTGGATGCTCTATTCCTGACTGAGACATGGCTGAATGAGAGCTCCACCCCTGATGTTCTGGATGTAATCCCCAGTGATTACATGTTAGTAAGGCAAGATCGGGAAGGACAAACAGGAGGGGGCATAGCCATTATTCTTAAAACCTCAATGAAGTGTGAAATTAAACAGGCCGACCTTGACAAATGCGAGGCGTTCTTTTTCACTTTATCGGATACAGCACATAATACTTTAGCCGGCTTTCTAATTTACCGTCCCCCAGGCCCAGGGTTACAATTTATAACTAGCCTGGAAGAGAAAGTAGTACAACTCGCACTTCGACATAAAAACTTTCTGGTACTAGGTGATCTGAACTTACATTTTGATAACATGCAGAACCAAGAAGTATGCACCCTACACAACGATCTACTGACCCTTAACCTAGTTCAAAGAGTAGGATCTCAAACGCACCAAGGAGGCCACATTCTAGATCCTATCTTCTCCAACTTTGAGGATATAGAGGTTGAGGCACTATGGCCTATTCCCTGGTCTGATCACTATCTAGTCCAGTTTTCTGTCCCTACGCACAGGAAGAGGGAAGTACAACCTACTAAGGTAATTACTACGAGGAACTGGAAGAATTTTAACTCCAATTTTTTCACACATGCCCTGATGGAGAAAATGCCCATCTTAGATATAGATGTTAATCTAGCTAACAATCAATTGGAAGCCTGGATCACAGAGGCATTAGATAAGACAGCACCGTGGAGCACCAGGACTCCTAAAAGACAAAATATAACAGCACCCTGGTTTAATGAACAGCTGATGATAGCCAAAAAAAAATGCAAAATGTGCGAGAGAGTCTGGAGGAAGGAATATAATAGTGAGTCGAAAGGAAATTATAAAAAAGAACTAAAACAATATCATTCCTTAATTAAGAAAGTCAGATGTAAGTTTTACACTGAAAGGATAGAAGGTGCCAGCAATTCCCAGAAAGAAATGTTTGCGATACTGAAATCCTTAAGAACACAGGAAAACAGGAACGATACAGAGGCCTCGGAGGAGAGCTGTAACAAGGTGGCAGAATTCTTCGCAGATAAAGTGGCCAAAATTTACGACACCTTCCCGATTGAAGTGCGTGAAGGAACTACTAGGGCAGGTGATAGCCAGACAAACTTTGTTGGAGCAACGTTGGATGAGTTCAAGATACAGGAACTTGAAGAAATCACCACCATAGCAAAAGGGATAAAATCGGGATCCCATTTGGACCCAGCCCAACCAAAAATTATAATGCAGGGAGCTAATGTAATCATGCCATATATTTCTGATCTTATTTCTTGCTCCTTTCAAAATGGCATGGTCCCCACAAAATGGAAACAGGCCATTGTGAAACCACTCAAAAAGAAGCCATCACTGGAGTACACAGTGCTGGAAAATTTACGGCCTATTTCGCTGCTGCCTTTTGTAGCGAACGTTGCTGAAAAAGCGACTAATAAACAACTTATAGACCACATAAATAAAAACGACCTACTGCAGCCTTCCCAATCAGGTTTCAGAGTGGCCCACTCAACTGAGTCAGCTCTTCTTATAGCCACAGAAATATTGAGGAAATATGCAGATGAGGGACAAACAGCCGCACTGATTTTATTAGATCTCAGTGCGGCGTTTGACACTATCTCCCATAAGCTTCTTATCCAAAGTCTAGAGGCGTGTGGCATAAGGCGTAGGGCATTGAGTTGGTTGACATCATTTCTCTCCACACGAAGCTTCGAAGTTGCTCAACAAACCCATCTGTCTAAGAAGACTCCCTTGGCTCAAGGGGTCCCACAGGGCTCAATCCTGAGCCCCACCTTGTTTAACATTTATGTGGGGCCATTGGCGGAGTGTGTGGAGAAGTATGGGGTGTCAATTGTTTCTTACGCTGACGACACACAACTAATTATGATGCTAGCACAAGACAGGGGCCAGGCAGCGACCTGGTTCTCCAAATGTTTAGAAGAGGTGGCAGACTGGATGTCTAACCACTGCCTCAAGCTGAACGGGCGCAAAACGGAGGTCATTTTAGTAGGCAGAATGCCATCCTTATGGTCATACGCGTGGTGGCCTGAAACTCTAGGCCAACTGCCTCTCCCCAAATCAGAAGTTAAAAACCTCGGTATATGGCTTGACCCCGAGCTGACTTTTGAAAGTCAGATTCGGAAGGTAGCAGGCAAATGCTATGGGAATATGAAAATTCTGAGGAAGGTCCTAGACCTACTACCACCGAAATCCCGGAAAACTATAGTACATGCGGTAATAACTTCACAACTAGATTACGGGAATGTACTTTACCTAGGTGCTACTAAAAGGGGTCTTGCCAAACTACAAAGAGTACAGAATGCGGCAGCACGGCTGGTACTGGGCCTGCCAAGAAGAGCAAATACGAGGAAAGCATTGATAGCCTTACATTGGCACCCGGTAGAAAAGAGAATCGCTTTTAAGGCAATGTGCCACTGCCATCGTATTCTAGCAAAGAAAAGCCCTAGATATTTGCAACAGCTAATAACCCACTACATCCCAAGATGGAACCTAAGGTCTATGGGGATGGCACAGGTCACTGTACCGAGAATATTCAGAGCTAGAATGGGAGCTCGCTCATTCAGGTACCGTGCAGCCATAATGTGGAATGCCCTACCACTAAATCTAAGAACAGAACCATGCGAAAGCAGTTTTCGTAGACAGCTAAAAACATGGCTGTTTAGGCAAACCGGATAGACGTACAGGTTAAGAAGCTCTACACAGCATAGCAGTTTAGGTGGATGACAGCTATCTCCCCCCAGAATATGTCTTCAGCGCGGGGACACACCGGTGGTGTAACCAGGCGCTCTACAAATGAATAAATAAATAAATAAAATAAAATAGAGTTTTGATGACAAAAAGAGCAACATTTAGTATTCCCACTATATATTAACAAAAGCCACAAAAGTATCTGTACAGTAAACAATCAACATTTACAATTCATACTACAAAATCACATAACAGCAAAAATGACGGACAGTAAAATTTCCAATTTTTAAAATTCCGACTGCGCTGTATCGTAAATCAGAGAAGGGTGTGGACAGTTAAAAGGTAATATTTATCCCTAATATTTATCCCTAATAAAAATAAATGTACATTTTACCCATATTACACAATTTACTGAAAATATTTTCATAAATATATTTTGAAATGTTTAATTTTTATTAAACAAATTATAATTAGTAAATTAATTCTAAAAATATTAATAAAATGCTAGCAATATATTTGACAATTTTCTATAATTTTTTAATATCTTTAACAAATTTCTAAAATATAACAAAATTCAATTATTTTATTTAAATGTAACATTTTTTAAAAATATTCCAATAAATTCCGTAAAAAAGATTTAACGTTTTAAATATTTTTCTACTTGAAAAACTGAAAAATATATGAAATCCCTAATAAAATATAAATTGTACAACACACCTCAAAATTTCATTTGAAAATAAAAAATCAAATGTATCATACATAAAGACAAAAATAAACAATAATACATATTTTTATTTACAATAATACCAACCCTTATCTCCTACAAATTATAAATACTTCTTCTAAAAATGTATACATTTTTTTAAAAACCCCTCTCTATTCCTCTATTACCCTATACACCAAACATTCCACATTAAAAAAAAATACAGCTTAAAAATTCATATTTTGTACTACTCCCACCCTTTTCCCCAATAAACGAAACACTTCACTTCTAATTTGTTTTACTTTTTTCTACATTTTCTAATAAATGTTTTAATTAATGTACAAAAACATACACAATGTTTTCATTAATGTAAAAAAACATACGCAAAATAATACATCTTGAAAGTACTCCCCACATCTTTTCCCCTAGAAACTCAACATCCTGCTCCTTTTTTCAACATTTTTATATTATTCTTTTATAAATATAATAAAAATACACAATAATAATACATTTTTAAAACACTCCCCACCCTTATCCTCTATAAACCCAACATCCAGCTCCTAAAACTATATAGTTTAACTAAATAAACAAAATATCAACTAATTAAATTTATTTAAAAAAAGGAAATTAATAAAAAAAATTGCCAACATTTAAAAACAATTACTATAAATAATAATGCATACATAAAAAACTACATTATATTACATACTATTTTCAACAAAAAAACATATTTATAAAGATATTATTTATATCAATATTATCTACATCAAAATTAAATACAACACCTAAAAACGATATTTATACATCATGATATTCTTAACACAATATTTATTTTACAGGATATTTTTTTAAATATTTTTTCTGAATACCTTCAGTTTTTACGCTTCTCTAAAAGTTCAATTTATCGGAATATTCAATTTTGTGCATGTTAAGGGCCTTATTGTGAGTTTGGTGGTGCAGGAGCGGGATGGCCCCGCTCCAGCACCAAACTTGTGTAGGACCAGCCCACCAGATCAGGAGTTTTCGCCTGGTCTGGCGGGCAGTTCTTTGGCATTCCCAGGGCGGTGCCTATGAATTAGGCACCACAATGGGAACGTCAAATGCAGTACCTGCACAGCATGGACTGCTGCACTCCATGCCGTGCAGGTATTGGTTTGCATGCACACAGGGCATCCACATAGTGTGAGGCACCAAGGGGCCCTGTAGCATATTGCGGCCTCAGGACCACTGTGCAAAGACCATGGAATGGCGGTTCCCTGGCTGGTGCAGTGGTTGCAGTGGCCTGACCACCCTAGTCATAATAGGGCGGTCGGTAGACCACCACCTTGAGTCTGGCAGTCCGTGGACCGCCAGATTCGTATTAAGGCCCCAAGTGTACAACCCAACAATGTAACATTTAGTACGTGATAAAACTAAGCGGCAGCTCTTCTACAAACTTTGAAAGTTCAATAGGATAATATGAAATATGAAGTTATTTGATCTGGCGACATAGACACACCTATGTACATTTTTGAGGAGCATATACTTTGCAGCAAACATTTTTAGTGTAATTTTGGCTCTCGGGTTAAATTTAACTCTAAAACAACTCATACAAACTAGATAAATATATATATCAATTCTAATGGATCGGCACCCTTATTCAGCAAAACGTTTTACTTATTATTCATAATGGTTCAGCACAAAACTAATGGTATTCCACACATACAGTTTATGTAATTCACAATCTCCAATGAATATAACGCGGACGCGCAACGGACCCAACTCGGGCACGTTGCATTTTACTCGCTATCTCCCTTAACGTGAGATGTGAACTTAAATCACTGCTTTTTAACCTTTGAAAGCATCGGACGATTAGGGAAACTGCTGGTTTAATCTATATTAAGCTGTTTATGTTTATATGTTTTAATACTGTAAAATTGTATTGAATTTGATTGCGGGAACCGGATCTCACCTGATGTGTTAGTTTCCCTGCTGCTCTTAAGGGGATTATAACCCCCGTTTCATTATTGGTTCTTACCTAATTTTGGAGCCTTCTTTCCCCTCACACTATGCGTGTTTTCCTCTGATTGCTGGGTGATTGGTTGTTTTCCCGCCCGCCGGACTCATTTTCCAGACCGAGGCGTAGGGGGACTCCCTCCTGGAAGCGCGGCCATCTTTTTCCCTCAGCGGTCTAGTCGTTGGCGGTACACATACTACTTAGGGGCCAATTCCGATTCGGGCCGGAAAACGTACCGACCAACTCGGTACGGGAATTTAGTCCGACCGACTCGGACCGGTGCCGCACGACCCGGGTAGTACGATGAAATGAATGTGAAATCCGACAGACTCGGACGGAATAAAAAATGGCCGACCGAGCCGGACGGAAACAAGCCATCCGGCCGGGAAATAACGCGAAACGAACCGACCGACACGCACTCGGATTGAACCCGAACAAAACGTACCCACGAACTCCGACCAGCGTAGTACGATGCTGTGCGTGCAAAACATGACCGACTCGCCCGGAGCACAAGCCGTACGACCGTCACGCATACAAAACCCAGCCGAAGCAACCCAATACTACGCGACTGACTCGTACGCCGCATATGAAACCTTGCTGACACACAGCGGGAACGAGTCGGACAAGATCGCACCAGACAACTGCAGCGTCCTACTCGAACACAAGAACGACTCGTACATGCACCAAAAACACAGAGGAAAAATTAGAAAAAAAGGGCCAAACAAACAACCACTAAGCCAATAAATACAGGGAGGGAAAAAAAATGGAACAAGGACACACCTCCAACTCCACCTACATAAAGGCCACAAATCCCTACCATGATCCTTTGCAAATTCCACTGACCTGCCAGCACACAACACCATCACACAGCAACCACAGACACACTCACAGCTCATACATCACACAAACCACACACCATTACCACACCTACAAATAGCACCCTCACACACACACAGCTAAACCTACACTCACACCCCCCCGCCTGCACACACACACACACATCAATCACCACCACCACCCATCACCATGCCCCCAAAGAAGAACCATAAGTTCCTAGATTGTGAATTGGAAGTCCTGGTAGACGAGATACTCAGGGTAGAGCCACAGTTGTTTGGTACATTGGTACAACAGACCCCCATGTCGCAGAAAACCAAGATGTGGGCGAGGATTGTCGACAGGGTGAATGCACAATCACCATGTTTGCGCACAAAGGAAGACATCCAGAACAGGTGGTATGATGTGCGCAGGAGGGTCCGGGAACTACTCAAAAAGGACTACCTCCTCAGCCAGCACACCGGCAGTGGCCCTCCTGCAAAACCAGTATACCTCAGGCCCTGGGAGGAGAAGGTGCGGGCCATCCTACCACCAGTGAGCATATATGGACTAACAGACATCCCAGAGCCTGGTGAGTACACAACTAATATATACAATATGGTGTGACAACACACACACATCACAGTCAAGGGGATAGGCAAACCATGCACACTTAGCAAATACACAGCAACCAAAAGATATTCATCCCAAGATGTGAATGCTAGTCAGACAAACACAATACCTGCCATCTCATAGTGACATGTAACTGTGTCATGAGATCTACAAACCTAACAACAAATACAGCAAGGCAATGGCACAAATAGAACCAACAAACACTCACAGATATTTACCCACCACTAGAACACCACCTCACAGGGAAGCTCACTCAAAGGAAGGAATTCTGTGTATGCTGGTCAAGTCAGTGTAGCCAATAGCATGATGGGAGTGGTAGTCACAGATATTGGTCACACCCACAATTGGCACATCAACACCACTCTCAACCATGCTCACATCACAGGGAGTGGATAAGGACTCACAAGATGGCTGACACTGGGTACTGCTGTGGGGAGCACAAGGCCCTGCTGGGAACTGTGCACCAACAAACAGCACAACACCACTGCCTGACATCCTGAAAGCCAACTTGCACTCCCTGCAATGCAAGCACGTTGCATGGTGGGATATCTGGCTGGGTGGGAAGGAGGACTCACAGCACTGACCATAGTTACAAGCAGCTCTCCTCACACACCCCCTCAACACTAACTCCACATAACCCACCTGGGAGAATGCAATGCCTCACAGCCTAACTGAAGATCCCACAAAGAACCACCACCCTGGGTTATGCTGTGTGAAGCACAGGGACACTCTTGGGACTTGTAGCCAAACAACTGCCAGGACAACACTCCCAGCCATCCTGTCAGCACAGGCACCCCACCCCACAGGGAAGCAGAGTCAAAAGGAAGGAAGGATGGGCATGCTGGGAAGGGGGTGGAGGCAATAGCATGATGGGAGTTGTAGGCACAGATATTGATCACCCTCACAATTGGCCCATCAACACCACTCTCAACCATGCTCACATCACAGGGAGTGGATAAGGACTCACAAGATGGCTGACACTGGGTACTGCTGTGGGGAGCACAAGGCCCTGCTGGGAACTGTGCAAAAACAAACAGCACAACACCACTGCCTGACATCCTGAAAGCCAACTTGCACTCCCTGCAATGCAAGCACGTTGCATGGTGGGATATCTGGCTGGGTGGGAAGGAGGACTCACAGCACTGACCATAGTTACAAGCAGCTCTCCTCACACACCCCCTCAACACTAACTCCACATAACCCACCTGGGAGAATGCAATGCCTCACAGCCTAACTGAAGATCCCACAAAGAACCACCACCCTGGGTTATGCTGTGTGAAGCACAGGGACACTCTTGGGACTTGTAGCCAAACAACTACCAGGACAACACTCCCAGACATCCTGTCAGCACGGGCACCCCACCCCACAGGGAAGTAGAGTCAAAAGGAAGGAAGGATGGGCATGCTGGGAAGGGGGGTGGAGGCAATAGCATGATGGGAGTTGTAGGCACAGATATTGCTCACCCTCACAATTGGCCCTTCAACACCACTCTCAACCATGCTCACATCACAAGGAGTGGATAAGGACTCACAAGATGGCTGACACTGGGTACTGCTGTGGGGAGCACAAGGCCCTGCTGGGAACTGTGCACCAACAAACAGCACAACACCACTGCCTGACATCCTGAAAGCCAAATTGCACTCCCTGCAATGCAAGCACGTTGCATGGTGGGATATCTGGCTGGGTGGGAAGGAGGACTCACAGCACTGACCATAGTTACAAGCAGCTCTCCTCACACACCCCCTCAACACTAACTCCACATAACCCACCTGGGAGAATGCAATGCCTCACAGCCTAACTGAAGATCCCACAAAGAACCACCACCCTGGGTTATGCTGTGTGAAGCACAGGGACACTCTTGAGACTTGTAGCCAAACAACTGCCAGGACAACACTCCCAGACATCCTGTCAGCACAGGCACCCCACCCCACAGGGAAGCAGAGTCAAAAGGAAGGAAGGATGGGCATGCTGGGAAGGGGTGTGGAGGCAATAGCATGATGGGAGTTGTAGGCACAGATATTGCTCACCCTCACAATTTGCCCATCAACACCACTCTCAACCATGCTCACATCACAGGGAGTGGATAAGGACTCACAAGATGGCTGACACTGGCTACTGCTGTGGGGAGCACAAGGCCCTGCTGGGAACTGTGCAACAACAAACAGCAGGACACCACTGCCTGACATCCTGAAAGCCAACTTGCACTCCCTGCAATGCAAGCACGTTGCATGGTGGGATATCTGGCTGGGTGGGAAGGAGGACTCACAGCACTGACCATAGTTACAAGCAGCTCTCCTCACACACCCCCTCAACACTAACTCCACATAACCCACCTGGGAGAATGCAATGCCTCACAGCCTAACTGAAGATCCCACAAAGAACCACCACCCTGGGTTATGCTGTGTGAAGCACAGGGACACTCTTAGGACTTGTAGCCAAACAACTGCCAGGACAACACTCCCAGACATCCTGTCAGCACAGGCACCCCACCCCACAGGGAAGCAGAGTCAAAAGGAAGGAAGGATGGGCATGCTGGGAAGGGGGGTGGAGGCAATAGCATGATGGGAGTTGTAGGCACAGATATTGCTCACCCTCACAATTGGCCCATCAACACCACTCTCAACCATGCTCACATCACAGGGAGTGGATAAGGACTCACAAGATGGCTGACACTGGGTACTGCTGTGGGGAGCACAAGGCCCTGCTGGGAACTGTGCAACAACAAACAGCAGGACACCACTGCCTGACATCCTGAAAGCCAACTTGCACTCCCTGCAATGCAAGCACGTTGCATGGTGGGATAACTGGGCTGGGGGAGAAGGAGGCCTGGATGGTAACCAAATACCACCAATGCTGGTCATGCACACACCTCAACATTCACATTGACATGCCACAGGTTGGCAGGACAATGTGCTACACCAATATCACTCACTGACTGTCACTATTTAGGAGAATGCAATGTCCTGGCCCACATCCAGAGGTACAGTCACAACTGTCAGGTGTTTGAACAATTGATGCCAGTAGAAACATAACATACAATCTGTGTCTCTCCCCAAAACAGGAGATGATGGGGACACAGCAGCAGACCAGGAGGACTCCCTGTCACAGGCTCCGGGGAACACTGAGCTCACTAGTGTGGATCAGCCTCTGCACTCCTCGGATGGCGAAGAACCAGCTGGACCCTCCGGTGTGAGTCATCATGCAGCACCAGCAGGACCAACATCTGCACCCCCTGCACCCACCCCTCCAACAACTGCCAACACACAGGCCACCCCTGCCAACACGGACACACCAAGGACCACAGATGACAACAGCGCACGGACCCAGGCCCAAACTGGAGCTGCTGACCACGAGCCCAGGAACAACACCCAAGTGGGCCCACGGTCACCTGTGCGTGCCACTGCAGGTCCTGCACGTGTTGCCAGGGGTGGTGTGAGGGGTGGGAGACATAGGTCTCTCCTTGCAGAGGGGTCTGGACTGTATGATGACCCACAACTGGCACGCATCGCGGATGCGTACCAGACTAGCACCGGAGAGGTCAGCCAGGTAGTGGGGATCCTCAAGGACATACAACAGCAGCAGGCTGCCCATCATGCCCGCTTGGACTCCCACATGTCCCGTGTCGAGACACACATGTCACGTGTCGAGACACACATGTCTGTCATGGAGTCCAAGTGGGACACATTGGAACAACTGACAGCGGTGCATAGGGACATACTGACATGCCTCCGCCAGATCAGCACCAACATGGCCTCACCTCCCTGTGTGCCCACAACATCTGCTGCTGAAACAACTGCAAATGCCAAAGGGAGGGAGGAGGACTCTGGCAGAGAGTCCCCTGCACCGCCGCAGCCTGCACCTGAGGGTCCCCCCCAAGAAGAGGGGCCGTCCGAGGAGGGCAAACTGAGAGGCCGATGGCCATCTACATCCCCCAGGAAGCCAACACCTGTTCTGGAACTTTTCCTCTGTGTGCATACTGCACGCCCTGTTGAAGCCAAGCCAACTCTCCCACATGACATGGGGAGCTCTAGTTGACCAAATGTATCAGATGACTGTGGACTTTACTCTGGACTTTTCAGCTACCAAGACTTCCAATTCACATGGGAACTTTGGATCCAAATTTCTATGTACAGCACCCACCATCCTGTGCACCATCCTCACACCTGTATGTAAATAAACTCACCAATACACCATATCTGCCTCTGTTGTGATTCCAACGTGGTTTTTGTCATGTAGATGTTGATCTTCTAAATTACACTGTGCATGCTAACTGCTACAGCAAGTCCAACACTGTCATGTCAGTCATGGCGACATGACACATATGAGGGAGACACATCACTAGGGCCACAAAACACATACACACCAGGGCCATCAGACTCATCACCTAAACTGATGTTGCAACGAAGTACAGTGGAATGTACAGACACGCCACCTATTCACAGTCACTGTCAACTAGACAACAGGTGCAGTAAGCAAATGTCAGTCAGATGTGTGACTACAGACAACGCACATCCCAAAGTCAAGCACAGGTTTATTACACATTTCCAACATGTAGTTTCCACTACAAATGCAAGCTAATCCATCCTGGCTGTGGCCACAAAGTCAAAAAGTGCAGAAGATAGAAAGTCCAGGGGTGTGTAGGGAAACGACTGCTACCACCTTGGAAGTTGAATCATGGATTCGGGGGATCCAAGTTGATCAGACAACTCCAGCAGCACCCTGTGAAGGACAGACATGACACACAGTCAAAACCACTGAAGAACAGCACAGAACGGCAATACTCATGTCTAATACATGTCACAAGATAACTACACAAAACCAAGTTAGCATGTCAACACTGTTGGGCAGTACAGACCACCTGCAAGGACACATCGCTGCACGCATCCAGTCAAGTAGCACATGGCCACACTCAAACAGCACCAGAGCACCACACACACATATCATGCAAACTCAAATCATTTACATTACAACCCTCTGGAGACTCACATTCAGCTGAAGAAGTTGGTGATGAGCTCTGTGCGGACATCACCATCATCATCATCATCATCTTCACTGGCATCGTGACCCAGGCCAGGATCTTCCACAGGTGGCGGACGTTGGTCATCGTCATCCAGGATGAGAGGCAACTCCTTCCGCACTGCCAGGTTGTGTAGCATGCAGCAGACGATGACAATCTTGCACACCTTTGCTGGGGCATATGGGAGGGCCCCTCCTGTCTTGTCCAGGCAGCGGAAGCGGCTCTTCAGGAGACCAAAGGTCCGCTCAATCACCCTCCTCGTCCGACCATGTGCCTCATTGTAGCGCATCTGGGCTGGTGTCACAGGGTTCCTGAGGGGTGTCAGCAACCACGGCATGTTGGGGTAGCCCGAGTCACCTACAGACAGACAATTGCACATTAGCCGATTTGAAAATGTGTGCGGAAAACAACATAGCAGAACACACACAATGGTACAAAGTCAGTACACACCAACAAGCCAGGCACGCTGGTTCGGCATCTGTGACATCATCCTCGGGATGCAACTACTCCTCATCACGTAGGCATCGTGTGCAGAACCAGGGAAACGGGCACACACATGTGAGATGGTCATATCTGCAAGACATACCACCAGAGCATTGATCGAATGGTAATGTTTACGGTTGCGGTATGCCTGCTCATGTGCCTGTGGTGGTATCAAAGACACATGTGTCCCATCAATGGAGCCAATTACATGTGGCATCCTCCCCAGGGCATAGAAGTCACTCTTGACGTCAGTGAGTCGTTGACGTGTTGGGAAATAGATGTACTGGTTGAGGTATCTCAACATTGCCCCCAAAACATCGCGTAGCACACGGCTGAACATAGTCTGTGACATCCCACCAGTAGTTGCCACAGTGTGTTGAAAGGTACCGGTGGCAAAGAAGTGTAGGGCTGCCATCACCTTCACCTTGGGGGTCAGCGCTGTAGGATACGGCCGGCCAGGCTGCAAATGTGGGGCCAACCGCACTGCCAAATCCTCAATCAGCTGCCTGGTGAAGCGGTACCATCGGATGCTGTCACGTTCCACCATCGTTGCCAGGTCTGGGAAATGTCGATGGACAGCAGGAGCCCTGCAGTGCATAGGTGAAGAAAGCAAGATTGTCAGTCACCCCACCAATGTGCCGTTCACCATACTCAATTTCACATGACACATCATCAACATACACAAGTACTTGATGTGTGTGTTGTCCCGTTTGGACATATATGGCACCTACATGGACACCATCTAACATCTCTCTGTTCAACAAGTGTTGACAACTGGTTCCAGGGTGTGCTATGGGACACCATTAGGCTGTGTCACAGTACACATTAACTGCTCTCACGTTCCACACACATACCACAGTGACATGTCTGGACAGATGCTCCACAGGCATCACAGCTCATTGACAGGTAGTTTCCCAGGGAGCCTGTCTTGCCACATGGACACTGGCATTACATGGCGTATCATGTACACGTCAGAAAAACAAACATGACACCCACAGGTGGTGGCCCCTGTAGCCTCTGCAGGACAGACATGGACGTCTGTGACACACACACACACACACCATCAAAGTTCATGCACAAACCACATGGATGTGGAGACTGTCTCCCATTGTGCACATGGAGTCAGAGACATGTGATACACAACATGCACACAGACTGTGGAGGGACATCACTATTGTTGGAATGGCCCACCCTGTGACGTACATGCCTTCCCACATGTGAGCCTGGGGGTATGTGACATGTCATACACATACACAACCTGGAAATGTGACCATGACACATGCTCAGAAATGAAAAGTTGCACACCACAGTGGTCATGTGCACAACACACAAAGGACACTGTCCCCATTAACACGTGCACAGCCTGGGTGTGTCTGCCCCCAAGTGCCACCCCAAAATCCACATGTTCACCCCCATACGCAGATAAGGTTATGCTGCCACACATGCCTCATAGACAGTGTGGACTGGGTGTGGTGTTGTAGGTGTGCCCCAGAGTCCCTGGAAAGTAAATGTGGCTGGCATAGGTTCACCAGTGACCAGCATGGTGACATATGCGTGTGACCTGTCCTGGTACGCGTTGTAGAGCAATGGTCCGATCGGTGTGCCCGGCCGGCCCATTGCATTGAATGTGAGCGGGTACGCGTTGTATGCCTGGTACGCGTTGTACAGCAATGGACCGATCGGTGTGCCCGGCCGGCCCATTGCATTGAATGTGAGCGGGTACGCGTTGTATGCCTGGTACGCGTTGTATAGCAATGGACCGATCGGTGTGCCCGGCCGGCCCATTGCATTGAATGTGAGCGTTTACGCGTTGTATGCCTGGTACGCGTTGTACAGCAATGGTCCGATCGGTGTGCCCGGCCGGCCCATTGCATTGAATGTGAGCGGGTACGCGTTGTACAGCAATGGACCGATCGGTGTGCCCGGCCGGCCCATTGCATTGAATGTGAGCGTGTACACGTTGTATGCCTGGTACGCGTTGTACAGCAATGGTCCGATCGGTGTGCCTGGCCGGCCCATTGCATTGAATGTGAGCGGGTACGAATTGTATGCCTGGTACGCGTTGTACAGCAATGGTCCGATCGGTGTGCCCGGCCGGCCCATTGCATTGAATGTGAGCGTGTACGCGTTGTATGCCTGGTACGCGTTGTACAGCAATGGTCCGATCGGTGTGCCCGGCCGGCCCATTGCATTGAATGTGAGCGGGTATGCGTTGTACAGCAATGGACCGATCGGTGTGCCCGGCCGGCCCATTGCTTTGAATATGAGCGTGTACGCATTGTATGGCTGGTACGCATTGTACAGCAATGGTCCGATCAGTGTGCCCGGCCGGCCCATTGCATTGAATGTGAGTGGGTACGTGTTGTATCGTGGGTACGCGTTGTACAGCAATGGTCTGATCGGTGTGCCCGGCCGGCCCATTGCATTGAATGTGAGCGGGTATGCGTTGTACAGCAATGGACCGATCGGTGTGCCCGGCCGGCCCATTGCATTGAATATGAGCGTGTACGCGTTGTATGCCGGGTACGCATTGTACAGCAATGGTCCGATCGGTGTGCCCGGCCGGCCCATTGCATTGAATGTGAGCGGGTACGTGTTGTATCGTGGGTACGCGTTGTACAGCAATGGTCCGATCGGTGCGCACTCATTGGCTGGGGCCTGGCATGGCAACTGACGCGTTTTTGAAGCTTCAACGAGTCTGATGCAGTGAATTCAGTTGGCCAGCCACAACAATGTTGCAAATTCATGGGTGTCATGAAGTTGAAATTTTTGAAGGATGCTGTGGGCGTGTCTTGGTGCTGCAATTCCATGGATTGGTCAGATTCATAAGATGCATACGACTTGGACCTATCACTTTGGACACATGGGACAGTATCTGCCTCTGCAGCACACATATAATGCTGGCTGTTCCCCTGAGGGCTCACTTGCCTGCACTACATGCTCCAGGACGACATCTGCCACAACACTGCTGCTGTCTCTGCATCCTCTGGCTACTGCAATGGCACGTACTGTGGAGAGAGCCCCAGCCTTCACCCATGAGGAGAACCAGGCCCTGCTGGACAACCTCCTTCCACAGTACAGCAAGCTGTATGGGACACCAGGGGAGCAGGTGAGTGTGCTGTCCACTGCCTTACTAATTGTGCATGTTGTCTGACTAGCAGGATTTACAGTGTGCACACCACTGGCTAGCATGCTCACTGAGTAGTACTCACCCCCAAAGTGTGTAGTCACATGCACTGAACAGGTACAGTGGAGTAACAGTGCATTCAAACAAGGTTCACTTCACATGCAATGATACCATGTAGTAACTGCTGGCAAACTGTCCATAGCCCTCGTTGCACTGCCTGTGTACATCATATGCCCCTGTGATTGAGACATGTATTTCCAACTGTGTGATGCACGGATATGTTGCATGTGTAGTAATGGCCTTTTCACTTTGTCATCCTTACAGGTTGATGCCCATCAGAAGCAGGATATCTGGCTGGCCATCGTCCGGGCAGTCAGATCCGTGGGGGTCTACAAGCGCCGGATCCGCAACTGCCAGAAGAGGTGGCAGGACCTTCGGGGCTGGACCCGGAGGATTGCAAGGGTCCAGCTGAAGCTGTCGCCTCCTCGCAGGAGGGGCGGACACCGGACCCTGACCCCCACATGCTCCAGATCCTGCCGGTGGTCTTCCCGGAGCTGGATGGGCAGCTGAAGGGCAGACAGCAGCAAGGAGGGGGTGAGTCAAAGACTGCACTGTGAACTCTGTCTGACATTCTATGTGCCCTCCTGTGGCGTGGTTAAACTTCCCCAGTACATCAGTCTTGTTGTCCAGTACCCATGTCCCTCTATTGTGACATGGCCACTACCCATCTGATAGTCCGGTGTGCTCCTTACGCTCAGGATAATTGTGTCACTCGGGTACAGGGTCCTTGCATTTTGCTTTGCTCAAGGTGGGTGACAGCTTTTGTTCCCGTGATATTGTGTTAGCCTTAATGGGTGGGTCAATTGCTCACACAATGCCTGAGTCATGCAATGTAGTCTGGGTGTAACTTTGATATGTGATCCACTTGCATATCAGAATCACCACATGTCCCTGGGGTATTTGCCACACCCCCATGCTGCGGGTGGGTAAAATGTTTGGGCCTCAGGAGTATGTATGTCAAGTGTGTCACACATGCCTAGCCACCTGCCTACTGACCAGGGCTCATCCATCTTGCAGGTGGAGCCGGACAGTCATGCCTACTCCAGGGCATACAATACACTCTGTACTCCCACTCCCGTGTATCAGCTGACATGCTGTGCTCAGTGAAATGTTCCCTCAGGTGTCTGCCTCTGTGTCGTTGTGCTGTGACTACGTTGTCGGGACTCCTGTGATGTTTATTGGTTAGGGGTCAGCATGCCATCTGCTATTGGACCATGTGAGACAAGACTTCTGTGACTTATAGGTGTTTGATCACATGACTGTGCAGACAGGTGTATGCCACTGTGACTTTCAGGCAGCTGTTTTTCACTCTCAGCACACTGTGGGGTGCTCATGTTCAGAGAGTTGTGTTTCATGTCCCCCATATGTCCAATTGGTATGACGTGGACAAATAGTAGTTCAGATGATGTAGTTTTTGGGGGATGGACATGTGCACTTGTCAGTTACATTACTTGCCTTCCCCATGTCCTAGGATTGTGACACAATGCAGACTGTTGTTGGCTGGCTGCCATGGCCATGTGACTGGAGACAGTGATGTATGACTTTACAGGCATGCCTGTGTCATGGCATTAAACTTCCTAAGAGTGATCCTGCAGGGGAGTGACATGTGCAACATGCACCCCATTGTGGCATTGACTATCCGGACATGGGTGCTTCATGGGGTCTGGTGCTGGTATGCATCACATGCATTTCTATTTAGGCTCTGGCCGTCCATTTATACAGACACCTGCACTGACTCAGTGGCAAGAGATGTGACGTGGGCATGTTCACATACTTCACCGTGTTCTCAGCAATGTCCAACTACTATGTAGGTGGTGCATGTGTCCACACTGGGGTCTTACCATCAGACAGCCACCAGACAGATGGGTGCAAGGGCAGGAGGGGTGTCTGTTCCATGGTTGACCATCAGACTGACAATTGGCTTCTCCTAATCTGTGTGATGACTTTTGGCAATGTTCTACTAGAGATGCCAGGGCTTGCTCTGTGATGTGCTGTACTTACTGTGGTGTGTGCGGTCAGTGCAGGTGACTGATGTTTGTCCGTTTCCCTAATTGTTTGCAGATACATCCACAGCCACAGGAGGGGACAGCTCCACGGGCCAGGAGGAGCAGCGGAGCCAGACTGGGTCAGCGTCCGACGAGTGGTCAGAGGGACCCAGTGGCACGGAGGGTGAGGGGAGCCACACTGAGGAGTCCTCAGCACCATCCACCTCAGCTGGGGACCACAGCAGCTCGGAGGATGACTCCCTTGTGGATGCGGGTGTCAGCAGCCACAACACCCCAGCTAGTCTGTCTGACCCCGCCACCAACACCACCACCACCGCCCTCCCATTGGCTCCCATTCCTGAGGTCCGTGGAGGCTCCCGTGCTCGGGGGTGTGTCTCCTTCAAGCCAGGCACCGCACCCCCTGCCCCTGTGTCCCCTGCTGCCCTGAGTGAGGAGTCTGTGTACCTCCTTCGGCAGCTCCATGTAGGGCAGACAGCAATGCTGACTGTCCTCCATGCACACACCACTCTGTTGACACAGCTGGTGTCGTTCATGGAGGGCATCTCGACGGGTATGTCTGCCCTACAGAGGAGCAATAGGTCCATGGACTCCTCCCTGACGGCAGCAGTGTCCCTCCTCCAACAGTCCCTCACCCCTCCCACCTCTGCCCCATCCACACTTCCTACCACCCTACCTGTCCAAAGCACATGCACACCTGCACAATCACCCAAACACACAGACACGAGCAGCACACACCACCCCAAAACCAAGGCAAGACGTGCACACAAGCATCCTCAGGGGACTGATTCCACACACACAGGGGATGGGGAACTGACACACACACAGGCAACCACAGTCACTCCGCAATCCTCAAGATCCTCTCCCTCCAAGACCCCTTCCCTTGCCTCACCTGCAACCCCACATACACAGCAGCTCTTCCTCTCTGACCTCGGCCTCTTCCCCTCCAATCCCGCTGATCCAGCATACCGGGGGAAGAGGAAGTCCACACACAGAGAGGGAGTGCCCCTCGCCCCGGACACCCTCCCCCAGGCACAGGCAGAGTGAGCCCCCCACCCGCAAGTCCCCCGGACCCGGAAGAGCAAGACCCCGCCACCGCCCTGCAAGTCACCCACCCAGTCTCTCACCTCCATCCCCCAGGCCACCACTCCACAGGTTCCACCGCCACACCCTGCCCCAGGTTCCCCCACACACCGATACCGCATCCCCAAAGTGCTCAGGCCCTCCCCCTGCCACTTGCTCTTCCACCCCCAAACCAGACGCTCTGCCTGTTTGTGCCACTGGTGTGGAGACCGTGTCCCCCCTCTGTCCTGCCCAGCTCTTCTGCCCCCCTTCCACTCCCTTGGAGTCATGCACTGCAGTGGAGTCCACAACAACCCCGTCTGACTCGGGCACTGCATTGGGGACCCAGTCCACTCCATTTGACCAGCCCACTGCAGTCGTTGCAGCACCAACACCATCGGACTTGGGCCCTGCGGTGGTGCCGGCCCCCCCCTGAGTCAGACACCTCCACTGCAGTTGCCGGTGACACTCCTGCACCCACCTCACCTTCCCTGCCTCCTTCTGGCATCCCCTGATCCTGTCCCTGCGGTGCCTGGCGTGCCCCTTGTATGCCCCTCCAAGGGGGATGTCCCCTGTTGGTACCTGTGCAGGCAAGCAATTGGTGACAAGCAGTCACACATCACCCTGTTGGGACTGTGTATTTGGACTGGACATTGGCCGTAGTTAATTTTGGACTTTTGATTTCAGTTGCACACTTGCTAAATAAAGCCTCTTTTTGTTTACTTGTGGTTAATCTTTGGTGGTACATGATGTAGATGTGTAGAATCATGCATTTGCTGTTGTAATTGTGTTCAGATCAGGTAAATGAAGTTTTGCTGTGATGGGCTCCATGTGATCCATGGGATATGTGTCCTAATCTAGTCTGGATCTATAGCATCCCTTGCTGCAGTCTGAGGGTGTAATGTTCAGCATTTGACACAGGGATGTACGTTTAGCATTTGTAGATTACCATCTTTGTCCTACACTGTTGCACATCTGTTGGGCTTACCACTGTCCAATGTTCCTAGTACCCTGACTGTGTGCCCGTCTCCACTGGACATGCAGTTTTGCACATCAATTTTGGAGGACTCATCTGTGTATACAGTACAACTGGATTGCCACGTGTTTTGGGTGTATGCAGATGACTGACGTGACACTCCCGTACCCAGGCTGATGTGAGCAGAGGCTTCTGTGTGTTGTAGTTGTTGACTCACTGGCGGAGTGTCCTGCTGATATGTTTGAGTCGTGCACAGACAAGGTTTGGCATAGTGGACCTTCCACAGGAGTGGAGTGCCCTCATGGCTGTGTGTAATCTGGTGACATTGCGTGTGCCCGTGTTGTGTGTTGTGTGAGCATGTCTGTGCATGTTCCCTTCCCTTTTCATACACAGGCTGTGTCCCTAGGGATGTTCCTGTTTGTGATGCTTGCAGAGTTGGTATGTGTTCATCCAGCATCTTGGACCTGGTTTCTCCGTGATGTGGGTGCATGGCAAACTGATGTTCATGAGGTTGTCATCCCAGGTTGTCTTTGTTGTCAGGGCTGGGGATGTGGGCAAACGCTGATGGGACACATTCAGGATTCCCCTTGGCACTTGTTTACACAAGTAATGTGATTTTGAATTTGTGGTAGCTTTCAGTGATTGTGACGCGTTGTGTGTGTGACTGCTGCCACTCCTCAGGGTCAGAGCTGTAATGTTGGAAGTTGTGTACGTGTGTTCTTTGTGTCTCACCTTGGCTTCTTCGTTGGTGTGTGACTATGGCCAGGATCCCATTGTTTGTGGTGGATTTCACATCATGCGCATGTACGGCGTACTGTGCTGTGTGTCACACATAGAAGAGTCATGTTGAGTGGGCATGTGTGATGGGTTTCTGCACCTTAGTTCCCCCACCACCCCTGGGATTGTCATGGTTGCATGTGCAATGTCACCAGTCCATGTGAGCTTCACTGCTGCACATTGGTGGAGATCAGGGTGTGTGGTGTTGAGTGTGCAAATGTGAGTTGTTGCACGGCTAGACCACTACCTCCATATTGGCCTTGGCTGGCAGGCCCTGCTGATTGATTGGAGCTTGTGTAGGTGTGATGGTAGTTTGTAGCTGAGGACACATGGCTGTGGTTCACAGTGTGATCAACATCTACCTTTGTCATCACAGTGGAATTGTCATGCAGGCTAGTGTCTGCACAATGTGGAGTCCCTGGGGGTAGTGCTGTGGTGGGTGTGTCTCTTGCTGTGTTAGTTGCTGTTCCTACAAGCTTGTGTGACATGTGTAATTTGGGCTCCCTCTCATCTAACAATGCCAGATTGCCCACATAGGGGAATCCAATCCATGAGTTACTTGTGTGTGGTTCTGTATACACATCTGTGTAATTGGGATTCAGGCCTCCTCATGTGTTGTGTGGTTGCCTGGGGACACTGGCACACACCCCATCACCTGTTGTGTTTGATATGCAGTGTGAGTCTGCCTGTTTGTGTTAGTGCATTTGCATCACTGCATTGGCATTTCTGTAGTGTGCCATTGGCTGTATGTTGTTTGGTGATTTTCCCCTGCTCTCCCTGGGACTCCTGGGTCATCAGTCAGCACAATGATCATGGTTTGTATGTCCCATTGCTGCCATGGTATGGTATTTGTTCACCTGACATCGACAGTCTCCACAGGTTATATACATTTGTGTGTCCATAGGTGCAGATATGTGGGTCAGCATCATGATGGTCACTTCTGTCATTGTGTAATTGGCTGATTGTTGGCAATGTAGTCCCCCATGTGTGATGTTTGTATGCACATGGCGAAAACGATGTTTCTGTGTCACTGCACTGTTAGCCTCGCCCAATCTATGTTGCAATGGGACACAAGCACTACTATGCCACAGATGTTTTAGTTGTTGTGTGACTAGGATTCATCCATACAGTTTGTCTTTGGCAGCTTTTACCATGCCTACACTTACCTTATGATCACCGTGGTGATGGTGCTTTGGGCCCCATTGCCACACTGATCAAAAGGTGCATCAGCCTTGGACCCCACACTTCCCTTTTGGTGACTGTGGTGATGGGGCTTTGGGCCCCATTGCCACACTGATCAAAGGTGCATCAGCCTTGGACCCCACACTTACCTTTTGGTGACTGTGGTGATGGTGCTTTAGGCCCCATTGCCACACTGATCAAAAGGTGCATCAGCCTTGGACCCCACACTTCCCTTTTGGTGACTGTGGTGATGGTGCTTTGGGCCCCATTGCCACACTGATCAAAAGGTGCAGCAGCCATGGACCCCACACTTACCTTTTGGTGACTGTGGTGATGGGGCTTTGGGCCCCATTGCCACACTGATCAAAAGGTGCATCAGCCATGGACCCCACACTTACCTTTTGGTGACTGTGGTGATGGGGCTTTGGGCCCCATTGCCACAGTGGCCATGGTCGGCTTGTATTGTGGAGGCCACACACTTTTATGTGTCAGACATGTGATAGTGGGTCATATTGTATGTTCATTGTCATGTTTTGTGTTGTTGGCATTTGACATGGACTACACACGCTTGTCATGTTGTTTGGGTGGATGTAATTTTCTGTGATTCCTTATGTGGGAGTATGCTGGTTGTGTCATGCATTACCCGTCCTATGAGTGGGGATGGTAGTAGTGATAGGCATCCTGCCCCCCATGAGTGGGGATTGTAGTGGTGGCAGGCATCCTGCCCCCCATGAGTGGGGATGGTAGTAGTGATAGGCATCCTGCCCCCCATGAGTGGGGATGGTAGTGGTGGCAGGCATCCTGCCCCCCATGAGTAGGGGTAGTGGTGGCAGGCATCCTGCCCCCCATGAGTAGGGGTAGTGGTGGTGGCAGGCATCCATCACACCAAGGGTGGGGATGGTAGTAGTGGCAGGCATCCAGCCCCCCATGAGTGGGGATGGTAGTAGTGGCAGGCATCCAGCCCCCCATGAGTGGGGATGGTAGTAGTGATAAGCATCCAGGCCCCCATGAGTGGGGATGGTAGTAGTGATAGGCATCCAGCCCCCCATGAGTGGGGATGGTAGTAGTGATAGGCATCCAGCCCCCATGAGTGGGGATGGTAGTAGTGATAGGCATCCAGCCCCCATGAGTGAGGATGGTAGTAGTGATAGGCATCCAGGCCCCCTGAGTAGGGGTGGTGGTGGTGGCAGGCATCCAGGCCCCTATGGGTGTGTATGGCATTGGTGATGCCCATCCCACCCCTATGATTGTGCTGTTGCTAGTGTACGTCATTTGTGCATCCCTATGTGTGTGTGACATATTTCGGGTACGTGTCGTTTGTTTGTGTTGTGGGTGTTTGACTTACCGTCTGCGCCGTACGCGTCCGAACCGGTCCCGGTAATAGATGTAGATTATAGGTAGGACCTGCGCGATGGGATTCATGGTTGGGTCATCTCGTTCGGGTTTCGCGTGTCTTCGATTTGTTCTCGTCGCTGGCTTGTTCGTCTCGTAGCCGTGGATCTTCTTGTGGCGCGAATCGGAGCTTATGTGCGGCTCTCCCGGATGCTGAAACATGCCGGACGTAGCGACGGGTTCGGCACGTTTGGAGCGCGCATCGTACTAGTCTGGCCGGAAGGTGCTGTGTATTTGCTTCCGTGCGACTCGAATCGGCGTTTGCGGATCCGGCTCGGGCGGGGAACAGGAGCTGGATTGGGTAAGTACGGCTCGCTCGGAATCTGGGCTGTTGTGCGCATCGTACTTGTTCGTTCGGTGTGGTATTCGAATCGGTCGGAAAACACGCGTTCGGCTTGGTTTTTTTCCGGACGAATACTGTTAGGTGCGCTTCCGGACGACATCGGAATCGACCCCTTAATGTGCCCGCCAACGCGGACGCACAGCTAGCGTGCCGCTGGTGTGCCAAAGGCAAGCCTGTCTGCGCCCGTCCGCATCTGGAACGCGACCAGCGCCTGAAACGCTGTCCAATTTTGGCCAGGTAAGTGTTTTACTCGAGATTCCCTCTAGCCCTTAACAACATTCCTCACAATTGCAAAACGTTTTTTGATGTCGCTAAATGGAAGGGCCCCATCTGCTGTAAAGACTGTAAAACAGTTTTCAGTCCCATACAGGACACACCAATTAGCAACAGTCTTAACGCAACTTACCTACGAGGAGGTCTCATTAATGCTAGATCACTAAGCTCAAACGCTCAAAGGATCCACGACCTAATCTTAGACAATAACCTAGACTGCCTCTTCATAACAGAAACATGGCTTAAAGCGTGGTGTAACCCGGACATCGTCTGTGCCCTACCCCATGGCTATCTAATTCACAGACAGGATAGACCTGAACAACGAGGAGGAGGGCTGGCGATTATTTATCGCAGCACACTGAAATATTCAGTATTTGAAACATCCAACCTCAAAGGTGCAGAAAGTATTGGTTTCTGCTTCCAATTAGAGGACTCTTTCTTCTTCTCAGGGGCTCTGCTATACCACCCTCCAGGGCCTCACAAGACTTTTTTGGAAAGCATTGGAGATATCATGAGTTCACTAACTCTTAGGTTCTCCAATTTCACCATGCTAGGGGATTTTAATATCCACCTAGATGTACAAAATGACCCAGGTGCAATGAACTTCCTGGAAATTATTGGTACACTTGGCCTGGATCAGCGGATATCCACCCCCACCCATAATGCAGGCCACACTCTGGACGTCATTTGCTCAAATCTCACAACCCTCATAGTCAAGGCCCCAGTTAGCTTAACTTGGTCTGATCACAAGCTCATACCTTTAGAAATCAGACCCCAGCACACGAAAAACCTAACGGCCACATCCCTACTGCTCAAAACATCAGACCTAGGTGGAATGTTATGGCAGTCTCCCCTGACCTCAGTTTAGAAGCTTCTGTCCACAGGCCTAAGCTGTCGGGGGACCCATCAGTGGATAGCCAACGTTTTATACAGTGGAAGTCCACTCTGAGGGATCGCTTTGCCCCTCTTGCCTCACACAATAGCCATTTGTTTAAGAAACCCTCTGCCCCAAGGTACACCCAAAACCTGAAAGAACTACATAGCCACTGCAGGAAATTGGAACGTAGATGGCGACAAAAATACAAACAGGAAGAACTAACCAGGTTCAAAGCAGCCCTTAAAAACTACCACCAACAAATCAAAGCTGCCAAGAAATCCTATTTTACCGAGGTGCTCAAACTGGCCAACGCAAATCAAAAAACTATTTTCAAGATAGTCAACTCTTTCACCAACCTCTCTGTCTCTCTGCAATCGTATAGCTGACTATTTTGAACAGAAGGTCCAGTCATTAAAACAAAATTTCCCAGCACCTCCCACCTCTCCCCTTACGACAACGGCTGATCATGGAAAAAACAGACCATCTCTTTGAGTTTTTCAAGCCATTAGCCTAGAACAATCCCGTCAGGCTACTCTTGCAGTTAAATCAGGTTCTCCCTTCGACCCATGTCCCCCTTTAATTCTACACACCATCATAGATACTGTCAATCCAGTCATCAATAACATAATAAACACCTCTCTTTCACTAGCAGAAGTCCCCAACGAATGGAAAATTGCAGCAGTCAAACCGCTCCAAAAGAAACAACTTGCTGATCCCACCACCCTTACTAATCTTCGACCCATCTCTTTGCTCCCATGTCTTAGCAAGATTACTGAAAAACTAGTTAACCTTCAACTTATTACCTATTTGGAAGGAGCGAACATCTTACACCCTAATCAATCAGGTTTCAGGCCTCAGCATTCTATGGAATCAGCCCTCCTGTACACTGCTGAATCCCTTAAAGCCGCTTTAGACCAGGGAAGAAATGTTGTGTTGGTCTTATTAGACCTATCAGCCGCTTTCGACACGGTCTCACATGTCATTCTCTTAGACCGTCTCGCATCTTATGGTATCTCTCATCTTGCCCTTGCCTGGCTAAAATCATTTCTACAAAACCGAAGACAAGTCATTACTCTTGGACAATATCAGTCAGCAGAAAAAACCCTGCCCTTCGGGGTTCCACAAGGGTCCATTCTCAGTCCAGTGCTCTTCAACGCCTATATGGCTCCCCCGATCAGTCTGATATCGTCCTTTAACATCGAGACTATCTCAAATGCGGACGATACGCAGTTAATCCTGGGGTTAGATAAAAATACCACATTGGCTGAGGAAAATCTCCGTCATTGCCTCACAGCAGTATTCCGTTGGATGAAAGCAAACCACTTAAGATGTAACTCAGAAAAAATGGAAATCATGCCACTAGGGAAAGCGTACACCTTCTCCCCTAGTCTATGGTGGCCCTCTGACATCCCTCCTCCCCCCTAAGCAGTAACAGTAGCTAGGAACCTGGGGGTCAAATTTGACTCAGCACTTTCCTTTTACCAGCAATCCCTAGCAGTGGCTGGGACCTGCTTCCATCTGATAAAGTCACTTAAAAAGTTCTTTGACCTACTCCCCTGCACGGCTAGACACGCAGTCGCAGTGGCCCTAATCACCTCCAAATTGGATTACTGCAACAGCCTCTATGCAGGTACTAATAAGTCGGTCCTACATAAACTACAGATGGTACAACATGCAGCAGCCCTACTAGTATTAAAATGGCCTAGGAGCTCATCAGCATCTGCTGCACTTGAAGCACTGCATTGGCTACCCATCCACAAAAGAATCCTGTTCAAGATCTTGATAATTACCTTTAGAGTTTTTCATTCCTCAGGCCACCATTACCTTCGGCCCAGGTTTGCACGATATGTGCCACACCGTACACTCAGATCGTCTAACGCAAATCTATTTAAACCCCCTGCTTTTAGATGTGTGTCAAAAGGGAGTAAATCTATTGCAGTTCTTGGGACCAAGGCCTGGAACCGACTCCCCAACCACCTACGTTTCATCCAATCAGAAACCCTTTTTAGGAAAGCTCTGAAAACTTGGATCTTTACGGCCCCTGATGCTTTATGCAGATCACTCATCTGAATCAATTTCCCAATTTCAGTTTGTGTTCATTAGGGATCCGCACAGAGCCATGATGCTCCTCGGACTGAAAGTTTGCGCTTTACAAGTTCCTTATAACATAACATAACATATATTTTGAAGAAAGTTCTTTATTCATATTCATAGTATTCTTTTAATAATCTCCTTAAAAATAGTATCCACAGTAGTTAACGTGTTTCATCCTCATGGACATCTTCAGAGCTCTATTCCAAATTATTCTTATTGTCAACACTACCCTCGTGTGTTTCATAGGCGTTACTTCGTTTTCCTTAGATAGAGCTTTTTCATTAAATCCTCTAATGTTGTAACATTAGAGGATTTATTGAAAAAGCTCCCTCTAAGAAAAAAAAATATATATGTGTATACATCATGCAAACTATATATATATATATACAAGCATTTTCCATTCTAGTAGCACTCTCAGCATTCCTCCCACTGAACTGAGTCAGTGTCAAAAGTTCATATTTATTGGCTTGCAATGCTCCATTATCTTGTGGATCCCAGCATTTATATTTGCTCTGACCTTGAAGTTAAACACCGGCTTTCAGGCCCCTTTTCCCTTAAGGGGCTGCATCAGTACTGTGGAAGCACTCTCTCAGGGCAGTTACTCACCATTGTCTTGATGAGACTGTCCTGTAGTATACATATATAAGGGAAAGGGGCCGGGCCTCGGGGGATGGGTCCCCGGGTCAAAAATGGCCCGGATAGGGGTGTCGCGTAGGCCCCCTACCCATTTTTGTGCAAAACAAAAGCAGAGGATGTAGCCATGCCCCGGGGATGGGGTCCACAGGACAAGATGGGCCTCAGGAGGGGGGCCGCACGGCCCCCGCCCTCTCTCTGCACTACTATACAAACGTCCTTCCTGGGGTGCTCTAACTTGGGGGATGAAATTCCCTTCAATGCTGAGGGTCCTTAGGGGCCAACTAGCCCACCTGTTACCTCCAGTAAGCCCCACACAGTGGGATTGCTGAGGGGTGGTAGGAGGCCATGCCTCTTTTTCCACCACTCTGCAAACACGCCTCTTGGTGCACTGCTAGTGGGGCGATGAGGTCCCCTTGTGTCCTGAGGACCTCAGGACTAAAGTGGACTTCATCCTCCAAGCAGCAGTGTGCCAGGAGGCGCGTTTGCAGAGAGGTGTAAAAAGGGGGTGTTACCTTTGACCACCTCTCAACAATCCAGCTGTGTGGGACTTACTGGTGGTAACAGGAGGGCTAGTTGGCCCCCAGTGACCCTCAGAGTCAAGGGGACTTCATCCCCCAACCAAGAGCGCACCAGGAGGCGCGTTTGCAGAGTGGTGGAGAAAGGGGGCGTGGCCTGTGACCACCTCTCAGCAATACCACTGTGTGGGACTTACTGGAGGTAAGAGGTAGGCTAGTTGGTCCCTAAGGACCTGAGCAGCAAAGGGGACTTCATCCCCCAACCAAGAACGCGCCAGGAGGTGAATTTGCAGAGTGGTGGAGAAAGGGGGGCTGGCCTGGTATCAGAACTCAGCAATCCTGCTGTGTGGGACTTACTGGAGGTGATAGGAGGGGTAGTTGGCCCCCAACAACGTCCTTGGGGGCCAACTACCCCTCCTGTTAACTCCAGTAAGTCCCACACAGTGGGATTGCTAAGAGGTTTTCAGAGGTCATGCCCCCCTTTCTCCTCCACTCTGCAAACGTGCTTTTTTTTTAAATGTATGAGTGTTAAATATATACACTAAGGTGTATTGGTGAATCAGTGGGTTTATGAGTGACTGTATGGATGACTCAGTGTGTGTGTGTGAGTGACTGTATAAGTGAGTGATTAGGTGTCTCAGTAAATGTATGGGTGAGGGACTGGTTGTATAAATTTAGGTGTCTGAGCACTACCCATGCACTCATCCAATCACTAAAACACTACACATGCACTCATCTAATTACTCAGGCACTACCCATGAACTCATGCATTCTCTCAGGCACTACATGTGCACTCATCCAATCACCCAAGCGCTACACATACATTCATCCATTCACCCAGACACTAGCCTTGCACTCATCCAGTCACTGAAGCACTACACTTCAACTCAAGCATTCACTCAGGCATTAACCATGAACTTATGAATTCTCTCAGGCACTATGCTTGCACTCATCCAATCACCCAGGAACTATACATGCACTCATCCAATCACTCACGCACTACCCATGTACTCATAAAATCACATCTCTTACCTCTTTCTGCACCTCTCTTACCTTTTTCTGCTCCTCTCTTGCTTCTTTATGCACCTTTCTTGCCTCTTTCTGCACCTCTCTTGCCTCTTTCTGCACCTCATTTGCTTCTTTCTGTACCTCTCTTGCTACTTTCTGCACCTTTCTTCCTTCTTTCTGCGCCTCTCTTGCCTTTTTCTGCACATTTCTTCCTTTTTCTGCACCTGTCTTGCTTCTTTCTGCACCTCTCTTGCTTCTTTCTGCACCTCTATTGCCTCTTTCTAAACCTCACTTACCTGTTTCTGCACCTCTCTTTACTCTTTCTGTACCACTCTTGCTTCTTTCTGCATCTCTCTTGATTCTTTCTGCTCCTTTCTTTCCTCTTTCTGCATTTCTCTTCCTTCTTTCTGAACCTTTCTTCCTCTTTCTCCACTTCTCCTGCCTCTTTCTATACTTCTCTTGCTTCTTTCTGTACCTTTCTTCCTCTTTCTGCACTTCTCTCTTTCTGTACCTTTCTTCCTCTTTCTGCACCTCTCTTGCTCCTTTCTGCACCTTTCTTACTTCTTTCTGCGCCTCTCTTGCCTCTTTCTGTACATTTCTTCCTGTTTCTGCACCTGTCTTGCTTCTTTCTGCACCTCTCTTTCTTCTTTCTGTACCTCTATTGCCTCTTTCTGCACCTCTCTTGCTTCTTTATGCACCTCTCTTGACTCTTTCTGCACCTCTCTTGCTTCTTTCTGCACCTTTCTTCCTCATTCTGCACTTATCTTGCTTCTTTCTACACCTCTTTTGCCTCTTTCTGCACCTCTCTTACCCCTTTCTGCACCTCACTTACCTGTTTCTGCACCTATCTTACCTGTTTCTGCACCTCTCTCGCTTCTTTCTGCACCTCTCTTGCCTCTTTCTTCATTTCTCTTGTTTATTTCTGCACCTCTCTTGCTTCTTTCTGCACTTCTCTTGCTTCTTTCTGTACCTTTCTTCCTCTTTCTGCACCTCTTTTGCCTCTTTCTGCACCTCTTTCTGCACCTCTCTTGCTTCTTTATGAATGTCTCTTGCTTCTTTCTGCACCTTTCTTAGTCCTTCTGCACTTCTCTTGCCTCTTTCGTCACATCTCTATCCTCTTTCTGCAGCTTTATTGCTTCTTTCTGCACCTCACTTGCTTCTTTCTGCACCTCTCTTGCTTCTTTCTGCACCTCTATTGCTTCTTTCTGCACCTCTCTTGCTTCTTTCTGCACCGCTCTTACTTCTTTCTGCACTTCTCTTGCTTCTTTCTGCACCTTTCTTCCTCTTTCTGCACTTCTTCTGCTTCTTTCTGCACTTCTCTTGCTTCTTTCTGTACCTTTCTTCCTCTTTCTGCACCTCTTTTGACTCTTTCTGCACCTCTTTCTGTACCTCTCTTGCTTCTTTCTGCATGTCTCTTGCTTCTGTCTGTACCTTTCTTACTCCTTCTGCACTTCTCTTGCCTCTTTCTTCACATCTCTATCCTCTTTCTGCAGCTTTCTTGCTTCTTTCTGCACCTCACTTGCTTCTTTCTGTACCTCTCTTGCTTCTATCTGCACCTCTATTGCTTCTTTCTGCACCTCTCTTACTTCTTTCTGCACCGCTCTTACTTCATTCTGCACTTCTTCTGCTTCTTTCTGCATCTCTCTTGCCTCTTTCATCACTTCTCTTGTTTCTTTCTGTACCTCTCTTGCTTCTTTCTGCACTTCTCTTGCCTCTTTCTGCATTTCTCTTGCTTCTTTCTGCACCTTTCCTCCTCTTTCTGCACTTCTACTGCCTATTTCTGTACTTCTCTTGCTTCTTTCTGTACCTTTCTTCCTCTTTCTGTACTTCTCTTGCCTCTTTCTGTACCTTTCTTCCTCTTCCTGCACCTCTCTTGCTCCTTTCTGCACCTTCCTTCCTTCTTTCTGCGCCACTCTTGCCTCTTTCTGCACATTTCTTCCTCTTTCTACACCTCTCTTGCTTCTTTCTGTACCTCGCTTGCCTCTTTCTGTACCTCTCTTGCTTCTTTCTGCACCTCTCTTGACTCTTTCTGCACCTCTCTTGCTCTTTCTGTACCTTTCTTCCTCATTCTGCATTGCTCTTGCCTATTTCTGCACCTCTCTTTCTACATCTCTCTTGCCTCTTTCTGCACCTCTCTTACCCATTTCTGCACCTCTCTTACCCCTTTCTGGACCTCACTTACCTGTTTCTGCACCTCTCTTGCTTTTTTCTGTACGTCTCTTGCCTTTCTGCACCTCTCGTGCCTCTTTCTGCACCTTTCTTGCCTCTTTCTGCAACTCTCTTGCCTCTACCTGCACCTCACTTGCTTCTTTCTGTACCTCCCTTGCTTCGTTTTGCACCTCTTGCTTCTTTCTGCACTTCTCTTTCCTTTTTTGCACCTCTCTTGCCTCTTCCTGCACCTCTCTTGCCTCTTTCAGCAGTTCTCTTGCCTCTTTCTGCACCTCTCTTGCTTTTTTCTGCACATCTCTTACTTCTTTTTGCGCCTCTTTTGCTTCTTTGTGCACCTCTCTTGCCTCTTTCATCACCTCTCTTGCTTCTTTCTGTATCTCTCTTGCTTTTTTCTGCACTTCTCTTGCCTCTTTCTGCACCTTTCTTTCTCTTTCTGCACTTCTCTTGCCTCTTTCTGCACTTCTCTTGCTTCTTTCTGCATCCTTCTTCCTCTTTCTGCACTTCTATTGCCTCTTTTTACACCTTTCTTACTCTTTCTGCATCCCTCTTGCCTCTTTCTGCACCTCTGTTGCTTCTTTCTGCACCTCTCTTGCTTCTTTCTGTACTTCTCTTGCCTCTTTATGCACTTCTCTTTCCTCTTTATGCACTTCCCTTCCCTCTTTATGCAACTTTCTTGCCATTTTCTGCACATTTCTTCCTCTTTCTGCGCCTCTCTTGCTTCTTTCTGCACCTCTCTTACTTCTTTATGCACCTCTCTTGCTTCTTTCTGCACATCTCTTGCTTCTTTCTGCACTTTTCTTGCCTCTTTCATTACTTCTCTTCCTTCTTTCTGTACCTCTCTTGCTTCTTTCTGCACTTCTCTTGCTTCTTTCTGCACCTTTCTTCCTCTTTCTGCACTTCTCTTGCCTCTTTCTGCATTTCTCTTGCTTCTTTCTGCACCTTTCTTCTTCTTTCTGTACTTCTCTTGCCTCTTTCTGCACTTCTCTTGCCTCTTTCTTTACCTTTCTTCCTCTTTCTGCACTCCTCTTGCTTGTTTCTGCATCTCTCCTCCTTCTTTATGCACATCTCTTGTTTATTTCTGTGCCTCTCTTGCCTCTTTCTGTACCTCTTATGCCTCTTTCTGTACTTCTCTTGCCTCTTATTGCACTTATCTTGCCTCTTTCTGCTCACTTTTTCCTGTTTGTGCCCCTCACTTGCTTCTTTCTTTACCTCTCTTGCCTCTTTCTGTACCTCTCTTGCTTCTTTCTGCACCTCTCTTGCTTCTTTTTGTGCCTCACTTGCTTCTTTCTGTACCTCTCTTGCTTCTTTCTGCACCTCCCTTGCTTCTTTCTGTACTTCTCTTGCTTCTTTCTACACCTTACTTCCTCTTTCTACACTCTCTTGCCTCTTTCTCCACCTCTCTTGCCTCTGACTGCACCTCTCTTACCTCTTTATACATCTCTCTTGCTTCTTTCTGTACCTCTCTTACTTCTTTCTGCACCTCTCTTGCTTCTTACTGCACCTCTCTTTCCTCTTTCATCACTTCTTTTGCTCCTTTCTGCACCTCTCTTGCTTGTATCCGCACTTCAATTGCTGCTTTCTGTACCTTTCTTCCTCTTTCTGCACTTCTCTTGCCTCTTTCTGTATTTCTCTTGCTTCTTTCTGTACCTTTCTTCCTCTTTCTACACTTCTCTTGCCTCTTTCTGCACTTCTCTTGCTTCTCTTGCTTCTTTCTGCACCTTTCTTCCTCTTTCTGTATTTCTCTTGCCTCTTTCTGCACCTTTCTTCCTCTTTCTGCACCTCTCTTGCTTCTTTTTGCATCTCTCTGGCTACTTTCTGCACCTCTCTTGCCTCCTTCTGCATCTCTCTTGACTCTTTCTCCACCTCTTTTGCTTCTTTCTTCACCTCTCTTGCCTCTTTCTGCACCTCTCTTGCCTCTTTCTGTACATTTCTTCCTGTTTCTGCACCTGTCTTGCTTCTTTCTGCACCTCTCTTTCTTCTTTCTGTACCTCTATTGCCTCTTTCTGCACCTCTCTTGCTTCTTTATGCACCTCTCTTGACTCTTTCTGCACCTCTCTTGCTTCTTTCTGCACCTTTCTTCCTCATTCTGCACTTCTCTTGCTTCTTTCTACACCTCTTTTGCCTCTTTCTGCACCTCTCTTACCCCTTTCTGCACCTCACTTACCTGTTTCTGCACCTATCTTACCTGTTTCTGCACCTCTCTCGCTTCTTTCTGCACCTCTCTTGCCTCTTTCTTCATTTCTCTTGTTTATTTCTGCACCTCTCTTGCTTCTTTCTGCACTTCTCTTGCTTCTTTCTGTACCTTTCTTCCTCTTTATGCACCTCTTTTGCCTCTTTCTGCACCTCTTTCTGCACCTCTCTTGCTTCTTTATGCATGTCTCTTGCTTCTTTCTGCACCTTTCTTAGTCATTCTGCACTTCTCTTGCCTCTTTCGTCACATCTCTATCCTCTTTCTGCAGCTTTATTGCTTCTTTCTGCACCTCACTTGCTTCTTTCTGCACCTCTCTTGCTTCTTTCTGCACCTCTATTGCTTCTTTCTGCACCTCTCTTGCTTCTTTCTGCACCGCTCTTACTTCTTTCTGCACTTCTCTTGCTTCTTTCTGCACCTTTCTTCCTCTTTCTGCACTTCTTCTGCTTCTTTCTGCACTTCTCTTGCTTCTTTCTGTACCTTTCTTCCTCTTTCTGCACCTCTTTTGACTCTTTCTGCACCTCTTTCTGTACCTCTCTTGCTTCTTTCTGCATGTCTCTTGCTTCTGTCTGTACCTTTCTTACTCCTTCTGCACTTCTCTTGCCTCTTTCTTCACATCTCTATCCTCTTTCTGCAGCTTTCTTGCTTCTTTCTGCACCTCACTTGCTTCTTTCTGTACCTCTCTTGCTTCTTTCTGCACTTCTTCTGCTTCTTTCTGCATCTCTCTTGCCTCTTTCATCACTTCTCTTGTTTCTTTCTGTACCTCTCTTGCTTCTTTCTGCACTTCTCTTGCCTCTTTCTGTATTTCTCTTGCTTCTTTCTGCACCTTTCCTCCTCTTTCTGCACTTCTACTGCCTATTTCTGTACTTCTCTTGCTTCTTTCTGTACCTTTCTTCCTCTTTCTGTACTTCTCTTGCCTCTTTCTGTACCTTTCGTCCTCTTTCTGCACCTCTCTTGCTCCTTTCTGCACCTTCCTTCCTTCTTTCTGCGCCACTCTTGCCTCTTTCTGCACATTTCTTCCTCTTTCTGCACCTCTCTTGCTTCTTTCTGTACCTCGCTTGCCTCTTTCTGTACCTCTCTTGCTTCTTTCTGCACCTCTCTTGACTCTTTCTGCATCTCTCTTGCTCTTTCTGTACCTTTCTTCCTCATTCTGCATTGCTCTTGCCTATTTCTGCACCTCTCTTTCTACATCTCTCTTGCCTCTTTCTGCACCTCTCTTACCCATTTTTGCACCTCTCTTACCCCTTTCTGGACCTCACTTACCTGTTTCTGCACCTCTCTTGCTTTTTTCTGTACGTCTCTTGCCTTTCTGCACCTCTCGTGCCTCTTTCTGCACCTTTCTTGCCTCTTTCTGCAACTCTCTTGCCTCTACCTGCACCTCACTTGCTTCTTTCTGTACCTCCCTTGCTTCGTTTTGCACCTCTTGCTTCTTTCTGCACTTCTCTTTCCTTTTTGCACCTCTCTTGCCTCTTCCTGCACCTCTCTTGCCTCTTTCAGCAGTTCTCTTGCCTCTTTCTGCACCTCTCTTGCTTTTTTCTGCACATCTCTTACTTCTTTTTGCGCCTCTTTTGCTTCTTTGTGCACCTCTCTTGCCTCTTTCATCACCTCTCTTGCTTCTTTCTGTATCTCTCTTGCTTTTTCTGCACTTCTCTTGCCTCTTTCTGCACCTTTCTTTCTCTTTCTGCACTTCTCTTGCCTCTTTCTGCACTTCTCTTGCTTTTTCTGCACCATTCTTCCTCTTTCTGCACTTCTCTTGCCTCTTTCTGCACCTTTCTTCCTCTTTCTGCATCTCTCTTGCTTCTTTCTGCACCTCTCTTGCTTCTTTCTGCACCTCTCTTGCTTCTTTCTGTACTTCTCTTTCCTCTTTATGCACTTCTCTTTCCTCTTTATGCACTTCCCTTCCCTCTTTATGCAACTTTCTTGCCTCTTTCTGCACCTCTCTTGCTTTTTTCTGCACATCTCTTACTTCTTTTGCGCCTCTTTTGCTTCTTTGTGCACCTCTCTTGCCTCTTTCATCACCTCTCTTGCTTCTTTCTGTATCTCTCTTGCTTTTTTCTGCACTTCTCTTGCCTCTTTCTGCACCTTTCTTTCTCTTTCTGCACTTCTCTTGCCTCTTTCTGCACTTCTCTTGCTTTTTCTGCACCATTCTTCCTCTTTCTGCACTTCTCTTGCCTCTTTCTGCACCTTTCTTCCTCTTTCTGCATCTCTCTTGCTTCTTTCTGCACCTCTCTTGCTTCTTTCTGCACCTCTCTTGCTTCTTTCTGTACTTTTCTTGCCTCTTTCTGCACTTCTCTTTCCTCTTTATGCACTTCCCTTCCCTCTTTATGCAACTTTCTTGCCATTTTCTGCACATTTCTTCCTCTTTCTGCACCTCTCTTGCTTCTTTCTGCACTTTTCTTGCCTCTTTCATTACTTCTCTTCCTTCTTTCTGTACCTCTCTTGCTTCTTTCTGCACTTCTCTTGCTTCTTTCTGCACCTTTCTTCCTCTTTCTGCACTTCTCTTGCCTCTTTCTGCATTTCTCTTGCTTCTTTCTGCACCTTTCTTCTTCTTTCTGTACTTCTCTTGCCTCTTTCTGTACTTCTCTTGCCTCTTTCTGTACCTTTCTTCCTCTTTCTGCACTCCTCTTGCTTTTTCTGCACCTCTCTTGCTTCTTTCTGCACATCTCTTGTTTATTTCTGTGCTTCTCTTGCTTCTTTCTGTACCTCTTATGCCTCTTTCTGTACTTCTCTTGCCTCTTATTGCACTTATCTTGCCTCTTTCTGCTCACTTTTTCCTGTTTGTGCCCCTCACTTGCTTCTTTCTTTACCTCTCTTGCCTCTTTCTGTACCTCTCTTGCTTCTTTCTGCACCTCTCTTGCTTCTTTTTGTGCCTCACTTGCTTCTTTCTGTACCTCTCTTGCTTCTTTCTGCACCTCCCTTGCTTCTTTCTGTACTTCTCTTGCTTCTTTCTACACCTTACTTCCTCTTTCTACACTCTCTTGCCTCTTTCTCCACCTCTCTTGCCTCTGACTGCACCTCTCTTACCTCTTTATACATCTCTCTTGCTTCTTTCTGTACCTCTCTTACTTCTTTCTGCACCTCTCTTGCTTCTTACTGCACCTCTCTTTCCTCTTTCATCACTTCTTTTGCTCCTTTCTGCACCTCTCTTGCTTGTATCTGCACTTCAATTGCTGCTTTCTGTACCTTTCTTCCTCTTTCTGCACTTCTCTTGCCTCTTTCTGTATTTCTCTTGCTTCTTTCTGTACCTTTCTTCCTCTTTCTACACTTCTCTTGCCTCTTTCTGCACTTCTCTTGCTTCTCTTGCTTCTTTCTGCACCTTTCTTCCTCTTTCTGTATTTCTCTTGCCTCTTTCTGCACCTTTCTTCCTCTTTCTGCACCTCTCTTGCTTCTTTTTGCATCTCTCTGGCTACTTTCTGCACCTCTCTTGCCTCCTTCTGCATCTCTCTTGACTCTTTCTCCACCTCTTTTGCTTCTTTCTTCACCTCTCTTGCCTCTTTCTGCACCTCTCTTGCCTCTTTCTGTACATTTCTTCCTGTTTCTGCACCTGTCTTGCTTCTTTCTGCACCTCTCTTTCTTCTTTCTGTACCTCTATTGCCTCTTTCTGCACCTCTCTTGCTTCTTTATGCACCTCTCTTGACTCTTTCTGCACCTCTCTTGCTTCTTTCTGCACCTTTCTTCCTCATTCTGCACTTCTCTTTCTTCTTTCTACACCTCTTTTGCCTCTTTCTGCACCTCTCTTACTCCTTTCTGCACCTCACTTACCTGTTTCTGCACCTATCTTACCTGTTTCTGCACCTCTCTCGCTTCTTTCTGCACCTCTCTTGCCTCTTTCTTCATTTCTCTTGTTTATTTCTGCACCTCTCTTGCTTCTTTCTGCACTTCTCTTGCTTCTTTCTGTACCTTTCTTCCTCTTTCTGCACCTCTTTTGCCTCTTTCTGCACCTCTTTCTGCACCTCTCTTGCTTCTTTATGCATGTCTCTTGCTTCTTTCTGCACCTTTCTTAGTCCTTCTGCACTTCTCTTGCCTCTTTCGTCACATCTCTATCCTCTTTCTGCAGCTTTTTTGCTTCTTTCTGCACCTCACTTGCTTCTTTCTGCACCTCTCTTGCTTCTTTCTGCACCTCTATTGCTTCTTTCTGCACCTCTCTTGCTTCTTTCTGCACCGCTCTTACTTCTTTCTGCACTTCTCTTGCTTCTTTCTGCACCTTTCTTCCTCTTTCTGCACTTCTTCTGCTTCTTTCTGCACTTCTCTTGCTTCTTTCTGTACCTTTCTTCCTCTTTCTGCACCTCTTTTTGACTCTTTCTGCACCTCTTTCTGTACCTCTCTTGCTTCTTTCTGCATGTCTCTTGCTTCTGTCTGTACCTTTCTTACTCCTTCTGCACTTCTCTTGCCTCTTTCTTCACATCTCTATCCTCTTTCTGCAGCTTTCTTGCTTCTTTCTGCACCTCACTTGCTTCTTTCTGTACCTCTCTTGCTTCTTTCTGCACCTCTATTGCTTCTTTATGCACCTCTCTTACTTCTTTCTGCACCGCTCTTACTTCATTCTGCACTTCTTCTGCTTCTTTCTGCATCTCTCTTGCCTCTTTCATCACTTCTCTTGTTTCTTTCTGTACCTCTCTTGCTTCTTTCTGCACTTCTCTTGCCTCTTTCTGTATTTCTCTTGCTTCTTTCTGCACCTCTCCTCCTCTTTCTGCACTTCTACTGCCTATTTCTGTACTTCTCTTGCTTCTTTCTGTACCTTTCTTCCTCTTTCTGTACTTCTCTTGCCTCTTTCTGTACCTTTCTTCCTCTTTCTGCACCTCTCTTGCTCCTTTCTGCACCTTCCTTCCTTCTTTCTGCGCCACTCTTGCCTCTTTCTGCACATTTCTTCCTCTTTCTGCACCTCTCTTGCTTCTTTCTGTACCTCGCTTGCCTCTTTCTGTACCTCTCTTGCTTCTTTCTGCACCTCTCTTGACTCTTTCTGCACCTCTCTTGCTCTTTCTGTACCTTTCTTCCTCATTCTGCATTGCTCTTGCCTATTTCTGCACCTCTCTTTCTACATCTCTCTTGCCTCTTTCTGCACCTCTCTTACCCATTTCTGCACCTCTCTTACCCCTTTCTGGACCTCACTTACCTGTTTCTGCACCTCTCTTGCTTTTTTCTGTACGTCTCTTGCCTTTCTGCACCTCTCGTGCCTCTTTCTGCAACTTTCTTGCCTCTTTCTGCAACTCTCTTGCCTCTACCTGCACCTCACTTGCTTCTTTCTGTACCTCCCTTGCTTCGTTTTGCACCTCTTGCTTCTTTCTGCACTTCTCTTTCCTTTTTTGCACCTCTCTTGCCTCTTCCTGCACCTCTCTTGCCTCTTTCAGCAGTTCTCTTGCCCCTTTCTGCACCTCTCTTGCTTTTTTCTGCACATCTCTTACTTCTTTTTGCGCCTCTTTTGCTTCTTTGTGCACCTCTCTTGCCTCTTTCATCACCTCTCTTGCTTCTTTCTGTATCTCTCTTGCTTTTTCTGCACTTCTCTTGCCTCTTTCTGCACCTTTCTTTCTCTTTCTGCACTTCTCTTGCCTCTTTCTGCACTTCTCTTGCTTTTTCTGCACCATTCTTCCTCTTTCTGCACGTCTCTTGCCTCTTTCTGCACCTTTCTTCCTCTTTCTGCATCTCTCTTGCTTCTTTCTGCACCTCTCTTGCTTCTTTCTGCACCTCTCTTGCTTCTTTCTGTACTTCTCTTGCCTCTTTATGCACTTCTCTTTCCTCTTTATGCACTTCCCTTCCATCTTTATGCAACTTTCTTGCCATTTTCTGCACATTTCTTCCTCTTTCTGCGCCTCTCTTGCTTCTTTCTGCACCTCTCTTACTTCTTTATGCACCTCTCTTGCTTCTTTCTGCACATCTCTTGCTTCTTTCTGCACTTTTCTTGCCTCTTTCATTACTTCTCTTCCTTCTTTCTGTACCTCTCTTGCTTCTTTCTGCACTTCTCGTGCTTCTTTCTGCACCTTTCTTCCTCTTTCTGCACTTCTCTTGCCTCTTTCTGCATTTCTCTTGCTTCTTTCTGCACCTTTCTTCTTCTTTCTGTACTTCTCTTGCCTCTTTCTGCACTTCTCTTGCTTCTTTCTGTACCTTTCTTCCTCTTTCTGCACTCCTCTTGCTTTTTTCTGCACCTCTCTTACTTCTTTCTGCACATCTCTTGTTTATTTCTGTGCTTCTCTTGCTTCTTTCTGTACCTCTTATGCCTCTTTCTGTACTTCTCTTGCCTCTTATTGCACTTATCTTGCCTCTTTCTGCTCACTTTTTCCTGTTTGTGCCCCTCACTTGCTTCTTTCTTTACCTCTCTTGCCTCTTTCTGTACCTCTCTTGCTTCTTTCTGCACCTCTCTTGCTTCTTTTTGTGCCTCACTTGCTTCTTTCTGCACTCTCTTGCTTCTTTCTGCACCTCCCTTGCTTCTTTCTGTACTTCTCTTGCTTCTTTCTACACCTTACTTCCTCTTTCTACACTCTCTTGCCTCTTTCTCCACCTCTCTTGCCTCTGACTGCACCTCTCTTACCTCTTTATACATCTCTCTTGCTTCTTTCTGTACCTCTCTTACTTCTTTCTGCACCTCTCTTGCTTCTTACTGCACCTCTCTTTCCTCTTTCATCACTTCTTTTGCTCCTTTCTGCACCTCTCTTGCTTGTATCTGCACTTCAATTGCTGCTTTCTGTACCTTTCTTCCTCTTTCTGCACTTCTCTTGCCTCTTTCTGTATTTCTCTTGCTTCTTTCTGTACCTTTCTTCCTCTTTCTACACTTCTCTTGCCTCTTTCTGCACTTCTCTTGCTTCTTCTGCACCTTTCTTCCTCTTTCTGTATTTCTCTTGCCTCTTTCTGCACCTTTCTTCCTCTTTCTGCACCTCTCTTGCTTCTTTTTGCATCTCTCTGGCTACTTTTTGCACCTCTCTTGCCTCCTTCTGCATCTCTCTTGACTCTTTCTCCACCTCTTTTGCTTCTTTCTTCACCTCTCTTGCCTCTTTCTGCACCTCTCTTGCCTCTTTCTGTACATTTCTTCCTCTTTCTGCACCTCTCTTGCCTCTTTCTGCACCTCTCTTACCTCTTTATGCACCTCTCTTGCTTTGTTTTGCACCTCTCTTGCTTCTTTCTGCACTTCTCTTGCTTCTTTTTGCACCTCTCTTGCCTCTTCCTGCACCTCTCTTGCGTCTTTCAGCAGTTCTCTTGCCTCTTTATGCACCTCTCTTGCTTCTTTTGGCACATCTCTTACTTCATTTTGCGCCACGTTTGCTTCTTTGTGCACCTCTCTTGCCTCTTTCATCACCTCTCTTGCTTTTTTCTGTACCTCTCTTGCTTCTTTCTGCACTTCTCTTCCCTCTTTCTGCACCCTTCTTCCTCTTTCTGCACTTCTCTTGCCTCTTTCTGTATTTCTCTTGCTTCTTTCTGCACCTTTCTTCCTCTTTCTACACTTCTCTTGCCTCTTTCTGCACTTCTCTTGCTTCTTTCTGCACCTTTCTTTCTCTTTCTGTATTTATCTTGCCTCTTTCTGCACCTTTCTTCCTCTTTCTGCACCTATCGCTTCTTTTTGCATCTCTCTGGCAACTTTCTGCACCTCTCTTGCCTCCTTCTGCATCTCTCTTGACTCTTTCTCCACCTCTTTTGCTTCTTTCTTCACCTCTCTTGCCTCTTTCTGCACCTCTCTTGCCTCTTTCTGCACATTTCTTCCTCTTTCTGCACCTCTCTTGCCTCTTTCTGCACCTCTCTTACCTCTTTATGCACCTCTCTTGCTTTGTTTTACACCTCTCTTGCTTCTTTCTGCACTTCTCTTGCTTCTTTTTGCACCTCTCTTGCCTCTTCCTGCACCTCTCTTGCGTCTTTCTTCAGTTCTCTTGCCTCTTTATGCACCTCTCTTGCTTCTTTCGGCACATCTCTTACTTCTTTTTGCGCCACTTTTGCTTCTTTGTGCACCTCTCTTGCCTCTTTCATCACCTCTCTTGCTTTTTTCTGTACCTCTCTTGCTTCTTTCTGCACTTCTCTTCCCTCTTTCTGCACCCTTCTTCCTCTTTCTGCACTTCTCTTGCCTCTTTCTGCACATATTTAGCTTTTTCTGCCTCTTTCTGCACTTCTCCTGCCTCTTTCTGCACCTTTCTTCATCTCTATTGCTTCTTTCTGCACCTCTCTTGCTTCTTTTTGCACCTCTCTTGCTTCTTTCTGTACTTCTCCTGCCTCTTTATTCACTTTTCTTGCTGCTTTCTGCAACTCTCTTGCCACTTTCTGCACATTTCTTCCTCTTTCTGTGCCTCTCTTGCTTCTTTCTGCACCTCTCTTACTTCTTTATGCACCTCTCTTACCTCTTTATGCACCTCTCTTGCTTCTTTATGCGCCTCTCTTGCCTTTTTCATTATTTCTCATCCTTCTTTCTGCACCTCTCTTGCTTCTTTCTGCACTTCTCTTGCCTCTTTCTCTACCTCTCTTACCTCTTTATACACCTCTCTTGCATCGTTCTATACCTCTCTTACTTCTTTCTGCATCTCTCTTGCTTCTTACTGCACCTCTCTTTCCTCTTTCATCACTTCTCTTGCTCCTTTCTGCACCTTTCTTGCTTGTATCTGTACTTCTTTTGCTACTTTCTGTACCATTCTTCCTCTTTCTGCACTTCTCTTGCCTCTTTCTCTATTTCTCTTGCTTCTTTCTGCACCTTTCTTCCTCTTTTTACACTTCTCTTTCCTCTTTCCGCACTACTCTTGCTTCTTTCTGTACCTTTCTTCCTCATTCTGCACTTCTCTTTCCTCTTTATGTACCTTTCTTCCTCTTTGTGCACCTCTCTTGCTTCTTTTTGCACCTCTCTTGTTTCTTTCTGCATCTCTCTTGCCTCCTTCTGCATCTCTCTCTTGACTCTTTCTGCACCTCTCTTGCTTCTTTCTTCACCTCTCTTGCCTCTTTCTGTACCTCTCTTGCCTCTTTCTGTACATTTCTTGCTCTTTCTGCACCTCTCTTGCCTTTTTCTGCACCTCTCTTACCTCTTTATGCACCTCTCTTGCTTCGTTTTGCACCTCTCTTGCTTCTTTCTGCACATCTCTTTCTTCTTTTTGCACCTCTCTTGCTTCTTCCTGCACCTCTCTTGCCTCTTTCTACACCTCTCTTGTTTCTTTCTGCACCTCTCTTGCTTCTTTCTGTACTTCTCTAGCCTCTTTCTGCACTTTTCTTGCCTCTTTCTGCAACTCTCTTGCCACTTTCTGCACATTTCTACCTCTTTCTGCACCTCTCTTGCTTCTTTCTGCACCTCTCTTACTTCTTTATGCACCTCTCTTGCCTCTTTCATTATTTCTCATCCTTCTTTCTGCACCTCTCTTGCTTCTTTCTGCATTTCTCTTGCTTCTTTCTGCACCTTTCTTCCTCTTTCTGCACTTCTGTTGCCTCTTTCTGCATTTCTCTTGCTTCTTTCTGCACCTTTCTTTTTCTTTCTGTACTTCTCTTGCCTCTTTCCGCACTTCTCTGGCCTCTTTCTGCACCTTTCTTCCTCTTTCTGCACCCCTCTTGCTTTTCTCTGAACCTCTCTTGCTTCGTTCTGCATATCTCTTGTTTTTTTCTGTGCTTCTCTTGCTTCTTTCTGCACCTCTCATGCCCCTTTCTGCTCTTCTCCTGCCTCTTACTGCAACTCGCTTGCCTCTTTCTGCTCATTTCTTCCTGTTTCTGCACCTCACTTTCTTCTTTCTTAAACTCTCTTGCCTCTTTCTGTACCTCTCTTACCTCTTTGTGCACCTCTCTTGCTTCTTTCTATACCTCACTTGCTTCTTTCTGCACCTCTCTTTCTTCTTTCTGCACCTCTTTCTCTACTTCTGTTGCTTCTTTCTACACCTTACTTCCTCTTTCTGCACTTCTCTTGCCTCTTTCTCCACCTCTCTTGCCCCTTTCTGCACCTCTCCTACATCTTTCTACACATTTCTTGCTTCTTCCTGTACCTCTCTTTCTTCTTTCTGCACCTCTCTTGCTTCTTACTGCACCTCTCTTTCCTCTTTCATCACTTCTCCTGCTTCTTTCTGTACATCTCTTGCTTGTATCTGCACTTCTTTTGCTGCTTTCTGTACCTTTCTTCCTCTTTCTGTACTTCTCTTGCGTCTTTCTGTATTTCTCTTGCTTCTTTCTGTACCTTGCTTTTTCTTTCTACACTGCTCTTGCCTCTTTCTGTACTTCTCTTGCTTCTTTCTGCAACGTTCTTGCTTCTTTCTGCTCCTCTCTTGCCTCTTTCTGCATATTTCTTCCTCTTTATGCATCTCTCTTGCTTCTTTCTGCACCTCTCTTGCTTCTTTCTGTACCTCTATTGCCTCTTTCTGCACCTCTCTTGCTTCTTTCTGCACCTCTCTTGACAATTTCTGCACCTCTCTTGCTTCTTCCTGCACCTTTTTTCCTCATTCTGAAATTCCTTTGCCTCTTTCTGCACATTTCTTCCTCTTTCTGTACCCCTCTTTCTTTTTTCTGCACCTCTCTTTCTTCTTTCTGTACCTCTATTGCCTCTTTCTGCACATCTTTTATCCCTTTCTTCACCTCACTAACCTGTTTCTGCACCTCTCTCGCCTCTTTCTGTACTTCTCTTGCTTCTTGTACACCTCTCTTGATTCTTTCTGCTCCTTTCTTTCTACTTGCTGCATTTCTCTTCCTTCTTTTTGAACCTTTTTTCCTCTTTCTCCACTTCTCTTGCCTCTTTCTGCACCTCTCTTGCCTCTTTCTGCACCTCAATTGCTTCTTTCTGTACCTCTCTTGCTTTGTTTTGCACCTCTCTTGCTTCTTTCTTCAATACTCTTGCTTCTATTTGCACCTCTCTTGCCTCTTCCTGTACCTCTCTTGCCTCTTTCTGCAGTTCTCTGGCCTCTTTCTGCACCTCTCTTGCTTCTTTCGTATATCTCTTACTTCTTTTTGTGCCTCTTTTGCTTCTTAGTGCGACTCTCTTGCCTGTTTCATCACCTCTCTTGCTTCATTCTGTACCTCTCGCTTCTTTCTGCACTTCTCTTGCCTCTTTCTGCACCTTTCTTCCTCTTTCTGCACTTCTCTTGCCTCTTTCTGCACTTCTCTTGCTTTTTCTGCACCTTTCTTTGTCTTTCTGCACCTCTCTTGCCTCTTTCATCACCTCTCTTGCTTCCTTCTTTACCTCTCGCTTCTTTCTGCACTTCTCTTGCCTCTTTCTGCACCTTTCTTCCTCTTTCTGCATCTCTCTTGCTTCTTTCTGCACCTCTCTTGCTAATTTCTGCACCTCTCTTGCTTCTTTCTGCACCTCTCTTGACAATTTCTGCACCTCTCTTGCTTCTTCCTGCACCTTTTTTCCTCATTTTGAAATTCCTTTGCCTCTTTCTGCACATTTCTTCCTCTTTCTGTACCCCTCTTTCTTTTTTCTGCACCTCTCTTTCTTCTTTCTGTACCTCTATTGCCTCTTTCTGCACATCTTTTATCCCTTTCTTCACCTCACTAACCTGTTTCTGCTCCTCTCTCGCCTCTTTCTGTACTTATCTTGCTTCTTGTACACCTCTCTTGATTCTTTCTGCTCCTTTCTTTCTACTTGCTGCATTTCTCTTCCTTCTTTCTGAACCTTTTTTCCTCTTTCTCCACTTCTCTTGCCTCTTTCTGCACCTCTCTTGCCTCTTTCTGCACCTCAAATGCTTCTTTCTGTACCTCTCTTGCTTTGTTTTGCACCTCTCTTGCTTCTTTCTTCAATTCTCTTGCTTCTATTTGCACCTCTCTTGCCTCTTCCTGTACCTCTCTTGCCTCTTTCTGCAGTTCTCTGGCCTCTTTCTGCACCTCTCTTGCTTCTTTCGTATATCTCTTACTTCTTTTTGTGCCTCTTTTGCTTCTTAGTGCGACTCTCTTGCCTGTTTCATCACCTCTCTTGCTTCATTCTGTACCTCTCGCTTCTTTCTGCACTTCTCTTGCCTCTTTCTGCACCTTTCTTCCTCTTTCTTCACTTCTCTTGCCTCTTTCTGCACTTCTCTTGCTTTTTCTGCACCTTTCTTTGTCTTTCTGCACCTCTCTTGCCCATCACCTCTCTTGCTTCCTTCTTTACCTCTCGCTTCTTTCTGCACTTCTCTTGCCTCTTTCTGCACCTTTCTTCCTCTTTCTGCATCTCTCTTGCTTCTTTCTGCACCTCTCTTGCTAATTTCTGCACCTCTCTTGCTTCTTTCTGTACTCCTCTTGCCTCTTTATGCACTTCTCTTGCCTCTTTATGCACTTTCCTTGCCTCTTTCTGTAACTCTCTTGCCACTTTCTGCACATTTCTTCCTCTTTCTGCGCCTCTCTTTCTTCTTTCTGCACTTCTCTTACTTCTTTCTGCACCTCTATTGCCTCTTTCTGTATTTCTCTTGCTTCTTTCTGTACCTTTCTTCATCTTTCTGTACTTCTCTTGCCTCTTTCTGCACCTTTCTTCCTCTTTCTACACCTCTCTTGCTTCTTTCTGCACCTCTTTTGCTTCTTTTTGCACCTCTCTTGACTATTTCTGCACCTCCCTTGCCTCCTTCTGCATCTCTCTTGACTCTTTCTGCACCTCTCTTGCTTCTTTCTTTAACTCTCTTGCCTCTTTCTACACCTCTCTTGATTCTTTCGGCTCCTTTCTTTCCACTTTCTGCATTTCTCTTCCTTATTTCTGAACCTTTCTTCCTCTTGCTCCACTTCTCCTGCCTCTTTCTGCATTTCTCTTGCCTCTTTCTGCACCTTTCTTGCCTCTTTCTGCACCTCTCTTGCCTCTTTCTGCACCTCACTTGCTTCTTTCTGTACCTGTCCTGCTTTGTTTTGCACCTCTCTTGCTTCTTTCTGCACTTCTCTTGCTTCTTTTTGCACCTCTCTTGCCTCTTCCTGTACCTCTCTTGCCTCTTTCTGCAGTTATCTGGCCTCTTTCTGCACCTCTCTTGCTTCTTTGTGCACATCTCTTACTTCTTTTTGTGCCTCTTTTGCTTCTTAGTGCACCTCTTTTGCCTATTTCATCACCTTTTTTGCTTCTTTCTTTACCTCTCGCTTCTTTCTGCACTTCTCTTGCCTCTTTCTGCACCTTTCTTCCTCTTTCTGCACTTCTCTTGCCTCTTTCTGCACTACTCTTGCTTTTTCTGCACCTTTCTTAGTCTTACTGCACCTCTCTTGCCTCTTTCATCACCTCTCTTGCTTCTTTCTTTACCTCTTGATTCTTTCTGCACTTCTCTTGCTTCTTTCTGCACCTTTCTTCCTCTTTCTGCATCTCTCTTGCTTCTTTCTGCACCTCTCTTGCTAATTTCTGCACCTCTCTTGCTTCTTTCTTTACTTCTCTTGCCTCTTTATGCACTTCTCTTGCCTCTTTATGCACTTTCCTTGCCTCTTTCTGCAACTCTCTTGCCACTTTCTGCACATTTCTTCCTCTTTCTGCGCCTCTCTTTCTTCTTTCTGCACTTCTCTTACTTCTTTCTGCACCTCTCTTGCTTCTTTCTGCACCTCTATTGCCTCTTTCTGTATTTCTCTTGCTTCTTTCTGCACCTTTCTTCCTCTTCCTGTACTTTTCTTGCCTCTTTCTGCACATTTCTTCCTCTTCCTACACCTCTCTTGCTTCTTTCTGCACCTGTAGGAAGGTGGAATCTGACTACATGGTTGCCCCCACTTTTTTTCCTGGTGTTTTGTTGGTTTTTGACTTAGTTTGGCTGGGAACCTGCTATTCAGGTCCCCAGCCTATCTGCTTTCTCTTTAAACGACTTGGATTGCACTCTAGGTGCACTAGTGATTGGATACTGTGGTACCTTATGAGTCCCTAGTATATGGTAACTTAGGTACTAAGGGCATAGGTACTTCACAGGCCTACCAGGGGCTGAAGCATGTATTATGCCACCCCTGGGAAGCAGACTAAATCTGACACCACAGGCCTGCTACTGCAGCCTGGGTGAGGAAGTGCTAGCACTCCTCACTGAGATATAGGTCCCCTATATCTCTCTTGCACACACATTGAGACTTGTCAGTCACCCCTAAGGCAGGCCCTATCAATACTGAGGGTAGGGTGCTTAGTTCCTATGTGAGAGTGTACCTCTGCCTGAGCAGGGCCCCTCTGCAGCTCTCAGAGTCTATTCTCTGGGGCTGTTTGTGAATGCGGTCAAACCATATACCCTTAAGTGCATTATATCCTCGCGGTAAATGCTAACTTTGGAATGGCTGCATCAAAACATGTCGTGTTTGGTGTCAAACACTTTGGAATCATACCCCCACACCAGTAACTGGTGTGGGAATATGATCCCACCCTTCTAGAGGGATAGACATGTACCTACTGTGGAAACGCGGTAGAATCCTAAAGAGCCCTGGCATCACAAAATGGATGCCACCAGTCACAGACACTGGGCTGCCCTCCTGCTGATGACCGACCCTCGCAGTGGAGGAGGCCCAACAATAGATATCCTGTCCCAAGGGGGTGACCACCTCCCAGACAGGGTTTAGTGTATTGGGGCTGGGTGGGTGCACTCCTAGAGTGCTTTGAAGTCCTGCACTGGGGGAGCAGAAGGCTCCTCTGTGCATATGCCAGTTCAAACCGGCTCAGGGGCTACCTGCCCCTGCTCTGGCGCACAACTGGACAAAGGGAAGTGGGTGTAGCCACCCACTCCCCTGACCCTCCCATAGGTGGGGTCATAGAGCCAGTCCCTCCCTTTCTTTTAGTATAAGAGGGGGAACCTGTGCATTGCAACCCAGATCTCCCTGGACGACGCTCTTAAGAAGAATCCTGGACCTTCGACGTTCCACTACCACTGGAAGACTGAAGAATCTCCCTTGGAGTCAAGGAGTGACTCCCCTGCTTGGCAGGCACCAAAAACTACAATGACGGTCACAAACTATGCCCCTCCTGCCGGAGCCCGAAGTCCCTGCAGCCCAGGAAGAGGATTTCCTGACTACACCAAGGCCATCGTGAGTCCCCAGTGAAGCTGAGGCAAGTGGACCCCACGAGCGACGAGGAACCGCAGCCCCTGGGTTCCGTGCACTATTGTCGAGTGCAACCCCTTCATGACATTCTACGAACTTGTGTTTTGGACCACATATGGTCCCAACCTCCAACAGAGACCCCTCCCAAAATCAGAGGCCTACACTGTCTTGAGTGACCGTGGGATCCTGTTGAGTGAATCCTCCTGAGGTGTCTTTGCGATCCCTTGCCAGCCAGCTTGTGGGTCCCCAGAAGACTTTCCAAAGAAACCAAAGTGCTCCCCTGGTTGCTCCAGGCGTGCCCTGACCTACCCTTGCTGGGTAAGTTCCTCAGACCTTGCTGGTCTGCACCATTGACTTTTCCTTTCCACCACGAGACTTGCTGCTACCAAGGCTTGTTGGCTCCAATCGGATCGCCGACACCGCAGTCAGCTGCAGACCTTGTGAGACACGCTGAATCCAGCTCCTGGTCATCCGCGACGCCTCCTGGACCTCGTGGTTGAAGAGTCAAGACACAAGTGAACGACCTGAATCTGTCGACGACGGTGGGCATTCATCTTCCTTGCCCCGGGTCACTGCCAAGTGCCCTTGAACACTGTCCCCTCTGCTTTCAGGTCTTCCTCCTCCTGAATCCAGGCTTGGATTCCAACGGACACTTCTTCTGTAGCCGCAAGCAGCAAGTCTTCACTGGCTCCCATTGAAAACGACGCCGCGACCCAACACCAAAGGACACCTATGCACCCGGCTCCCTTGGGTGAGGTATCTTTAGCATTACGGTGCTCCCGTGGGTGTGGGCCCTAGAACTACTTACCCTGTAAGTGGCTTGCTTGTAGCTTCCCTAGAAGTGTCCTAAAACTCTTGTTTTCTAAGTGCGACAATTGCGCTGACTCGTACAGGGTTCGCGTCTGTGTTAGACACATCGCGTCCATCTCCCTTGTAATTCTATCTGTAATCGTGTCCTTCGACTCGTACGGAGTCCGATCGGTGTTCGCCTTGAACACACAAGGGGCCTGTAACATTGAACTCTCCATTGCGCTGACTCGTACAAGGTTCGCGTCTGTGTTAGACACAGCGCGTCCATCTACCTTGCAACTCTATCTGTAACCGCGTCCTTCGACTCGTACGAGGACCGATCGGTGTGTTCGCCTCGAACACGCAAGGGACCTTTAACATTGAAATCCCAATCGCGTCTGTTCGCTTAGACTCCGACAGGACTCGCACCGGTGCCTGAACACCGCGTCCGTCCCCTGTGTGTCTCCTACAACTACCTGGGGTGGTTCTAGGGGCTCCCTCGATTCTATATGCCCTAGACCTAGGTCTAGCCAAACTAAGATTGTGATATTGGATTGTGCTAACTTATTTGAGATAACTTTGCATTGTACATATGTTCCTGACTTCTAATCTCATAAACAGATTAGTAGAGAGTTGTTTATTAATAAATACATATATATTTGATATATATACCTGTGTGGTGTCTTTTCATTTGGTGATTCAAGAGATTGTGTGGTAAAACAAGCTGCTTTACATTCCTCCAAGACTTAGCCTGAAGGCTGCTCTGCACAGCTACCACTAGGATAGCTTTCTATAAAGGTTGTCTTAAACCTACCTACCATAAGAGTCGAATTGTTCTGGTGCAAGGTGTCCACTTTAACTAGTGAACAGCATATACCAGGCCAACTTCTCACATTGGTGGCAGCGTGTGGGATTCCAGCTTGCTATTGTTTTACCAGAAAATCTCTATTTGAATTACTAACTGAAAACCACTATAGGTACTCAAGGTACATATAAAGTCAAGCTTAGTATCAATAAGTTCTACTGAACTTAGAGCTGTGTGCCAAGGGATAGCACACCCTTTCCACAGCTCAAGCTAGGATCAGTAGGCCACAAACTAGTGTAGGTAGTACAACACTGCACAACACTAGAATGTCCTTAAGGGATGGACCCAGTGGATCCACCCAGCTTCAGTATAAGGACATGACTTTCTTTGACTTGAAAGCCATGTGTGCTGAGAGGCACCTGAAGATAGGACAGAGTCCCTCCACACTACACCTGATAGATCTGCTGACAGCAGATGATCTGAGATTAGCTCTAGGAGCTAATGGGTTTGAATCAGGGGGTGGGTCAATTACAGTGTCTGGGTCAGATGATGAACATCAAGTTGACCAGGACTCTGTGATTGAAGGGCCTGGCCCAAAGGGGTCTGAAAAGGACAGAGGAATTCTCCCTAAGAGAACTGACACAGTGGAGGAGAGGCATAGGTCCCCTTCTAGGGACTCTGACCGCTCCTATCACTCTGGCAGAGAATTTGTCCAGCAGAGGAACTCCTAGTTCCCAAGAAGAGAGACCTCCTCTGAAAGACTGTGCAAACTGCTGCAGTATGAGGAAGCAAGATATGCCCTCAAAACCAAGCAGTTGGCATTAGATAGAGAAGCCTTTGAGCTCCAGAGAGCTTTTAGAAGAGAGGGGTTAGAACCCCCTGGTGGCAGCAACAGTGTCCCTAGAGGCAGAGAATATATTCCAGACCATAGGAACCTGAGCAAGGTTGTTCCTCCCTACCAGAGTGGGGATGATATCCATAAGTGGATAACTGCTATGGAAAGGGCCTGTAGAGTACAACAGGTCCCCCAAAGGCAGTGGGCAGCAATCTTGTGGCTCTCCTTTTCAGATAAAGGTAGAGACAAGCTCCTCACTGTTAGAGAAGAGGATGCTGATAACTATGAAGTCCTGAAGAGTGCACTGATAGATGGGTTTGGCTTAACCACTGAGCAGTACAGGTTGAAGTTCAGAGACACCCAGAAGGCACAGACTCAGGACTGGACTGACTTTGTAGATTGTGCAACCAAGGCTCTGGAGGGTTGGCTGATTGGCAGTAGGGTTACTGATCTCAAAGGATTGTACAATTTGATTATGAGGGAGCAGATCCTTAATAATTGTCAAAACCAGCTTTTGCACCAGTACCTGGTGGACTCTGATCTGACCTCTCCCCAAGAATTGGGAAAGAAGGCAGACAAATGGGTCAGAACCAGGGTGAGGCCTAAGAATCAGGGTGGTGACCAAAAGAAAGATTCTACCAAGTCCCAAGAGAAAGGTGGGGATAAATCTAAGGATAAGTCCACTACAGGGCCCCAAAAGTCCTCTTCTGGGGGTGGGTCCCAAACTCCTTCCTCTCCTGAAAAGAAACCATATTGCCATGTCTGTAAAAAGCCTGGACACTGGAAAACTGATCCCAGTTGCCCCAGGATTGGCAATAAAGAAACTGTTCCTCCAGCTATTACTACCACTCCTCCTGGTACTACCAGTAGTAATCCTCCAGTTGGGAGTAGTGCACCCAAAAAGTTAGGTGCTTTTGCAAGGGGAACAGAGGTGGGCCCTAGTTTAGACAGGTCCCCCTCAACAGACTCCTCAGACTCTGATGGTGGTATAGGATTTGCCACCTTTACCATGGGTCCCATTGCATTGGGCAGGTACAGACTGGAGCCAATGATTAATGGTCAGAAGGCTGTGGCATTCAGGGACACAGGGACTAGTGTCACCATGGTGGCAGGGAAACTAGTCCCCCTCACCAGCTTTTACCTGAGTTTAAGTACCAGGTGACCAACATTGATGGTGTCAGGACAGATCACCCCATGGCCATAGTCAATCTCAGCTGGGAGGGGGTCACAGGCCCAAAAGAGTGGCAGTGTCCCCCAACTTGCCTGTAGATTGCCTGATGGGCAATGATCTGGAAATTTCAGCCTGGGCTGAAGTTGAACACCAAACCCATCTGAAGATGCTAGGCATCCCTGAAAAAGCTAGTGGGGCTGTGATGGCCACAGCCCCAGCCCAGGGAAATGCTGGAGAGATGGAGCCTGGAAGAATGGCCCACTCTCCCCCAAAAGAGAGCACAGGGGTTGAAGAAAAGTCTCCTTCCCCCCAGACAGCAGGTAAGGGTCAGCCTCCCCAGGGAACTGATCCTACCCCTAGTGAAGGAACTGCCCCAGAGGTAGTCAGGCCTGGCCTGGCCCCACCCCTGATGGCAGAGGACCCTTCCAAGGTGGTACCCAGTCTGGAGCAGGTAACCTGCCCCTCTCTTCCCTACCTCAGTCAGCCCAGGGCTGCAGAGGTCAGGGCGGTCAGTGGACCCCACAGGGCCCCCTGTCCATAGGAACCCCGCCATCAGCAGATTAGGGGCACCCAGTCTAGTAGCCCTAGCCAGGTGAAAATTCCTCCACACACTGAGGGATCCCCCATACCTTTGTGTAGGGACCTTCCCCAGAAGGACTCTGTTAGGCAAGGGCAAACCTGGAACCAAAAGGTTCCACACCTGCCATGGCCCTCCAGTGTTCCACCCAAAGGGACCCAACCCCCAGCTGTAGGCAGCCAAAGGTTGACCCTTAGAGCAAAGTGCAGCTCAGTCATGGAAAGACAGGCATACATGGTGACCAGTGATCTGAGGAAACTGAGACCAACGTCCCTAGGGTCTCACTTCCCTGCTCAGACACCTCATCAGCCTTGTCCTTTACCAAAACACCCCACAGGTAGTAATTCCCCATGGTGGAGACCCTCTCATACCCTTAGGGTGAGGGATAACTTAGTGGAGCATAAGACAGGGGGTAACCATGGTAGTGCAGGTACTTCCTTATATGGCCACTCAGTAAATACAGGCTCACCTGGACAAGGTTAGCCTCATCTCCTTTCGTTTGGGGGGGTTATGTAGGAAGGTGGAATCTGACTACATGGTTGCCCCCACTTTTTTTCCTGGTGTTTTGTTGGTTTTTGACTTAGTTTGGCTGGGAACCTGCTATTCAGGTCCCCAGCCTATCTGCTTTCTCTTTAAACGACTTGGAGTGCACTCTAGGTGCACTAGTGATTGGATACTGTGGTACCTTATGAGTCCCTAGTATATGGTACCTTAGGTACTAAGGGCATAGGTACTTCACAGGCCTACCAGGGGCTGAAGCATGTATTATGCCACCCCTGGGAAGCAGACTAAATCTGACACCACAGGCCTGCTACTGCAGCCTGGGTGAGGAAGTGCTAGCACTCCTCACTGAGATATAGGTCCCCTATATCTCTCTTGCACACACATTGAGACTTGTCAGTCACCCCTAATGGCAGGCCCTATCAATCCTGAGGGCAGGGTGCTTAGTTCCTATGTGAGAGGGTGCCTCTGCCTGAGCAGGGCCCCTCTGCAGCTCTCAGAGTCTATTCTCTGGGGCTGTTTGTGAATGCGGTCAAACCATATACCCTTAAGTGCATTATATCCTCGCGCTAAATGCTAACTTTGGAATGGCTGCATCAAAACATGTCGTGTTTGGTGTCAAACACTTTGGAATCATACCCCCACACCAGTAACTGGTGTGGGAGTATGATCCCACCCTTCTAGAGGGATAGACATGTACCTACTGTGGAAACACGGTAGAATCCTAAAGAGCCCTGGCATCACAAAATGGATGCCACCAGTCACAGACACTGGGCTGCCCTCCTGCTGATGACCGACCCTCGCAGTGGAGGAGGCCCAACAATAGATATCCTGTCCCAAGGGGGTGTGACCACCTCCCAGACAGGGTTTAGTGTATTGGGGCTGGGTGGGTGCACTCCTAGAGTGCTTTGAAGTCCTTCACTGGGGGAGCAGAAGGCTCCTCTGTGCATATTCCAGTTCAAACCGGCTCTGGGGCTACCTGCCCCTGCTCTGGCGCGAAACTGGACAAAGCGAAGTGGGTGTAGCCTCCCACTACCCTGACCCTCCCATAGGTGGGGTCATAGAGCTAGTCCCTCCCTTTCTTTTAGTATAAGAGGGGGAACCTGTGCATTGCAACCCATATATCCCTGGACGACGCTCTTAAGAAGAATCCTGGACCTTTGACGTTCCACTACCTCTGGAAGACTGAAGAATCTCCCTTGGAGTCAAGGAGTGACTCCCCTGCTTGGCAGGCACCAAAAACTACAACGACGGTCGCAAACTACGCCGCTCCCGCCGGAGCCCGAAGTCCCTGCAGCCCAGGAAGAGGATTTCCTGACTACTCCAAGGCCATCGTGAGTCCCCAGCGAAGCTGAGGCAAGTGGACCCCACGAGCGACGAGGAACCGCAGCCCCTGGGTACCGTGCACTATTGTCGAGTGCAACCCCTTCACGACGTTCTACGAACTTGTGTTTTGGACCACGTGTGGTCCCAGCCTCCAGCAGAGATCCCTCCTAAAATCAGAGGCCTACACCATCTCGAGTGAGCGTGGGCCCCTGTTGAGTGAATCCTCCTGAGGCGTCTTCGCGATCCCTTGCCAGCCGGCTTGTGGGTCCCCAGAAGACTTTCCAAAGAAACCAAAGGGCTCCCCTGGTTTCTCCAGGCCTGCCCTGACCTACCCTTGCTGGGTAAGTTCCTCAGACCTTGCTGGTCTGCACCATTGACTTTTCCTTTCCAACATGAGACTTGCTGCTACCAAGGCGTGTTGGCTCCAATCGGGTCACCGACACCGCAGTCAGCTGCAGACCTCGTGGGACACGCTGAATCCAGCTCCTGGTTGTCCTCGACACCTCCTGGACCTCGTGGTCGAAGAGTCAAGACACCAGTGAACGACCTGAATCTGTCGACGACGGTGGGTATTCATCTTCCTTGCCCCGGGTCACTGCCAAGTGCCCTTGAACACTGTCCACTCTGCTTTCAGGTCTTCCTCCTCCTGAATCCAGGCTTGGATTCCAACGGACACTTCTTCTGTCGCCGCAAGCAGCAAGTCTTCACTGGCTCCCATTAAAAACGACGCCGCGACCCGACACCAAAGGACACCTATGCACCCGGCTCCCCTGGGTGAGGTAACTTTAGCATTACGGTGCTCCCGTGGGTGTGGGCCCTAGAACTACTTACCGTGTAAGTGGCTTGCTTGTAGCTTCCCTAGAAGTGCCCTAAAACTCTTGTTTTCTTAGTGCCCTAAAACTCTTGTTTTCTAAGCGCTGACTCGTACAGGGTTCGCGTCTGTGTTAGACACAGCGCGTCCATCTCCCTTGCAACTCTATCTGTAACCGCGTCCTTCGACTCGTACGAGGACCGATCGGTGTGTTCGCCTCGAACACGCAAGGGACCTTTAACATTGAAATCCCAATCGCGTCTGTTCGCATAGACTCCGACAGGACTCGCACCGGTGCCTGAACACCGCGTCCGTCCCCTGTGGGTCTCCTACAACTACCTGGGGTGGTTCTAGGGGGTCCCTCGATTCTATATGCCCTAGACCTAGGTCTAGCCAAACTAAGATTGTGATATTGGATTGTGCTAACTTATTTGAGATAACTTTGCATTGTACATATGTTCCTGACTTCTAATCTCATAAACAGATTAGTAGAGAGTTGTTTATTAATAAATACATATATATTTGATATATATACCTGTGTGGTGTCTTTTCATTTGGTGATTCAAGAGATTGTGTGGTAAAACAAGCTGCTTTACATTCCTCCAAGACTTAGCCTGAAGGCTGCTCTCCACAGCTACCACTAGGATAGCTTTCTATAAAGGTTGTCTTAAGCCTACCTACCATAAGAGTCGAATTGTTCTGGTGCAAGGTGTCCACTTTAACTAGTGAACAGCATATACCAGGCCAACTTCTCACATTGGTGGCAGCGTGTGGGATTCCAGCTTGCTATTGTTTTACCAGAAAATCTCTATTTGAATTACTAACTGAAAACCACTATAGGTACTCAAGGTACATATAAAGTCAAGCTTAGTATCAATAAGTTCTACTGAACTTAGAGCTGTGTGCCAAGGGATAGCACACCCTTTCCACAGCTCAAGCTAGGATCAGTAGGCCACAAACTAGTGTAGGTAGTACAACACTGCACAACACTAGAATGTCCTTAAGGGATGGACCCAGTGGATCCACTCAGCTTCAGTATAAGGACATGACTTTCTTTGACTTGAAAGCCATGTGTGCTGAGAGGCACCTGAAGATAGGACAGAGTCCCTCCACACTACACCTGATAGATCTGCTGACAGCAGATGATCTGAGATTAGCTCTAGGAGCTAATGGGTCTGAATCAGGGGGTGGGTCAATTACAGTGTCTGGGTCAGATGATGAACATCAAGTTGACCAGGACTCTGTGATTGAAGGGCCTGGCCCAAAGGGGTCTGAAAAGGACAGAGGAATTCTCCCTAAGAGAACTGACACAGTGGAGGAGAGGCATAGGTCCCCTTCTAGGGACTCTGACCGCTCCTATCACTCTGGCAGAGAATTTGTCCAGCAGAGGAACTCCTACTTCCCAAGAAGAGAGACCTCCTCTGAAAGACTGTGCAAACTGCTGCAGTATGAGGAAGCAAGATATGCCCTCAAAACCAAGCAGTTGGCATTAGATAGAGAAGCCTTTGAGCTCCAGAGAGCTTCTAGAAGAGAGGGGTTAGAACCCCCTGGTGGCAGCAACAGTGTCCCTAGAGGCAGAGAATATATTCCAGACCATAGGAACCTGAGCAAGGTTGTTCCTCCCTACCAGAGTGGGGATGATATCCATAAGTGGATAACTGCTATGGAAAGGGCCTGTAGAGTACAACAGGTCCCCCAAAGGCAGTGGGCAGCAATCTTGTGGCTCTCCTTTTCAGATAAAGGTAGAGACAAGCTCCTCACTGTTAGAGAAGAGGATGCTGATAACTATGAAGTCCTGAAGAGTGCACTGATAGATGGGTTTGGCTTAACCACTGAGCAGTACAGGTTGAAGTTCAGAGACACCCAGAAGGCACAGACTCAGGACTGGACTGACTTTGTAGATTGTGCAACCAAGGCTCTGGAGGGTTGGCTGATTGGCAGTAGGGTTACTGATCTCAAAGGATTGTACAATTTGATTATGAGGGAGCAGATCCTTAATAATTGTCAAAACCAGCTTTTGCACCAGTACCTGGTGGACTCTGATCTGACCTCTCCCCAAGAATTGGGAAAGAAGGCAGACAAATGGGTCAGAACCAGGGTGAGGCCTAAGAATCAGGGTGGTGACCAGAAGAAAGATTCTACCAAGTCCCAAGAGAAAGGTGGGGATAAATCTAAGGATAAGTCCACTACAGGGCCCCAAAAGTCCTCTTCTGGGGGTGGGTCCCAAACTCCTTCCTCTCCTGAAAAGAAACCATATTGCCATGTCTGTACAAAGCCTGGACACTGGAAAACTGATCCCAGTTGCCCCAGGATTGGCAATAAAGAAACTGTTCCTCCAGCTATTACTACCACCCCTCCTGGTACTACCAGTAGTAATCCTCCAGTTGGGAGTAGTGCACCCAAAAAGTTAGGTGCTTTTGCAAGGGGAACAGAGGTGGGCCCTAGTTTAAACAGGTCCCCCTCAACAGACTCCTCAGACTCTGAAGGTGGTATAGGATTTGCCACCTTTACCATGGGTCCCATTGCATTGGGCAGGTACAGACTGGAGCCAATGATTAATGGTCAGAAGGCTGTGGCATTCAGGGACACAGGGGCTAGTGTAACCATGGTGGCAGGGAAACTAGTCCCCCCTCACCAGCTTTTACCTGAGTTTAAGTACCAGGTGACCAACATTGATGGTGTCAGGACAGATCACCCCATGGCCATAGTCAATCTCAGCTGGGAGGGGGTCACAGGCCCAAAAGAGTGGCAGTGTCCCCCAACTTGCCTGTAGATTGCCTGATGGGCAATGATCTGGAAATTTCAGCCTGGGCTGAAGTTGAACACCAAACCCATCTGAAGATGCTAGGCGTCCCTGAAAAAGCTAGTGGGGCTGTGATGGCCACAGCCCCAGCCCAGGGAAATGCTGGAGAGATGGAGCCTGGAAGAATGGCCCACTCTCCCCCAAAAGAGAGCACAGGGGTTGAAGAAAAGTCTCCTTCCCCCCAGACAGCAGGTAAGGGTCAGCCTTCCCAGGGAACTGATCCTACCCCTAGTGAAGGAACTGCCCCAGAGGTAGTCAGGCCTGGCCTGGCCCCACCCCTGATGGCAGAGGACCTTTCCAAGGTAGTACCCAGTCTGTAGCAGGTAACCTGCCCCTCTCTACCCTACCTCAGTCAGCCCAGGGCTGCAGAGGTCAGGGAGGTCAGTGGACCCCACAGGGCCCCCTGTCCAGAGGAACCCCGCCATCAGCAGATTAGGGGCACCCAGTCTAGTAGCCCTAGCCAGGTGAAAATTCCTCCACACACTGAGGGATCCCCCATACCTTTGTGTAGGGACCTTCCCCAGAAGGACTCTGTTAGGCAAGGGCGAACCTGGAACCAAAAGGTTCCAAACCTGCCATGTCCCTCCAGTGTTCCACCCAAAGGGACCCAACCCCCAGCTGTAGGCAGCCAAAGGTTGACCCTTAGAGCAAAGTGCAGCTCAGTCATGGAAAGACAGGCATACATGGTGACCAGTGATCTGAGGAAACTGAAACCAACTTCCCTAGGGTCTCACTTCCCTGCTCAGACACCTCATCAGCCTTGTCCTTTACCAAAACACCCCACAGGTAGTAATTCCCCATGGTGGAGACCCTCTCATACCCTTAGGGTGAGGGATAACTTAGTGGAGCATAAGACAGGGGGTAACCATGGTAGTGCAGGTACTTCCTTATATGGCCACTCAGTAAATACAGGCTCACCTGGACAAGGTTAGCCTCATCTCCTTTCGTTTGGGGGGGGTTATGTAGGAAGGTGGAATCTGACTACATGGTTGAACCCACATTTTTTCCTGGTGTTTTGTTGGTTTTTGACTTAGTTTGGCTGGGAACCTGCTATTCAGGTCCCCAGCCTATCTGCTTTCTCTTTAAACAACTTGGAGTGCACTCTAGGTGCACTAGTGATTGGATACTGTGGTACCTTATGAGTCCCTAGTATATGGTACCTTAGGTACTAAGGGCATAGGTACTTCACAGGCCTACCAGGGGCTGAAGCATGTATTATGCCACCCCTGGGAAGCAGACTAAATCTGACACCACAGGCCTGCTACTGCAGCCTGGGTGAGGAAGTGCTAGCACTCCTCACTGAGATATAGGTCCCCTATATCTCTCTTGTCCACACATTGAGACTTGTCAGTCACCCCTAAGGCAGGACCTATCAATCCTGAGGGCAGGGTGCTTAGTTCCTATGTGAGAGGGTGCCTCTGCCTGAGCAGGGCCCCTCTGCAGCTCTCAGAGTCTATTCTCTGGGGCTGTTTGTGAATGCGGTCAAACCATATACCCTTAAGTGCATTATATCCTCGCGGTAAATGCTAACTTTGGAATGGCTGCATCAAAACATGTTGTGTTTGGTGTCAAACACTTTGGAATCATACCCCCACACCAGTAACTGGTGTGGGAGTATGATCCCACCCTTCTAGAGGGATAGACATGTACCTACTGTGGAAACGCGGTAGAATCCTAAAGAGCCCTGGCATCACAAAATGGATGCCACCAGTCACAGACACTGGGCTGCCCTCCTGCTGATGACCGACCCTCGCAGTGGAGGAGGCCCAACAATAGATATCCTGTCCCAAGGGGGTGTGACCACCTCCCAGACAGGGTTTAGTGTATTGGGGCTGGGTGGGTGCACTCCTAGAGTGCTTTGAAGTCCTGCACTGGGGGAGCAGAAGGCTCCTCTGTGCATATGCCAGTTCAAACCGGCTCAGGGGCTACCTGCCCCTGCTCTGGCATGAAACTGGACAAATGGAAGTGGGTGTAGCCACCCACTCCCCTGACCCTCCCATAGGTGGGGTCATAGAGCTAGTCCCTCCCTTTCTTTTAGTATAAGAGGGGGAACCTGTGCATTGCAACCCAGATCTCCCTGGATGACGCTCTTAAGAAGAATCCTGGACCTTCGACGTTCCACTACCTCTGGAAGACTGAAGAATCTCCCTTGGAGTCAAGGAGTGACTCCTCTGCTTGGCAGGCACCAAAAACTACAACGACAGTTGCAAACTATGCTGCTCCCGCCAGAGCCCGAAGTCCCTGCAGCCCAGGAAGAGGATTTCCTGACTACTCCAAGGCCATCGTGAGTCCCCAGTGAAGCTGAGGTAAGTGGACCCCACGAGCGACGAGGAACCGCAGCCCCTGGGTACCGTGCACTATTGTCGAGTGCAACCCCTTCCCGATGGTCTATGAACTTGTGTTTTGGACCACGTGTGGTCTTAGCCCCCAGCAAAGATCCCTCCCAAAATCAGAGGCCTACACCATCCCGAGTGACCGTGGGCCCCTGTTGAGTGAATCCTCCTGAGGCGTCTTCGCGATCCCTTGCCAGCCGGCTTGTGGGTCCCCAGAAGACTTTCCAAAGAAACCAAAGGGCTCCCCTGGTTGCTCCAGGCCTGTCCTGACCTACCCTCGCTGGGTAAGTTCCTCAGACCTTGCTGGTCTGCACCATTGACTTTTCCTTTCCACCACGAGACTTGCTGCTACCAAGGCTTGTTGGCTCCAATCGGGTCGCCGAGACCGCAGTCAGCTGCAGACCTTGTGGGACACGCTGAATCCAGCTCCTGGTTGTCCTCAACGCCTCCTGGACCTCGTGGTCGAAGAGTCAAGACACCAGTGAATGACCTGAATCTGTCGACGACGGTGGGCATTCATCTTCCTTGCCCCGGGTCACTGCCAAGTGCCCTTGAACACTGTCCCCTCTGCTTTCAGGTCTTCCTCCTCCTGAATCCAGGCTTGGATTCCAACGGACACTTCTTCTGTCGCCGCAAGCAGCAAGTCTTCACTGGCTCCCATTGAAAACGATGCCGCGACCCGACACCAAAGGACACCTATGCACCCGGCTCCCCTGGGTGAGGTAACTTTAGCATTACGGTGCTCCCGTGGGTGTGGGCCCTAGAACTACTTACCCTGTAAGTGGCTTGCTTGTAGCTTCCCTAGAAGTGCCCTAAAACTCTTGTTTTCTAAGTGCGACAATTGCGCTGACTCGTACAGGGTTCGCGTCTGTGTTAGACCCAGCGCGTCCATTTCCCTTGCAACTCTATCTGTAACCGCGTCCTTCGACTCGTAAGAGGACCAATCGGTGTGTTCGCCTCGAACACACAAGGGGCCTGTAACATTGAACTCTCCATTGCGCTGACTCGTACAAGGTTCGCGTCTGTGTTAGACACAGCGCGTCCATCTCCCTTGCAACTCTATCTGTAACCGCATCCTTCGACTCGTACGAGGACCGATCGGTGTGTTCGCCTCGAACACGCAAGGGACCTTTAACATTGAAATCCCAATCGCGTCTGTTCGCATAGACTCCGACAGGACTCGCACCGGTGCCTGAACACCGCGTCCGTCCCCTGTGGGTCTCCTACAACTACCTGGGGTGGTTCTAGGGGGTCCCTCGATTCTATATGCCCTAGACCTAGGTCTAGCCAAACTAAGATTGTGATATTGGATTGTGCTAACTTATTTGAGATAACTTTGCATTGTACATATGTTCCTGACTTCTAATCTCATAAACAGATTAGTAGAGAGTTGTTTATTAATAAATACATATATATTTGATATATATACCTGTGTGGTGTCTTTTCATTTGGTGATTCAAGAGATTGTGTGGTAAAACAAGCTGCTTTACATTCCTCCAAGACTTAGCCAGAAGGCTGCTCTCCACAGCTACCACTAGGATAGCTTTCTATAAAGGTTGTCTTAAACCTACCTACCATAAGAGTCGAATTGTTCTGGTGCAAGGTGTCCACTTTAACTAGTGAACAGCATATACCAGGCCAACTTCTCACATTGGTGGCAGCGTGTGGGATTCCAGCTTGCTATTGTTTTACCAGAAAATCTCTATTTGAATTACTAACTGAAAACCACTATAGGTACTCAAGGTACATATAAAGTCAAGCTTAGTATCAATAAGTTCTACTGAACTTAGAGCTGTGTGCCAAGGGATAGCACACCCTTTCCACAGCTCAAGCTAGGATCAGTAGGCCACAAACTAGTGTAGGTAGTACAACACTGCACAACACTAGAATGTCCTTAAGGGATGGACCCAGTGGATCCACTCAGCTTCAGTATAAGGAGATGACTTTCTTTGACTTGAAAGCCATGTGTGCTGAGAGGCACCTGAAGATAGGACAGAGTCCCTCCACACTACACCTGATAGATCTGCTGACAGCAGATGATCTGAGATTAGCTCTAGGAGCTAATGGGTCTGAATCAGGGGGTGGGTCAATTACAGTGTCTGGGTCAGATGATGAACATCAAGTTGACCAGGACTCTGTGATTGAAGGGCCTGGCCCAAAGGGGTCTGAAAAGGACAGAGGAATTCTCCCTAAGAGAACTGACACAGTGGAGGAGAGGCATAGGTCCCCTTCTAGGGACTCTGACCGCTCCTATCACTCTGGCAGAGAATTTGTCCATCAGAGGAACTCCTACTTCCCAAGAAGAGAGACCTCCTCTGAAAGACTGTGCAAACTGCTGCAGTATGAGGAAGCAAGATATGCCCTCAAAACCAACCAGTTGGCATTAGATAGAGAAGCCTTTGAGCTCCAGAGAGCTTCTAGAAGAGAGGGGTTAGAACCCCCTGGTGGCAGCAACAGTATCCCTAGAGGCAGAGAATATATTCCAGACCATAGGAACCTGAGCAAGGTTGTTCCTCCCTACCAGAGTGGGGATGATATCCATAAGTGGATAACTGCTACGGAAAGGGCCTGTAGAGTACAACAGGTCCCCCAAAGGCAGTGGGCAGCAATCTTGTGGCTCTCCTTTTCAGATAAAGGTAGAGACAAGCTCCTCACTGTTAGAGAAGAGGATGCTGATAACTATGAAGTCCTGAAGAGTGCACTGATAGATGGGTTTGGCTTAACCACTGAGCAGTACAGGTTGAAGTTCAGAGACACCCAGAAGGCACAGACTCAGGACTGGACTGACTTTGTAGATTGTGCAACCAAGGCTCTGGAGGGTTGGCTGATTGGCAGTAGGGTTACTGATCTCAAAGGATTGTAGAATTTGATTATGAGGGAGCAGATCCTTAATAATTGTCAAAACCAGCTTTTGCACCAGTACCTGGTGGACTCTGATCTGACCTCTCCCCAAGAATTGGGAAAGAAGGCAGACAAATGGGTCAGAACCAGGGTGAGGCCTAAGAATCAGGGTGGTGACCAGAAGAAAGATTCTACCAAGTCCCAAGAGAAAGGTGGGGATAAATCTAAGGATAAGTCCACTACAGGGCCCCAAAAGTCCTCTTCTGGGGGTGGGTCCCAAACTCCTTCCTCTCCTGAAAAGAAACCATATTGCCATGTCTGTAAAAAGCCTGGACACTGGAAAACTGATCCCAGTTGCCCCAGGATTGGCAATAAAGAAACTGTTCCTCCAGCTATTACTACCACCCCTCCTGGTACTACCAGTAGTAATCCTCCAGTTGGGAGTAGTGCACCCAAAAAGTTAGGTGCTTTTGCAAGGGGAACAGAGGTGGGCCCTAGTTTAAACAGGTCCCCCTCAACAGACTCCTCAGACTCTGATGGTGGTATAGGATTTGCCACCTTTACCATGGGTCCCATTGCATTGGGCAGGTACAGACTGGAGCCAATGATTAATGGTCAGAAGGCTGTGGCATTCAGGGACACAGGGGCTAGTGTCACCATGGTGGCAGGGAAACTAGTCCCCCTCACCAGCTTTTACCTGAGTTTAAGTACCAGGTGACCAACATTGATGGTGTCAGGACAGATCACCCCATGGCCATAGTCAATCTCAGCTGGGAGGGGGTCACAGGCCCAAAAAGAGTGGCAGTGTCCCCCAACTTGCCTGTAGATTGCCTGATGGGCAATGATCTGGAAATTTCAGCCTGGGCTGAAGTTGAACACCAAACCCATCTGAAGATGCTAGGCATCCCTGAAAAAGCTAGTGGGGCTGTGATGGCCACAGCCCCAGCCCAGGGAAATGCTGGAGAGATGGAGCCTGGAAGAATGGCCCACTCTCCCCCAAAAGAGAGCACAGGGGTTGAAGAAAAGTCTCCTTCCCCCCAGACAGCAGGTAAGGGTCAGCCTCCCCAGGGAACTGATCCTACCCCTAGTGAAGGAACTGCCCCAGAGGTAGTCAGGCCTGGCCTGGCCCCACCCCTGATGGCAGAGGACCCTTCCAAGGTGGTACCCAGTCTGGAGCAGGTAACCTGCCCCTCTCTTCCCTACCTCAGTCAGCCCAGGGCTGCAGAGGTCAGGGAGGTCAGTGGACCCCACAGGGCCCCCTGTCCATAGGAACCCCGCCATCAGCAGATTAGGGGCACCCAGTCTAGTAGCCCTAGCCAGGTGAAAATTCCTCCACACACTGAGGGATCCCCCATACCTTTGTGTAGGGACCTTCCCCAGAAGGACTCTGTTAGGCAAGGGCAAACCTGGAACCAAAAGGTTCCACACCTGCCATGGCCCTCCAGTGTTCCACCCAAAGGGACCCAACCCCCAGCTGTAGGCAGCCAAAGGTTGACCCTTAGAGCAAAGTGCAGCTCAGTCATGGAAAGACAGGCATACATGGTGACCAGTGATCTGAGGAAACTGAGACCAACTTCCCTAGGGTCTCACTTCCCTGCTCAGACACCTCATCAGCCTTGTCCTTTACCAAAACACCCCACAGGTAGTAATTCCCCATGGTGGAGACCCTCTCATACCCTTAGGGTGAGGGATAACTTAGTGGACCATAAGACAGGGGGTAACCATGGTAGTGCAGGTACTTCCTTATATGGCCACTCAGTAAATACAGGCTCACCTGGACAAGGTTAGCCTCATCTCCTTTCGTTTGGGGGGGTTATGTAGGAAGGTGGAATCTGACTACATGGTTGCCCCCACTTTTTTCCTGGTGTTTTGTTGGTTTTTGACTTAGTTTGGCTGGGAACCTGCTATTCAGGTCCCCAGCCTATCTGCTTTCTCTTTAAACGACTTGGAGTGCACTCTAGGTGCACTAGTGATTGGATACTGTGGTACCTTATGAGTCCCTAGTATATGGTACCTTAGGTACTAAGGGCATAGGTACTTCACAGGCCTACCAGGGGCTGAAGCATGTATTATGCCACCCCTGGGAAGCAGACTAAATCTGACACCACAGGCCTGCTACTGCAGCCTGGGTGAGGAAGTGCTAGCACTCCTCACTGAGATATAGGTCCCCTATATCTCTCTTGCACACACATTGAGACTTGTCAGTCACCCCTAAGGCAGGCCCTATCAATCCTGAGGGCAGGGTGCTTAGCTCCTATGTGAGAGGGTACCTCTGCCTGAGCAGGGCCCCTCTGCAGCTCTCAGAGTCTATTCTCTGGGGCTGTTTGTGAATGCGGTCAAACCATATACCCTTAAGTGCATTATATCCTCGCGCTAAATGCTAACTTTGGAATGGCTGCATCAAAACATGTCGTGTTTGGTGTCAAACACTTTGGAATCATACCCCCACACCAGTAACTGGTGTGGGAGTATGATCCCACCCTTCTAGAGGAATAGACATGTACCTACTGTGGAAACGCGGTAGAATCCTAAAGAGCCCTGGCATCACAAAATGGATGCCACCAGTCACAGACACTGGGCTGCCCTCCTGCTGATGACCGACCCTCGCAGTGGAGGAGGCCCAACAATAGATATCCTGTCCCAAGGGGGTGTGACCACCTCCCAGACAGGGTTTAGTGTATTGGGGCTGGGTGGGTGCACTCCTAGAGTGCTTTGAAGTCCTGCACTGGGGGAGCAGAAGGCTCCTCTGTGCATATGCCAGTTCAAACCGGCTCAGGGGCTACCTGCCCCTGCTCTGGCGCGAAACTGGACAAAGGGAAGTGGGTGTAGCCACCCACTCCCCTGACCCTCCCATAGGTGGGGTCATAGAGCTAGTCCCTCCCTTTCTTTTAGTATAAGAGGGGGAACCTGTGCATTGCAACCCAGATCTCCCTGGATGATGCTCTTAAGAAGAATCCTGGACCTTCGATGTTCCACTACCTCTGGAAGACTGAAGAATCTCCCTTGGAGTCAAGGAGTGACTCCCCTGCTTGGCAGGCACCAAAAACTACAACGACGGTCGCAAACTATGCCACTCCCGCTGGAGCCCGAAGTCCCTGCAGCCCAGGAAGAGGATTTCCTGACTACTCCAAGGCCATCGTGAGTCCCCAGCAAAGCTGAGGCAAGTGGACCCCACGAGTGACGAGGAACCGCAGCCCCTGGGTACCATGCACTATTGTTGAGTGCAACCCCTTCTACGACATTCTACGAACTTGTGTTTTGGACCATATGTGGTCCCAGCCTCCAGCAGAGATCCCTCCCACAATCAGAGGCCTACAGCATCCCGAGTGACCGTGGGCCCCTGTTGAGTGAATCCTCCTGAGGCATCTTTGCAATCCCTTGCCAGCCGGCTTGTGGGTCCCCAGAAGACTTTCCAAAGAAACCAAAGGGCTCCCCTGGTTGCTCCAGGCCTGTCCTGACCTACCCTCGCTGGGTAAGTTCCTCAGACCTTGCTGGTCTGCACCATTGACTTTTCCTTTCCACCATGAGACTTGCTGCTACCAAGGCTTGTTTGCTCCAATCGGGTCGCCGACACCGCAGTCAGCTGCAGACCTCGTGGGACACGCTGAATCCAGCTCCTGGTTGTCCTCAACGCCTCCTGGACCTCGTGGTCGAAGAGTCAAGACACCAGTGAATGACCTGAATCTGTCGACGACGGTGGGCATTCATCTTCCTTGCCCCGGGTCACTGCCAAGTGCCCTTGAACACTGTCCCCTCTGCTTTCAGGTCTTCCTCCTCCTGAATCCAGGCTTGGATTCCAACGGACACTTCTTCTGTCGCCGCAAGCAGCAAGTCTTCACTGGCTCCCATTGAAAACGATGCCGCGACCCGACACCAAAGGACACCTATGCACCCGGCTCCCCTGGGTGAGGTAACTTTAGCATTACGGTGCTCCCGTGGGTGTGGGCCCTAGAACTACTTACCCTGTAAGTGGCTTGCTTGTAGCTTCCCTAGAAGTGCCCTAAAACTCTTGTTTTCTAAGTGCGACAATTGCGCTGACTCGTACAGGGTTCGCGTCTGTGTTAGACCCAGCGCGTCCATTTCCCTTGCAACTCTATCTGTAACCGCGTCCTTCGACTCGTAAAAGGACCAATCGGTGTGTTCGCCTCGAACACACAAGGGGCCTTTAACATTGAACTCTCCATTGCGCTGACTCGTACAAGGTTCGCGTCTGTGTTAGACACAGCGCGTCCATCTCCCTTGCAACTCTATCTGTAACCGCATCCTTCGACTCGTACGAGGACCGATCGGTGTGTTCGCCTCGAACACGCAAGGGACCTTTAACATTGAAATCCCAATCGCGTCTGTTCGCATAGACTCCGACAGGACTCGCACCGGTGCCTGAACACCGCGTCCGTCCCCTGTGGGTCTCCTACAACTACCTGGGGTGGTTCTAGGGGGTCCCTCGATTCTATATGCCCTAGACCTAGGTCTAGCCAAACTAAGATTGTGATATTGGATTGTGCTAACTTATTTGAGATAACTTTGCATTGTACATATGTTCCTGACTTCTAATCTCATAAACAGATTAGTAGAGAGTTGTTTATTAATAAATACATATATATTTGATATATATACCTGTGTGGTGTCTTTTCATTTGGTGATTCAAGAGATTGTGTGGTAAAACAAGCTGCTTTACATTCCTCCAAGACTTAGCCAGAAGGCTGCTCTCCACAGCTACCACTAGGATAGCTTTCTATAAAGGTTGTCTTAAACCTACCTACCATAAGAGTCGAATTGTTCTGGTGCAAGGTGTCCACTTTAACTAGTGAACAGCATATACCAGGCCAACTTCTCACATTGGTGGCAGCGTGTGGGATTCCAGCTTGCTATTGTTTTACCAGAAAATCTCTATTTGAATTACTAACTGAAAACCACTATAGGTACTCAAGGTACATATAAAGTCAAGCTTAGTATCAATAAGTTCTACTGAACTTAGAGCTGTGTGCCAAGGGATAGCACACCCTTTCCACAGCTCAAGCTAGGATCAGTAGGCCACAAACTAGTGTAGGTAGTACAACACTGCACAACACTAGAATGTCCTTAAGGGATGGACCCAGTGGATCCACTCAGCTTCAGTATAAGGAGATGACTTTCTTTGACTTGCAAGCCATGTGTGCTGAGAGGCACCTGAAGATAGGACAGAGTCCCTCCACACCACACCTGATAGATCTGCTGACAGCAGATGATCTGAGATTAGCTCTAGGAGCTAATGGGTCTGAATCAGGGGGTGGGTCAATTACAGTGTCTGGGTCAGATGATGAACATCAAGTTGACCAGGACTCTGTGATTGAAGGGCCTGGCCCAAAGGGGTCTGAAAAGGACAGAGGAATTCTCCCTAAGAGAACTGACACAGTGGAGGAGAGGCATAGGTCCCCTTCTAGGGACTCTGACCGCTCCTATCACTCTGGCAGAGAATTTGTCCATCAGAGGAACTCCTACTTCCCAAGAAGAGAGACCTCCTCTGAAAGACTGTGCAAACTGCTGCAGTATGAGGAAGCAAGATATGCCCTCAAAACCAACCAGTTGGCATTAGATAGAGAAGCCTTTGAGCTCCAGAGAGCTTCTAGAAGAGAGGGGTTAGAACCCCCTGGTGGCAGCAACAGTATCCCTAGAGGCAGAGAATATATTCCAGACCATAGGAACCTGAGCAAGGTTGTTCCTCCCTACCAGAGTGGGGATGATATCCATAAGTGGATAACTGCTACGGAAAGGGCCTGTAGAGTACAACAGGTCCCCCAAAGGCAGTGGGCAGCAATCTTGTGGCTCTCCTTTTCAGATAAAGGTAGAGACAAGCTCCTCACTGTTAGAGAAGAGGATGCTGATAACTATGAAGTCCTGAAGAGTGCACTGATAGATGGGTTTGGCTTAACCACTGAGCAGTACAGGTTGAAGTTCAGAGACACCCAGAAGGCACAGACTCAGGACTGGACTGACTTTGTAGATTGTGCAACCAAGGCTCTGGAGGGTTGGCTGATTGGCAGTAGGGTTACTGATCTCAAAGGATTGTAGAATTTGATTATGAGGGAGCAGATCCTTAATAATTGTCAAAACCAGCTTTTGCACCAGTACCTGGTGGACTCTGATCTGACCTCTCCCCAAGAATTGGGAAAGAAGGCAGACAAATGGGTCAGAACCAGGGTGAGGCCTAAGAATCAGGGTGGTGACCAGAAGAAAGATTCTACCAAGTCCCAAGAGAAAGGTGGGGATAAATCTAAGGATAAGTCCACTACAGGGCCCCAAAAGTCCTCTTCTGGGGGTGGGTCCCAAACTCCTTCCTCTCCTGAAAAGAAACCATATTGCCATGTCTGTAAAAAGCCTGGACACTGGAAAACTGATCCCAGTTGCCCCAGGATTGGCAATAAAGAAACTGTTCCTCCAGCTATTACTACCACCCCTCCTGGTACTACCAGTAGTAATCCTCCAGTTGGGAGTAGTGCACCCAAAAAGTTAGGTGCTTTTGCAAGGGGAACAGAGGTGGGCCCTAGTTTAAACAGGTCCCCCTCAACAGACTCCTCAGACTCTGATGGTGGTATAGGATTTGCCACCTTTACCATGGGTCCCATTGCATTGGGCAGGTACAGACTGGAGCCAATGATTAATGGTCAGAAGGCTGTGGCATTCAGGGACACAGGGGCTAGTGTCACCATGGTGGCAGGGAAACTAGTCCCCCTCACCAGCTTTTACCTGAGTTTAAGTACCAGGTGACCAACATTGATGGTGTCAGGACAGATCACCCCATGGCCATAGTCAATCTCAGCTGGGAGGGGGTCACAGGCCCAAAAAGAGTGGCAGTGTCCCCCAACTTGCCTGTAGATTGCCTGATGGGCAATGATCTGGAAATTTCAGCCTGGGCTGAAGTTGAACACCAAACCCATCTGAAGATGCTAGGCATCCCTGAAAAAGCTAGTGGGGCTGTGATGGCCACAGCCCCAGCCCAGGGAAATGCTGGAGAGATGGAGCCTGGAAGAATGGCCCACTCTCCCCCAAAAGAGAGCACAGGGGTTGAAGAAAAGTCTCCTTCCCCCCAGACAGCAGGTAAGGGTCAGCCTCCCCAGGGAACTGATCCTACCCCTAGTGAAGGAACTGCCCCAGAGGTAGTCAGGCCTGGCCTGGCCCCACCCCTGATGGCAGAGGACCCTTCCAAGGTGGTACCCAGTCTGGAGCAGGTAACCTGCCCCTCTCTTCCCTACCTCAGTCAGCCCAGGGCTGCAGAGGTCAGGGCGGTCAGTGGACCCCACAGGGCCCCCTGTCCATAGGAACCCCGCCATCAGCAGATTAGGGGCACCCAGTCTAGTAGCCCTAGCCAGGTGAAAATTCCTCCACACACTGAGGGATCCCCCATACCTTTGTGTAGGGACCTTCCCCAGAAGGACTCTGTTAGGCAAGGGCAAACCTGGAACCAAAAGGTTCCACACCTGCCATGGCCCTCCAGTGTTCCACCCAAAGGGACCCAACCCCCAGCTGTAGGCAGCCAAAGGTTGACCCTTAGAGCAAAGTGCAGCTCAGTCATGGAAAGACAGGCATACATGGTGACCAGTGATCTGAGGAAACTGAGACCAACTTCCCTAGGGTCTCACTTCCCTGCTCAGACACCTCATCAGCCTTGTCCTTTACCAAAACACCCCACAGGTAGTAATTCCCCATGGTGGAGACCCTCTCATACCCTTAGGGTGAGGGATAACTTAGTGGACCATAAGACAGGGGGTAACCATGGTAGTGCAGGTACTTCCTTATATGGCCACTCAGTAAATACAGGCTCACCTGGACAAGGTTAGCCTCATCTCCTTTCGTTTGGGGGGGGTTATGTAGGAAGGTGGAATCTGACTACATGGTTGCCCCCACTTTTTTCCTGGTGTTTTGTTGGTTTTTGACTTAGTTTGGCTGGGAACCTGCTATTCAGGTCCCCAGCCTATCTGCTTTCTCTTTAAACGACTTGGAGTGCACTCTAGGTGCACTAGTGATTGGATACTGTGGTACCTTATGAGTCCCTAGTATATGGTACCTTAGGTACTAAGGGCATAGGTACTTCACAGGCCTACCAGGGGCTGAAGCATGTATTATGCCACCCCTGGGAAGCAGACTAAATCTGACACCACAGGCCTGCTACTGCAGCCTGGGTGAGGAAGTGCTAGCACTCCTCACTGAGATATAGGTCCCCTATATCTCTCTTGCACACACATTGAGACTTGTCAGTCACCCCTAAGGCAGGCCCTATCAATCCTGAGGGCAGGGTGCTTAGTTCCTATGTGAGAGGGTACATCTGCCTGAGCAGGGCCCCTCTGCAGCTCTCAGAGTCTATTCTCTGGGGCTGTTTGTGAATGCGGTCAAACCATATACCCTTAAGTGCATTATATCCTCGCGCTAAATGCTAACTTTGGAATGGCTGCATCAAAACATGTCGTGTTTGGTGTCAAACACTTTGGAATCATACCCCCACACCAGTAACTGGTGTGGGAGTATGATCCCACCCTTCTAGAGGAATAGACATGTACCTACTGTGGAAACGCGGTAGAATCCTAAAGAGCCCTGGCATCACAAAATGGATGCCACCAGTCACAGACACTGGGCTGCCCTCCTGCTGATGACCGACCCTCGCAGTGGAGGAGGCCCAACAATAGATATCCTGTCCCAAGGGGTGTGACCACCTCCCAGACAGGGTTTAGTGTATTGGGGCTGGGTGGGTGCACTCCTAGAGTGCTTTGAAGTCCTGCACTGGGGGAGCAGAAGGCTCCTCTGTGCATATGCCAGTTCAAACCGGCTCAGGGGCTACCTGCCCCTGCTCTGGCGCGAAACTGGACAAAGGGAAGTGGGTGTAGCCACCCACTCCCCTGACCCTCCCATAGGTGGGGTCATAGAGCTAGTCCCTCCCTTTCTTTTAGTATAAGAGGGGGAACCTGTGCATTGCAACCCAGATCTCCCTGGATGATGCTCTTAAGAAGAATCCTGGACCTTCGATGTTCCACTACCTCTGGAAGACTGAAGAATCTCCCTTGGAGTCAAGGAGTGACTCCCCTGCTTGGCAGGCACCAAAAACTACAACGACGGTCGCAAACTATGCCACTCCCGCTGGAGCCCGAAGTCCCTGCAGCCCAGAAAGAGGATTTCCTGACTACTCCAAGGCCATCGTGAGTCCCCAGCAAAGCTGAGGCAAGTGGACCCCACGAGTGACGAGGAACCGCAGCCCCTGGGTACCATGCACTATTGTTGAGTGCAACCCCTTTACGACATTCTACGAACTTGTGTTTTAGACCATATGTTGTCCCAGCCTCCAGCAGAGATCCCTCCCACAATCAGAGGCCTACAGCATCCTGAGTGACCGTGGGCCCCTGTTGAGTGAATCCTCCTGAGGCATCTTTGCAATCCCTTGCCAGCCGGCTTGTGGGTCCCCAGAAGACTTTCCAAAGAAACCAAAGGGCTCCCCTGGTTGCTCCAGGCCTGTCCTGACCTACCCTCGCTGGGTAAGTTCCTCAGACCTTGCTGGTCTGCACCATTGACTTTTTCTTTCCACCATGAGACTTGCTGCTACCAAGGCTTGTTTGCTCCAATTGGGTCGCCGACACCGCAGTCAGCTGCAGACCTCGTGGGACACGCTGAATCCAGCTCCTGGTTGTCCTCAACGCCTCCTGGACCTCGTGGTCGAAGAGTCAAGACACCAGTGAATGACCTGAATCTGTCGACGACGGTGGGCATTCATCTTCCTTGCCCCGGGTCACTGCCAAGTGCCCTTGAACACTGTCCCCTCTGCTTTCAGGTCTTCCTCCTCCTGAATCCAGGCTTGGATTCCAACGGACACTTCTTCTGTCGCCGCAAGCAGCAAGTCTTCACTGGCTCCCATTGAAAACGATGCCGCGACCCGACACCAAAGGACACCTATGCACCCGGCTCCCCTGGGTGAGGTAACTTTAGCATTACGGTGCTCCCGTGGGTGTGGGCCCTAGAACTACTTACCCTGTAAGTGGCTTGCTTGTAGCTTCCCTAGAAGTGCCCTAAAACTCTTGTTTTCTAAGTGCGACAATTGCGCTGACTCGTACAGGGTTCGCGTCTGTGTTAGACCCAGCGCGTCCATTTCCCTTGCAACTCTATCTGTAACCGCGTCCTTCGACTCGTAAAGGACCAATCGGTGTGTTCGCCTCGAACACACAAGGGGCCTTTAACATTGAACTCTCCATTGCGCTGACTCGTACAAGGTTCGCGTCTGTGTTAGACACAGCGCGTCCATCTCCCTTGCAACTCTATCTGTAACCGCATCCTTCGACTCGTACGAGGACCGATCGGTGTGTTCGCCTCGAACACGCAAGGGACCTTTAACATTGAAATCCCAATCGCGTCTGTTCGCATAGACTCCGACAGGACTCGCACCGGTGCCTGAACACCGCGTCCGTCCCCTGTGGGTCTCCTACAACTACCTGGGGTGGTTCTAGGGGGTCCCTCGATTCTAAATGCCCTAGACCTAGGTCTAGCCAAACTAAGATTGTGATATTGGATTGTGCTAACTTATTTGAGATAACTTTGCATTGTACATATGTTCCTGACTTCTAATCTCATAAACAGATTAGTAGAGAGTTGTTTATTAATAAATACATATATATTTGATATATATACCTGTGTGGTGTCTTTTCATTTGGTGATTCAAGAGATTGTGTGGTAAAACAAGCTGCTTTACATTCCTCCAAGACTTAGCCAGAAGGCTGCTCTCCACAGCTACCACTAGGATAGCTTTCTATAAAGGTTGTCTTAAACCTACCTACCATAAGAGTCGAATTGTTCTGGTGCAAGGTGTCCACTTTAACTAGTGAACAGCATATACCAGGCCAACTTCTCACATTGGTGGCAGCGTGTGGGATTCCAGCTTGCTATTGTTTTACCAGAAAATCTCTATTTGAATTACTAACTGAAAACCACTATAGGTACTCAAGGTACATATAAAGTCAAGCTTAGTATCAATAAGTTCTACTGAACTTAGAGCTGTGTGCCAAGGGATAGCACACCCTTTCCACAGCTCAAGCTAGGATCAGTAGGCCACAAACTAGTGTAGGTAGTACAACACTGCACAACACTAGAATGTCCTTAAGGGATGGACCCAGTGGATCCACTCAGCTTCAGTATAAGGAGATGACTTTCTTTGACTTGAAAGCCATGTGTGCTGAGAGGCACCTGAAGATAGGACAGAGTCCCTCCACACCACACCTGATAGATCTGCTGACAGCAGATGATCTGAGATTAGCTCTAGGAGCTAATGGGTCTGAATCAGGGGGTGGGTCAATTACAGTGTCTGGGTCAGATGATGAACATCAAGTTGACCAGGACTCTGTGATTGAAGGGCCTGGCCCAAAGGGGTCTGAAAAGGACAGAGGAATTCTCCCTAAGAGAACTGACACAGTGGAGGAGAGGCATAGGTCCCCTTCTAGGGACTCTGACCGCTCCTATCACTCTGGCAGAGAATTTGTCCATCAGAGGAACTCCTACTTCCCAAGAAGAGAGACCTCCTCTGAAAGACTGTGCAAACTGCTGCAGTATGAGGAAGCAAGATATGCCCTCAAAACCAACCAGTTGGCATTAGATAGAGAAGCCTTTGAGCTCCAGAGAGCTTCTAGAAGAGAGGGGTTAGAACCCCCTGGTGGCAGCAACAGTATCCCTAGAGGCAGAGAATATATTCCAGACCATAGGAACCTGAGCAAGGTTGTTCCTCCCTACCAGAGTGGGGATGATATCCATAAGTGGATAACTGCTACGGAAAGGGCCTGTAGAGTACAACAGGTCCCCCAAAGGCAGTGGGCAGCAATCTTGTGGCTCTCCTTTTCAGATAAAGGTAGAGACAAGCTCCTCACTGTTAGAGAAGAGGATGCTGATAACTATGAAGTCCTGAAGAGTGCACTGATAGATGGGTTTGGCTTAACCACTGAGCAGTACAGGTTGAAGTTCAGAGACACCCAGAAGGCACAGACTCAGGACTGGACTGACTTTGTAGATTGTGCAACCAAGGCTCTGGAGGGTTGGCTGATTGGCAGTAGGGTTACTGATCTCAAAGGATTGTAGAATTTGATTATGAGGGAGCAGATCCTTAATAATTGTCAAAACCAGCTTTTGCACCAGTACCTGGTGGACTCTGATCTGACCTCTCCCCAAGAATTGGGAAAGAAGGCAGACAAATGGGTCAGAACCAGGGTGAGGCCTAAGAATCAGGGTGGTGACCAGAAGAAAGATTCTACCAAGTCCCAAGAGAAAGGTGGGGATAAATCTAAGGATAAGTCCACTACAGGGCCCCAAAAGTCCTCTTCTGGGGGTGGGTCCCAAACTCCTTCCTCTCCTGAAAAGAAACCATATTGCCATGTCTGTAAAAAGCCTGGACACTGGAAAACTGATCCCAGTTGCCCCAGGATTGGCAATAAAGAAACTGTTCCTCCAGCTATTACTACCACCCCTCCTGGTACTACCAGTAGTAATCCTCCAGTTGGGAGTAGTGCACCCAAAAAGTTAGGTGCTTTTGCAAGGGGAACAGAGGTGGGCCCTAGTTTAAACAGGTCCCCCTCAACAGACTCCTCAGACTCTGATGGTGGTATAGGATTTGCCACCTTTACCATGGGTCCCATTGCATTGGGCAGGTACAGACTGGAGCCAATGATTAATGGTCAGAAGGCTGTGGCATTCAGGGACACAGGGGCTAGTGTCACCATGGTGGCAGGGAAACTAGTCCCCCCTCACCAGCTTTTACCTGAGTTTAAGTACCAGGTGACCAACATTGATGGTGTCAGGACAGATCACCCCATGGCCATAGTCAATCTCAGCTGGGAGGGGGTCACAGGCCCAAAAAGAGTGGCAGTGTCCCCCAACTTGCCTGTAGATTGCCTGATGGGCAATGATCTGGAAATTTCAGCCTGGGCTGAAGTTGAACACCAAACCCATCTGAAGATGCTAGGCATCCCTGAAAAAGCTAGTGGGGCTGTGATGGCCACAGCCCCAGCCCAGGGAAATGCTGGAGAGATGGAGCCTGGAAGAATGGCCCACTCTCCCCCAAAAGAGAGCACAGGGGTTGAAGAAAAGTCTCCTTCCCCCAGACAGCAGGTAAGGGTCAGCCTCCCCAGGGAACTGATCCTACCCCTAGTGAAGGAACTGCCCCAGAGGTAGTCAGGCCTGGCCTGGCCCCACCCCTGATGGCAGAGGACCCTTCCAAGGTGGTACCCAGTCTGGAGCAGGTAACCTGCCCCTCTCTTCCCTACCTCAGTCAGCCCAGGGCTGCAGAGGTCAGGGCGGTCAGTGGACCCCACAGGGCCCCCTGTCCATAGGAACCCCGCCATCAGCAGATTAGGGGCACCCAGTCTAGTAGCCCTAGCCAGGTGAAAATTCCTCCACACACTGAGGGATCCCCCATACCTTTGTGTAGGGACCTTCCCCAGAAGGACTCTGTTAGGCAAGGGCAAACCTGGAACCAAAAGGTTCCACACCTGCCATGGCCCTCCAGTGTTCCACCCAAAGGGACCCAACCCCCAGCTGTAGGCAGCCAAAGGTTGACCCTTAGAGCAAAGTGCAGCTCAGTCATGGAAAGACAGGCATACATGGTGACCAGTGATCTGAGGAAACTGAGACCAACTTCCCTAGGGTCTCACTTCCCTGCTCAGACACCTCATCAGCCTTGTCCTTTACCAAAACACCCCACAGGTAGTAATTCCCCATGGTGGAGACCCTCTCATACCCTTAGGGTGAGGGATAACTTAGTGGACCATAAGACAGGGGGTAACCATCGTAGTGCAGGTACTTCCTTATATGGCCACTCAGTAAATACAGGCTCACCTGGACAAGGTTAGCCTCATCTCCTTTCGTTTGGGGGGGGTTATGTAGGAAGGTGGAATCTGACTACATGGTTGCCCCCACTTTTTTCCTGGTGTTTTGTTGGTTTTTGACTTAGTTTGGCTGGGAACCTGCTATTCAGGTCCCCAGCCTATCTGCTTTCTCTTTAAACGACTTGGAGTGCACTCTAGGTGCACTAGTGATTGGATACTGTGGTACCTTATGAGTCCCTAGTATATGGTACCTTAGGTACTAAGGGCATAGGTACTTCACAGGCCTACCAGGGGCTGAAGCATGTATTATGCCACCCCTGGGAAGCAGACTAAATCTGACACCACAGGCCTGCTACTGCAGCCTGGGTGAGGAAGTGCTAGCACTCCTCACTGAGATATAGGTCCCCTATATCTCTCTTGCACACACATTGAGACTTGTCAGTCACCCCTAAGGCAGGCCCTATCAATCCTGAGGGCAGGGTGCTTAGTTCCTATGTGAGAGGGTACATCTGCCTGAGCAGGGCCCCTCTGCAGCTCTCAGAGTCTATTCTCTGGGGCTGTTTGTGAATGCGGTCAAACCATATACCCTTAAGTGCATTATATCCTCGCGCTAAATGTTAACTTTGGAATGGCTGCATCAAAACATGTCGTGTTTGGTGTCAAACACTTTGGAATCATACCCCCACACCAGTAACTGGTGTGGGAGTATGATCCCACCCTTCTAGAGGAATAGACATGTACCTACTGTGGAAACGCGGTAGAATCCTAAAGAGCCCTGGCATCACAAAATGGATGCCACCAGTCACAGACACTGGGCTGCCCTCCTGCTGATGACCGACCCTCGCAGTGGAGGAGGCCCAACAATAGATATCCTGTCCCAAGGGGGTGTGACCACCTCCCAGACAGGGTTTAGTGTATTGGGGCTGGGTGGGTGCACTCCTAGAGTGCTTTGAAGTCCTGCACTGGGGGAGCAGAAGGCTCCTCTGTGCATATGCCAGTTCAAACCGGCTCAGGGGCTACCTGCCCCTGCTCTGGCGCGAAACTGGACAAAGGGAAGTGGGTGTAGCCACCCACTCCCCTGACCCTCCCATAGGTGGGGTCATAGAGCTAGTCCCTCCCTTTCTTTTAGTATAAGAGGGGGAACCTGTGCATTGCAACCCAGATCTCCCTGGATGATGCTCTTAAGAAGAATCCTGGACCTTCGATGTTCCACTACCTCTGGAAGACTGAAGAATCTCCCTTGGAGTCAAGGAGTGACTCCCCTGCTTGGCAGGCACCAAAAACTACAACGACGGTCGCAAACTATGCCACTCCTGCTGGAGCCCGAAGTCCCTGCAGCCCAGAAAGAGGATTTCCTGACTACTCCAAGGCCATCGTGAGTCCCCAGCAAAGCTGAGGCAAGTGGACCCCACGAGTGACGAGGAACCGCAGCCCCTGGGTACCATGCACTATTGTTGAGTGCAACCCCTTTACGAGATTCTACGAACGTGTGTTTTAGACCATATGTGGTCCCAGCCTCCAGCAGAGATCCCTCCCACAATCAGAGGCCTACAGCATCCCGAGTGACCGTGGGCCCCTGTTGAGTGAATCCTCCTGAGGCATCTTTGCAATCCCTTGCCAGCCGGCTTGTGGGTCCCCAGAAGACTTTCCAAAGAAACCAAAGGGCTCCCCTGGTTGCTCCAGGCCTGTCCTGACCTACCCTTGCTGGGTAAGTTCCTCAGACCTTGCTGGTCTGCACCATTGACTTTTTCTTTCAACCATGAGACTTGCTGCTACCAAGGCTTGTTTGCTCCAATTGGGTCGCCGACACCGCAGTCAGCTGCAGACCTCGTGGGACACGCTGAATCCAGCATCTGGTCATCCTCGACGCCTCCTGGACCTCATGGTCGAAGAGTCAAGACACCAGTGAACAACCTGAATCTGTCAACGACGGTGGGCATTCATCTTCCTTGCCCCGGGTCACTGCCAAGTGCCCTTGAACACTGTCCCCTCTGCTTTCAGGTCTTCCTCCTCCTGAATCCAGGCTTGGATTCCAACGGACACTTCTTCTGTCGCCGCAAGCAGCAAGTCTTCACTGGCTCCCATTGAAAACGATGCCGCGACCCGACACCAAAGGACACCTATGCACCCGGCTCCCCTGGGTGAGGTAACTTTAGCATTACGGTGCTCCCGTGGGTGTGGGCCCTAGAACTACTTACCCTGTAAGTGGCTTGCTTGTAGCTTCCCTAGAAGTGCCCTAAAACTCTTCTTTTCTAAGTGCGACAATTGCGCTGACTCGTACAGGGTTCGCGTCTGTGTTAGATACATCGCGTCCATCTCCCTTGTAATTCTATCTGTAATCGTGTCCTTCGACTCGTACGGAGTCCGATCGGTGTTCGCCTCGAACACACAAGGGGCCTGTAACATTGAACTCTCCATTGCGCTGACTCGTACAAGGTTCGCGTCTGTGTTAGACACAGCGCATCCATCTCCCTTGCAACTCTATCTGTAACCGCATCCTTCGACTCGTACGAGGACCGATCGGTGTGTTCGCCTCGAACACGCAAGGGACCTTTAACATTGAAATCCCAATCTGTTCGCATAGACTCCGACAGGACTCGCACCGGTGCCTGAACACCGCGTCCTCCCCTGTGGGTCTCCTACAACTACCTGGGGTGGTTCTAGGGGGTCCCTCGATTCTATATGCCTTAGATCTAGGTCTAGCCAAACTAAGATTGTGATATTGGATTGTGCTAACTTATTTGAGATAACTTTGCATTGTACATATGTTCCTGACTTCTAATCTCATAAAGAGATTAGTAGAGAGTTGTTTATTAATAAATACATATATATTTGATATATATACCTGTGTGGTGTCTTTTCATTTGGTGATTCAAGAGATTGTGTGGTAAAACAAGCTGCTTTACATTCCTCCAAGACTTAGCCTGAAGGCTGCTCTCCACAGCTACCACTAGGATAGCTTTCTATAAAGGTTGTCTTAAACCTACCTACCATAAGAGTCGAATTGTTCTGGTGCAAGGTGTCCACTTTAACTAGTGAACAGCATATACCAGGCCAACTTCTCACAGCACCTCTCTTGCTTCTTTCTGCACCTCTCTTGCCTCCTTCTGCATCTCTCTTGACTCTTTCTGCACCTCTCTTGCTTCTTTCTTTACCTCTCTTGCTTCTTTCTTTACCTCTCTTGCCTCTTTCTGCACCTCTCTTACCTCTTTATGCACCTCTCTTGCTTTGTTTTGCACCTCTCTTGCTTCTTTCTGCACTTCTCTTGCTTCTTTGTGCACCTCTCTTGCCTCTTCCTGCACCTCTCTTGCCTCTTTCAGAAGTTCTCTTGCCTCTTTCTGCACCTCTCTTGCTTCATTCTGCACATCTGTTACTTCTTTTTGTGCCTCTTTTTCTTCTTTGTGTACCTCTTTTGCCTCTTTCATCATCTCTCTTGTTTTTTTCTGTACCTCTCTTGCTTCTTTCTGCACTTCTCTTGCCTCTTTCTGCACCTTTCTTCCTCTTTCTGCACTTCTCTTTCCTCTTTCTGCTTTTATCTTGCTTTTTCTGCACCTTTCTTAGTCTTTCTGCACCTCTCTTGCCTCTTTCATCACCTCTCTTGCTTCTTTCTGTACCTCTTGATTCTTTCTGCACTTCTCTTGCCTCTTTCTGCACCTTTCTTCCTCTTTCTGCATCTCTCTTGCTTCTTTCTGCACCTCTCTTGCTAATTTCTGCACCTCTCTTGCTTCTTTCTGTACTTCTCTTGCCTCTTTATGCACTTCTCTTGCCTCTTTATGCACTTTCCTTGCCTCTTTCTGCAACTCTCTTGCCACTTTCTGCACATTTCTTCCTCTTTCTGCGCCTCTCTTTCTTCTTTCTGCACTTCTCTTACTTCTTTCTGCACCTCTCTTGCTTCTTTCTGCAGCTCTATTGCCTCTTTCTGTATTTCTCTTGCTTCTTTCTGCACCTTTCTTCCTCTTTCTGTACTTCTCTTGCCTCTTTCTGCACCTTTCTTCCTCTTTCTACACCTCTCTTGCTTCTTTCTGCACCTCTCTTGCTTCTTTCTGCACCACTCTTGCCTCTTTCTGCACCTCTCTTGCCTCCTTCTGCATCTCTCTTGACTCTTTCTGCACCTCTCTTACTTCCTTCTTTACCTCTCTTGCTTCTTTCTTTACCTCTCTTGCCTCTTTCTGCACCTCTCTTGCCTCTTTCTGCACATTTCTTCCTCTTTCTGCACCTTTCTTGCCTCTTTCTGCACCTCTCTTACCTCTTTATGCACCTCTCTTGCTTTGTTTTGCACCTCTCTTGCTTCTTTCTGCACTTCTCTTGCTTCTTTGTGCACCTCTCTTGCCTCTTCCTGCACCTCTCTTGCCTCTTTCAGAAGTTCTCTTGCCTCTTTCTGCACCTCTCTTGCTTCATTCTGCACATCTGTTACTTCTTTTTGTGCCTCTTTTTCTTCTTTGTGTACCTTTTTTGCCTCTTTCATCATCTCTCTTGTTTTTTACTGTACCTCTCTTGCTTCTTTCTGCACTTCTCTTGCCTCTTTCTGCACCTTTCTTCCTTTCTGCACTTCTCTTGCCTCTTTCTGCACCTTTCTTCCTCTTTCTGCACTTCTCTTTCCTCTTTCTGCATTTATCTTGCTTTTTCTGCACCTTTCTTAGTCTTTCTGCACCTCTCTTGCCTCTTTCATCACCTCTCTTGCTTCTTTCTGTACCTCTTGATTCTTTCTGCACTTCTCTTGCCTCTTTCTGCACCTTTCTTCCTCTTTCTGCACTTCTCTTGCCTCTTTCTGCACTTCTCTTGCCTCTTTCTGCACCTTTCTTCCTCTTTCTGTATCTCTCTTGCTTCTTTCTGCACCTCACTTGCTTCTTTCTGCACCTCTCTTGCCTCTTTCTGTACTTCTCTTGCCTCTTTATGCACTTTTCTTGCCTCTTTCTGCAACTCTCTTGCCACTTTCTGCACAGTTCTTCCTCTTTCTGCGCCTCTCTTGCTTTTTTCTGCACCTCTCCCACTTCTTTATGCACCTCTCTTGCTTCTTTCTGCACCTCTCTTGCTTCTATCTGCACCTCTCTTGCCTCTTTCATTACTTCTCTTCCTTCTTTCTGCACCTCTCTTGCCTCTTTCTGAACTTCTCTTGCTTCTTTCTGCAACTTTGTCCTCTTTCTGCACTTCCCTTTCGTCTTTCTGCATTTCTCTTGCTTCTTTCTGCACCTTTCTTCCTCTTTCTGTACTTCTCGTGCCTCTTTCTGCAATTCTCTTGCCTCTTTTTGCACCTTTCTTCCTCTTTCTACACCCCTCTTGCTTCTTTCTGCACCTCTCTTGCTTCTTTCTGCACATCTCTTGTTTATTTCTGTGCTTCTCTTGCTTCTTTCTGTACCTATCAAGCCTCTTTCTGCACTTCTCTTGCCTCTTACTGCAACTCTCTTGCCTCTTTCTGCTCATTTTTCCTGTTTCTGCACCTCACTTGCTTCTTTCTGTACCTCTCTTGCCTCTTTCTGTACCTCTCTTACCTCTTTCTGCACCTCTCTTGCTTCTTTCTGTACCTCACTTTCTTCTTTCTGCACCTCTATTGCTTCTTTCTGCACCTCTCATGCTTCTTTTTGTACTTCTCTTGCTTCTTTCTACACCTTACTTCCGCTTTCTGCACTTCACTTGCCTCTTTCTTCACCTCTCTTTCTTCTTTCTGCACCTCTCTTGCTTCTTGTTGCACCTCTCTTTCCTCTTTCATCACTTCTCTTGCTTCTTTCTGTACCTCTCTTGCTTGTATCTGCACTTCTTTTGCTGCTTTCTGTACCTTTCTTCCTCTTTCTGCGCTTCTCTTGCCTCTTTCTGTATTTCTCTTGCTTCTTTCTGCACCTTGCTTCCTCTTTCTATACTTCTCTTGCCTCTTTCTGTACTTCTCTTGCTTCTTTCTGTACCTTTATTGCTTCTTTCTGCTCCTCTCTTGGCTCTTTCTGCACATTTATTCCTCTTTCTGCACCTCTATTGCCTCTTTCTGCACCTCTCTTGCTTCTTTCTGCACCTCTCTTGCTTCTCCCTGCACCTTTCTTCCTCATTCTGCACTTCTCTTGCATCTTTCTGCACATTTCTTCCTCTTTCTGTACCCCTCTTGCTTCTTTCTGCACCTCTCTTTCTTCTTTCTGTACCTCTATTGCCTCTTTCTATACCTCTCTTGCCCCTTTCTGCACCTCACTGACCTGTTTCTGCACCTCTCTTGCTGCTTTCTGTACCTCTCTTGCTTCTTTCTGCACCTCTCTTGATTCTTTCTGCTCCTTTCTTTCCTCTTTCTGCATTTCTCTTCCTTCTTTCTGAACCTTTATTTCTCTTTCTGCACCTCACTTGCTTCTTTCTGTACCTCTCTTGCTTTGTTTTGCACCTCTCTTGCTTCTTTCTGCACTTCTCTTGCTTCTTTTTGCACCTCTCTTGCCTCTTCCTGTACCTCTCTTGCCTCTTTCTGCAGTTCTCTGGTCTCTTTCTGTACCGCTCACTTCTTTCTGAACTTCTCTTGCCTCTTTCTGCACCTAACCTCCTCTTTCTGCATCCCTCTTGCTTCTTTCTGCACCTCTCTTTCTCTTTTCTGCACCTCTCTTGCTTCTTTCTGTACTTCTCTTGCCTCTTTATGCACTTCTCTAACCTCTTTAAGCACTTCTCTTCCCTCTTTCTGCAACTCTCTTGCCACTTTCTGCACACTTCTTCCTCTTTCTGTGCATCTCTTTCTTCTTTCTGCACTTCTCTTACTTCTTTCTGCACCTCTCTTGCTTCTTTCTGCACCTCTATTGCCTCTTTCTGTATTTCTCTTGCTTCTTTCTGCACCTTTCTTCCTCTTTCTACACTTCTCTTGCTTCTTTCTGCACCTTTCTTCCTCTTTCTGTACTTCTCTGGCCTCTTTCTGCACCTTTCTTCCTCTTTCTGCACCTCACTTGCTTCTTTCTGTACCTCTCTTGCTTTGTTTTGCACCTCTCTTGCTTCTTTCTGCACTTCTCTTGCTTCTTTTTGCACCTCTCTTGCCTCTTCCTGTACCTCTCTTGCCTCTTTCTGCAGTTCTCTGGCCTCTTTCTGTACCGCTCACTTCTTTCTGAACTTCTCTTGCCTCTTTCTGCACCTAACCTCCTCTTTCTGCATCCCTCTTGCTTCTTTCTGCACCTCTCTTTCTCTTTTCTGTACCTCTCTTGCTTCTTTCTGTACTTCTCTTGCCTCTTTATGCACTTCTCTAACCTCTTTAAGCACTTCTCTTCCCTCTTTCTGCAACTCTCTTGCCACTTTCTGCACACTTCTTCCTCTTTCTGTGCATCTCTTTCTTCTTTCTGCACTTCTCTTACTTCTTTCTGCACCTCTCTTGATTCTTTCTGCACCTCTATTGCCTCTTTCTGTATTTCTCTTGCTTCTTTCTGCACCTTTCTTCCTCTTTCTACACTTCTCTTGCTTCTTTCTGCACCTTTCTTCCTCTTTCTGTACTGCTCTGGCCTCTTTCTGCACCTTTCTTCCTCTTTCTACACCTCTCTTGCTTCTTTCTGCACCTCTCTTGCCTCTTTCTGCACCTCTCTTGCCTCCTTCTGCATCTCTCTTGACTCTTTCTGCACCTCTCTTGCTTCTTTCTTCACCTCTCTTGCTTCTTTCTGTACTTCGCTTGCTTCTTTCTGCACCTTTCTTGCTTTTTTCTGCTCCTCTCTTGCCTCTTTCTGCAATTTCTTCCTCTTTCTGCACCTCTCTTGCTTCTTTCTGCACCTCTCTTGCTTCTTTCTGCACCTCTCTTGACTCTTTCTGCACCTCTCTTGCTTCTTCCTGCACCTTTCTTCCTCATTCTGTACTTCTCTTGCCTCTTTCTGCACATTGTTTCCACTTTCTGTACCCCTCTTGCTTCTTTCTGCACCTCTCTTTCTTCTTTCCGTACCTCTATTGCCTCTTTCTACACCTCTCTTACCCCTTTCTGCACCACACCGACCTGTTTCTGCACCTCTCTTGCTTCTTTATGTACCTCTCTTGCTTCTTTCTGCACCTCTCTTGATTCTTTCTGCTCCTTTCTTTCCTCTTTCTGCATTTCTCTTCTTTCTTTCTGAATCTTTCTTCCTCTTTCTCCACTTCTCTTGCCTCTTTCTGCACCTCTCTTGCTTCTTTCTGCACCTTTCTTGCCTCTTTCTGCACCTCACTTGCTTCTTTCTGTACCTCTCTTGCTTTGTTTTGCACCTCTCTTGCTTCTTTCTGCACCTCTCTTGCTTCTTTATGTACCTCTCTTGCTTCTTTCTGCACCTCTCTTGATTCTTTCTGCTCCTTTCTTTCCTCTTTCTGCATTTCTCTTCTTTCTTTCTGAATCTTTCTTCCTCTTTCTCCACTTCTCTTGCCTCTTTCTGCACCTCTCTTGCTTCTTTCTGCACCTTTCTTGCCTCTTTCTGCACCTCACTTGCTTCTTTCTGTACCTCTCTTGCTTTGTTTTGCACCTCTCTTGCTTCTTTCTGCACTTCTCTTGCTTCTTTTTGCACCTCTCTTGCCTCTTCCTGCACCTCTTTTGCCTCTTTCTGCACATCTCTTACTTCTTTTTGCACCTCTTTTGCTTCTTAGTGCACCTCTCATGCCTCTTTCATCACCTCTCTTGCTTCTTTCTGTACCTCTCTTGCTTCTTTCTGTACTTCTCTTGCCTCTTTATGCACTTCTCTTGCCTCTTTATGCACATCCCTTGTCTCTTTCTGCAACTCTCTTGCCACTTTCTGCTCATTTCTTCCTCTTTCTGCGCCTCTATTTCTTCTTTCTGCACCCCTCTTGCTTCTTTCTGCACCTCTCTTGCTTCTTTCTGCACATCTCTTGTTTATTTATACGCTTCTCTTGCCTCTTTCTGCACCTCTCATGCCTCTTTCTGCTCTTCTCTTGCCCCTTACTGCAACTCCCTTTCCTCTTTCTGCACCTCTCTTGCTTTTTTCTGCACCTCTCTTGCTTCTTTCTGTACCTCTCTTGCCTCTTTCTGCACCTCTCTTGCTTCTTTCTGTACCTCACCTGCTTCTTTCTGCACCTCTCTTACTTCTTTCTGCACCTCTCTTGCTTCTTTCTACACCTTACTTCCTCTTTCTGCACTTATCTTGCCTCTTTCTCTACCTCTCTTGCCTCTTTCTGCACCTCTCTTACCTCTTTCTACTCCTCTCTTGCTTCTTTCTGTACCTCTCTTGCTTCTTTCTGCACCTCTCTTGCTTATTACTGCACCTCTCTTTCCTCTTTCATCACTTCTCTTGCTTCTTTCTGTATTTCTCTTGCTTCTTTCTGCACCTTTCTTCCTCTTCTACACTTCTCGTGCCTCTTTCTGTATTTCTCTTGCTTCTTTCTGCACCTTTCTTCCTCTTTCTTCACTTCTCTAGCCTCTTTCTGCACTTCTCTTGCTTCTTTCTGCACCTTTCTTCCTCTTTCTGTACTTCTCTTGCCTCTTTCTGCACCTCTCTTTCCTCTTTCTGCACCTCTCTTGCATCCTTCTGCATCTCTCTTGACTCTTTTTTCACCTCTCTTGCTTCTTTCTGCACCTCTCTTGCTTCTTTCTGCACCTCTCTTTCCTCTTTCTGCACCTCTCTTGCATCCTTCTGCATCTCTCTTGACTCTTTGTGCACCTCTCTTACTTCTTTCTGCACCTCTCTTGCCTCTTTCTGCACCTCTCTTGCCTCTTTCCTCCCATTTCTTCCTCTTTCTGTCCCTCTCTTGCTTCTTTCTGCACAACTCTTACCTCTTTCTGCACCTCTCTAACCATGAACTTATGCAATCTCTCAGGCACTATGCTTGCACTCATCCAATCACCCAGGCACTGCTCTTGCACTCATCCAATCACGCAGACACTACCCATGCACTCATCCAATCATTCAGGCACTAGTATCCATGCAATCATCCATTCACTCAGGCACTACCCATGCATTCATCCAGTCACTTAAGCTCCACTCATGCATTCATAAAATCACCCAGGCACTACCCATGTACTCATGCAATCACTCAGGCACTACCCTTGCACTCAACCATTCACTGAGGTACTACCCATGCAGATAAGTTGCGGACAGGGACCTTTTTGGGAACTGGTCCATTTTTCATTTAACTCCTCGCACTGAATTTTAATCTTGCTGAACACCGTATTTCTAAGTAATTGCTGCTTGTTTTGAAAGTTAATTGCTGCTTGTTTTTAAAATTTTAGCCAAACTATAGCACTTTTCCTCCCATTATCTTACCTACTGCACTTGTGTATTGTCTCTCTTCACGCTCGCTCGCTTCCCTGGTCCACCGCAGCATTTTTTCTGTGCTGTTTGAGTGGAGGGAAGACGACACCCCTAATTGTCCCTCACTTTTGGGTGGCCATTGGCATTCGCCATATCGGAAAGAAGACGGTCTAGTCTTCCTTCCTTGAGCCCCTCCCTTTCCGGTATTTATTCAAGGGATGATGCTGACGTGCGCAGCGGACGCGTGCAGTGGGCGCGCCGCTGGCGCACCAAAGGCAAGCCCGTCTGCGCTCGTCCACATCCGGAACGCGTCCAGGGCCAGAAATGCTGCCCATTTCACACAAGGCACTTGTTTCTCCAGAGAATCACTTTTGGCACTTATAAATAGCCCTCATTACTGTAAAGACTCCATTGACGTGGCTAAATGGAGGGATCTAATCTGTTGTAGGAATTGTAAAACAGCTCTTGAACCCATACAAGTCACACCATTGGGATACAGTTCTAAATCGACCTACCTACGAGGAGGTCTCATCAATGCCCGATAACTATGTAAACACACCCACCACATTAATGATCTTATTCTAAACGACAACTTAGATGGTCTTTTTTTAACAGAAACTTGGCTCAAATCCTGGTGTAATCCAGATATCGTTTGTGCCCTCCCCCCGGACTATTTTATCCACAGACAGGACAGACCCGAACAACGGGGGAGGCCTGGCAATCATCTACCGCAGTTCACTGAAATGCTCAGTATTTGAAATATCTGTTTTTAGAGGAGCAGAGAGTATCAGTTTCTGCTTCCAACTAGAGGACTCCTTTGCCTTCTCAGGAGCATTAGTCTATCGCCCACCATGCCCCAATAATATCTTTTCAGAAAGTTTAGGAGATATTGTGAGCACACTCATTCTCAGATTTGCTAATTTCACCCTACTAGGAGACTTTAACATACACCTAGATGTTCAAAGTGATCCTGGAGAAACACAGTTCCGTGATACCATAGCCACTCTTGGCCTAAAACAGCACATTCTGACACCTACCCACAACGCCGGTCATACATTGGATGGTATCTGCTCAAACCTTACGACCCTTACCGTAAAGAGCCCGGTTAACCTCACTTGGTCTGATTATAAGCTTATACATCTAGAAATTAGGTATGAGCACCTGACAAAACACATAGATCACATATCAACCAACCGTAGCTTAAAGCCTAGGTGGGAGGATATGGCAGCCCACCCCAACCTTAATTTAGTAGCCTCAGCATGCAAGCCCAGACTATCAGGGGACCCAACTGAAGACAACAAACATTTCACGTTATGGATATCTACCCTGAAAGACCGTTTTGCACCCCATGGCCCGCAAAAAAACCACCTGTTAAAGAAACCCTCTGCCCCATGGTATACTCAAAACTTTAGAAATTGTAACTTAGATGGCGACTTAATTATAATCAGACAGAACAAACCAATTTCAAAGTTGCTCTTAAAAATTACTATCATAACATAAAAATTGCCAAGAAAGTCTACTTTTATGAAATGCTTAAACTGGCTAACTCTAATCAGAAAACTATCTTTAACATTGTGAGTTCATTCTTAAAACCCATGTCACTTAAACAAGAGATTCCTCCCTCACAATCTCTCTGAGACCGCATAGCGGACTTTTTTGAGCAAAAGCTGCAAAAAGATTTTCTCATCCCTCTACCCCCCTTACACACACCAAGATCGTCTCTGACAGAAGCAGACCTGCCTTCCGAGTTTTTCAAAACATCAGTCCAGATCACACCCACCATGCAACACTTGCTGTCAAATCAGGATCACTTTTTGACCCCTGCCCCCCCTAATTCTACATGCCCTGATTGACACTGTCAACCCAATCATCAATAACATAATAAATGCTTCCTTATACTCAGCGGAGGTTCCTAATGAGTGGAAAATGACGGCAGTCAAACCTCTGCAAAAGAAACAACTCGCTGACAACCCACCACCCTCACCAACCTCCGTCCTATCTCTCTTCTACCCTGTCTAAGTAAGATCACAGAAAAATTGGTAAACCTACAACTTATGACCTATCTGGAAGGAGCAAATATCTTACACCCTAACCAATCTGGCTTCAGGCCACAGCATTCTACACTATCAGCTCTCCTGCACACAGCGGAATCCCTTAGAGCCACCCTTGACCAGGGAAAGAGCACTTTGTTGGTCCTATTGGACCTATCAGCTGCTTTCGACATGGTCTCGCATGACATTCTCCTTGACCCCTCGAATCCTATGGTATTTCCCACCTCGTCCTGGCCTGGTTAAAATCATTCCTCCAAAACCGAAGGCAAGTCATCGCCCTTGGACAATACCAGTCAGCAGAAAAGCTTTTGCACTCCGGGGTCCCTCAAGGGTCTATCCTAAGTCCAATGCTTTTTAATGCCTATATGGCCCCACTGATCGGCTTGATATCGTCCTTCAGCATTGAGACCATCTCATATGTGGACGACACTCAGCTAGTCCTGGTCTTAGATGAAGACACCACACTGGCTGAAGAAAATCTCTGTCAATGTCTCACTGGAAGAAAGCCAACCACCTGAGATGTAACTCAGAAAAAAATGAAATCATGCAATTGGGGAAAGGGAATAATTTCTGCACCAGCTTATGGTGGCCGACCGATACCCCGCCACACCCCCCCTCCGAACACAGTAACAGCAACCAGAAATTTGGGGGTCAGATTTGATTCAGCTCTGTACTTCCACCAGCAAGCGCTATCTGTGGCAGGAACCTGCTTTCACCTGTTCAAATCATTAAAAAAGTTCTTCGATCTACTCCCCATCACAGCAAGGCAGACAGTTGCAACAGCCTTAATTACATCCAGAATTGACTATTGCAACAGCCTTTATGCAGGATCTAATAAACCAGCCCTACACAAACTCCAGATGGTTCAACATGCTGCGGCCTGACTAGTATTAAAATGGCCTAGGAAATCTTCTGCATCAGCTGCTCTGGAAGCATTGCACTGGTTACCTGTCCACAAAAGAATCCTGTTAAAAATCCTGATAATTACCTTCAGAAGCTTTCATTCCTCAGGTCCTCAATATCTTCGGTCTATGTTCGTTCGCTATTTACCATGCCGCACTCTTAGATCCTCCAATGCTAACCTTTTGAAACCCCCAGCATTCAGATGTATTTCAAAAGGAGGGAAATCCATTGTAGTATTGGGCACAAAAGCCTGGAACAAGCTCCCCAGTAACCTACGTATGATTCAATCAGAAACTGTCTTTAGGAAGACCTTGAAAACTTGGATTTTCACCGCCCCAGATGCACTATGCAGAGGACTCATCTAGTCTTTTTTTTTTTCTTCAGTTCTTAACTTTTTCTCTGATCGCAAACTAATCTAATATAGCACCATGATACTCCTCGGAGTGAAAGTTGCGCTCTACAAATACTCTAACATAACATAACATGTACTCTTCCATTCTCTCAGGCACAACCCATGCACTTATGCAATGACCCAGGCACTACCATTGCACTCATCCTTTCACTCAAGCACTACCCATGCACTCATTCAATCACCCAGGCACTACCTTTGCACTCATGTATTCACTGAGGCACAACCCATGCACTCATCCAATCATTAAAACACTATTCTTGCACTCATCCGTTCAGACACTACACATACACTCTTCCATTCTCCCAGGCACTACTCATGCACTCATCCAATCAATCAGACACTATGAATACACTCATGCTTTCACACACGCACAAGGTATGCACTCATCCAATCACCCAGGCTCTACTATTACACTCATCCATTCACTCAGGCACTACCCATGCAGTCATCCAATCACCCAGGCACTAGCCTTGCACTCATACATTCACTCAGGCACTACCCATGCATTCATACAATCACTGAGACACTACCCATGCACTCATCCTGTGTTTCCGGCCTGTGGGTCCTCTTGAGGGTCATCTTCGCTTTTCCTGGGCTCCCCTGGTTGCTCCAAGCTTGCCCTGATGCCCCTGTGTTTGGTGAGTCTCCTGGACCCTGCTGGTCCGAACCGTAACCTTTCTTCACCATCCTCATGGGTTGCTGCTGCCAAGGCTTGTTGGTGCTCCAGCCGGACATCGACCCTTCACCACTCGACATCCTTTGTGGGACAGCTCGTATCCGGCTCCTGGTTGTCCTCGACGTCTCCTGGTCCCAGTGGCTGCAGAGTCAAGAACCCCCTCAACGCATCAGAAGCACCCAACATCGGTGGGCATTCGTCTACCGAGCCCCTGGTCACTCCTGAGTGACCCAGACTCTGTCCCCTCTGCTTTCAGGTACTCTTTGACCAGAATCCACCTTTGGATTCCATCAGACATTTTTCTTCTTTCCCGCAGCGGCATTTCCTTAAAGTCCTCTATTGAGATCAACGGCGGTTTCCGACACCACTTCAGCCCTATGCACCCGGCTTCCCTGGGATAGGTAACTCTGGTACTACAGTATCCACGGGTAGGGTGGCTCTCCAACCTCCTATGATCCAAAGGGCTTCCTCGTAATCCACTGGGAAGGGTCCTTAAACTTTAAAACTGCAACCGCGACTCTCCCATAGAATTGTACGGTGCACGCGGTGGTGTTCTCACACTGTACCCGTCCTCTGTGGGGTCCCTACTTACTCACCTTGGGTGAGTAAGTAGGGACCCCACATCCTCTAGACACGATTCTACATCTTCTAGACACGATCTTGACTTGAGTCGTGGTTCTTATACCACTATTTTAGTATATGGTTTGGTCTCCCCCTGGAGCCCACTGTGTATTAGTGCTACTCACAATTGTTTCTGTGCTACAGTATTGTGTGCTTTCTGTTTATCTGCGTGTAGCAGATACTGTCAGATATTTAGAGTGTGTTATAATAATAAATACATATTTTTATAACTACTGTGTGGTTCTCCTTTCATTTAACCAATACAATAAGGTTGCATTCTGGTAAAATCAGCTGCTTAACATTCCTTCAAGACTAAGCCTGAAGGCTGCTATCCACAGCTACCACTTGAATAGCTTTCTAAGGTTATCTTTGACCTCTTAAATCACCATAAGGGTTGTTTGGACTGGTACAGGGTGCCCAATTTAATTAGTTGACTGCATATACCAGGCCAACTTCTCACTCCAACTGACAGACTGATACACACATTCACACGGAGTAGTCATTCACCCATACATTCACTAAGACACGTTTAATCACTCACTTATACAATCAGTAACGCACCCACTAAATCATCGATACAGACACTCATACACCCACTCATGCTTCAAATACACCTTGGCGTATATATATATATAAAATTCTAACTTTTTAGAAACACTCAGTCACTGGATGATGTCATCAGTGATGTCATTTGAGATGTCATCAATGATGTAATCAGTGATGTCACTGACCATGCCATGAGTGATGTAATATGTGACATCATCAGCAGTGCATTGCGGGGGCGCGAGTTATAGTTAGCTCAGCTAACTAAAACGACTGAATTTCTCTGGTTTTGTACGAGTGAAATGTCAGCCTAACTATGGTTTTTCAGTGAATATCTGAGGTTTTTTAAATGCTAATTTCTAACTATAACGCCCCTGAAACCTGTGATTTTTTCAGTGAATATATATATATATATATAACGCAATTGGTTGTTGGTGTGTGCTCCAACCTCCAGATGCCGTGGCACCCCTTTGAGAAAGGTCTAGGAGACCGAAATGCATAAGGATCGCCAGCGCTGCAGAATAAAGTTAATTAAAATCACCGTAAGTGTGCGGCTCGCTCCTTTCTGAACAGAGAGGTCTTTTGGGATATATATATATATATATATATATATATATATACATATATATATATTCTGCTCCAAAGGTTGTCCACCTGGTGAGTAGCACTCGATCAACAGCTTTGTTTATGATAGGCAGGGACGAGGATCCGCTTGTAGAAGCTGCTCCGTAATGGAAATGCCTGACGCGTTTCAAGCTCCATATGCTTCTCTTCAGAGGCTTGAACGGAGACAGTGTGTGCAAACGCTGAACCCACTTCGCCATTTTCATATTGCACACCCACCAATGGGAAGCTCGAATGAGACTGTGCATTGTGGGAAATGTGGTCCGGATAGCACACAAATCTTGTCCTGTATGGACCCTGCAAGTGGACTCGTCCTCAATCCTGTTTGCGGCTGCTGGCCCACATAGCCGACATGATAGTTACCATGTCGGGTGGCCCCCATTAACATTACGTTATATATATAACAGCTCCTAACTCCACCAGGCACTTGTAGAACTCTTCCTGGGTGGGTGCTCCATGAGAGGGTGGAACTCTCATATTTATAAACGCTCCTACTTCCAAAAGAAAGTGTCAGCACTCACGGGGTTTCAGGATGATTTATTTCAAAGAGCAGACGCGTTTCAGCGATTGCCTTTCTCAATGCTCGTCCAAACACAAACAGGTTTACTGCAGACTCTCTTTTCAAGGTGTTCAATTGCCGTGTCATTTCCGGTCTAGAGAGGGGAGGGATGCTTAATTCACTGTGCTGTTGCGGGCGCCATCTTAGGTGTATCCTAATATTACCCTGAATGGGATTGTCCTCGCAAACAGACAGCCCTAGATGGGCTGTCTCCCCCTTCTTCGATCTGCAGCCCCTCAATTCAATTTGTTACGTCCTTTGCCCCTCGCCCATACCACAAGCCACGTTTCCTTAGCAGATCGCTGCCCGCAGGGGTTGGTCCAATGACCTATCCCAGAGACTTGAATAGTCTCCGCATTCACCGACGGGAACCTCAGTGCCTCCATGCACTCTTACGGCGGTTCTGCTAGTGTCCAATTGTACAACAGCTCCTAACTCCACCAGGCACTTGTAGAACTCTTCCTGGGTGGGTGCTCTCATATTTATAAACTCTCCTACTTCCAAAAGAAAGTGTCAGCACTCACGGGGTTTCACAGGGTTTCAGGATGATTTATTTCAAAGAGCAGACGCGTTTCGGCGATTGCCTTTCTCATGTAGTGTAATTAAATTAAGCATCAGAGAACCACCACCATAAGAATCCGAACACAGAAAGTCTCAAACCTAGAGGGAAGAATGCTAGGGTATATAGCATAGTGCTTACCAGAAAATCCAGTTGTCGTTTCTAAGTTCTGAAGGTAAAACAATGAGTGAAAAAATCAATCATGGATGAGGATAATAAAACCTTTCCATGTGGGATGGGTCAAAGGACAAAACATTTCAAACTGCTGTGCACATGGGTAATTACGTAGCTAAAAAGTTTAGTGAGGTTACTGTAGGTTGAAAGTAATTCTGAAGAAAGAAACAAGTCAGTCTATTTATAGATTTTAGTTAGACAGATAAAGGCTTAACCAAGTCACTCCCGGTTCAAGGGCTGCATGCATCCCGATCAATGTAACGAATGGAAAGCTGATCAAAAATGAAGCTGACAACCAGGTGTATGAATTAACCTTATTAAGTGCGCCAGGCGTCACTAAGGAGAGGAAATCTAGTTGTTATCTTACCGAGTGATGCAAGCGCGACGTAGTCTCTGCGGTCCCAGGAACAAATCTTTTTGAACACACCAGCCTTGAGAAAGCCCTCGGCCGATTGGCCATTGGGCGAAACATGTGTCGGCCGTTCATCTTGTGTGATTTCACTTTCATGAAACAAGACATTGAAAACGACATACTTTGTCAACAAAAGAATATGATTCTTGGAAATTATTCCTCTTACGATACCTAAAAAAGTAGGCACAGACCTCTATCCACAACTTCAGATTGGAATCACATTTGGCCAGGAGACACAACAATGATTATTGGCTAAAATGGGTTCAGATACTATGGTGTACAAAGCATTCTTTGTTCTTCTCAAAGCTTCCCCAGTTAAAGTTAGGAACAAGGGATTATGATGGATATCCAAGCGAGGGTCCACTCTCATATCACCCAACAGGGACCATAATCTATCATCTAAAAGGATGTAATCAATGACACTAGAGTGAAGGCCTCTTTTAAATGTGACAGCGGCTCTCAGAGTCAGAAATGGTTTGCCCATTACATGCAGTAGCACACAAATTACCCCGAGGTTTGCCTGTCAAAAGGGGGTTATTCCATAGTTCATCCTCTGAATCTATAAACTCATCAATGTAAGAGGAGGGTTCGAAGGATGTTTTAAAATCTCCTGCAATTATTCTCTTTGTATTAAGATGCAGAGACTCAGTTAACTCATTCAAATGTGATAAGATGGGGAACTCACTGCTTACCGAGACAAATCTGATATATACATTTATAAAAACCAGTCGAGTGCCTGAGGGAAGCGTGACTATAATCTCCATTATATCTGGGCAATCAACCTGTAATAAAGTGGATGAACCAAGGTAATCGTTTTTAATCAAGATCAGAAGCCCCCCACTTGCCCTCCCCGATTTCTCTGGGGGTTTAACTTCCACTCTAAATGAGATGAACCAGTTATGATACACCTTCTCCATGGCCCATGACTGTTGGAACATGCAAACATCACACCCACCTATGTAGGACAACCAGTCAGAGTCAACTAACATGGACTTTATCCCGGCCAAATTCCAGGATATCATGGTAATGCTAGGCTGAGGATCATTACCACCGTTAGGGCCAACAGCATATAGTGAACATGGAGTTTCCCCAGAAGCATACTCGAGTGTATCAAACAAATCACCATTCCCAACCACACAATTTACATCCCTAGTATCGCAGTTAGGGTTGTTTTAATGCTACTGTTGATAATGAAAGACACATTTCCTGGTGCATAACATGTCGATAGTTCATCATGGGGACTCAGTCAGTCAATGGTATTCAGGTTGAACACCTCGCTGTGCTCAGGAAGATTAGTCACCTGCTGGCATGATTTTAAAGGATGACCCATAGCTGGACTAATAGTTGGAGGTGAAGCCTTAAGCCTGATTACAGTCTTGTGCCCCCCCCGTGAGCTGGCAGGTACGCTGTTTGAAATGTATAAGACTCTCAGCCTGCAAAATAGTACTCATCGCAACCAAAGATATAATCAGGTATGGGTGAATCAGTTGAGCATCTCTTAGCATAAACGATGTCCGATCTGAATACAGAGAAGCAGTTACGCTTTGACCTAAACCAGTGGATGACTTTGTTTATCAATGCATCTGTATCCTCAAAATATCCTGGGTTTAGTTTGGGCACCTGGGTGATGTAGATTGTTCTCTTGGAGTTAGTCTCAAGATTAATTGGCGATGGGTATGCTGAGGAACTCAAGCTGTACTGATACTGCGAGTGAATGTTCCTCATGGTGTGACATTCATCGCTGCCCACAATGCGGTAAAAGAACAGTAAGGGGGTTATTAGGATGGCGGGCGGATCGCCATCACCGGCCAGGCGGTGGCGATCTGCCCGCCATCGCCACCCGATTAACTCCCTGCCATATTATAATGGCGGGGTATGCGTCCGCCGCTTTTCCGCCGGTTGGCAATCGTTCCGATTGCCGGCCGGGCATAGCTGGGGCATAATATGGTGGGGGTGCCTACCAGGCACCGCCATCCATAATAGGATGTGTGCGGAAACTGGCCTTTCCATGGCGGCGATGCCACCATGGAAAGGCTGGCGAGGATTCGCTTTAGGGGCCCGTTGCGGGCTCCCGGGGGAGTGGGGGGTTAGGGGGGGGTGGGGGGCTGCACTTGGGGGGTACCTATGGTATCCCCCTACATTGCCATGCACAAGGTGGCAGGCACCACACGGTGCCTGCAACGTTGTGCATGGCAATGCACAACATGGCATTTCAACATTGCGGCGGGTGCTGTAGCCCGCAGCACCCGCCGCAATGTTAAAATCCCAGATGCGACCGCCGCAGTGGCGGTCGCATCATAATTGGGGTAGAGTGACCGCCGCATGGCAGGCGGGCGGTCCCGTTACTTTGGAATGAGGAGACTGGTCAATGACTGGCCTTCTGGCTTGTTGTCAGACCAGACAGAAACTACCAAGGTAGTGTTCCCTCAAGACTTCAATTTCTTTAAATGGTGGCTTCTCAAAGCTCGAGACTAGGGCATAATAAACACACTTCTCCACACAAAATGCTTATTTGTTATTATATCTTTTATTCAATTTTTCTTTCTTATTTTTAATTTTCTTTCTTTTAAATTTTTCACATTTTATAAAAACATTGTTAGAAAGTACGTGTATATATTCTTCAATTTACAACACAGTAACTTTCTTCATTTATCAAAAAGTACTATTCAATAAATACACAGTATTACAGAACTTATAAGATCACCTAAAATGAGATAATAATAATAGAATTCAACAAACCCCCACACACACAAACACACCTCTCACAACTCCACAATCATGTCTCTTATACTCAATGCATTCAACATATATACACCCCAGAACAACACTGCATGCACAGATGGAAGAGCCGGGTGATAAAATCAACCCTCGGTTGCTGTGCTGGTAGCTGGGGTGTCACACTCTCTCTGGTCGACGTACGTTTCAATGGTATAGTGATTTCAGAACCATCTTCATCAGGACCTATTATTGAATACTTTATAACAGGTGAAGGGAGGGGGAATAAAAGTACTGTCATAAATATCCATGACGTATTATCTAAGGATACTGTTGGTTTAAAAAAAGGCAGTTAGTGGTGCCACACCCAGATTTGAGCCTAGCTTCTAAAAACCGGTCTATCAAGCATCTTGCGTTTCAATGTCCTACAATATATTAGAAATCCTGTTGTAAATGCACACCACTATCTGTTAGACGATGCTTGAATTGTTCAACACAGGGATTTGAATGTCCTCTCAGGGGACCTTTCTAATTACGAGCCTCAGAATGGCTTGGTTTGCCCTAGTTGTGGCCAGGCGGCGTCCAAATGGTTATAGGTGCTTACTGTTTATGTCTCTCGTATGGTGCTCGTGCCGCACGCCTGCTATCGTCTTAGGCTGACGATAGCAGGCGTGCGGCACGAGCACCATACGAGAGACTGCACCGAGGACCGCTTATAAGAAGCAGTATATACTGAAAACAAATCCATTCTTTCATAAACAGTAAGCACCTATAACCATTTGGACGCCGCCTGGCCACAACTAGGGCAAACCAAGCCATTCTGAGGCTCGTAATTAGAAAGGTCTCCTGAGAGGACATTCAAATCCCTGTGTTGAACAATTCAAGCATCGTCTAACAGATAGTGGTGTGCATTTACAACAGGATTTCTAATATATTGTAGGACATTGAAACGCAAGATGCTTGATAGACCGGTTTTTAGAAGCTAGGCTCAAATCTGGGTGTGGCACCACTAACTGCCTTTTTTGGAACCAACAGTATCCTTAGATAATACGTCACGGATATTTATGACAGTACTTTTATTCCCCCTCCCTTCACCTGTTATAAAGTATTCAATAATAGGTCCTGATGAAGATGGTTCTGAAATCACTATACCATTGAAACGTACGTCGACCAGAGAGAGTGTGACACCCCAGCTACCAGCACAGCAACCGAGGGTTGATTTTATCACCCGGCTCTTCCATCTGTGCATGCAGTGTTGTTCTGGGGTGTATATATGTTGAATGCATTGAGTATAAGAGACATGATTGTGGAGTTGTGAGAAGTGTGTTTGTGAGTGTGGGGGTTTGTTGAATTCTATTATTATTATCTCATTTTAGGTGATCTTATAAGTTCTGTAATACTGTGTATTTATTGAATAGTACTTTTTGATAAATGAAGAAAGTTACTGTGTTGTAAATTGAAGAATATATACACGTACTTTCTAACAATGTTTTTATAAAATGTGAAAAATTTAAAAGAAAGAAAATTAAAAATAAGAAAGAAAAATTGAATAAAAGATGTAATAACAAATAAGCATTTTGTGTGGAGAAGTGTGTTTATTATGCCCTAGTCTCGAGCTTTGAGAAGCCGCCATTTAAAGAAATTGAGGTCTTGAGGGAACACTACCTTGGTAGTTTCTGTCTGATGTTTCTTTTCCCCCTGTTCCCTGACCTATAAAGTTAATTCTCTTAGGGGGGTGCCTTTCTAATTCTTGTTGTCAGACCAGATCACTGACAGAATATCGACAACAGAAATATCGACCTACAGAAATCTCGTGACAAAAATATCGTTGTCAAAAATCTTGACCTCCTATCTTCATAATGGTAAGTACAAAAATATTGAGAAAAAAAATATCGTTATCAAAAATATCGAAGTAGAAAATATTGTTTTTTATATGTATAAATAATAATGTAAAATAAATTAAATAATACATTTAACTTAAAAAAATATTTAGATTTATTTGTATATTTTAACAATTATAAGTAATAAATGTAATGTAAAAATAAATTATACATACATATTTAAAATGTAATATATACATATTTACTTAAAAATAGTTAATAAATAATCATTTTAATTAATTATAAAATGTCAAAAATATATTAAAATTTATAAATAAATATACATATATACATACACCTGTAACATAAAAATAAAAAAAATAAAAATTATATTATAAATTAAAATATTAAAATATGTAATCTTTTTTAAACCTACACTTTACACTACATTGACTGCAACAGTAGGAAAAGTGTTGGATAGCGGAGGAGAAAAAAATTACTATTCCCACTCCAGTGAGTGCAACAGTAGGGAAAGTGTTGGATAGCGGAGGGGAATAATTTACTATTCTCACTCCAATAAGTGCAAAAGTAGGGAAAGTGTTGGATAGCGGAGGGGAATAATTTACTATTCCCACTCCAACAAGTGCAACAGTAGGGAAAGTGTTGGATAGCGTAGGGATATAAATTACTATTCCCACTCCAGCAAGTGCAACAGTAGGGAAAGTGTCGGATAGCGGAGGGGAATAATTTACTATTCCCACTCCAGCGAGTGCAACAGTAGGGAAAGTGTTGGATAGCGTAGGGGTAAAAATTACTATTCCCACTCCAGCGAGTGCAACAGTAGGGAAAGTGTTGGATAGCGGAGGGGAATAATTTACTATTCCCACTCCAGCAAGTGCAACAGTAGGGAAAGTGTTGGATAGCGGAGGGGAATAATTTAATATTCCCACTCCAATGAGTGCAACAGTAGGGAAACTGTTGGATAGCGGAGGGGATAAAATTACTATTCCCACTCCAAAGAGTGCAACAGTAGGGAAAGTGTTGGATAGTGTAGGGATAAAAATTACTATTCTCACTCCATCGAGTGGAACAGTAGGGAAAATGTTGGATAGTGTAGGGGTAAACATTATTATTCCCACTCCAGCGAGTGCAACAGTAGGGAAAGTGTTGGATAGCGTAGGGGTAAAAATTACTATTCCCACTCCAGCGAGTGCAACAGTAGGGAATGTGTTGGATAGCATAGGGGTAAAAAATACTATACCCACTCCAGCGAGTGCAACAGTAGGGAAAGTGTTGGATGGCGTAGGGGTAAAAATTACTATTCCCACTCCAGCGAGTGCAACAGTAGGGAAAGTGTTGGATAGCGGAGGGGAATCATTTACTATTCCCACTCCAGCAAGTGCATCGGTAGGGAAAGTGTTGGATAGTGGAGGGGAATAATTTACTATTCCCACTCCAATGAGTGCAACAGTAGGGAAACTGTTGGATAGCGGAGGGGATAAAATTACAATTCCCACTCCTGCAAATGCAGCAGTAGGGAAAGTGTTGGATGGCAAAGGGGTAAAAATTACTATTCACACCTAAGAAAATTCCATTTTGAAAACAAACAAAATATCAACTACTATACAACATATAATAAAACACCCCAAAACAAAACATATCTATTATAAATTTTTACAAAAGATAGAAACATATAATAATGTAGAAAAAATATAAAATTTACATAAAAAGATTATTTTTTAATTGTAACAAGAAATTATCAAACAAATAAATATTTTGTAATAGAAATTAATTGTAATCTAAAGAACTAATTATTACATAAATGTAATATTTTTTTTCCTACCCTATAACACCACACAATTTACAACACATATCTAAATTAAATAAAAAAAGTGTACCTCCATAATTAACACAATTAGGGGCACATTACGATACCCGGCGTAAATAATTCCGCCAGGCATGGAATCGGCAAAAATCCGCCCGCACACACCGCCTGAACACCGACCACGCCATTACGATTACACAAACCGAATACCGCCATCGGCGGAAAAAGCACACAAAATACCGCCCGCCAACGTCCGAGTCGGAGACAAACCGCCCGCCACGGACGGAAACACGCACGACAACACAAAACCGCCCGCCCTCACAGCCGACACACCGCACGTGAAATTACGATTGCACCGACATGAGCGCGGAAAACCACAAATATACCGCCCGCCAGCGCAAACAACGCCGATGAGAATCGACACGGCAGAAGCCATGGCGCCCACGTACCTGCACAGAAACCATCCGCACACAAAACCAATAGCACACAACATGGCCAACAAGTCCACACAGCAAGGCACGCACAAATACACAAGCACAGTACATATCCCGAAAACACCCCCCCGGACAAACAAAAAATACAAAGGCCAGAACCCCAGACACAACACACCTGAAAACAACAGACCATGAGGACACACCCACATAGGTGAGTACAAAAGCAGCACTCCCACAGTCCACAACCCCTTGCTACATTGCAAACCAGAGAGGAGAGGAGAGGACACAGTGACACAGCAAGGACAGCAGCACACCACAGAAACGCACACACCACCACCACCACCACCACCAAACACCACCACCACCACCACCACCACCACCACCAAACACCGGCACCACAAACCCCCTGCACATTACACAACACACACCGCACCAGCACCACAAACACCATGGCACCACAAAGGATGCCCAAGTTCACGCCCATGGAGCTGACGGTCATGGTCGACGAGATCATCAAGGTGTACCCACAAATCTATGGGAACATGGTCCAGCACACACCACTAGCCACCAGAAACAGAATGTGGAACCGGATCGTAGACCAGGTCAATGCAGTCGGGACCCTGCCCAGGAACAGAGTCGAGATAAACAAACGTTGGAATGACGTCAAGAGCCTGGTCAAGAAGAAGGAGGGCAAAAACAGAGAGCTGGCTGCCGTCACTGGCGGAGGGAATCCCGCGCTCTTTAAGACCTTCAAAGCGTGGGAGGAGAAGGTGCGAGTCGTAATCCATCCGGAGATCCTCGCCGGATTAGCAGGGGAGTGGAGGCTGGTAAGTACAAACTAATGTATACCAGCACACCGCTATGTACTCACATGCACTACCACCATGCCACAGCTCCCAGGGACAAACACCCCCATGTCCAGCACACAATACACAACACATCACACACACATGCAACAGACACCACCACACACAGCCCAAACCGAACAACTGCAAGATGCGTGGGGACATGTGTACACTAAGCCAGCCACGTAACCACCAACAGGTCCCCAAATATGCCAGTAGCGCCACAACGAGCACCCACCACACCCATGTGTCCGCCACAGCTGCACCAACCGACAAGTAACAGGTAAGTGGCAGGAACACAAAGTGCAGTGGGGGGGACGGTGGACAGCCCAAGTACAACACACACCAGGCCCCAGTCCCACAGCACAGCAAGGAGGAGCATCCCCCACACCCCACACCCACGTGTCAGCCACCGCAGTGCACAACGACAGCCGAAAGGCAGACATCACGGTCCACAGCAATCGGTGTCAGTGGGTATCCAGCCACCCCCACGACCCACAACACCCTCCCACCCCCACAGACCTGCAACATGGAGCACCCCCGCTTAGAGCCATGTGGCATCCAGTACAGTGCACGCACGAACAACTTGCAGGTGGGAAACTGGACAGGGCCGGATTACTGGAGGCATGAGGACCGTAACACGACCAACACATGGGACATGTCACGTAGCAGACGAACACGCAGCACCGCCCACCGTCACGAACAAGTGAACAATGTGCACACGGACATGAACAACAGACTCACACCCCACATGACCCATCACAGACATAGCAACACCCAAGGAGCCACGTCTGCATGCACAAGCCACACTGAATATAGTACCACACGGCAGCCACTGTGCAACTCATCACACACAACCGAAACACCATTGAAGTCCTGTCCATGTAGCCCCAACTGCCTGTCAACCACACACCCCACAACTACGCCTATGTAAGACAAACAACACTAGACGCAACAGAGCGGAACAACATAAATGCACACGAACACCACTGAACCCATCAAACACACAGACACACCATGCACAAACAACATACCATCCATCCCATCCGTCAGCCCCAGTCTCATGAAAGGCATGTCATCCGCACAGCTGCCACACATACAGCAGTCACGCTAAGATACATGTCCATTACCAACCATGTGCCAGAAGTCAATGAAGTGCACGACACACTGTGAGCAACAACACACAACATGGGCCACACCCCCCGAGCACTGCAGTGATGCACATGGCACAGGGCAGCACGCACACCAAGGAGATGGGACAACTGCAATACGTTGGCTGGCACACAACCATCACTCACTCATAACGATGCGTCCAATGCCATGTCCAGTAATCACAACAGACAGCAAATATGCAGGCCATGTCAAGCATGCACACACCTCAAACCATGCACTGTCATGCTGCCACAACACATGTCACGTTCGGCACCCATGGCTCACAGCATGTACCCCAAAAGCATATTCCCTCCCAAATGCGAATCCGGGGCATGGCCCCCATGTTGCCATATGCGTTCCTAAGCGTTCCATTTGAACCCCAAAAGCATATTCCCTCCCAAATGCGAATCCGGGGCATGGCCCCCATGTTGCCATATGCGTTCCTAAGCGTTCCATTTGAACCCCAAAAGCATATTCCCTCCCAAATGCGAATCTGGGGCATGGCCCCCATGTTGCCATATGCGTTCCTAAACGTTCCATTTGAACCCCAAAAGCATATTCCCTCCCAAATGCGAATCTGGGGCATGGCCCCCATGTTGCCATATGCGTTCCTAAGCGTTCCATTTGAACCCCAAAAGCATATTCCCTCCCAAATGCGAATCTGGGGCATGGCCCCCATGTTGCCATATGCGTTCCTAAGCGTTCCATTTGAACCCCAAAAGCATATTCCCTCCCAAATGCGAATCTGGGGCATGGCCCCCATGTTGCCATATGCGTTCCTAAGCGTTCCATTTGAACCCCAAAAGCATATTCCCTCCCAAATGCGAATCTGGGGCATGGCCCCCATGTTGCCATATGCGTTCCTAAGCGTTCCATTTGAACCCCAAAAGCATATTCCCTCCCAAATGCGAATCTGGGGCATGGCCCCCATGTTGCCATATGCGTTCCTAAGCGTTCCATTTGAACCCCAAAAGCAAAGTACAAACCAGACCCAGGATGGGCCAGGAGCCCGCATACACCAGAGTCACAATAAGTAGGGGCACAGCAACACACCCATCGGCATGGCCAATCCGTCCCATGCCACATGTGCACAGCACACAGTCCCATTGCCAAGCACACACAACTACAGATGCTACAGCCACACACACGCCTCCGGGAAACCCATGTACGAGATTGCACGAACTGTCAATGTCAGACGACAAATACATACTTCGCCAGGTGCAACACAATAACTAATCTCATTCTCTCCACAGGTGACGAACTCTTGGATGCTGGGGATGGAGCCAGCAGCCAGCACAGCCAGCCTACAAGCCCCCAACGAGGACACACGGATCTGGAGGATCTGTCCTCCTCTTCGGACACGGACAACCAAGCAGGCCCATCTGGTGTGGCAGGGCCCAGCCGCTCCCCAGGCCCCTCCTACCCACCAACCCATCATCCAGGGCTGCTGAACATTCACAGCCCCCTGCTGCCACTGTCGTTGCGGCCACACCCACGGTCATTGTGGCCACTACCACTGCCGCAACCGCCACCATCGCCGCACCGACCACCACCGCCGCCACCACCGCCACGTCTCCGCTGGCACCAGCCCCAGCGCAGGTGGTGGCCCGGACGACTGGATCCACCCTGGGAGCCACAGCGAGGACCGTGGTGAGCAATGTGGCTAGTGGGCAGGCCGGTGGCAGCAGGACTGGTAGGAGGAGCAGGGTCAGGGAAACGCCAGCCTCCCCTGGGAGCCATGCCCTGCCTCACATGGCCAGAGTCCTTGGGGCCTATGAAGAGGCCCAAGCACAATGGGTCCGGTCTGCCTCAGACACGCGTGAGGTGCTGGGGGTGTTGAGGTCCATGGACGCCCGTATGGGCCAAATCGTGGACCTCATGGGACAGCTGGTGGTGGCGGTGAGGTCACAGCCAGGGACAGCAGCTCCCCTCCGCCACCACCTGCCGGGGCGCAGGGTGGAGCAGCAGTGTCCAGCTCCCCTGCGTCCACAGCCAGTGATCACACCTCAACCACCAGCATGTCGCAAGCAGGCACCCCCTCGCAAACGTGGAAGGGGCCGTCCGAAGAGGAAACAGATCTCCCGGGAGGACTTCGCACGCTCCAGTCGCAAGTGAGGCAGCCAGCCAGCCTTCCGCCAGCCTTCCTTGACCAGCCACTGCATTGACTTGGACTACGATCCCACTCCACACAGCCATCTGGATGGCATGTGTGTGTTGGACTATGGACATAGAACCAGTGGGTACACCCTGATCATCACGCAGCCATGACCGACAGCTCATTGTCACTGCACGCACCACTTTTGTCATCATCTTACACACAATCACATGTCACAGTTTGTAATAAATGCACCTTTTTCACTAACTGCTGTTTGTGCCCTGTGTCTTATTTGTACGGAATACAACGGCCACCTTGGGCGGAAAGGCACCTGATGCGTGGCATGGCATTTGAATCCGGAGGGCCTGTAGGGACCTAGGGGTGGGAGACAGAACAGGAGCACATTCAATGAGTGTGTCACACACCCATCACACAGTACATGTCAACAACTACAAGCAATGTACACACATCGCACAGAGCAATAGGGCACAATGCCACAGCCACCAACAGTGGCATACTACCCTGGCCATGGAGCGTTGACACACAGCACGCAGTGAACAAACGGCCACCCTGACACAGCACACACACACCTGCACAGATGCAGCCACATCAGCCGTCGTACATGGACACTCACCGTCAAGTGAAGTAGCGGGCGATGAGCTGCTGCCGCACATTACCAGCTTCCTCCTCTCCGCTGTCCTCCTCACTCGAGCTGTCCTGGTCTGCGGGCTGGGGCCCTGGTTGATCTCCGTCATCCACGATGAGGGGGATCTGCTTCCGAATGGCCAGATTGTGCAGCATGCAGCACGCCACCACTATCTGGCACACCTTCTGTGGGGAGTACGCCAGCGCACCCCCGGTGCGGTCCAGGCACCTGAACCTGGACTTGAGGAGGCCAAAGGTACACTCGACCACACGTCTGGTCCTCCCATGTGCCTCATTGTAGCGATCGTCTGCTGGGGTGCGAGGATTCCTCAATGGACTGAGCAGCCATGCCCCATTCGGATACGCAGAGTCACCTGGGTGTGAGGGACACAGAGAACCGTTGCTAATCCAACTGGACAGGGGACAGCATCGCACAGCCAGCACGCTACACCACTCCACATACTCACCGACAATACAGGCAAGATCCTGTTGCATATTGGACATCAGTCGTGGCAAGATGCTGTTGCGCATTATGTGTGCGTCATGGGCCGAGCCTGGGAACTTTGCACACACGTGGGTGATCACCATGTCCGCAAGGCACACCACTTGCACATTCAGGGAGTGCGTGTGCTTCCTGTTGCGGTACAGGTGCTCAGTGGCCTGTGGTGGAACAAGGCCGACATGTGTGCAGTCAATGGCTCCAACGACGTGTGGGATTCTGCCAAGGGCATAGAATGCACCCTTCACTGCCGCCAATTCACGAGCCCTGGGGAAGCGGATGTACCTGTTCCGGTACAGCATCATGGCTGCCAGTACATCCCTCAGCACCTTGCTGAACATGGGCTGGGACATCCCTCCTCCACTGCCCACTGTGTGCTGGAATGACCCAGTGGCGAAGAAATGCATGGCGGCCATCACCTTAGCCGTGGGGGTGACAGCAGTCGGATACACCCTGCGGGGACGGAGATGGGGTTCTAACATGGCACACAGTCGATGCAGGGTTGGCCTGTCCAGCCGAAACTTCCTAATGACCTCCGTATCCTCCATGTCTGCCAGCAATTGGTATGGGCGGTCAATGTTCGGTCTCCGCCTAGGGACAATGGCAGAGGACACATGTCAAAGCAACACGACACATAGCAATTTCGCATACACATCACTGACATGACTGAGCAAGCACATGAGCCACAGCCCAGCTGTCAAGCTGGGACGGCACGGCCACAATACACCTACACAGGTCTCCCATCAATGGCAATGGCTAGTGATACAAACCACTGCCATGTGCATGCACATGGGGATCTAGGCCCCAATGACTTGCGGGGCGTGCTGATGGGGACTGACTGCATATCCGTCAAGCGGCAACGCCACGGCAACATGAATGTCTGCTGAGCATGGAACTGCTTCCGCGGCTGGATGAGTATGGCACACGACGACGACGATGTGGGCACAGGCTGAGCGGCCAAAACAAGTGGGACCTGTGGCACGAGGGGATATGAGACAGTAGTAGGTGTCAGCACTGCACCCTATGTACAGCACTGTACGGATCACACCTCCCAAAACATTGACAGGTGTCCACATTGACAGCCCCATGCCAAGACGGCTGTGTGCTTGCAGTCACACGTCACAGGTGAGAGGTTACATTGCACGTGCCAGGTGGCAGACGTACACAGTGGGAGCTGGCATGTGTGTGCATGTGTCACCTGTTCAGGATCCACCACATGGGCGCTGACTCTGTACTGACCATTGGACACAGCATATTCCGTGGAAGGCTTGTGTGTGTGGGATGGTGGCACTGGATGTGCCTCCGTTGGGTGGGGGGCCATGCACAGGGCGGGTACGTCGATGATTGCGCATTGTTGGTCACGGTGGGTGCACCCACTCAGATGTGTTGCCCTGTGTTCAATTCCTATGTCCGCATGATGATGGACTGTAGATGTGGGCAGACTACACATTGGTCGATGTGCTGTCTATATGCATGTGCCTTCACACCAGGCACAGCTGCCCCTGCACATGTGACCCCTGCTGGACTCGCTGCTGGGTCTGTGGAGCTGATGCACCTTCTGCGCGTGGGGCGGACAGCTCTCCTCACTTCCCTCATTGCGCATGTCATGACTTTGCCGCAGGTGACATGGATCATGGAGGGCCCACATGTACGCGTGGGTAGGCTACACATGATTGTACACTGGTCGCCACCCCCAGTCAGTGTTTCGAATGGGAAGGTTGTCGTGCTGGTGGTATGTTCGATGTGGCGGATGGGCGGGCCTAGGTGCGGGCTTACATTCCGGACATGGGGGGGTAGTTGGATTGGCGACTAGTTGCAGTACACACGGGACACGTCTCTTCCTTTCCACATCTGGGTCATCCCTTGTACTTACTGACAGTGATACAGTCATCTTCGCCCCAGCCCTCATGTCCTCCCCTCGCTCCCCCAATATGCATGCTCACCTGCGAGGCTAGCGCTTGCACAGGCAGCCCCAAGCTCGCACCAGAGAGGGCAAGGAGTGTATGTGTGGGTCCAGTTGCACGAGTGGGCTGTCTCAGGGTATGATGTGTCGCGGGACGCCGTCCACCTGCGTGGTGCCCCAAATGGAGACCCGGCCTGCATGGACTATGCATCACAGTCTTCGCCTTCCGGATCCGCCACCTGCGACACCCAGTGGCTGTGGCTGCCCTTGCGGCCATGCCGCGTCCGTCTGTGGCTGATGGCCCACACATTCACTCTTTGGCCTCTCTGGGGAGGGCTCGGGGGTGGTGGCGCACGCGCTTGCACTTAGTCGCAATGGCATGTGGCGTGGTTGGTATGATGGGCAATGGATGGGATGGTGCGAGCCACCTCCCGTGACGTCAGTGCTGCTCGTGCTGTGGTGCGTCCCCCCTACACTTCCATCTGACTTGTGCCATGCTAGACGTTGAGGTTCTATTGCCTGCGTGATATGACCAGGAGGAGCGCGAGGAGACCTCTCACACACCACGCTCCACTGCCATCCCGTGCCCTGTATCGCCTGTGCGGATTGACTATGTTGGGGTTACACCTGGTCGACTGGGGCTGTGTGTGCCTTGTCAGGGGCATGGCGGTCGCACAACAGGATCCAGCTTGTCCACAGAGGGTGGGCTGAGGTGCGCCTGGTACCGCTTTGTACGTGTGCCCGGCTGCTATGCACACACGTGTTCACTCCCCCCGACAGGTGTCCTCTCACAATGCCCAGGGAAGCGGTGGTGTACTGTTCATGACCCCTCCCAACACGGCGTGCTCCAACTTGGCATGTGCGCATCTACCCGTCGCACCCACCCACCTGAGCACTGCGTCCATACGACTTCACACGACACATGTGTGTCTTCCACAGTAGTGCTACTCATTTGCGTTGACATCCAATACCAGTGGACTACATGGTCATGTCACGACTGCCGTGTACTTCACATACTCTCATCCTCTCTCATTCGTACTTGTGAAATGAGTCAGCGGAGACAGTTTTGGTTTCAAACATTATATTGAGTCTTCTGTCCTCTGTGATGCAGTATAGTGGACACTACTGGCAGCGGAATACATGTTGAGGATATACTGAGCATGATTGCAAATGGGATAGGGAGTGGGGTTACATGTGATTGGCTGTTGCATGTGGGATGTGGGCTTCAGAGTTACATCTGCTTGGCCAAGGCTGTGCTAATGTACATTTACGTATAGCTGCGGAGCTGCGGACTTTGACACAGACGGTATACATGTAGCCTACCAGACCGCTTGGCATCATGGGCACAGTCCATCTCAGTTCCATGTGACAGGTTTGCTGCGGTTGTTCCTCATGCACGCGTGCATGTGAGATGACATCAGGGCATGTGCTTGCGTGCATGCAGCGGCGTGCCACTTGTTGTTGCACTGTGGTGGTTACTGGACATGTCACAGTCACTGGGGTCGTGTTGTTGTTGTATGCACTTGTCGTCCATGCAAAGGTCCTGGTATGGGATTCCCGGGGCGGGGGTGGGAGGGGTGCAGCACCCACAGACTCCAGGCGACCTATTCATGTCCACTGAGCGGTGTGTGTGTCCATGGGCGCTGGATCCATGTCGTGTCCTGGTTGTTCGTGCAGTTCCGTCCATGTGGGTGCGATACACAGAGCCCATGCCACTGCCTCCCACGATGCATGCGGTGTTCCTGGATGTGATGGGGAACAGTGTGCATGTCCCGGTCATATCCGATGTCATGGCGATGTCGTTGATGGTGTGGTTACAGTTGCCGGTCGTTTGGTATGGCTGTTGTGGTGGTGACTGGCCAGTCCGTGCGGAAGCTAAGCATGGGTGCGGGGTTGGACATCATAGGTCACTCGGGGAACCTGCGTTGTGGTCCGACGTATTTACAGGTTGTCAGGTATGCGATGCCGTCCAGCAGGGCTTCCATGTCATTGGTGGTGTACATGTTTGCCAGCCAATGAAGCGGATAGTGGCTGTCAAGGTGTTGTTCGTAGGTTGTCCCTTGGAGGACCATGATGGGGCATGCTGGGTGACATTCGATGTAGCTGTTATCGATGATCCGTCGTGTGGAGGCACAGTGGTCCCATTTCAGTGCGGGTGCGATGTTGGCCACATACGCCATGCCCCCATAGGCAGAGCAGGCCCTGTCGTGTGCGTCCAGAGGGAGGAGTAGTGGTAGCAGGTCCGCCTTCAGACATGCCGGGTTGGAGAGGCATATCTCGACGGGATGCTGGTAGGGACACCTCCGACAGTAGAAGACGGGCATGACGCAGCTGAACAATGTGATGCGGTAAGTCAGTCGGTAACTTACGTTCAGCAGGGACAGGAGATCGCATCCCAATGTATGGCACAGGTTGGTTTTGTACAGCTTGAGCTGTTCGGCGTAGTTGGGTAGGTGTGTTGCGGTTGCCATTTCGCAGCGGTTCGTTGAGGTGGCGTGCTCCGGCTGTGTGTGCAGTCTGCAATGTGCACGCTCCGGGGTTGCTGTGAGCTCTGTGTAGTCGTAGGGAGACAGGACTTGTGTTCTGTTGGCTTGTTTGGAGGACACGGGCCCTCTTCCCACATGCTTCTCAGACAGTTCAAGGTCAGTGCTGTGTGACTCCTTCCAATTAACTTGCATGTGGCCGACATGGGGGAGTGTTTTCTTCTTTCTTCCCCGTCCGTTGTGTGCTTCTGTGATATGCGCTATCTGCCGTGTGGTCGGTCTCCTCGGCATGCCTGTGTTGGTCTATTCTTGGACAATGGCTGTATTCACCGGCTTCTGTCGTAGGGCTGTGGTTTCGGAGTTGGAATGGAAGGTCATTCAGTGCTGTCTGCTCTCCCTTGTGTGGGCGGCAGGCTGCCTTTCCGCTCTGCGTTGGGCCTTGTGTGTGGATGTTATTCTTGGGCCACCTGTTGTCGGTCCCCGGGCTCTTTGGTGTTCCGTTTTATATGTCTTGTTCATATGTGCAGGGTGGTATGGGTGTTTCTGTGTGGTACTGGCGTTCCTCTTCCCGAAGGGGCCCTGCTTCTCCTAGTTGGTGTTGCCGCCGCTGTGTGCTACGCCATGTTTGTTACACTGGGGTGTGTCCTGCTGTTGCGTGTCTTCACTGACTTGTGTGCGTCGGTTGTGTGGCGTTGGGTGTTGTCCGTGAATTGGGCGTTGGGGACATGTCTGTGGCCGGCCTGTCACGTGTCATGTGCGTTCGGGGTGGGGCTGATGTGTGTGCTGCTTGGTTGTGTCCCTGTGTCTGTGTGCGACGCATGCATGGCGCTGCGGTTGGCCTCTGCGTTGTGCGCATGTGTGGCGGCGTCATCGGCGCTTTGGGGCCGTGACGGGGTGGTTGGTTCCTAGTCCCAGGTGGTGTGTACACATGTGTTCTGCGATGTTACGATTTGGCCTGTGTGTCATATGTGGATGCGATGGTGGATGTGTTGTGTACACGCGCTGGTGGGGGGTTGTCCGCTTTTCCGCCCTTACACTGTGTGCGCTGTTTGCATGCACTTGTTGTGTGTGTGCCTACCTGCGTCTCCGCGGTACGTTGCGTCCTTGGTGGTGCATCAGCAGGAGCATGGGGACGGCCTGCAGTGCTGAATTCATGCTCGGGGAGCCGCTTTTCGTTGTCCGTGCTCGGCGTCCGTGTTACCGCTTCGGTTTGTCGTACGGTATCTCTTGGCCGTGGGAGCCGTTTGTTTGCGGCATCGTAATTTATGCGCCGGGCGGGACGTGTTTCGTCGGACGGTGTGTGTCAGTTGGGCTGCGCCGCTACGTGTACGGGCGCACTTTGATGGCGGACGGTGTTGCTGGCTTGCCGGCGGTGTTTGGCCTGCTTTTCGCATCGTAATTGGGCGGGCGTGTGGACTGCTGCGTGCCGGCGGTAACTGGTGCGTTTTGCATCCGCCAGCACGGCGGTTGTGCTTCCGCCCGCCATCGTAATGGGCCCCTTAATTATCAATTTAAAAATTATTCATAATTAAAAAACATATTTAAAAAGGTCAAAGTTTATTGTAGTAACCAAACATTAGAGCTATACAACATAAATTCCCAAACAAAGCAAAAAACAAACAATTTCCAAAAATATTAAAAATTAATAAATAAATATTAATGATCAAGTAATGATTGATTAATGTAAACTAAATTACTTTACACCATCTACCCCAATAAACACCATAACACACACCTAAAAATATTTACACAATTTCCATAACTAATTTTACATTAATAAATTCATATCAATAAACAACAAATAAGTAATTAATTTTAAATAATTTACTTCCCACCATTTACCACTATAAACACCACAACTTACACATCAAAATCATTACACAAATGACAAAATTAAAATGTAATTAATTAATTAGCAACAATTAACAAAGAATTAATTAATTAAAAATAAATTACCTCCCACCATATTACCCTATAAATGCCACCAACAATTTTGTAAAAAATTATACAATTAACCTAATTAATTAACAATTAATAAATTAATAACAGTTAACAATCAAAATATAAATAATTATTAATAAATTAATTCACACAATTAACACTATAAAATAATAATTAATAAATATTATATAAAAAATATTATTCAATTTATTTAAATTAAATTACTTCCCACCCTACTCCCCTATCAACCCACAACCCACTCCTAAAAAAACAAACAATTAACATAATCACCAATTAATTAATAATAATTAAAAACAAATTAATAAATAATTAATAATAAATTATTTCTCACAATTAACAATATAAAATATTAAATAAATAAACACTAATTATGAAAAAATATTAATAATGTATTTATAATTAAATTACTTCCCACCCTATTCCCTATAAACCCACAACCCGCCCCTAAAAAATGACACAATTAACATATTTACCAATTAATTAATCAATAAAAATTATCAACCAATTATTAATTAATAATAAATTAATTACCATAATTAACACTAGAAAATCAAAATTAAATAAATACTAATAAATAAAAATTACTTTTTAATTTATTATAATTAAATTACTTCCCACCCTATTCCCCTATAAACCCACAACCCGCTACGGAACTAAAACGCAAAATTTTATTAAAATAAAAATTAATATTCAATTTATTATAATTAAATTACTTCCCACCCTATTCCCCTATAAACCCATAACCCGCTACGGAACTAAAACGCAAAATGTAATTAACAGAAAATTAATAACTTCTAAAAATTTAACACATACATTTAAAAAAATGCAATACTTAGACAAAAAAATATAGCACATACATTTAAAATACATACACTAACTAAAAAAACGATATTTTTAACAACTATGGTGTCCATTACGATGTCGGGCAGATAAAAATCCGCCATCAACCACAGTGGCTAAAATCCGCCCGCCTACACCCCCTGAATACCGACCGAGCAATTACGATGGCGCGAACCGAAAACCGCCGGAGGCGGAAAATAAACAGAAAATACCGCCCGCCCATGTCCGAGTCTAAGTCCATCCGCCCGCCACGGACGGAAAGACGCACGACAAGCCAAAACCGCCTGCCCTGACGACCGAGACACTGCCTGTGAAATTAGGATCGTACCGACATGAGCGCGGAAAATCCACAAATACACCGCCCGCCAGCGCAAACAACAGTGACAAAAATGGACACGGCGGAAGCCCTGGCGGCCACCTCCATGCACAGAAACCATCCGCTGACGAAAACAAACACACACAACATGGCTAACAAGTCCACACAGCAACCCACGCACAAAAACCCAAACACAGTACACATCCCTGAAACACCCCCCCCTGGACATACAAATCAACTACAAATCCCAGAACACCAGCCACAACACACCTGAAAACAACAGACCACCATGACACACCCACATAGGTAAGTACAAAACCAGCCCCTCCACAGACCAGAACCCCCTGCAACATTACAAACTGAGGACGAAAGCACACAACACAGCGAGACAGAAAGGACAGCAGCACACCACAGACACGCACCTATCACACCCATCACCACCACCACCAAACACCTGACCCACAAACCCCTGCACATCACACACCACACACCGCACCAGCACCACAAACACCAAAACACACACCATGGCATCACACAGAATGCCCAAGTTCACTTCCACCGAGCTGACGGTCATGGTCGACGAGATCGTCAAGGTGCACCCACAAATCTATGGCAACCAGGTCCAACAGACACCACTATCCACCAGAAACCGGTTGTGGAGCAGGATCGTAGACCAGGTCAATGCAGTCGGGAACGTTCCACGCAACAGAGGAGAAATAAACAAAAGGTGGAACGACCTCAAAAGCGTGGTCAAGAAGAAGGAGAGCAAAAATCGAGAGCTGGCTGCCAGGACTGGCAGAGGGAATCCCGCGCTTTTCAAGACCTTCAAGGCGTGGGAGGAGAAGGTGCAAGTGATCATACATCCGGAGATCCTCACCGGATTACCAGGGGGAGTGGAGGCTGGTAAGTACAAACCAACGTATACCAGCACACCGCTATGTACTCACATGCACCACCACCATGCCATAGCTCCCAGGGACAAACACCCCCATGTCCAGCACACAATACACAAGACATCACCCACACATGCAACAGACACTGATACACACTCAGCCCAAAGCTACCAACCAACAAAACCATGGGGGCATGTGTACAGTGAGCCAGCACCGCAACTACCACCAGGTCCCCTTGTACTCCAGATGCGCCAGAATGAGCACTCCCCACACCAACATCCATGTGTCCGCCATAGCTGCACTGACCGACAATGAACAGGTAAGTAGCCGGAACACAAAGACAGTGAGTCGGAGGGGGACAGCCGAAGTCAAACACCTACCAGGCCCCCACTACCACAGACCAGCAAGGTGGAGCACACCCCACATCCATGTGTCCGCCATAGCTGCACTGACCGACAATGAACAGGTAAGTAGCCGGAACACAAAGACAGTGAGTCGGAGGGGGACAGCCGAAGTCAAACACCTACCAGGCCCCCACTACCACAGACCAGCAAGGTGGAGCACACCCCACAACCATGTGTCCGCCATAGCTGCACTGACCGACAATGAACAGGTAAGTAGCCGGAACACAAAGACAGTGAGTCGGAGGGGGGACAGCTGAAGTCAAACACCCACCAGGCCCCTACTACCACAGACCAGCAAGGTGGAGCACCCCTCCCTCCCAGTACCATGTGGCATCCATTGCATTGCGCACTCAGAAACAACCTGTAGGTGGGAAACTGTACAGGGCGGGGCGTCTGTAGGCATGAGGACTGTACTACGACTGACACATGGGACATGACACGTAGCAGAGGAACACGCAGCACTGCTCCCAGTCACAATCATGAGACCAATGTGCACACAGACATGTTCGACAGAGTCAAACCCCACATGACCTATCACAGATACAGCAACACCTAAGGAGCCACGTCTGCATGTACAAGTCCCACTGGAGCACAGACCCACACGGCAGGTACTGTGCCACCCATCACACACATCAGCAACACCATCGAAGTCCTGTCCATGTAGTCCTCACTGCCTGTCGCCCACACATCGTACAACAACGCCCACGTAAGACAGACCGTACCAGAAGTACCAGCTTGGAACCACAATATTGCACACAAAGACAACCGGACCCATGAAACACACAGGCACACAATGCACATTCAACATATCATCCATCTCATCTCACAGCCACAATGTCATGATAGGTATGACATCCGAACAGCTGGCCCACATCCAGTAGACATGCAAAGATACCTGCCCATGACAAAACAAGTGCCTGCAGTGACCGAAGCGCACGTCACACTGCGAATAACGACACACATAACATAGTCAACACCCCAAGAGCACAGCACTGATGCACATGTACCAGGGCAGCGCGCACACAAAGGAATTGGCCCATCTTCAATACGACGTGTGGCACACAACAAGCACGAACTCACAACATTGCTACCAATGTGATGTCCATGAATGATAACAGTCAGCAGATATTCCGGCCATGTGAGACAGACACACACCTTTGTCCATGCACTGTCACGTTGCCAGAACACATGTCACGTTCTGCACCCATCACCCACAGCATGTACCCCAAAAGCATATCTCAACCCAAGAGCGTGTAGGGGGCTGTACCCCCTTCTGGCATCAGCATACTTAAGCGTACCATCCCTCCCCTAAACCATCGTTCAACCCAACATCGCCGATGGCCCTGGAGCACGCATACACACGAGCCACAAAATGTAGGAGCATAGCAACACACACCCATCGGCATTGCTAATCCGTCCCATGCCACATGTCCACATCACACAGACCCATTGCCTAGCCCACGCATACACACATCGTACATCCACACACGCCACTGGGAAACCTGTGCACGACAGTGCACGAACTGTGAATGTCAGACAACCAATACATACTTTGCCAGGTGCAACACAATGACCCATTTCATCCTCCCCACAGGTGCCGAACTGCTGGATGCTGGAGAGGGTGACAGCAGCCAGCACAGCCAGTCTGCAAGCCCCCGACCTGGACTCACGGATGTAGAGGAGCTGGACACCTCTCCGGACACGGACCACCCAGCAGGCCCATCTGGAGTGGCAGGGCACAACCGCTCCCCAGGGCCCCTCCTGCCTACCAACCCATCACCCAGGGCTGCTGACCAGTCACAGACCCCTGCTGCCACGGCTGTTGCGGCCACCACCACCGCCGCAACCACCACCACCACGCCATCCCTCACCACAGCACCTGTGCAAGGGTCGGCACGGCCGTCGGGCTCCAACCTGGGAGCCAGAGCGAGGACTGTGGTGAGCAATGTGGCCAGTGGGCAGGTCGGTGGCAGCAGTACTGGTAGGAGGAGCAGGGTCAGGCCAACGCCAACTGTGCCTGGGAGCCAAGCCCTGCCGCCAATCGACAGAGTCCTTGGGGCCTATGAAGAGGCCCAAGGCGAATGGGCCAGGTCGGCAAGTGACACGCGGGAGGTCCTTGCAGTGTTGAGGTCCATGGACGCCCATATGGCCCAAATCGCAGCACTCATGGGCCAGCTGGTGGTGGGGGGGAGGGCACAAGCAAGGCCAGCAACACCACCTCCGCCACCACCTGCTGTGGCGCAGGCTCGTGCAGCCTCGCATTCCCCTGCGTCCACAGCGAGTGAGCACTCCTCAGCCACCACCAGCGGAACATCAACACCCCCCCTACCAAACGTGGAAGGGGCCGTCCGAAGAGGAAACAGGTGTCCAGAGAGGACTTCGCCCGCACCAAACGCCAGTGAGTCAGCCAGCCACCTTGACCACCTACTGCATTGACATGGAATACGATCCTACCCCACACTGCCATGTGAATGGCATGTGTCTGTTGGACTGTGGACATAGAACTCCATGGGTACACCTTGACCATCACGCAGCCATGACCGTCAAGTCATTGTCACAGCATGCACCACTTTTGTCATCACCTTGCACACAATCACATGTCACCGCTGTTAATAAATACACCTTGTTCACAATCGGCTTAATGTGTCCTGGGTTTATTCCACGATGTGCAATCGCCACCATGAGCAGAAATGCATCTGCTGTGTGGCATGTCGATGGGACAGGAGAGGCTGCAGGGACCTAGGGGTGTGAAACAGAACAAGAGTACATTCAATGAGTGTGTCACACACTCATCACACAGTACTTGTCACCAACTACAAGCAATGCACACACATCTCACAGAGCAACAGGGCACAATGCTACAGCCACTGTCAGTGGCATACCAACCTGGACATGGACCATTGACACACAGCACTCAGTGAACAAAAGGCCCCCGTAACAGAGCACACATACACCTGCACAACTACAGCTACATCAGCCGTCGTACATGGTCACTCACCGTCAAGTGAAGTAGCGGGCGATGAGCTGCTGACACACATTCACAGCTTCATCCTCTCCACTGTCCTCTTCACTGGAGCTGTCCAGGTCTGCAGGCTGGGTCCCTGGTTGATCTCCGTCATCCACAATTAGGGGGATCTGATTGCGGATCGCCAGATTGTGCAGCATGCAGCAAGCCACAATTATCTGGCACACCTTCTGTGGGAGTATGCCAGTGCGCCCCCGGTGCGGTCCAGGCATCTGAACCTGGACTTGAGGAGGCCAAAGGTCCGCTCAACCACACGTCTGGTCCTCCCATGTGCCTCATTGTAGCGTACATCTGCTGGGCTCCCAGGACGTCGTAATGGGCTGAGCAGCCAGGCTCCATTCGGGTAAGCAGAGTCACCTGGGTGTGAGGGACACAGAGAACCGTTGCAATTCCAACTGGACACAAGACAGCATCGCACAGCCAGCACGCTACACTACTCCACATAATCACCAACAATCCAGCCACGGTCCGGTTGCAGATTGGTCATCAGACGTGGTAGGATGCTGTTGCGCATGATGTGCGCGTCATGGGCCGATCCTGGGAATTTCGCACACACGTGTGTGATCACCATGTCCGCAAGGCACACCACTTGCACATTCAGGGAGTGCGTGTGCTTCCGGTTGCGGTAGAGGTGCTCGGTGGCCTGTGGTGCATCAAGGCCAACATGGGTGCAGTCTATTGCACCAACGACGTGGGGGATTCGTCCAAGAGCATAGAATGCACCCTTCACTGCCGCCAATTCACGAGCCCTGGGGAAGCGGATGTATCTGTTCCTGTACAGCATCATGGCTGACAGTACATCCCTGAGCACCATGCTGAACATGGGTTGGGACATCCCACCTCCACTGCCCACTGTGTGCTGGAATGACCCAGTGGCGAAGAAATGCAGTGCAGCCATCACCTTAGCCGTGGGGGTGAATGCTGTTGGATACACCCTGCTAGGACGGAGGTGGGGTTCCAACAAGACACATAGACGATGCAGGGTGGGTCGGTCCAGACGATATTTGCGGATGACCTCAACATCCACCATGTCTGACAGCAATTGGTAGGGGCGATGAATGTTTGGTCTCCGCCTAGGAAAGATGGAAGTGTACACATGTCAAAGCAACACGCCACATGGCATATTCACATGCACAGAACATAAATGACTGGGCAGGCAATTGAATGACAGAACGGCTGATAAGTAGGGACAGCACAGCCACAATACACTTACACAGGTCCCCTACCAATAGCAATGGGCAGTGACACACACCATTGCTATGAGCATGCACATGGGGAGTCAGGCATTAACAACTTGTACGTCATGCTGAAGGCAACAGACTGCATAATCGGGAAGCTGCAACACCACAGCAACATAACTAGCTGCTGTGCATCACACTGCTTCCGAGGCTGGGTGTGTAGGGCACACACCAACAACGCTATGGACACAGGCTGAGCGGCCAAAACAAGTGGGACCGGTGGCACGAGGGGATATGAGACAGTCATTGATGTCCCTACTGCACCCTAAGTACAGCACTGTACGGATCACACCTCCTGAAACATTGACAGGTGTACACATTGACAGCCCCATGCCGACACGGCTGTGTGCCTGCAACTACACATCACAAGTGACACGTAACATTGCACGTGCCAAGTGGCAGATGTACATAGTGAAAGATGGCATGTGTGTGCATATGCATATCCCATGCTCCCATGCCAATGTGTACATGATGATGTTCCTACATACATGTGGAGGCTGAGCACTGGCCGTCCCTGCCAATGCACACAGCATGTTGTGGCCCTGTCCATTGTGGACCTGCACCCACACGCAAATCATGGCCACACCTGCAGATGTATTGCGCACATTATACTGTGTGGTGCACATGGCATCAGCGGACTGTACCCGGCATGGGCCAGGCCCTTACGGGCAACTCCAATGACCCTCGCGGTTGCACCCTGCGTGTTCCACTGTGGAGGTAGGCGTCCATGGCCAGCTGGGAGCAGGCCAACGTCTGCAATTGAAGCTGCCAGACCTGGTACACGAATCGCAGCAGCTTGTACCCACTGAAACGGCCCCAGGGGGTAATATGTGTGTGTGAGTGGGACAGGCATAACCACAGCTACCTGGCACTGCAGCCTGGCACCCCTCGACGACAGCTGCTGCTGCCACCACTCCACCTACACGTGGATGACGCTGAGGACATGTCCAGGTCCACTCACCGGCGAGGAGCTGGAGAACCTGGATTCCGTGCTCCACGCACACTGCACATGGCTATTCCTTGCGAAAGTTGTGTGTGAGAGACAACTGCAGTGGGTGTGGGTGTGCATGTGGGGGACACACATGTCGTTGCTCCTCAGCACTATGAGTCAGAGCCTGTGGAGTACAGACATGCACTGCACACCATGCTGGCCGCAGGTGGCATGGGTATGTGAGCTCTCGGGCGCTTTGACCTGTCTGTCCCACCCGAGTGGTGGTACATGGCAACTTCATGTCAGACATCCAGTGACACAGACAATTGGCAATGCAGGTCTCAGTGTACCTGTCGGTCGTGTGGAAGTCAGGCTGGGGCCATGCTGCCCTTCTCAGTCCCAGCAGGCCTGGCCTGCACATTGACTGCACAATGCCAGTCGGTGCCGACACAGACTGCCTAGTGGGTTACATGTGTCTCCTGTTCAGGACCCCCCGGATGAGCGCTTACTCTGCACTGTCGATTGGACACACCATGACTCGTGATAGGGATGTGTGTGAGGGATAGTGGCACTGAATGTGACCTTCGTTGCGGGGTGGGCCATGCACAGGGCGAGTACGCTGATGGTTGCGCAGTGTTGGTCACAGTGGGTACACCCACACAGATGTGTTGCCTTGTGATCTTTTTCTAGGTCAGCCTGACAATGGACAGTAGATGTGGGCAGGCTACACATTGCTCGATGTGCTGTCTATGTGCATGTGCATTCACACCAGGCACAACTGCCCCTGCACATGTGACCCCTGCTGCACTCAGTGCTGGGTCTGTTGTGCTGATGCACCGTCTGTGCGTGGGGCAGACAGCTCTGCTCACTTCCGTCATTGCCCATGTCATCACTTTGCCGCAGGTGACATGGTTCATGGAGGGCCCACATGTACGCGTGGGTGGACTACACAAGACTGTCCAATGGTTGTCACCCCCAGTCAGTGCTTCGAATGGGAAGTATGTGGTGCTGGTACTCATTACGCTGTGTCGGGTGTGCGGGGCTAGGTGCGGGGCTACATGCAAGACATGGGTAGGTCATCGGCTTATCTACTAGTTGCAATACACATGAGACATGTCTTTTTCCGACCACATCAGGGGCATTCCTTAAAATAACTGGAAGTCAAACAGTTATCTTTTACACTGTCCTCATGGCCTCCCCTCGCTCACACCAATATGCATTTGCACATGAGAAGCTAGCGCATGCACAAGCAGCTCCAAGCTCGCCCCAGAGAGGCCAAGGAGTGTATGTGTGGGTCCATTTGTACATGTGGTCTGTCTCACGGTATAATTAGTGGCGTGACGCCGTCCACATGCGTGGTGCCCCGACTCGGGACCCAGGCAACATTGACAATGCATGACAGGCTCCGCAGTCCGGATACACCACCTGCAACACACAGAGGCTGTAGCTGCCCTAGCGGGCCAGTCCGCGTTCAACTGGAGCTCATGGCCCCACACATTCACTCTTTGGCCTCTCTGGAGCGAGGTTGGAGCTGCTTGTGCACGCACTGGCTTCTCTGTTGCAATGGCATGTAACGTGTGTGGGTGTATTGTCAATGGGTGGGATGGTGCGAGCCACCTTCCGTGACGTCACTGCTGCTTGTGATGTGTGCGTCCCCCACTACTTCCATTTGACTTGTGCCATACTACACATTGTGGATGTGTTGCCTGCGTGATGTGACAAGGATGGGCGCGCCATGACCTCTCACCCACCATGCTCAACTGCCATCCCGTGCCCTGGATTGCCTGTGCAAGTGGACAATGTTGGGGATACACCAGGTCGACAGGGGATGTGAGTGCCTTGGCAAGGGCCTGGCGGACGCGCAGCAGTATCCGGCATGTCCACGGAGGGTGGGCTGACGTCTACACTTGATGCGGCATTGTTCGTGTGCCCGCCTGTTGTGCACACACGAGTTCACATTCGTCACCAGACAGGTGGTCTTTACAGATTCCCAGCAGTGCGCCAATGTACTGGTCCTGAGTCCTACCAACACAGCGTGTTTCAAGATTGCATGTGCGCACCTACCCGTCACACCGACCCACCTGAGCCATGCGTAACTCCCGCTTCACATGACACATGTGTGTCTTCCACAGTTGTGCTACTCATTTGCGTTGACATCCAATGACAGTGGACTACATGGTCATCTCACGACTGCCGTGCACTTCACACTCTCTCATCCTCTCTCATTCGTACTTGTGAAATGAATCAGCAGAGACACATTGTTGCTTCAAGCCATGTATTGGGACTAATGTCCTCTGTGATGCAGTATAGTGAACACTACTGGCAGCGAAGTGCATGTGGAGGATATACTCAGCATGATTACACATAGCATAGGGTGTAGGGGTACAGTGTTTAGTTGTTGACTGTGGGATGTGGGCTTCAGAGTTACAACTGCTTAGCCGTTGGTGTGCTAATGTACATTTGCTGATTACTGTGGTGCTGCTGACTGACACAGACAGTATACATTTAGCCTACCAGTCCGCTTGTCATCATGGGCACAGTGCATCTCAGTTCCATGTTACAGGTTTGCTGCTATGGTTACTCATACACACGTGCGTGGAGGTGACATCAGGGCATGGGCTTACATGCATGCAAAGGCGTCCCACTTGTTGTTGCGATGTGGTGGGTACTGGCCATGTCACAGTCACTGGGCTCATGTTGTTGGTGGATGCACTTGGTGTCCATGCAAAGGTCCTGGCACGGACGTTCAGTGGGAGGTGTGGTGACAGCTCTCACATACTACAGCAGGACGATTGCTGTCCACTGACCGGTGCATATGTTCATGGGCGCAGGATCCATATCATGGCATGGTTGTACGTGCAGTTCTGTCCATGTGGTTGCCATACACAAATCCCATGCCTCTGCCTCCCCCTGTTCATGCAGAGTTCCTGGATGTGATGAGGTACAGGGTGCATTTCCCAAATAGTATCAGATGTCATGGCAGTGTAGTTGTTGTTGTGGTGTCAGTTGCAGGTTGCATGGTGTAGTAGTTGTACTGGTAACTGCCTAGTCCGTGCGTAAGCCAAGCATGGGTACGGTGTGGGACATCATTGCTCAATTGGGGGTCTGGCGACGGGGCCCGACGAATTGACAGGTTGTCAGGAATGCAATACCTTCCAGCAGGGCTTCCATGGCATTGGTGGTGGACATGGTTGCCAGCCAATGTAGCGGATGGTGGCTGTCAAGGTGTTGGTCGTGAGTTGTCCCTTGTAGGAGCATGATGGGACATGTTGGATGGCATTCGATGTAACTGTAATCCATTATCCGTCGTGTGGAGGCACAGTGGTCCCATTGCAGTGTGGGTCCGATAGTCGCCACATACGCCATGCCCCCATAGGCTGAACAGGCCCTGTCGTGGGCGTCCAGGGGGTGGAATAGTTGTAGCAGGTCCGCCCTTGGACATGCCGGGTTGGAGAGACATAAATCCACAGGATAGTAGAAGGGACACCTCCGACAGTAGAAGACGGGGATGACGCAGCTGAACAATGCGATGCGGTAAGTTAGTCGGTAACTTACGTTCAGCAGGGCCAGATTGTCACATCCCAATATCTGTATCAGGTTATGTTTGTACAGCTTGATCTGTCCGGCGTAGTTGGGTAGGTGTGGTGCAAGTGCCATTTTGCTGCAGGGCGCTGTGGTGGCGTGCTCCGGCTGTCTGTGCAGTCTGCAGAGTGCAACCTCCGATGTTGCTGGGAATTCTGTAATGGTCGTAGGGAGGCAGGACTTGTGTTATGTTGGCTTGTGCGGAGAACACGGGCTCTCATCCCACATACTTCTCTGAATGGTCAAGGTCAGTGGTGTCTGACTCCTTCCAGATAACTTGCATGTGAACCACATGGGGGAGTGTTATCATTTCTTCTTTCCGTTGTGGATGTTCTTTGGTGTTCTGCTCTATCTACCCTGTGGCCGCTTCCCTCTGCATGCCTGTGTTGGGCTTTGTTTGGTGCAATGACTGTTTCCTCCGGCTTGTTTAGTCGGGATGTGGTTTCAGAGTGGGAATGGAAGGTCATTCAGTGCTGTCTCCTCTCCCGTGTGTGGGCAGCAGGCTGCGTTTCCGCTGTACGTTGGGCCTTGTGTTATAATTGGTCCCACCTGTTGTCTGTCCCCGGTATCTTTGATGTTACGTATTGCATGTCTTGTTATTGGGTGCAGGGTGGCACCGGTGTTTCTGTGTGGTACTGGCGTACCTTTTCCCGACGGGGTCCATATTCTGCTGGGTGATGTTGCCTCCGCTGTGTGCTTCGCCGTGTTTTGCACACAGGGGTGTGTCCTAATGTGGCGTGACGTCACTGACATATTCGGGTCAGTTGTGTGACGTCAGGTTGGCAACAGTGAATTGCCGGTTGGGGACATGACTGTGGCAGGGCTGTCACGTGACATGTGCGTTCTGGGTGGTGCTGGTGTGTGTGGTGTTTGGTTGTGACCCTGTGTTGTTTGTGTGTGGCGCATGCATTGCGCTGCCGTTGGCCTCTGCGTTGTGCGCATGTGTGGGTGCAGTGGTGGATGTGTCGTGTCCACGCAGGGGTGTCGGGGTGGGGGCCATATGCAGTTGTCCCGCCCTTGCACTGTGTGCGCTGTTTGCGTGCCCCTGTTGTGTGTCTGCTTACCTGCGTCGCCGCAGTGCATTGACTCCTGGGTTCTGCATCAGGTAGAGCATGGGGAGGGCCTGCAGTGCTGGATTCATGCTCGGGGGGGTCCGCCTCTTTGCTATCCGTACTGTGAGTTCGGTTTTCCGCCTTGCTTTCACATGCGGTGTCTCTTAGCCGGAGGAACTGTTTGGTTCTGGCATCGTAATATGTACGCCGGGCGGTACGTGATTTCGTCGGGCGGTGTGTCTCCATTGGCCGCGCCGCTCCGTGAATGGGCGCACTTTGATGGCGGACGGCGTCGCTGGCGTACGGGCGGTGTTTGGCTGTCTTTTCGCATCCTAATTAGGCGGGCGTGTGTGCTGTGGCGGGCGGACGGTAACTGGTGCTTTTTGCATCCGCCAGCACGGCGGTGGTGCTTCCGCCCGCCATCCTAATGGGCCCCTATATTTTTACAAACGACATTAATGACTTCGTTATTTTGGAAAACGATATTTCTTACCTTAAACTCGATATTCTTGACCACGATATTCTGGCAGTCGAAATTTCTGTATCACGACATTTTTCACTCAATATTAGTGCAAGTCGACATTTCCTACTCGATATTCTGACGGTTTACCTGTCAGACCATCGGGGAGTTGAAAAGAGTGGGCCCCCATGGGTAGTGACAGGCTTTTGGCTCTTTTAGAGTGGTTGCCCCTCTCATCAAATCTAGTCTCATCAAGTTGAACTGATTGCTTTGTAGCCGCTGGGTCCAGTCTCGAGTTTGGATGTCATGAATTCAACTTTGATGACTACCTGTAGGGAGTTTTGACATTGGTCCTGGTGTTTGATGAGTTTGATGAGTGCTCAGAGACCCCATACTACATGAACATCCGTGGCAGCCATGTTTGTTTGTGAGGACGTAACCTGGTTGATTATGGATGTAAATATGCTTTTTAGATGATCCAACTTATGATGGAGTGCTTGATATTCGTTAATGCTCACAGACACTTGGGGGCCGATTCCGATTCCGGCCAGAAATCTCCCCGACCGAGCCGGACCCGGAGAGAATTCCGACCGAATCGGACCCTAGCAGTCCGACCGAACGAGTACGATGCACACGCATGCTATCGGACTCGAGTCGTTCGGACTCCCATTGAAGTCAATGGGAGCCTGTCGTACAACGCGTACGCAGGCTCCCATTGACTCAATGGGTGCGAGGCGGACAAGGGCACCCCCTACAGCGTGTACGCGTCCATGTGCATCGCGGCGTACATGCACAGGTAGGGGGGACCCATGGGTCCCCCCTGTGTGCGACTCGCATGCATACGCGTACAGGGGGGTCCGACGCGGACCCCCAAAGTCCGGCTCCGACAGCTTTTTTGAGCCGGACGGCGCGAGTCGGTCGGACTGCTCGCGGCGCGCATCGTACTTACCCGGCCGGGAAACGTCTCCATAGCGCGGTGCGAGTCGTGTCCCTGCGAGTCGGTCGGAGCGTGTTGAAGCCGCGTTCGAGTCGGTCGGCGATTTCGCGGGTGCTTGCATCGTACTCGCTCGGCCGGACCGCGTACGATTCGGTCGGGAAACAGGGCTCCGAATCGGATCCGGTGAATCCGAATCCGATTCGGAGCACTACCGGCCGAGATCGGAATCGGCCCCTAAGTGGGGAACAGTGATTTCGCTATTGGTTTGGACGATGGTCTTTATTTGGGAGGGCCGCGTGGATTCTAAAGTGAGCTAGCCATCGCCTTCATCGATACAGGAGCGAATCTGTTGTTGCATGGTACATTTGGAATGATGATAACTTTGGGTAATAACGGTTGTCATGGTATAGTCAATGAATCAATAAGAGAGGACTCGCTGTGCTGGACTGGACCTAATTCCACAGTTGCAGAAAATTCTGGCACAATGTCGCTGGCAATAGCTAATTTGCGCAAGTTCTACACAGGTCATTGCTAACGGCATCAGGAATATGAACTCCTGGCTTTCCTGAACATGTCCGGCACCTTTAAAGATTTCTCTTTGGGGCTAGGGGCTTTAGCACTAATCATAGACTTTACCTCCTGAATTAAATTATCTATGACATCTAGCGTGGTATCGCTGTTGTTAGAAGGGAGGTGCCTGATTTACCCCCCCACCCCTGAAGATTTTCTGGGTTTCTTTGCATGGACGGCAATGAAGTGAATATATAATCCAAATGTAAAAGGGACTTCCATAATTCAGCTGTCAATGATCAGTAGATTATGAGAGAAAAGGAGTGGGTCCTACCTGGCCTCTTCCGGGCGATGACACGCAGACACGGCCCGCGCACATCCCCTATTGAATAGTGGCAAATGCAACCAGCTTTGCAGGAATGGTAAGGCAATTAAGGGTGCAACTGTCTTTCCTCTGGGCCTGCCCTGCCGCACAGCAGACTGGCGGATGTAGTCCCCCCCAGTCCGATGCAGGAAACTCCATTCAGCAGCTACGGCCCAGGATAGTGCTAACTGCAAATATATACCTACTCGATGCCAGTGTTAAATTTGTTGCAAGTGGAATTTACACACAATTTTATATTATCACCCAGGTCGAAATCACACCGTTAGTGTTTCTTACACTACAAATAGTGCTAACCAATTGGATTTTAATACTATAGTTGAATTCCTTTCGCATCTGAAGCATTTTGCAAAGAATCTTCCTTACCATAACATGTTTTCAAATGTAATTTCTTTCAAAACACACATTTTTTATTTCAGATGAATAAGGCCATAGACTTGAGTGTAGAAATAACTAGAGGTCTCACCAGAGTGGGTGCAACTGGCAATTGCTCCATCTAATCCCCCCCAGAGTACTTTGGTATTACAAAAGGTGTCCCAGGTGTTTGCTCTGCCCCTTTGCCTTTTGCCAGCGCCATATTACAGACATTGGCACAGATGCAAAGTAGCTGTCAGGAGGAGCACTGACTGTGTGCTACATAGAAGTGGCACATAGTCAATGTGCCCCTTAGGGTGGCCCTTTTGGTGGCTGTCCCCAGTGTAGGTGCTTGTTTGCAGCTGCGCTGGGGACAGTGATTTTTACGTAATAGGAGTTCAAAAAAGTAATGGATGGAATGCTTGAATAAATCTCAGCCACTTGTAGTTACTTGAGACACATCCCAATACATCATTTTATGCCTGCCGTGCCACCTCAGATCAGACCCAACCATGGGCAAGCAATCAGACTTGTTCATGTGCCAATAGGAACAGCCCAGCCCATACTGAGAAGTCAGATCCTCTCTGAACTGAAACTCATGCAGCTGAAGACAGGTTTTGGCCTTTTGGGCCTCTTCATTTGGCTGCAGCTTGGTTCCAGTGGCACAGTCACCAAGAGACCCATGTCTGGGCATACCTGTTGTAATTAGAGTGCCACCCTGAGGAATACTAAAACGTGATGGTTGGAATGCTTGAATTAATCTCAACCACTAGGAATTACTCAGACCGCATCCCAATCTACCATTTTTTCCCACCGTGCCTCTTCAGAATAGACCCTGCTATATGCAGATTGACCTTGGCCCTGCTACATCAGGAACACTCAAGCCCGGACTGCCAAGTCAGGCCCTCACTGAATTGGAACACAGAGTTTTTTGTGCTCAAGGTCAGAGAGAATCTGGCTGTAACAAATTCCTATTGATTTTTGGATCAATTTCTGCAGTTAGTAACATAAGGCGAAGGGGGAAACAGATTATGCAAATGTTCATCCATGTAGTCCTAGGTATGCTGCAGGCTGACTATCTTTGTGTACTCTTTTGTAGGTGTGCTGGCTCTAGCCTAACTACATTCACTTTTGTCTGCCACTATGCATGTAGGAGGAAAAGACATGAGAGACAACAGGCCTGTTTACAAAGGAAAAGTTACACTTTTGTGTAAGTTTACTATTTTTTGGTATTAACAAACTAGGAGTTTACTAATAGTAATTTTATGACTGCTGAGACTCCGCAGTTGAGGCGGAGAAAACCAACCATAAAAATATAGGACACACATATCTTTTTATGTCTGAAGTCTCTGCCGCAAGTTTGTGAATATCAAAAAAATATTTAACCTGTGAAAAGAATCAGGCCCTGGATGTTCAAACAATATTTTTCCTTCCCGGCCAATAAGCCCTTGCAGAAGTGGGACAAATTGGTGATAACAAGACAGGGAACATTACTTGCCTTCGATTTGATGTCAGAGATATTGGTCAATGCAGATACAAGAGGGATGGGTAGGTGGTATAAGAATAAATAGGGAGTTCCAAGGGACTTCAAAGGCTAGCTATGATGAGTTGACTATTTCTTCAGTAGACTCGCTTGGTGTCATTAATCAAGGGTAAGTTGTAAGGACAGGCAGTTTTCATTACTAATATTATTTCTTGTATTATTATTATTATTATTAATATTATTATTTATCATTATTATTATTATTATTATGATTTGCGGTGGTATTAGTAGCAGTAATTAGTAGCAGTAGTAGAGGTAATAGTAATAGTAGTATTAAAGCAGGCCCATTATTATTGTTTTATCCCCTTTTGTGGAGATGTCAGCCACTGGCTGACACCTATAATACTTCCCTAGTGGAGCCATCGGCCGTTATATAGAATATGGCCAGTTCCCATTATGGGCATGTGTTTCCTTTTGATTTCCCTGAAACTTCACTATGAGTGATGGCATACTGAAGTTTCACAAGGAGCATATCCACAACCAAAGTAAAACTCTTCAGTTCCAGGAACAACTTACTATTTGTGTTCCTTTTTAGATCAATGCCAGATTTTTACTTTCAGGCAATTGTTTTTATACTGCCAATGGCACGCCAGCTCCCTCAACAATAAAGTTTAGCAAAAGCCATGACTAAGAAAAAATTGTGAAGCCCAAAATTCTGGCAGTCAATTCCAGACCTATTGGCTTTGCAAAGAATTGTTTAGCTATCTGATTTGCTGATAGGGGACACTTTTATTGTGGTGCTCAATTCTAGTTTTTGACCCAGTCTGTCTCTGATATGGCTTTATTTTAGTTATACCCCACATAAATCTGTCTCTGCTGCATGTAAGTGCCATAATAAATGATCAGTGGCTGGATTGGGTTCACCTATTGTACACTGAAGTATGCTGTGGTATTGGATATGTGTGCAAGTTGAAGTAATACTTTGTTCTTTTCTGTTTTGTTACCGTCTTTGAAGACATTTTTCAGTGGAGTTCTTCGAAATGCAGCATCCAGAAGCTAAGTGCTTTTTTGTTTTTCCACTTTGACATATTCCACTCATATACGCCCTACTGCAAAATTCTACATAGGACATAGTGTTTCAGAAGGAAGCTTTTAGACAGCTTCTAGTTAGTCAACAGTGATTGTGTCTTGGTAGATTACTGCTGCCTAATGGAGGACAGCTCTAGAGCAGGATCAAATACTGAGAGAGCATCTGAAGAAAAGAAAAATGAAGCAGTCAGCTTAGTCCCATCCCATGACTCTTCTTCCAGCAATTCTGAGTAACGTAGTTATGACAGTTCTGATGTCCCTTCACGAGCACGATTTGTGCAGTGGATAAACAGTAGCATGGTAGCTTAATCCAGAGAGCAGGCAAGTGCAGCAGCAAGCACATACAGAGTGCTCTCTTGGTGTCCCCCCAATTTATTGGAGCCCCTAATTCCCCTGTTCACTACAGACACTGGTCGTAAAGTCAATACAGCAAATATTTTGACTATTGACTGCGTTCATTCCTTTCTGGATGTTGACTTCTTTGAGGAAATTGTGTGCCAAACAGTTTATGAGGGAGCATGGAGAAACTCTTGGGCCTCATTCTATGACACACCCATGGACTCCGACTTCACTTAGAGGGTTGAAGAAATTTACAATCCTTATGCTCAAAATGGGGGTAGTGCACAAACCAGGCATACAGTCCCACTGGTCTCTTCACAAGGTTTGGGTAACACCCATCTTCGTACCATATATGAACAGAGATCGTTTTTGCTATTGCATTGTATGCTTTATTTCAATGACAATTCTGCTCCATTGCCACAAACCATAGAGACAGAACAGGCTTTTCAAACTTGGCCTGCTGTGGAACATTAATCTTCCAGGTTTCCAGAGAGTTATACTCCTGGAAAGAATATAGCCATTGATAGGTTCTTGATACTGTACAAAGTAAGGTTTCAATTCAGGCAGTACATACCTAGAAAAAGAGCATATTATGGCATCAAAATGTACATGCTGCGTGAGAGCTCTACTGTTTATGCATACAACCTGAGAGTGTATACAGCGAAAGACTCTGGCCTAAATCTTGTAGGTTGTCCTTCCATGCTAGGAGTCACAGCAAAAAGTGTATGGGAGCTTGTCCAATCACTTCTTCATAAAGATTATAACCTTTATGTGGACAACTTCAATACGGGAGAAGAGGTTTTCTGCAAGCTTTACAAAGGTGCCACTGTGGCATGCAGTACAGTTTAATGTCTCTGCAAAGGATTCCCGCAGGAGTTTGTTTGTAAGAAGCCCCAAAAATCACACCCCAATTCTCTGATAGGTGAGATGTGTACGTCCTCACTACAGTGCATAACAAGAGTGATTCCCCGATCATGGTTTGCGGTCAGATGGCTGAAGTTAAGCAGCTCACCTGTATCCTTGATTACAGCAAACATGGGTAGAGTGGATAACAATGTCCAGGTACTTCAGCCAAAAAATGAATGTTGTAAAACTCACACATGGTAAAAGAAGTTGAATGAATGAATAAGGTTATTGTGTGATTACTTAAAATCATTACAATATGAAATTAAATGCATATATCGTAAATTAAAACGGGGTCATACTTTAAAATCATAGCAGCAAGAGGGTGTGTAGCCAGCTGGTGCTGACTATATGATTGACAAACAAAGATAAAATATCACCATAGTTCATTCGTTGAGTCCCTGTAAAAAGTAATCTTTGCGGAGTGGAGTTTTGTTGTAGTGGGGCACATCAAACTGTTATGCGTTCCCTCCGTGTGGCATTTTTTCTTTCAGGCGTGAACGTGCTTGGTAGATGAATTTGCAGAAATTGGCCATGTTCTTCACAGTATCCAAGGTGTAAAGCTGGCAGATGGCATCCTTTGCATTACGTGTGCCCAGGGAAAGAAGTATGGGCCTGAGGTATATTCGGCGGGCTTGCCGCAGAGCTGGGCAGCATAGGAGTATATGTGCCAGTTGCATAGCCGGCATGCAGTAATATCGGTAAGCGCTTTCCAGGTTGGGTATAGTTCTTTTATGGGAAGCGGGTATAGTCTTGTAGCTAAGATCTGATAGAATGCCTGGCTCCCCACGACCTGTATGAGATGGTGCTTGGTTGTTTGTAGAATATGTGGAAGGCACAAAGTTTCATGAAAGTCCCTGGCAGCAAGAGCTTCTATGTCCAGTTTGCGGGAGCAAAGACGCAGCTGCTTTTTCATAGTTATTTTGATGGTGGCATAGTCAAATGTACTCGGGTCTCAGTTCTCAATGGCTAGCTGCAGTTGCTCCTTTGATGCTGAGAGTTTAACAGACCAGGGATTGTTTGGTTTTGAATTTTTTTTTTTATGACAACCTTCATAGAGTTAGCTGGGGCCATGGTTGCCAGGAGATGGTATTTTGCTAAGGTAGCCAGTTCTTCTAATTTTTTGTTGGGTGCGGTCGAACTCAAGATGAATCAAGGTGTTTCTTGTGGATACAGGCAGGCAATATATTTTCTTGTATGCTATCGCATTGAATTTTCTCCAGGTCTTCCACAAGCATTCCCGGAAATGCCTGTTGCGCATAGTTAAGTGATGGTAGCAGTTTGGCCCGCATTACCCTTCGAATGGCCTTAGTTGTTGGGCTGTCTAGTGTGGCATGCACCTTATAGAGGGAGAGCGTGACCGTCTTTCCTTTCAGCCGCAGTTTGTGTAAATGGATTGAAGGGCAGCCAGTCTCGCTTAGCCAGGCACCTGGGTAGTTGTAGCTTTGAACGCAGTCTAGGCTCAAAGTGCCCAAGCGCCACTTGATAAGCTTTTTCTTTGGATAACTACCAAAGATCACGGTTTTGGATTTACTCGCATTAGCTGTTAGCAAATTTTTGATGTTGTATTCAGCTAGGGCGGTGAGGACTTTTTGGAGGCCTGTTGTTGTGTGGTCCAAAAGGACAAGGTCGTCGGCATACTGCATTAGATGGATTTTTTTGTCCCCGATTTTTGGGGTGACAAGGGAGGCCCCCTGTTGAGCAAGGCCCAGATCAGCTGTATACAGAGTGAATAGTATCGGTGCCAAGACACAGCCCTGCTTTAACCCCCGGTCCGTGGCAAATTTTTTTGTAGCTAACTCTGTGCAGAGTTTCATCCTTACCCAGATTCTCGAGTACAAAGATGTGATTGCACGCAGTAGGCTCGGGCAGATGTTCCAGCTCGCAAATTTCCGCCAAAGGATGTTTCTATCAATCCCATCAAATGCTGCTGAGTAACCTATGAAGCATGCGAATACTGGGGGAGAGCGGCGAGCGACTGCTTGTTGGGCTAGGTATGACAGGACTGTGATGTTGTCAACAGTGGAGGCTCCTGGTCTAAACCCGATCTGATAAAATGGCAGTAGGCCTACTGAGTCCACCCAGTTCGCTAGTTCCTGCAGAATAGTGCTTGCGTATGCCTTCCCCTCAATATCCAGCAAGGCAATCATCCGATAGTTCCTGGGGTCGGTGTTTGCCCCTTTTTTGAAAATAGGTTGCAGCAATGAGCCCCTCCAAGAGTCTGGGACCTCTTCTAAGAACCTGCATTCTGCGTACAACATAGCAAGATTGGAAGGCCAAAAGTTGATATCCTCCCTAAAAAGGGAGCCGGACAATCCATTGGGGCCTGGTGCACTGTTTTTCCGGATCCTTTTAAGAATAGTGCGAGCAGCTGCCACGCTTGGAGTTGTGAGTTCCGCAGAATGCCTGGGGTGATCAAACCTGGCAATTTCTGGATCGCTCTGTGTGTAGTGACCCTTTACTTGTGTGAGTTTCTGTTCGAGGTATCATAGACTTCACATGTGCTTCCCAGATCCCTGCTGGTATCGGGTTCCCTCTATTAGAGGATCCGTGGATTGCATTGTTTAAATATTCCCAGAATTGTTGGGCCTTGTTCGGTGTGAGCAGATCGAAAATTGCTAACCATTTCCCCTCAGTGGCTTCCCGTTTTAGGCTCCAGACAAGATGCCTGTGGGCCTTTGTTACTAGTTGCAGCTGCTTCTTAGAGACTTTGGTTCCTTTTTTATTGTATGTTCTTTGGATTCTTTTTAGCTGCTGCGCACTTTGTTTGATCTGTAGAGCTGAGCCTTTAATGTGGGCTCCCGTGCTTGATTTGGTACGAGGGATATTTCAAGAAGCAGAGTGGGTAGTTCTGGGCAAGATGTTCGCATTCCCCTATGATGTCCGGCACAGTAGACCTAGTCGCCCAGCTAATCCATGAGCATTTCCATGAGTCAAATTAGTTGATGGTAATGTTCACCCATTTGATTCTCCTCATGAGTCTGTACTGTTCCTCACCGTTTGAGTGCCCGAGGTGGCTAAGAATATATTGGTTGTCCGCTGAGGTCTTTAAACTCAGCACAAGGACTGCATGGTCACTTTCGCTCTGAAGGAGCGCTTCGTAGCGCTTCGTAGCTTAGTATAAGCTTCCCTAATCGCTGGCTCAATAGGATATAATCAATGGTTGTCTGGTTGTTTTAAGTTGGTGGGTGGACCATACCCGGTATGGATTGTGTAGATAGGAAGTTCGCTGATTCAAGATTATGCGTTTGTAGGAGGGTGTTAAATCTCCCGGTGCTCCCAGTTGTACTACTGTCGGCATTCCGACCCCCAGGGTGGTGCATGTTAAGGTCCCCGAGGATAATAATTTCCAGGGATGCATGTTGTGTTGTCAGATTTTCGATCTGATGGATCAGCCTGAGGAGCTTGTTGGTGGCTCCTTGACCGTTATAATATACATTGATCATTAGGATAGGTAATGGTCCTTCAGCACACTTGAGTCCTTTCAGGATGACAGCTAAAACCATGTAGGAGGTGTTTTTTATTTCCGTAAAGCTCAGCTTCAAGGAATGCTATATGTATGATGAAATGCCCCCAGAAGGTCTTCCAAATAGACTAGTTTTGGTTGCAGGTTTATAAAATTCCGCATAGCCAGTGAGGGGATTGGATGTGGTTACCCAAGTGTCTTGCAGGCAAATGAGGTCCGCCCCTTCAAGTAGCGTGATCGCTGTCGGGCTTTGTAGGGTCTTGTGCATTCCTGCCACGTTCCAGGTGAGGATATTTAATGTTTGAGTTCTTTCTGCAGTACTCTTGTGGCTGGGGAAGTCCATGCTAGGGTCAAGGCTGTGTCTTGTCGACCATGTTGGAAACAACCTATCCCCAGTATGCTGAATTTGGGGAAGATGGTGGGCGAAGGAGTGGACTGTCAGCGTTGGTCACAATGACAGACCTACTGCCATGCTGGCCATCCACCCTACACTTGATATTAATTTTGCATTTCCTAGGGAGGTTGCTCCTCTACTGGTCCCCCCTTTCAGGACCAAAATTGTTGCGATATTGTTAGGGGGTGCGTGTAAGATGAAAGGGTAATTTTCCATTTCTAAGATCTGGATGTCGATCCCCCATTCTGCAAACTGCTGTTTTTCTTTAAGCACGCTTGTTGTTAGACTTGTATCGCGCCAGGTTATGATGGTTTGTTCCTTCCTCGGCGGTGTTGTCATGGTTACAAATTGTACCCTGGCAATGTCCCTGGAGGTAATATGAGACAGCGAGTGGATGTGGTTTAAGAGTTTAAGGATTTTTGTTCTATTGAGAACATCCATATTGCCTTTTGAAGAATACAATGGAGTCATGCTGGTTTTGCGCAGTTGTCCATCCCCTAGAGCTGGGTTATTTGGCATGAGGCAGCTGTCCATGTAATTGCACGTTTGCGAGGCTGAGATTGTCGGGTCGTGAGTTTGTAGGATACATGGATCTTGTTGATATACTGAAGTGTTTGAATCTACCCCTTGGGCTAGGCTTAGGGGTTCTTTATCCCTGGGGGCTGTGTCAGACCGAATGGGCTGTTCTGTTGGACTTGTTCTGTTGCTGATACATACTTGATTGAATGTTTCTACCCCCAGGCTTTTTCGTGATGTTGTTGGAAGACTCATATAAATGCCCTGTCCTTGGGGGAACTGGGAGGCCATGGAATGATGTCCCTCAAAGTTCTGAGTTAGAGTGGACGTGCCTGAGTCGCTAGACAGCGGACTCTGTTGGTGTTCATTGGCGTTTTTGCCCCATGGAACGGGATTTTGAATATTGACTGTCTGCGGCATTATGGTCCAAGCCTGAAGTGATTTTTCCCCTTGCTGGGTGGTCAATTTCTGTGCATAACAGGCCTCCATGGTAACCTGCACATATGTCTGCCTGAGTGTTTTTTTTTGTCATTTCATGTCCCGGTGCTGAGGCAGCCTGCGGATGTGCGTTTTTGAGAAATATGGGGAACAGTGGAGGGCTATTTCCGACATCAATATTCCACTTTGGTGGCTCTTTTCTTCCTGTATGTTACTTATTTTGTGCCAGTGGTCATGAGTTGTCGCTTTAAATGTTTTTGTTCCTTTTTGAGGCGTTTCTTCTCTTTACGTGTCATGGGCAGTGATGTCTGAGGCACCCTCTGCGGGGCTGTAGCCCCTAGGTTGTGAGATATTGAGGCCGCTGTTTGGTTACTATTCCCTTTATGTGATTCTGAATGAGGTTGCTGGGTTGCGTTAATTGTAGCCTGCTGCTGCAATTGGCTGGGAGCGGAGGTCAGTTATCTATTTGCATCTATAAGCTCATTTATTTTGTCCCCCGAGGTCTGTGAGGTTGAACAAGTTTTGATTTTGAGCTCCTCCACCAACGAGGTGAGTATCCTGGGGAGGGATGCAAGTTTGTCCACTATCTCAGGTCATCGGCATTCAGATGAAGGGGTCAGACTGCTACTGGCTGCAGTGATGCTGTTGACTTTCTTGGCCATATCAGCCATTGTAAGGGCCATTAATTGTATGGTTACCAACTGTAGTCCCAATTTCTCTCATTGCCATGTTAGAGCATTTATAGCTGCTGACAGAGAGGTGTTAACTGTTTTTAACAAATTGTCTTGGGCACATGAAAGCTCGAATGGTAGTAGCGAAGGTGATCTATACAGGTAGTAACTTGCTTCTGGCTCTGAGAGGGAGTCTAAGATGATACATGAACCCTCATTTCCCTTGTGCAAAATTTGATATTGATGAGGCTCACCCTTTGTATCTTTATTTTCTGTACGTGTAGTATAGGGGTCGATTTTAAACTGTCGATTGGACTGGTGATACCATCCAAACCTTCTAAGGCCTTGGCGGTGGCAGTTTGAAGGCTTCCGTGTTGCATTCTTTTCTCTGTATTGGTGGGCTCTAATGCAGTGCTTTGGTGCACTCCCATGTTGTGAGAAGAGTGAGACCATTTCTTTTCTGGGTGGGACTGGCATCCCTGAGGTGGCTTAGCGCAGTATTTGTTGCTTTTGTATGGGAGATTTCTGTTCCCGTTAATGCAGATGCGGGTCCTGCCCCCGTATTGCTATCTGTGCTGTCTGTGCTCATCGTGGGTGTGCCTTGCACGGGTGAGCCTTGCATTTTTTCAGGTGAGAAGGCGTCGATGGCACTGTCTTTTAGGCATTCGGCATCCTTTCTGATGGGGCCTGGGATGCGCTCTGTAAAAGTCAAGTCCCGGGACCCTGCCCAGCTGCGCAAATCGTATATCTTTGGGTTTATGAGCCGGGTTGTTGTTCCCCCAGATGCGTCTGCATGTAGTGGCGGGCTCTCAGAGGTGGATTTGGATCTATGCTTTGGCCTGGCCACTACCAAGCGTGCACTTTTCTTTACCATTTTTACTGGTGATGTCCTTGTCCCGATCTTGAAACGTAGGGGGCACAAGGGCAATTATGTCAGGTCCCGAGGTGGAGGTTTGGAGTTTGGGTGAGATTCAAGTGGGGTCTGCACCAAAGACTGATTTTGCACCTGGTTATCTTATGCGTTCCACCGGGTTTGGCCGCCTGCTATGCCACACCCGATTACCCCCAGACTTTCTCCCTGGAGACTGGAGAGCAAATCATCACTGTGTGGAGAGGTGGAAGGGTGGGTAGGTGTGTGTGGTCGTCACAGGGATGTTACTGATTTTTACAGTGGTGGACGGTAATGAGCGGTGACCAGCTGCCCTGCCGAACGCTATGCAGTGAGTTGTGGGTGCTTACAGGCTAGCTATGTTGCTGTGGCATAATTGAGCCTACCTGGTACTTTAGCAGGTACTTTGCCTTGAAATTACTGTGCAGCTTTCTGAGGCTCTGGCGGATTTGCTGCTTAGGCATCAGCTGCGGAAGGAATGGCTTGTAGAAATGGCCTGGGCCATCTGGGTAGATGGGTAATCCTTAAATTCCTTGAGGACCCTTAAAGTCTCTTAAATCCAGTGTGGTCCGTAAAAATACCTGATCATCCTATCCGGCCTGACTTAACCCAGCCTGGCTCGGTCTCTCTCTTCTTCTCCTTTCTCCCCCTCCACCTCAGACCTCCCCCATTGTGCTCTCTGGATGTTACTGGGGGGGTGAGGAGTCAGTAAGGTGTGGGCGAGATGTGTGGGGCATCCCGGATGGTTACTGGGGGCTCCTTGAGACTCTGGCTGGCCTCGTGGCCAAAGGGAGCAAAACTGCAGAACGAGAAGGAGAGGCAGTGAAACTAGATGCGGCTGCCAGAACTGCAGACTGCACCGGTCTAAACCCAGCCGCCTCCGTGAGTATGTGGGCAGAGTCGCAGGCTCTAGCCTTTGGTGCCGCCGCTGTCCTCCTGTTGCAGCCGCCGGACAAAAATCCCCCAATGCTTTTCTGGGGCCGGAGGGGGTCACCGGTGTGGACCTCAGGCTCTGGCACCAACGGCGGGGGATCTCCAGCATTCACCCGCGGCTCCTGCCGTGAACACAAACGCTGTTCCGCGCTGCTCCTCCTGCGCTGCTCCTCCTACCTGCTTCACCTGCTTCACTTTCGTAAGGGTCTCTCTTTATACTGTGTGCCCACTGCTAAAGAAGTGTTGGAGGAAGATCTGACCTCCCGCTGTACGTTCAACAAAGAGTAAAATAAGAGAATAATAGAAGTTGTTTAATCACTTAATCCTGTTGGCAGCATACAATGCGTATAATGTTTACCATCAATCAACCACAGGAAGACCAGTGTCTTTCCCTGTCTTTCAGTTGACTGTCATAGTAAATTGTACTGCGTTAGAAGCAGTATCCTCAATTTCATCTGCTGTGAAGGACATTGCAAGGCTGCAGGATCGGCATTTTGCCAGCAGCGTTTATGCAACAAAGAGAAAGTTTCGACCATGGCACTGTTGTAGAGTCTGCTCTAAGCAAGAAAAGAGGCAGGAGAATTAGCATTACTGTCTCCAGAACACATCTCAGACAGGCTTATGTTTTCCAACTTGCTTTAGATTGTACTACAGAAAGTGAAGTATTGGGAAATTGACTGAAGAGGAGCTTTCCTAGTATATACCTTTCAATGGCTGTGCATGGATACATACTTTCGATGGGCCACTGCTTAACGACACACGTTGCCTTTTCACTTTTTTCCTCTAGTTGAGAAAATCTTGGTTTTGCTTATGGCCTGCTCGTCACGCACCAGCTCCATGTTGCACTGTGGCATTTTCAGAATTGTAACTTAAAATACGAGTTCACCATAAGTTAGGATTTTAAATTATCATTCCAAAGATGAAGGTATTACCGATTCCTATTTGGAAATTACACTTATAAAATGTAATTAGGTAACTCCAATGTGAGAGGTAGGCCTTGCAGTAGAGAAAACTGCATTTACGGGGTTTTCAATTCCAGGACATGTAAAACTTAAAAGTACCTTGTCCTACCTTTTAAATACATTGCACCCTGCCCTCTGGGCTGTCCAGGGCCTACACTATGGGTGACCTATATGTATTAATAAGGAAGGTTTGGGCCTGCTAAAAGGTTTACTTTGCCAAGTAGAAATGGCAGTTCAAACTGCGCACACACAGACTATAATGGCAGGCCTGAGACAGTTTTAAAGTGCAACTTAGGTGGGTGGCACAATCAGTGCTGCAGGCCCACTAGTAGCATTTAATTTACAGGCCCTGGGCTCAGGTAGTGCCACTTTACTAGGGACGTGCAAGTAAATTTAATATACCAATTGGGTATAAGCCAATCTAACATGTTTTAATGAGAGAGCACAAGCACTTTAGCACTGGTTAGCAGGAGTAAAGTGTGCAGAGTTCTAAGGCCAACAAAAATGAAGTCAGCAAAAACAGGAGGTCTGAAGGCAAAGAGTTACAGGGAAAACTATGCAAAGGATGCCCTCAGGTGTCCAGGTTGGTGTAACTATTTGACCCCAATCACTTTCCCACAATGCCCTGCAAACAAAATGTTGACTACCCAGTGTTAACCACTTGTTCTGATCCGATAAAAATGCTGTCCCACTTGTGTGGCTGGGCCTAGTGCCCACAACAGGAAGGCATCAAAACAATGTCAATGGGAGTCTCCACAAAGGGCTGACACATGCCCCAAAATCCACTATTACCCACATTGCTAAAACTGGGTAGGCTTCTGTGGAACCATTTGATGTGTACATGTTGCGTTTTCAACTCTTTCCTATTGCAGGTGCTAAGCCCACCCACAGTAGTGCGCTACCACTTTTATTTGGAGACTTGGGGGAAGGCTGGGAGTTAGGAAATGCGTGGTTCTCCTCAGATTCCATAACTTTTCTGCACGGAAATTTGCCACAAGTGTGTGTATTTAGCCAAAGTTTCATGTTTGCAAGGCTTTGTTGGTAATAAAACATTGTGGGAGCCACGTGAGGCACACCCGTCTGAACTTCTTCATGTGTCTAGTTGTCAGAAATGTACAGGATTGGTAGGTTTCCCTGGGTACGCGCTGAGCTAGGGTCCAAGTTCTGCAGCCATAAAAAGGTTGGTTATTGTGTTGAAAAATGCGATCTGTCCATGTTGCTCTTTAAGCCCTTTCCTGTTGAGGCGCAAGGCCCACTCACATATGTGGGATATTGCGAGACATGTTGAAGCACCTTGTTTTGTCACCGGTAAAATGCCCACCCACACAAGTCATACACTATTTTTATCAGGAGACTAGGGGGAACGCTGGGTGGAAGGAGACTTGTGGTCCCTGCAGATATCAGAACTTTCCATCACAGAAATATGAGGAAAATGTGTGTTTTTAACCAAAGTTTGAGATTTGCAAGGGCTTCCGGGCAAGAAAACCTCATGAGAGCTCCCTAAACAATACCACCCTGGATTCTCCTGGGTGTCTAGTTTGCAAGAATGTGTGAGTTTGATAGTTCTTCCTGGGTGCCATCTGAGTTAGGGCCCAAAATCCACAGATAGCCAAATTACAAAATAATGTCGGTTTTGAGCGGAATCATTTTATCTGTCCCTGTTGCATTTTGAACCCTTCCCTGTTGCGGGCACAAGGACCATTCACACATGTGAGGTACCATTTTTATTAGGAGAGGTCGTGGAATGCTGTGTGGTAAGAAGCTTGTGGACGCTCACATTTTACATAACCTTCCCTTACAGACACCATACAAGTCACACCTCCCTGGACACCCCTGGGTGTCTAGCTTTCAGAAATGTCTGGGTATGGTAGATTTTCCTGGGTGGCGACTGAGCTAGGGCCCAAAATCAACAGCTACCAAAATTGTAAAAAAAACATGGCTTCTGCAGGATGAAATACGCTATCTACAGGTCATGCTTTGGGGTGTTTTTTGTCGATGGCGCTAGGCCCAGGATCACAAGTGGGATACCATTTTCATTGGTAATAATGTGGTAACACAGAATAGTAGAACATTCATTATTATCTAATAAATTTCTCTCAATTTGTGCCTTTCAAATGTAAGCCAGTGTGGATGACATTTTGCAAAATGCCCTCTGAATCAGATGCTAGTACGGGTGCCCACCAAATTCAGAGACATACAAACAACCACTGCTCTCAAACTCAGTATCTGGTGCACATTTCAGAAAAACATAGCTTTCCTTCATACACATTTTTCACTCTTTATATTTTACCATGTGAATTGCTCCAAACTCGGTACATAAGAAAAAAACATTGTAAGGTGCAACTCAGTTGTTGGCCCTGGGTACCTCGGATTCTTGGCGATCGTATATATTTCAACAGCTAGAAGGGTCTAGGCAACTTAACTTTATATTGCTTTTGTAAATCAGCAATCATAAAAATAGGTTACAGAATAAAACATTATCACAAATGACTGTTGTTTCTTACTTAATTTTTATATTTTTTTATTTGAACAGTTAGTTTATTTGGGGAAAACCTTGAGGGATATACACAAATGACCCTTTCTAGAATTCAGAACATCATCTTCTTTTCAGGAATGTATAGGTTTTCAGTATCAACCAGGGGTTTCACACGAGTTTCCAACACAAACTAGAAATAGGTTGAAAGTACATAAATTAGTAAAAGGGGCTACCTCTTAGAAAGATGTCAACACTGTGGTAAAATGTGTTTTTTTGTAACATGTCTGCTTGTTTTTGAAAGCTGGGAAGAAGGTAATTATAGACACACAAAAGATGATAGGAAGAATGCTTGCAATTTGTCTTACCACTGGTAATTGCGCGGGGTAGCATTCCAACCCATTGTTCTTTTTCCCACATTTCACCTCAGTTTTGACCCAGCCATATGCACCTTAGTCTTGACCCTGTTTCAATAGGAACAGTCCTGCCCGAACTGCCAGAGCAGGCCCTCCCTGAACCGGAACACAAGCAACACAAGACCAGTTTTGTCCCTAATTGGGGCTCTACAGTTGGGTGTAGCATGGTTCCAGTGGCACTGTGAGCATGGGACCCACATCAGAGCATAGCCTTGCGAGTTAGGGTGGTACATAAAACACACAAAAGGTGAGAGGTGGCATGCTTGCAATTTGTCTAACCATTGGCAATCACTCGGGGTAGCATTCCAATCCATCGTTCTTTTACCCACCATGTCACCTCAGTTTGAACCCAATCATATGAAATCAGTCTTTACCCTGATTTAGCACAACTAACCTTTCGCTGATGCGATTTTTAGGAAACAATGTTTGTGGAGTATCCCTCTAGGTGAATCAACAAACCCTGGCTATCTTTATGTGGGGAAACATGATATAAAGTTGCTGTGTGTGGAAATAAAAGTTATGGTGGCTTAAAGGAAAAGCACCCCAAACAGAGAAAAAAGGGTTCAGCAGCACTGGGATAGAAAAGCCTCAGCAGTTAAGGGGATAATGTAGACAGCACTTCAGAACTCACTTTTGCCATTTCTTAGTATTGTAGATAGCTGTTGCTATTACCACAATTTGAATGATGGTCACTTTTTATAACAAGATAGGATGCATGGATGACTTGGCCTTGCCAGATTTCAAACCTGGGGCCTGCTGTCCACAGGAAAGCTCAGCGCTGTGTGTTCATCACACTATGCCAGCTAGCCAGCTTTGCATTCAACATATACATTCCATTTATAGGTCGAGCATTCAAGACCTTTTGTATATACTTTAGTATATACTTATATGTGTATGTACTTTGTGGACTCTTGGAGATTAGCCCTAGGACTTGTCTGCTTTCGCTTAGGGACTTTTTTTTCTGTTCAACTGCCTCTATTTAACTGTCTTGATAGAAAACGACCAGTAGAGGTCAGTAAAATTCCAGAATTGCTTTCTGCTTGTTCAACTGCCTCTATTTAACTGTCTTGAATAAAAATGACCAGTAGAGGTCAGTAAAATACCAAAATTTGCTTTCTGCTGAGGGACTTTCTTTTTTTTATTTTTCTGGCATCTGCCTCTATTTAGCGATCTTGATAGAAAACGACCAGCAGAGGTCAGTAAAATTCCAGAATCACTTTAGCATTCTCTAGATTCCAGTCCATACAAATTGTCTCCCATGAGCACCCGTAGACAATAATATTTTTTTTAAATCTTGTATTTTCAGGGATATGACCACCGAAGGCCCTGATTTTATATTAAAAACAGAGCTTTGGGCTATACCATTTCCAGCTGAAAGGCAATATTTCTCTCCATGTGTTCCCATAACTGGCGTGTCACACAGTTTGATGCTTACTTTCCCTCCATGTTAAAGAACAGTAGATGTTTCAGCACCCAGGCTAATGTGCTGCATAGCTAAATACATATAAGGTCCCAAAGGCGAGACCGATTGCATTGCAAATGCTTGTTTTTATCACAGTTATGTTGTATTACTGCATTCACATCTCCCCTTTCCTGAAGGCAGACTAACAAAAACGGCGGCATTTCCCTCAAAAAAATGAATTCTTTTTCTACTGCGTTGAGCTCAAAAGCTTGAATCTGCCAAGAAAGTGACTCAAAGAGTTACCTAGTGCTGCACCAATTGCCAGCACCAAATACCGTTTATGATTTTCAGTACTTTGGAAGTAGTGCACAACTCATGGCATATCAGCAAGCACCATCATTGAAGAAATACAGAGTAAGGACCTATTGAGTCATCCTCAGGGAAAAAAGCATCTTTTTCCTGGCAGTGTTGTGGTGAACCCATAAATTGTAGTGCAAGAGGTACACGAAAAAGGCACTTCCACAGCAGCAGAAGATGAATTTAAGAGGAAAGTGGTGGTGTTAATAGTGAGGAATAGATATACATTCAAACTCCATCATGCTCTGATTGACCTATTCAAAGTGGGTGGGTGGATCCTAATTGGCTGCCCACAACATAAATAGTTTGTTGGGAGCTCAGTTCCTGAGTCCTGAAAAAAAATCAAAAGCCACAAAAGGAGGCAAGGTGTGCATACAGTAACCCCCTTTGGGACTCTCCCCACTTACGTAACAAGTTTAAAAAATATATATTGTGTACCAGTGTATGGTACAATGGTACCAAGCAAAGTAGTTACTGTTACAGTGGTAGCAGTGACTGAAGATCGTTGTACATTCTCATAAACTATGTGGCAGTATGGAGAAGCAGTATAAAAGAGACAAGTATTCATATCAACAAAAATGTGGTGCTAACCCAGAGTTGGGAGCCCACTGCAATCAGCTGCTCAAAAAAGATTGGAACACACAAAGAAATACATTTTGGAAGCTGTTAAACAAGTTAATAAAGAGTCTGTTGTTGGCTTGTATAACTGAGTCCATTAGTCACATGTATTATTCCTCAAAGGTGTCCCGATGGTACAGTTGTTAATGTGATGTTATATATGAGGAAGATGAGCAGCCAGATGAGCAGCCAACACATGTTTCGTCCTGTCCAGACTTTTTCAAGGCTGAAAGGGCTGAGATGGTTGTGACCAATGGAAAAAACTGAAGCATTGTGTTTACAGGTAATTTCCGGCAGTGTAACTTTTATTTGGATATATGTCCTGATTGTACAAGGTAAAGTGAGTACTAGCAGAGTTTTCACTTCAACTATGTTAAAAAATTGTAAACTAACTCAGTCACTCTAATCTTCCAACATTTGTGGTGCTGAACTTGAGTGAAAAAAACAGTAGGTGGAGACTCATTGAGGTTGGGCACCCGTGAGATGTTGGGTGCAGGGCCAGGCCATATGACTGGCAGCGAACCCTGTAGAACATGGCCACGATGTCTTGGCCACCTACTGGGGGTTGGACACCATTGGGGATTTGGGAGCAGAGCCTGGTCTGAGGCCTGGCACTGCACCCAACACCGCAGCTGCGCACAGCTGAAGGCCATGCACAGGATGAAGCCCGTGTGTAGCGGGCCATATGGGTGTCTGCGGAGGGTTGAGTGCAGGGCCTGGCCAGTTCATCCAATGCGTGTGACAGTGTGCTATTGGAGTTTTGGACAGGAAGTAATTCAACATGTAGTAATGCTCATAACAATTCATGACACGCAGGACACGAAGCATATATGTTAACAAGCTCACATTTAGTCGATGTTAGCCTCTTTTTGCTGTAATTCAGCTGCCTAGGAAACAAAATGGACCCTCAAACATTTGTAGGATCTGAAACTTATTAGGCTTTGAATACCCTATAGGAAGTATTCATTATTTATTAACCTTAATGGGATCAGCCTGTTAAACACCTCATCTGACCCACACTTTTAAGTTGAGAGCTTCACCTCTATGCATTACATACTGATGAGGCTTGTACAGCCAGCCCCCAAGATAAACCACTGCAGTTTGTGAAATTACAGGTCCAGTTTTACATAGGCTTTGCATCAGGTTTGTTTTATTTTTTTTTAACTTAGAGCCAATGCAAAAACCTGTTTTGGAATTACAAACAACGCAAATAGTGATTTGCATTGATTTGTCACAAAAAGTAAAGCAAGGCAGCGCAATGCGCTGCCTGGCATTACTTTGCATCAGGGAGGTGTTCCATTGGTGATGCATGAGCATTTCTGTGCAACCACCCATGATTTTGATGCAAATCACTATCTACAAAGATTTTTAGACATTAATTCATGCCAAAATTACTGCGCTTACCATAGGCTGGGGTAACGAGGAGAAATATCCTTATTTTTTCCACTTTGTATGCGTGCTGCATTCTTTAGCACAGACACTTAAAGGAAATAGCCTTAAAGCATTAACGCATGGTTCTTGTGCAGGAAGGGATCCCAACCACACGGCACTTTCGCGCACGAGTTACTGCATGGTACATGGCTGCACAAAGTGCACCAGCGCAGGGAGAGGCCAGAACTGCCCCATTTCTTTGTGTATATTATGCAGTTCTGCTCTCTCCAGTTCATACAATGCAATGGAGCAACTTTGCTTACTGCACAATCTGGGCAACAGTAGACACACTCCTGAAATTAGTAAAATTGCATACATCCTTACAATCATGCTTAAATCATAATATCAGTTGGTCATCCATACATTATACATGCTTCAACAATGTTTATTGACTCAACATATTTAGAAAAGTTCTGGAAATAAATACCAACACCTTATAAGCCTCCAGTTTACACAGAAATCTCCTAGAACACTGTATGCCAACTATTTAATGTATACACATGCCCAGACAGGTTTTTAATCTATTGTAAACAGAAGCTTTAGCTTTTCTGACATATGTTTTTGTCCCAAGAGGCCTTGGATTTAAGCCACAATCTATATGAAACATGCCTCTGCAACTCACACTAGCTTTGCCCAGTCTCTAGCTTGTTGATCACGGAGTATTGCCTGCTCTCAAAACTTTACTGATAGGTAAAGTGCACACCGTATCTCTTTTAGTATACTGAACCTGACTTGTCTCCAGGGCTACTCTACTTCTACTCCATTTATGCATACATGTACACACAGTAATTCTATGCTGTATATTATTTTAGGCCATTCACTACAAACTTTGTTTTCTAAAATGATCAAAAGGTTTAGGGATTAGATGCTGTCTTCAGGGATGTCATCAATGATGCCATTTGAGATGCCCTCAATGATGTTATCAATGATGTAATTTAACATATTATAAGTGATGTAATAGGTGACGTCAACGCAATGCATGAGGTTGGTGCAAGTTAAAGTTAGATCAATTAACTATAACTGACAAATTTCAATGATTTTTTTAATTTTTAAGCATTAGTTCGTGTGTGACTTTGTCACCTAATTATAGCCTCACTGTACCCTTTGTTTTTTTTCAGTGAACGTCGATTTTTTGTACTTAAGTTATTTCTTTTTTCCATACCTAAATATAATGGCACTTAAATCATCTTTTCAGTAAATTCTGGGGGTTTCCGTCAAATTCTACATTTAGCATGGGTAACTCCTTTTTCAGATGGGCAGCCGCACTGCAGATAGCATATGACCATGTGCAGTTGGAATTTAGGCAGATGGCCCAACCCTGTGAAACCATGTTACCTGACCCGCTTTATACACAACCTCTAGATTGGATGGATAGTGTGCTGCTCTGTACACATTTTTTGGTTAAATTCTTTTGGAACTTTTCTTAATTATTTTACAGTTTTGAACTACTGTTTTTTTAACTTTTTTAATCCTTTTAAATTATTTGTTATTACTTTTGTATCTCTTCAAGCGTATATGTTCATTGTTAAGATGATCTTCCATAGCATTAAAAATTGTCTTTTATTTGTTTTCCCCGAGGCCACATCTTTTAGGCACTGCCTTCAATATGCTGTGAAATGCTACATCTTGTCGTCATCTTCTTTGAGCTGTTGACACTGCCCTTCCTCGGGCGCAGTCTGTTGCCCTTCTGCTGCTTTACTCCTCTCCACTCTAGCACCAGCAATGTTGTTGGAATGCATAGCCTTGAGGTGCTTCCACATGCCACTCATTGCCATGGAAGGCGTGGCTTCACAAAGTGCATCTATCCTGCTGAGCAGTTATGGTTTTTTTGGGCCAGGTGGAAGTCAGATAAACAGCCACACTACTGATATTTTCTCAGGTCTCAGTTGTGCTTCTACAGATGTTGGTGGAATGACAATAATGTTGTCGTTGTGTGATACTCTACCTGTGCATGATGGAGTGAGATTCTATTTACAATAAACCTCTCTAAAACACCAATCTGCTAATGGTGCTGAGGGAAATCATTTGAGGCTTTTACTAAAGGCTGTGGGCTTTTTTGGGTGGTGTTCCGTGAATGGCCAAGCAGATGGCTGCTTTCATTTGCATTTATCTCTTAGATGTTCCATAGGTACTGCAGTACTCCCGTGGGATACATGGAGCGAATGGCAGAGTGCCACCTAAATTCCCTGAGACCTTTACTTCCTTTTCTTGCTCCCGCTGGAGTACCTTGGGACCAGGAAATAAAAAAAAAAAAAGGTTGTCCTTTCTATGACGCAGTCATTTTAAGTTTGAGATTCTGAGTTTCCTCACAGGCATAAATAACCAAGATTTATTATAGTTTTTATTAAAATGTCTATATTTGTAGATGTAACAGTACCTCAGTATATTTTTCCGAACCACAGTGGAACATTTTGGGATTGGATAACATCATTCTCTTTATTTATTCCTGCCTCATCACCCGCATTAGGAATCTGGGGGCAGATTTACAAGGCCCTTGCGCCACTTTTGCGTCACTTTTCCCATGTTAAAAATGACGCAAAAGTGGCGCAAGGGCCTTGTAAATCTGCCCCCTGGACTTCAGTAAATTCGCATCTAGTGCAGTCTGCTCTGATATATTTTGCTAGTTTTCTCATTTTTGATGGGATTAATTACAATGAGAAATCTTTCTCTACGGCATCAGGAGGAGACCAAATCGAACATCAAGTAATGAAATTTGTATTAGGAGGCAGCGCAGGATGTTTAATGCTGACCCAGGCCTTTGAATCCTAGAACATACTCATAGCCGGAACCCTTAATCCTCTCTGGATTCAGTGTCACTCGATCCCAAAACTGCCATGCTTCTTCAGTAATTCCAAAGTTTATTGGAACATTAGCAGGAGTGCAGATTAGTATGTACTAAAGGACTTAATTATTTTACAGTAAGCTGCAGAACAGTTTCCAAGCAAATGTGAAGTTACGTAAATGTGTTAAGTAACAATTGATGAGTTAACTATCAATCTCAATATATATTGATTTTCTCCCAACCATAGTTCATGTTGATGCCTCCCTAACAAAATTAATGAAATAGCTAAAGGATTACTCACTGATTAGCATACACAGTGGTAGTCGGTGAACAATCCTAAAGCTGTATGAAGTATAAAGATGGTCTAATCTACTTACTATGGGGCATATTAGCAAGGGCTGGCGATATAATTATCGCCGCTTCAGCATCCGTTTTCGGGCGATAAGCGGCGATAATTATATTGCAATATCATCAAGGACACACTAGCGCGTGTTTCCTTGATGTAGAGCCCGTTTTTTCACAGCCTTTGCCTCGCATCGCTAATGAGATGCAAAGAAGGCGTGGCTGTGAAAACAAAACATGAAAATATCGCGAAGGCAGCTTCGCAATATTAACAAGGAGGTGCAGCGATAAAAAAAATTGCGCTACCTCGGCCTTAACGCTGGAATTTAACGTCTGTTAAATTCCAGACTAAGGCATACTAATAATGGTAGGTGGATTATGCTGATATGACCACAGGGTCGTATCAGCAATGTTATCGCTGTTTTCCATGGAACATCGCTGGAAAACCAGCGATGTTCCATGGCAAACACCGCTATCGCTGAAATATTATCGCCATAGCGCTATGCATTGTAAATATAGCGTTATCATGGCGATAATTTTCAGCGATAGCCGGCGATAATATTTCTATCGCTATGTGGGGCCAGCGATAATTATCGCTGGCCCTTGTTAATATGCCCCACAGTGGGGCGTATTAACAAGGCCCGGCGATAAATATCGCAAAGCGCGCTTAGCGCATGCATATTTATCGCCGGCTATCTCTGTAATTTATCGCCCGGTTAGCGCGTTATCAACAACGCGCATCGCAGAGGCGATAAAATTCCAGAGATAGCGTGGATATCGCCGTTTTCCATGGTGGAAAACGGCGATATCCTAGATGATAGGGCCTGTGTTCTTAGCCACAGAATCCACCCCCCATGTTAAGTATGCCTTAGTCAGGAATTTAACAGACGTTAAATTCCTGCGTTAAGGCATACTTAACGCGATTTAAATAATCGCTAACCCTCCTTGATAATATCGCGAAGCTGCCTTCGCGATATTATCCCTGTTTGGTTTCACAGCCACGCCTACTTTGCATCTCATTAGCGATGCAAAGTTAGGCGTGCTGGAAACGGGCGCTAAGTCAGCAAACCACGCGATAGCGTGTCTTTGCTGATAAGGCGATGAAATTATCGCCGCTTTTCGCCCGAAAACGGACGCAAAAGCGGCGATAATTTCATATCGCCGCCTTGTTAATATGCCCCAGTGTTTTTAAACGCTTGGCTCTCATACCGGTGTGTAAATCTTGATCCCGTGGGCAGTAAGTTGTGATGACATATCATTTATAGATCAAATCCCTAGTAATGACCGTCTATTTTATAATATAAAGCGCTCTGTCAACCTTAACTGTGGGTTTGGTGCAAACCTATATAAAAACTAAATAATTTAAATCATTTGGCCTTTTTCAACTTTTTCAACTCAAAACAATTTGCGCGGGCAAGGAAAGATCAACTATTTATTGCATCAGTTAATAGAAAAAAAAATCCTTCTGGGTGAGTTCTACATAAGGTACGTTATGTTGCACTTTTTCCTGCTGCCATGCGTTACACTATTTGCAGCTGATATGCAGCTGCCACAAGGCAGCGAGCGAGTGCAGTGGCAGCACGCGCCTAACATGGAGCTGCTGCGTGAAGGTGTTTTCATGAGAACTATGGGGCATATTATCAAGGGCTTTATCGCCGCTTTAGCGGCACTTTTTGCCGCTAAAGCGGCGATATTTTTAACGCCCTATTAGCAAGCTGTCGCTAACAGGCGTTAGCGACAGCTTTCCGGCGATAGCGGCCAGGTTTTACATCGCCTTGCATGTCAGCGATAATTATCGCTAATGACATGCAAGGTAGGCGTTCCCAACTAAAAGCGACAGAAAACAGTCGCTTACATACCTATCGCCTATTAGCATAACCCGCGAAGCGATAAAAACGCGCGCTAACCCCGATTAGCGCTTGTTTTTTAGAACTGATAAAAACATGACTTAGCAATGAAAGTCAATGGGAGGTGGATTGTAAGGTTAAGTCCCCAGAATTAGCGATAGGATTTTATCGCTGGATTTCTCGCGTTAAAGCTGGGTTTCGCCGCTATCGCTGGATATTTTATCGCAATGGAGATAAACCTTGCTAATAGCATGTTATTTCCGCGGTAATATCCAGCGATAGCCAGCGATAAAAAAGGCGCGCTAAGCAAGGTTTGCGATATTTATCGCATGTTCTTGCTAATATGCCCCTATCTTTCTACAGATTTATTTCGTTTCACACTCAAAAAAGCACATGCCTCTTCCCCAAGTCATTTAGGCAACTTTAAAATTCAATCAATTTACTGTTTCCTCTTTTTGGAAAAAGAGTTTGACTCCTATGAAGTCATAGAAAATGTAATACAGTGGTTTGCAAATAAAAGCCGATTAGTTCACACTAATCTCCAAAAATCCTAAAGTTGGCCCCTAATTGACCAGGTGAGGACCTTGCTGGGTCGCAGTGGACCTAACCGGTCCTTGCTGGTAATTGGCTCTTTAGCAGTGGTGGCGGGTTGTGTGAAGTACTGCAGCGACTCTGTCCTTCCATCCCAGTGGCTTTCTGTGCCCCACCGGATCCAATCAATGAGCCCGCACTCAGTGAGCTTCGCTCTAATTGAGCCCAGAGGACTCGACAGAATATCAAAGGCCGGCTGGGAAGTAGAGCGATCCTTTAGGAAGCTATCCCTAAAGATGCCGTTCATTTCAAAGAGGTTATGCTCACTCAAGGACCTCAAAAGCCTTCACATTGGTTAGGATTTCACAGTACCCAGGAACGCTTTTTAATCACAATTGCATGCTAAATATAGACATTTAGTTATAGAACACACTTGCATCTAGTCTCTCAAATGATTTTAAAGAACCGAAATAAAAACTGCAAAGCCACATTAACCACAGTGATAGAGCCCCAGGGAGATATCCAGAATGGCTGTGCAGTGACAAACAGGATGTGTAGTAAACTGATACACAAACAGACAAAACTACCTATATGGTTGTTTGCAATGAAGGTGAATAACAGTTTTAACAAACAGTCTGTCATTCTTAAGAACCTCCAAGGCCTTCAGAGTGAGTAAACACGAAATCGAAACTCAGGACTTGTGAAGATAGACTTTTGAGTGAGGGATTGCTCCACTGATGCCAGAGGATGGATCACTTAAACGTTACATATGAAATAGGAACGATGTCACACCTTGTCAAGAAACAATAAAAAGCGGGATACATAACCTCCCAACTTCACCCCCAGCAGTGTAATTGCGCCTTTCATTGTCTTAAGTCAAAGCAAAAGCCTGCATCTTTCTTCAATTTACAATGTCTACGATTTATCGAGACAGCTCCTACTCCTTTTTTTAATGTCTTTTTCAAAATCGCCTATTTTATAACTCTGCTGACCAGAAGAAAATCATACTCACTAATGTTTATAAAATAGCACATTGCTGTTAGACCTAGAATACGAATGCAGACGTTGCAGCTTCTAACAGATAGCTGCTTGATGGAATCTGTCTTCAGATTGCCGCTGTCTAGAATGTTTATATTGTACGTTTGGTAACAGCAGAAGACAAAATAGAACAAGATGATGAAATAGTTGTAAAGACAAGGAATGAGAAACACAGACTGGCGGACAAGCGGACAAGCAGACAAAAAGATACACAGTTTAGGGAAGAGATGGAAAGATAGACAGACAGATAGACAGACAGATAGACAGGCATATAGACAGATAGATAGACAGACAGACAGACAGACAGACAGACAGACAGACAGATAGATAGATAGATAGATAGATAGATAGATAGATAGATAGATAGATAGATAGATAGATAGATAGATAGATATTCAAACACATAGGTAGACAGAAAGGTGGTTAGATCGACTGATTGACAGAAGGCAAATGAGCAGAAAAATCAATCCGTCGTAAGCAGGCAGTCAGGGAGATAAACAAATCAACAGATGGGGAGCCAGACACAGATATAAAGACAGACAGACAGTCAGATAGCCAAACAGTCTAGATTGTTAGAGAAAAAGGTTGTGAAAATGGGCTGCATTGGACTAGAAGCAAGAAAGGGAAAGAAAGGAGAATAAGCAAAGCAAGGTATATATAGGCATAGATTCCAAGAGGATAAGCAAAAAAGTATTCATAATTGTATACTGCCTACGAAAATAAAGAGGAAGTGGAGTTAAGGTTGAGAGTATTTGGTGGCTTGGTCAAAATAGGTCAAGAAACTATTGAGCTAAGTTAGTTGTACTTTCACCTCACATTCAAACCCAATCATACTAAGTCGTCCTTATTCTCACTCCTGTTATTATTTAAGAAAGGTTGAAAAGAGATGTGCTTAAGAGTACTGTATGTTTGTAAATGTACAAAAGGGTGCATGATGGTGTGACTAAGCTATTGGAGTTGCAATATACAACACTGAGAGCGTGGCAGTGTGGGTCTATGGTCGCTGGCATGTTCGCATATAAAGATAGATTTGCAAGCGCATGATGCTGGATGTGTACCTTTGCAATGCTGGGTGTTTGTGTGTACGATGGTACGTGTATGCATGTATGTATGGATGTATGGATGATATATTTCTGTAGAACAAACCTAGATGAAAGGCAGAATAGTTCTTTGCTGGGTCTAAAAAGCATTAAATCAGTACGTGATAGGAGAGGTACTTTGTGGACTGTTAATGCATTGTGATGTAGTGTTCAGTAAAAAGGGGCTCCTTCAATTCTTTCATAAATTGGAGCAGCGTTTGGATGGTCTTGATAGATATGGTGATGTTGTTCCTGAACTTGCGTTAATAGATGGGAAACGCCTGCTGCATTGTTAGTTCTTTTTGACGCTTGTTAGTCTGCAATCTGATGGTATCCTCACTGCGGTTGTGCTAAGAACCACCAGAGATGGTGACCCTGTCTGCAAGGTAAGCTGGGGTGCTGCTCGTGATGGCTTTATAAATTATGCAGCTGGTTTTGAAGATGTTGCTGGCCACTAAGGGGAGCCAATGGAGTTCCATCAGGATTTAGGTGATGTGATTGTATTTCTTCAGGCCCTAGATGAGACGTGCTTCAGTGCTTAGGTTGCCTTTAAGATGTACCACTGTGAAGACTGGGAGTCTGTAAAGTAGGGCATTACCGCCATGCAGATGTGAGAGTATGAGGGCTTTAGCAGCAGTCCTTGAGTTGCTTTCTTGATGAAACGGTTTCACTTTATCCACAAGGGAGAGCTGTTACCTGGCCATCTTTTTTTTTTTTTGGCAATGTGTTCCTTGAGAGTGAGGTTGGTGTCTAGTATGAATCCAGATGACTTGGTATTCAGTGATAGATGGGTTGTGAAGTTATCAAGGTTCATGCATTTGAGCCAGATTTGTACTATTTCTTGCTTGTTGTACTTGGCAAATAATAGGATTTTTGTCTTGGTTTGGATTCAGTTCCTACAAGCAGAGTACCAAGTGGCTCTATGTAAAGGTTGAAGATGACGGTATGGAACCCTGTAGGACTCCACAGGTGATAAGGATCTTTAGGGACTTGGAGGTCACCATGTGAATAAACTAGTGTCAGTTGGAAAGGAAAAGGAAGGAAGATAACCAGTGCAGGACATTACCATTGAATCTCATTCGAGACTGTATACCATGGCCTGCAAGGGAGTAGGATGGTCGACTGGGTTAAAGGCAGGAGTCATCTTCATCTGTGATCAAAATAGGCATTGTCAACAAATTGTAAGTTAACATTCTGCATTCTAAATCAATTGAAAATGATTAGTCTCCTAAGAAGAAAGTCCAAATTTAGGCCATTGGAATAGTCTCTTTAGGACCCAATCACCTCATAAATTATGTGTATGATCATGATCAATCAGAAATGGTAAGACCCTTTTGATGACATTCAGATGAAAAAACTCAGTTACTTGGAGCTTAGACAAGAGTTTATCATCAAACACATTTTTGCTGTTAGAGTTGGGGTATGCCAAGGACCTTATGAATCAGGCCACCAGGATCTTATCAAGAATGATTGGGCATCACCGAAAGCAATCGCTTGACTTTAATCCACATTAAATCTCAGAAAGTTATTTTTCATCCAAGTTAAAAATTCCAACAAGCAGCTACAAATGTTACTATACTTCAGATCTACATTGCCATCCAGCCTTAAAATAGTTTGGCTGTCATCAACATAACACATGCATAACATGTGAAAGTAGGACAATGAGCCTTGCCAGGGGCACATAAATATTATAGAAGGTAGTGCTCAAAAGGAGCCCTACTGCACCTCCCAGAATGGGCGACCTGGAGGCAGAATGCCTAATTGGCCATGGTCTACAAGAGATGATACAATCTACTTTATGTCCTCAAATGCCAGTCCCATGCAGGCTAGTGATTACATCTGCATGGGACATGGTGTTGAAAGTGGCTGAAGAAGAATCCAAGTAGCCACACACCCCTGATCCAAAATCATAAGCTCCTCAATTTTCACAGCCACCAGGTCTACTTCTATGCCCTGGTCAGGACAGAACCTCACATAAGCATCATACTGCAACAAATTAGAGGCTATAAAAGACGACATCTGAGAAGTAACCTCTCTTTCCACAACCTTAGCCACAAAAAGGAGCACAGAATTGCATCTATAATTGCTTAAAAGTGGGGTTTATAAAGATGATTCCTCTAGCGGAGACATCACGCAAGCCATTTTTCATTACACAGGAACCAAAGTTTCAATTGAGTTGACAAGATTGCACAATAATGGTTCAACAAAAGATATCCCTGAGTGCAAGATGTGATCAGGATGGGGGCCATCTGGTGAAGCTGATTTGACCTCATTTATCAATGGTATAGCACGATCAAGCACCAGTGAAGAAAAATCCAACAGTGTGTTTTTCTCATCAGTGATTATTGGAAAATCATCCAATATATTTTTGGGGGACCTGAAAGAGCTCCCTGAGTTCACTCAAAAGGAGTTATAAATTAGGTGAATTCTGTCCACAAACAAGGAAGCGATAGCTTTAAAAAATGAGGAAGAGAAAACATTCTTTTGTAATTCACTATGTTAGTGAATTTCTCCACTACTTAAAAAAATTCTTAGGAACTTATATTAGCTTCTAGTTAAGACCAGCCTTATAATTGTTTAAGGCCTTTTTTGCTTCTGAGATAGTTGTGATGCCAAGCAAGTCACAGAAAGTTTCAGGACTATTAACAATCAGCATTTGCCAGGGGGCATGGCTGGACGGGCCAACATCGCGGACACTCTCTGAAAAGCTCCGTGGCCTGGTTCTCCATCTAGATTCATTCTGACTTTTGGATTTTAGTGTCATCTATGTCCCAAGAACATCAAACACTGAGGAGAGCACCAACTTGCTGCCCTGCCCCCTGGGACTCGATCAGTGGGGAAAAGCGAGTGAGTACCTGCAGCAGCGGCTTCTTAGGGAGGCGGTCGGGTGGCCAGGGCTGTGAGCCCTGGGATGATGCCTGTGGACCGCACGAGCTGTGATGGGTGAGGCCGCCAAAGTCCAGACCTGTGAGCTGGGGTGGCTTTGTGGCTGCTAGGACCCCAGTGAGGCATGGGGACAGGTCATGAAGTGGAGAGGCAGTCTGCTGGGCCTGGGGGCAACATCCCACACAGACAATGCATCTTTCTTGCTTGTGCCTGCCAGGAAGGCGTAGCCATGTCTTGGAACACCCAGAGACCCCGGTGCTCCAGTTAAGACCCGCTAGGAGCTGCTAAAAGCTCTATGAAGGTTAGTTCAGTTCAACTAATGCTGACTCAGATCCGGTGCAAGCCTCTTTATCTATAATCCTTTGCCTGCAGCACTGTATCCTACTATATGCGGAGAGATCAGACCTTACACAGCTATGTTAATAGGGTTTGTTTGTGCGACAGACTTCCAGGGTTGAAGTGTGGGGAGTATGCTGGGGGGTGCAGTTTGTGATACGGACCTGGATTGTAAACAGTCCAAAAGACCGCTTCAAACAGGGAGCCGTCTTTCAGTTTGTAATATGCCACATGCCAATGGTTGTTCTCCTCCAGGGGACACACCTTCTTGGCACACACTGCCCAGTCCTGACCCCTTCAGAATATGACAGGATGTTCCATGCGGGCCACACCAGAGACTCACGAGGGACTGCTATTTTCCTTCACCATAGTTTTCCCCTCTCAGTCACCCACTCCGCCACAAATAACTCTGGTAGATTCACGTTCCTAGGGGGTCTCCTGGAGGGTGTCCACTGCAATATACTCTTGGTTTATGTCCCACCACACTTGATGAGTGCAACCCTTGCAGATATACAAACGGTGATCCTCAGCTTACTCCTGGGTCATATGATTATAGGTGATGACTTTAATGCAGTGCTCGATCCCCAGATGGACTCCATGAGGGCCAGCGCGACAGCCCAGCAGAGACCCTCCCTCCTAGCAGAATGGGCCAACAGCCTTGGCCTTTGCATCATGTGGTGGATCTAGCAGGCCCATGAATTCAGTTTCAGACATATATCGACAGCCCTCAGTTGCTTCTCAAGAGCAGACTACCTCTTCATGCCTGCTACTGGCATTGTGGCTACCACAGCGGCAGCTATTCTCCTGAGAGGGATCTCACACCATGCACTGGACACAGTGCACCTGGAAACATGGAGAGGAGCTTCAGACCTCTGTTGTGTCTAACACCTGGTACCTGATGTGCCCGTAATGCTCTCAACACCTACTGCGGGAACTGACCTCTTACTTCGAGTTCAATCAGGAATCCGTGGCAACCCAAGGGACACTTTTGTGCTGCTGGAAAGGCGTTTATGAGAGGTAAGGAAAAGGCCTACATATGCCGCAAATCTAAAGCCAGACTCGAGAAGATAGAGGACCTGGAGGGGACCTGCTCTACTCAGAAGGCCAACACCGGAAGCAGCCAGGCGAATGCACAAAACGCTGGCTTATGGCTACAAAACTTCTCTGCACCAACTCTGCCCTCACATGGCCAACAAGTGGCCTCACTGGCTAGAGTCTATGAGTGGGAAAATAGCACTGTAAAAATACCTGCACTGGCTGCCAACACGATACACAGCCGCTATATTGATCCCACAGGATCACCGATCCAGGGGGTGGCCCACTTGATAAGTCTGCTGAGATGGCAGCTGCTTTTGCCTCCAACTATAATACCTTATAAGTGCGACGCCAACATGCCCATTGCAAAATTACCCAGTCACTCATTAACAATCTCCCCTCAGCACTCCCCAGTGACCGACAGAGCCATACTTGATCAACTTATTTCTCTAAACTAGGTTGAGGCGGCGAAAGCAGATATGCCAACAGGCAAGACACCTGGGCCTGATGTCTTCCTGGCCGAATATGTTTCTAAATTCAAAACTCTGCTTGCCCCTCACCTCCTTAAACTCTGCTTTGAAGCTATTAAGGTCGTCAGTTTCCCCCAGAAATAGACTTAGCCACCATTGTTGTCATTCACAAGACAAGGAAGCCCCCTGCAGACTGCGTGCCCCAAGGCCTGACCCCATTAATTAACACAGAGCTGACGGTTTTTCGGTAAAATACTGGCCAACATGCTACTCCTAGTGATCTCTATGCTCATTCATCCAGATCAGTGTGTCTTCATACCTCGCCATAGTACCCAACACTTTATCCATAGAGCTCGCACTGCACTGGCACATCACCACACACTGCCTGACCCTGTTGCACTTTTCCTTCTCGATTTTGAAAAGGCCTCTGATTCCTTGGACTGGTCGTTCCTCTTCGTGGTTCTTGACAAGATGGGGTTTGGACCACACTACCTCTCATTTGTCAAATTACTTTATGCCCACCCTCAAGCCCAGGTGAGAGTCAAAGGCACTCTTTCCCCTACTTTCCCAATTAGCCATGGTATCAGTCAAGGTTGCCCCCTTTCACCTCTACTATTTGTATTTGCGTTAGCGATTGAACCGCTCACGGCATGAATCAGCTGTGATGCACAATTCTGGGGTTACAGCTGGCAAGCTGGCTTTACGGATTGCATAGATCTGTATATTCCCTATATATATAACCTATATTTTCAAAATAAAGATATAAAACTAACTTGAATTAGACAACAAACATTATCCAAACAAAAATGGGCAGTTACAATTTAAAAACTCTTGGCTACTAAGTACAAAAAATGATTTTTAATTCTTAACTGTTAAGGTTGAAGGTAGCTGCTTGGGTGCAGGTGCTATTCCTCCACTCCCACCAACGCAAGATTTTTTAACAATTATTTGGGAGGAGGAATCCCACCACATGAATAAAAAATATCGTTCTAGTCCAAACCCATTTTCACTGACAAAACTTGGGCATAACTCTTGGTAACAATAGTGAAGAGCAGTAGGCTTTTCCCAGAGAAATTCATGTTACGTATTTACGAAGCATCAAAAGTACATTAAAGGAAAGAAATATTGCAATTGATTCCTGAACGAATGTATTAAAATTGATAGAAATGTTTCTAAGATCAATGGCACAAAAAGTCAAAATCAGAATAAGAGAACAAAGATATGTATTTTTTTATAGTATTTAAGTTAAAGCTTTTAAAAAACTGCACAGCATCTATGGATGGGGCTAGGCTCGATTTGAAGCCGTATATTTATTTATATGTGTGTGGGTGCATATGTGTGTGGGTGTAAACACACACACACACACACATATATATATATATATATATATATGACAGCCACAGTCCTGGAACGATCACAATCCTGGTCGAAAAAGCAGGTACGGACCACAAATGCGGTGAAAAGTTTTCCTTTATTTCAGTGCAGATTGAACAAAGTGTCAGTGCATAGTTCTTAAAAGCGAGTGCCCAGCATGACGCGTTTCAACTGCCCAACGGCAGTCTTGATCACATGACGCGCTGGACCTATCAGTGAGTATATATAGAAAAAAGCTTAAAAGGCACATGCTGCATTTCGTCCAATCAGTTAATAGACTAAGTTTAAGCATTTAAAAGAGGCAGCTGTGCGTACATGATAACACTCACTTAATTACCAAACGTTTACTTTTTTATCCCATGAACATTTTCTTATATAAGCTTAGTGCTTCTAATTAATGTCATATATTTAATCAAGGGCTAAACATCTGTAATTTAATTGAAACTAATTCTTTAAACCAAATTAATAGCATAGTGCTAAAATTAAAAAAAGTCTTAGTTCTAAGCTGCAGGTACCTTAATTCTGGCCTCATACATTATTGTATATAATAATCATAATATTAGTCTAATCATTCACTAAATTGAATAACGGCAATGTGCAAAATGTGCTAAAAAGTGCAAAAGTGCTTAGTGCAAAATACATAAATAAATATATACAGTTAAATATGATGCAGCATTCTTATGCAGACGTCCCCAGTGTCATTTCTTAGCTAGAATCTCCTATTCTTTTCCATAATCTAGTTTGGTCCATTTCCAATCTCCAGTTAATCCCATTTGTTACATCTAATAAAAAAGAAATACAATCATTGTTTTATATGTTATTTCATTATTGTTATACAAATATTAATAAATCAACAACAATCTAGTTGTCAGTTATCTAGGACCGGATTTGAACCAAATTAAAAGATGAAAAATATGTAATAAATAAATAAATAAAAACCCAGGTAAATTAAATTTAAAACCAATTGGTCGATGCATAAAACCAGCAAAAAATCCCGCAAAACCAAGTAAAACCGAGAATTCTCAGATAAAACCTAGCAAAAACGAGATATCACCGATTAAAACCATCAACCAATCAGTTCACAAGTAAACTTAAAATGAATACATACATCCTCAATCTGGATATATATATATGTATATAGTGTGTATAATAGCAGCAGTCAAGATTGTTAAAGGTGCATATGATTTACAATTCTTAATGCAGTCAATAAGTCAAACAACCATATACTCAATAATATCACTTTTTCAAATTCTTCCAATTGCATTCAGTATTAACCAATATTAAAAGTTTAAGATAAAATCCCAGGACTCAAAAACCAGCAATATCCCCCACTAAAACCAGATTAAAATCTAGGAAACCCAGATTAAAAACCAGTAAAAGCCAAGGGACAAAACCAATCTAAGAAACCAATCTGGAAATATTATCAAATATGGACCCTAACTTTAACAAAATTCAAAGAAAATTATGTAAATCATCGCTATTGTTGAGGCCATTCGGCATTTTGGTATCGAGTAACATAATAAATTCTGATTCCACTTGTCTCAATCTTTTTTCTCTATTGCCTCCTCTGATGTTTTTGGGCACTGAGCTGATAACAAAATATTTGAGATCATTAAGATTATTTTTGTGTACTAATTTAAAATGCCGTGCCACGGGATAGTTAGGGTCCGAGTTAACCACTGCTCTAAGATGTTGCAATATCCTGTTGTAAACTTGCAATTTGGTACTACCTACGTATAACAGATGGCATGTACATTCTAAAATATATACAGCATAATCTGTTCTACAAGTCAAATGTCCTTTTATTTTGACAGGTTCTTGACTAAACGCAGTGATATATTCTGAAACATTTTTACCAAATTTGCATGCACGGCATGAACTGCATTTAAAAACCCTGATCTCGCTGATAACCAAGAATTAGAAGTTGTAACCTCAGGACTATTCTTACCAGAGCATCCCTCATCGAGGGTGCCCTTCTGAACGTAAGACTAGGAAGTTCTGGCAAGATCCGTGACATTGTTATGTCTGACCGAATAATCGGCCAATTTTTATAAAGGATCTTGCGAACTTGTCTCTCCTGTCTACAGAAACTGGTTATCAGTCTTATGTTGTCAACTGTTTCAGCACAAGTAGTGTTAGTCTTACCATTAGTCTGCCTACAAATTGTCAGGGTTTCAGGGATTGTGCTCAAATGACCATCTTCATTGATGCTGTTTGCCTTGTCTCGAGCTATTATTAAATCTCCAAATTTATATCCTCTATTTAAAAATCTTTCAAATGATTCGCTCTGACATTTTTGGAGGTCACTTTCATGGCTACATATACGTTTAATTCTTAAAAATTCTCCATAAGGGATACTTTTTATGAGGTGCCGGGGATGTGAACTATAAGCATGAAGCACAGAGTTTCCCGCAGTCACCTTCCTATGCAATCTAGTATGGATCTTATTTTCCCTCGTATATACTTCCACATCCAAAAATTGTACTTTCTCTTTGCTGATATCAGATGTGAACTTGAGATTTAACGTATTAACATTTAAAACCTCGACAAAATCTTTAGCTGTTTCATAGGAACCTTTCCATATCAGAAAAATATCATCAATAAATCTCCACCAATGGAGAACATTCTTGTTCACAATCTCTTTGTGGGTGGACCGCAGGACATGCTCCTCCCACCAGCCCATGTGTAAACACGCGTAGCTAGGGGAGAAGCATGCCCCCATGGCCACTCCACGTAACTGTTGGAATATTTCCTTATTAAATAAGAAATAATTGTGGGTCAGACAGATCTCAATCATTTTAACCAACATCTTGTTATGTTCATACATCTGTATATCACGATTCTCCAAATAATAACGAATTGCATTAATACCATCATTATGGTGAATACTAGTGTACAATGAACTGATGTCCATCACTATTAAGTGACAATCTTCCTCCCATTTGACTTTTCTCAATTTAGTTAAAAAGTGACCAGTGTCCCTGATAAACGAAGGTAAGTTTTCCACAAATTCATGCAAGAAATGATCAACATACTTCGACATTGCTTCCAATAAGCTTTTCTGTGCCGAAATAATCGGTCTACCAGGGACTGGTACCACATTTTTATGTACTTTAGGAATGAAGTATAAAAAGGAGTCATAGGATGATCATTTTTGAGAAAACTGTATTCATTTTTAGAAAGTAAGCCCATACGCCTCCACTGTGCCAGTTCACTGAAGACATATTCTTTGTTTTGTCTTAACTCCTGGAAACTGGCTTTCCTATAACAGTTGATATCTTTCAGATGTACTTCTGCCTCTTCCATATACATGGCTCTCGGCCACAGCACAATGTTCCCACCTTTGTCTGCTTTGTTAATGATCACCTCTGTATGTTCTTGTAATTTACGGATGAGTTTAGAGTACTGAATTTCTGAATAATTGCGCTGTCTATTTCGTTTCATAACAGCACAATTCAATTTTTTGAGATCATCAACCATACAATCACTAAATACATCAATTGCATCCCTTGGCATCATTGGGATGAACGTGGAAGGAGGTCTAAAAGGGCTAATACTTGGCATGTTACACATGACGCCTGCGTCATAAAGATTTTCTTGGGTCGAATTTTCTGATGTATCATTAGAATTAGCCAAAGATTGTGCTACTAAAAGTGTTTCGACATCTGCAACTTGAAGATTAGAACCCACTCTTTGTATAGCTGGCCCCTGTGATGCAATATTCGCGGCATTTCTTAGTTGAAAATGTTTTCTTAGTTTCAACTTGCGAATAAATTTAAAAACATCTACTCTGGTTTGTGTATATTTAAAACAGTTCGTGGGGCAATAAGATAGACCCAGAGCCAACAATTGTTTCTCTGCCATTGATAGCGTTATATCAGATAGATTAATTACAGTGTTGTCAACAAAGTTATTTGGTACCTTCTTCATTTCTTGTTGTTTCTTCTGCCTTTTCCTTTGTAGGTTGCTTTTCCGCCTCTGTTTCCTCCGTTGGTTCCTTCTGTGATTTGTTTCTGCGCTTGATTGCGCGGTCTTAGAGTTTGCCGGCGGTCCTCTACTAAAAAGAAAGTTCCTCTCCTGGTGCAAAGTTGGTCGGTACTTGTGGTACCCTTTTACCCACACTGTCATCCGATTCAATACTACTGTCAATACTACTCATTTCTACAGAGGAAAAATTACTATTACCTTCTAATTGTGCTCCCACTATGATAGCATTGATCTGATTGCCATCATTAGTGAGCGCACGCCGCTTTATGTTGTCATATTTTTTAGAAAAAGTGAAAACACGTCCAGTTTCGTAATCACATTTATCTCTTGCGAATTTGTAAATCTTTCTTTCTTTAATAATTTCCTCATGTTTTTTGAGTTTGACTAGTATTGCTTCCCGTCCTTTTTGTATTTGTTCTTTATGTTCATTTATTTCCAATAACGCATTGATATCATCAATTTCTTTTAATATTCCAACACGGTCGATTTCCGCATATTTTATCAATATCGATACCATATTCATTGAGGCATCTAGATTGTTAGTCGCCCATTCCTTCAACATCATAGGATTTGGATTTTCAAAGGAAGGCGCAATCTTCACCCTTAAGCCTCGCGGAACTCTTCCAACCTCTTTGTATTTTTCTAATGATCTTTTCTCCCACCATTTTGTCATCTCTGTACGGTGGAGTTTCTCTAGTTTTTTTAATAAAGTTTGAACATCGTTGTTGGTAATCACATTGCTGGTTTGGTCAGCACTTCTTGCCACTACACTACTATATATATATATATTCACTGAAAAAACCATAGGTTTCAGGCACGTTATAGTTAGAAATTAGCATTTAAAAAAAGGGGTGTGGCCTCAAACCACCTCTCTGCAACGCAGCCCTGTGGCGCATACTGGAGGTACCTGGTGGGCTAGTTGGCCCCCAGGGACCCCCAGTATTCAAGGGGAATTAATTCCCCAACTTACAACGCGCCAGGGGGCGCATTTGCAGAGTGCTGCAGGTAGGGGGCGGGGCCTCGGCGCGATGCCGGCTTTTTTTTCTTTTTTCAGAAGGGGGGCTGTGTGGCCCCCCTTCTTTTCTCATTTTTGGGGCCCTGGAGACCCCATCCCCAGGGCCTGATCCCTTTTTCATTAAAAAAAAAAAATTAAATCGGGAAGGGGGCCGCGCGGCCCCCCTCCCGAGGCCAATTTCGGCCCCGGGGACCCCATCCCCCGGGGCATGGCCAGAATTTTATTCCTTTTTTTATTAATGTTTGGAGGGGTGCCGCGTGGCCTCCCTCCTAAGGCCAATTATGGCCCCGGGGACCCCATCCCCCGGGGCGGGCATTTGCGAGTTTTTTTGATTTTTTATTTACTTATTAGGGAGGGGGGCCGCGTGGCCCCCCTCCCGGGCCACTTCTGGTCCCGGGGACCCCATCCCCCGGGGCCTGGTCACTCTGTTGGGGACCATGGGGGGAGCCCCAATGCCCCCACGGTCCCGCCGGCTCCCCGCCTCCTGCGGGAGCCGCCATTGTTGTGGAAAAGCAATCCTGCTTTGCTTCATTGAAGCGAGAGCAGGTTTCCCTGCTCTCGCTTCAATGAAGCAAAGCAGAGTTTGCAATGACAGGGCGGGAGCGTCATTGCAAACAGCAGTGTCCCGGGGGTGGGCACCCCGGGACACTGCAGGAGCCGGCCCTGGGGGGTGGCGGTCCCCAGGGCCATCGAGGGCTCCAGGAGGGGGGCCGCGTGGCCCCCTCCCTTCATTTTAAAAGCCCCGGGGAGGTGGTGGTCCCCGGGGCCTGGGGGTCCGTAACGGACCCCCGCATTTAAATATAGAGTGTCCCGGGGAGGTGGTGGTCCCCAGGGCGTGTGGGGGGGCTCGAGCCCCCTCCACACATCTTTTAAAAATAAAAAGTAGAGCCCCGGGGAGGTGGCGGTCCCCGGGGTTGCGGGGGGGCCACGTGCCCCCCCATGGTTTATTATCAAAGCCCCGGGGAGGTGGCGGTCCCCGGGGCTGTGGGGGGCCGTAGTGCCCCCCGCATACATTGTAATAAGCCCTGGGGAGGTGGTGCTGCGGGGGCCCCCGCTATTATTTTTTGGGCAATGCCCCCGGGACCTGGCCCACCCGGGGCCTCATTTAAATGAAGCGCGGGAGCCCGCGCTTCATTTTTAAAAAAATGTCAGCAGGATTCGCGACCCCAACACGAATTCCGCCGAATTGTTTTTTTAAAAAAATGCTTTTTTTGGCCTTTGGGGTCCTTGTGGGACCCCCTGAGCAGGCCGAGGGGGTCAGGGTGTTTCTACCCTGCCCCCTTTTCTTAATTTTTCACTTAGTTTTACTGTTTTCTTGTGACTCGGTTCTACAGAGTCACAAGATGGCTGCCAACACTTCCTGGTTTGGAGTGTTGGCAGCCAATCACAGTGAAGCTCGTGGTCGGGAGGGTTCGCGAATCCACCGCGTCCCTAGATATCGAAATTTTTATTTTTTTAATTTCTCAGGAACTACTGAACGGATTTACACCATTTAACAAAAAGGTCGCTTTCTGAACCAAGCACTACCTTTTTGCCAAATTTGGTGTAATTCCGTTCAGCAGTTCGGGCTGTAGCCGTGTCTAAAGTTTCCTATGGAAAATAACATGGGGAAAACACGTTTTGGGACCCCCCTTTTTTCTCGGCCCCCGCTAGGCGAATCACCCCGAAACTTTCAAGACAGGAGCTGACCAGAGCGGTCCACTAGTTTTGAAAAATTTGCGTAGATTTGTCAACCGGCGCCACAGTTATTGGGAAAACAAAAAACGCTTTTCCTATGGAAACTAGGTCCTAACTATAACTACCTACTGGCGACCGCCAGTAGGTAATATGTATATATATTCGTATTCACTCGTATTCACTTCTGAATTGCCACCAGAAATAACGAGCGTGGACCCAGCGATAAGTGCAAATTTTTCTTACTTTATTCCACCAACTTGTCCGCCATGACGCGTTTCGGCCGGAAAACGGCCTTGATCACATATATATATATATATATAATTTGGGGCCACGGGGCTCCGAATCACGGAGTCTTAATGTGGAGGCATCCATTGAGGATTGACAAGCCGGAGGAGAGAGTGGAAGCCCATTGGTGGGCTTGGAATGTTTCAGACAGCGGCACATAACTAAGGCACACACTACAAGACCCACAAACCAGCGCAGACTCATTTGAGTCGCCCATTGGAGGGCTCATATCATAAGTGGGAGGTGTGGCCTTTATGCCAAATTGACTGTCGCGCCTCTGAAGAGTGCAATGAGCACGAAACGCGTCCGGCGTGAATCGACAGGCAAGCTGTAAACTGGATCCGCCCGCTGATCCGGCTTTTACCTCCTGAAGGTTGCTGTAGTGGATGTCAGAGTGCGTCTCAAACTGGTGGGAACCTTGGAGCTTTGATTTATAACGCGGCCTCCCAGCCGCGGGAGACGCACCACCTGGAAATTTGGGGCCACGGGGCTCCGAATCATGGAGTCTTAATGTGGAGGCATCCATTGAGGATTGACAAGCCGGAGGAGCGAGTGGAGGCCCATTGGTGGGCTTGGAATGTTTCAGACAGCGGCACATAACTAAGGCACACACTACAAGACCCACAAACCAGCGCAGACTAATTTGAGTCGCCCATTGGAGGGCTCATATCATAAGTGGGAGGTGTGGCCTTTATGCCAAATTGACTGTTGCGCCTCTGAAGAGTGCAATGAGCACGAAACGCGTCAGGCGTGAATCGACAGGCATGCTGTAAACTGGATCCGCCCGCCGATCCGGCTTTTACCTCCTGAAGGTTGCTGTAGTGGATGTCAGAGTGCGTCTCAAACTGGTGGGAACCTTGGAGCTTTGATATATATATATATATACATACATTAACAAACACTGACATATATATGTATATATAAAAATAGATAGATAGATAGATAGATAGATAGATAGATAGATAGATAAATAGATAGATAGATTAATAGAGTTATCTACCCTTACCTCTTGATAATTATTTACTTTGAACATCTCAACATTATTTAAAAATATCCAATTCCGCACTGTATTCTTATTCTGTGTTTATGTAAAGCAAAATGTATGTGAAGCAGAAATAAATTAAGCCAAGGAGGTTGCCAAAAGGAAATATTTACTAAAAAATCAACTTTTGCAAATGAATTTATTGAGAACCTCAGGGGTTGCAGTCACCTGCCAGGGGTAACCGAATTAGAGGTCCACGGGTTATAGGATCACAGCCCCCTGGCTATATCGAGCAGTATTTTACATATTTAACAGAATACATCGCTTATTTATTAATAGAGCCCCAGGTTTTCTTTAATCCCACTTCCCTAAAATGCATACACCTAGATATGCGAACCAGGAGGGGGTGATATGCCCCAGAACCATTCTCATGTAAGAGAATTTATCGCTAAGAGAAGAAAATGCAAATTTACCTTGCTGACTTTCAGCGCATTTGATGGCATATGCTGTGTTTGTGTGTTTATATACAGAAATAGAACACTAGCGAAACAGGCCTATTGATGATGCCGAACCAAGGAATGGACGAATTTCTACATCATTGCTTACTACTTAATAATGTTGTGGCCAGGTACAGAATCCTGCAAGCTTTCTCTAATGCTTTATTTAAATCCACCTCTGAAAGTCCCCCCATTATTAAATGAATTGGAACAGCCATTGATTTAATTTCATAAACTTAAAAGGTTTGCTTCCAGATAATTTACAATAAAGAAACAGAGAGCTATTAAACGTGTAGTTTAGTCATAAGAGATGAAGCTTGTTGCTTTATAATAGACATTTTTAGAGTCTTGTTACTGTAGCTGTTGTTTAAATGACGACTGCATAATATTGAAAAGCACTTGTGAAAAACAAACCATTTTTGTAATTTTCGATATATGATGACGTTCAGACCTACCTTCATGTTACAGAGGACCACTTTACAGAGAAGGTTCTTAAAGCGTCATGACCATATCAAATATGAGGTGCCTAACATTGACCAGGATTGTGAAAGTGGAGTGTAGTTGAGACTGGAATAAAGAAGCCTGGATTTCATTAGGGGCAGTGGTGGGGTCAGGTAATTGCATAGTTCTTTGTCTTTTCACAGCTGCTGGGACAGTGCCTGCTAGGCACTGTCTCCTTAGCCCCTGAAGAGGCCAGAGAATTGCAAATGCTATTTACCTCGATAAATCACAGGAAGTGACATGAGTGGTGTTTGTTCATTTGACATGGCTATCCATAAAGAAAAATATCCATAACAAGTGTAATATTAAGAGTATCACGGTTTATAGAGATCTTTCATGTTAAGACCTTCCCAGAGCCATGGGAGAAGGTGTAAGGAATTTAGAGGCTTCTGCCACAAACATCAACTCCCCAGGTTACAGAGTTCTAAAAGGCTCAGACCACAGACCTTGCTTTCAGTTTACATGCATTATTAGATCCAGTGCTTAATTTGTAAAATATGAAGTGCAGGTGCTCAAATGTTTGTCGGAGGCCACACCCATTTTCCCCGGCTCCACCCACTTCCTCTATTGGCTCCACCCACACCCTCAACTGCCACCCAAGCCATAAACCGTGAAAATGTCACACACGTCCTCAGGCCAGAACGCACGGAAATGTTACACATAAGCACCCATGCCATAAACCATGGAAATGTCACACATAAGCAAGCATCCAAGCCATAAACCGTGGAAATGTCACACTTAAGCCCTCAGGCCAGAAAGCATGGAAATGTCACACATAAGCACCCAGGCCAGAAAGCATGCCATAATCCGTGGCAATGTCACACATAAGCATCCAGGCCAGGGATAGACCAAAAAACGTGGAAATGTCACACATAAACATCCATGATCCAGGCCATAAACCATGGAAATGTCACATATAGGCATCCAACCGGGGTGTGTTGACTTCCAGCCACAGTAAACCAGTGCTTAATTTGTAAAAACTAAGTGCCAGGACCATTTTCGGGAGGCCATTGCAGCTTGCACCACTCATTTTCCCTCCCTGGCAGCACTGCTAATAGCAGTACCAACACAACTACTACACATCACTCACCTAGAAGTGTGACAATTCAGACTATGTCAAGTCACTCAAAGCTATAAAAATGGTGTGAGCCGTAGATATTATTCATATATAATGTATATTAAATTATTAAACATCTGTTGCTGTGCTTAACTCAAAATTAGACAGACAGCGCCACCAGGTGCCAGACTTTCATAGGTACCGGAATACAGGTGTTGAGAATTAAGTGCCGGTACCGAGCACCGGAAAACACCAGCTGAAATTAAGCGCTGGGTGCTGCCCTTACTGCCCTGCTTAATTTGTGCCAGTTGTTGCAGGTGGTGGTAACAAGCCCTCGTTTTTGAAGACCTGGACTTATTGTACAACATCAGACCAACTTTGACTCAGAGCATGAGAGAGAAAGGTGAAAAAGATTGAATGGCGGAAGAGAAGGGTAGGGAAACAGAGACACAGGGAGAAAGCCTGCTTGAAAAAGAACACACAAGAGAGAAAGTAGTGCAGAGTGAAGAAAGAGCCATGATGAGGTGGAATCAAGACCAGACAGCCTTCGTAGTTTGCAACACTGGCATTCAGAAGTTCTCCCAATGGTCTCGAAAGACAAACTTTGGGCCCCTGCATTTCTTTTTTCACACATTAAGCCCTAACTGGCTTTCATAGAGCATGCCTTGTCAGCCATGTTGTAAAGGCACAGAGACCTGCAACAAGGCCTCATCCTCACACTTTCAGGTTCCCATCACCAGCTGAGCATGGGAGCAGCAGAATACAAGAGGGTTCAATAGGTCAAGGGCCTCGTGCTCAATTTTTAAGGTCATTAATGAGACACTTCTCCTGACATATAAACGAGATTTACAGTTCTTCTGAAGCGGTAAAGAAATCTGGGCCTCACAGGTCAGCCGGGCAAAGAGGGTTCCTGGCTGAAAGCATTCCTAGTGGGCAACGCTTCAGTGTGTTTCTGGAGTTGATCGAAGTTTGGCGAGGCATGAAATGTGTGAGGCCTCGAAGTGTAAGTGAAATTAGAGTCACTCTTGCGCCTGTCTCGTGCCATCAGATAAATAGATAACATTAGTCTCTATGTTTGGCATTCGCTGTGTTCACCCACTTTATAGAACTGATAAACATAAACTAAAACTGGAGTGAGGTTTAAAACGGAGCTCTTACAGACTACGCTACAGAACCACTTTATCCACCTCTGAGTCTTAACCCACACGACTCATGCATGTCAAGGGAGACCGGGCAACGGATTTGGCACGGTGCACAACAAACCATAATGAGCCGAGATCAACTTGGTGTCAAGCTGCATAACTATCACAGACACGGCACAAATAGCAGCTGCATCAGTCTTTATAGAAAACAGCTGCAACGCGTCTTTGCAGTCTTACCTGTACATTGTAGTTGTAAGCTGCCTGAAGCCTGTAGTTTCGGCCGACTACGGCTAGAACTGGCGATGGCTGCTGCCTTTTACCTTCTGCCTCCACACCACCTACCAGAGCCCCACAACCTATCGCCTGCCAGAGCCCTCCATGATTACCACTTTCCCAGGCTCAGCACGGCCATAATTCAATTTGCCGAGGGCGGCGGCCATAGTTACAGACACAGCGCGGGCAGGCCAGTGCTAGCAGCAGACAGCGCTGCGAGGCCAGCGCGGCGCGCCTGAGTCCCTCGAACCAGTAGCCGTGGGACCTGCACTCACTCTCTCTGCCCTTTTGCGGGAGCTGCTCTCACTCCCTGATTCCAGCTGCAGCAGCGCAGTCAGTGACTGCCTCTCTCTGAGCCGCCTCCGACCCCTCACTGGAGCCTGGCTGTGAAAGCTGCACTCACGCCTTGATTCAAAGCCCAGCCGTGGCACCTGCACTCATTCCCTGCTCTCTGAGCCTTTCTCTGGGAGTCCTGCTGAGAGTTAAGTTAATGGCTCTGGTAAGACTCGTGGAGGGGGGCGCCTCCAGGCATCCTGTCCCAGATTTATGGAGTCAGCATGTGTTCCTCTGCTCTGCCAGTTGCCGCCTCCAGCCCCAACATTATATGTGTTTTTTTGGCTTTGTTTGTACGGCTCTTCGTGAATATGCCCCCAGTTCTTCCTATCTTTCCTCCTTCTCTCCAGTACCCAAACGCATCTTGTAGCCAGCTGCCTTCTTTGCAAACTTCCTGCTCTGGCAATAGGACCGGAGGTGACGTCCCCTCCCCCCGCGGCGCCGCGGGCAGACTTTGCATTACATCCGGCCTCAGCGGCGCCGCGGGCATCAGAATAGGATACATTGTAGCAGCAGTGCAGCACAGTCAGCCTGATAGAAGCCCGTAACTCAGCTGCAATCACAAGCCTGCAGGAGCAGTGTGCGTGCAGGCCACAGCGCTTGATTGGAGTGACCTGTAATTTACGACGAGGCAGGGGCCCTGGCAGTTTCTGAGTGTGACAGTGTGCCTCATAAAGCGGGCTGCTGCTGCGGCATCCAATTTGTACTATTTTACATACAATCGCGTGCAATATCAGCTCTTCACCGGGGAGACCCGTGTGAATTTAGTGAACAGCCAATATCGCGTGTAGACCCGGCCCTGAAAATTAAGTGCCGGTGCTTAGCACCGGAAAGCACCGGCACAAATTAAGCACTGATTAGATCATAGTTTAGGAAGTAGAGCGTTCACTGAGGTTAGAAAGATCGTAAGCTGTTTCAAAGGTTAATCCAAATACAATATACATTTGTAGGGAACAATCGTTCAACTTATAAAGTCTCTGGAATCCCATTAATAAGATTCTACACGTTATTCCTTCGAAATTTTTACTACACAATATATGTATCTTAATCCTTTTCAGTACAATTTTAGTACAAAAAAAAGCAATTTTATAAACAATCGTTAACCTATCATAATAGTCAGAAATTACTCTGTGATCTATTACAATTTACTTAGTCCATTCAAACATCCATCTTAACCAGTACAGCCACAGCCGCACATGCTTTGTGGTGATGAACTACTTCTTCAGGTCTAGTGCATGATATCCAGAATCCCCTTATTAGAAAGTTCAAACAGTGGACCTTTTCCAGAAAGTTTTAGGAATTGTACCATTATCTTCTTTTCTTTTCTTTCTTTTAAACCTCAGGGAATTTGACATAGTCCTTACCTTACAGCTCTCCATAACCACTTCTGTGTGGAGCGCATAGCGGTGGGCGTGTGTGGAGGACGTAACCATTATGTCCTCTGCACACATCTAGGAAATCCCTCTGCTGTATACTGCAAAGGGATTTACTTTTTTACTTCTCATCCTCAGGAGCAGGGGAAGAGCTTGTCCTGCTGCCCGAGGCATTTTCTTTTTCAGTGTATTGATGATCGGTGACCATGGCGTGCTGATGTCATTGCATTGAAATGGGCTCCATCCTCCGGCCCGTAGCACTGCCAAGGACCCAGTACAGGGTCCATCGGGCACGGGGAGGCTTCTGCTTGGCTGGGTTTAGAAGCTCTGACCGGGGCCCGGGCAGGTGCTGAGAGGGGGCCCCCTGTCCTGGGCTGCATCCTCTGGTCTGCCATGTGACAGAGCGCCTGGGGCGGGGTCCCGCAGACCCGGGGAGGCCTCCCCTGTGTAGCCGGGTCCAGGAGCTCTAAGGGCCCAGTCAGGCCCTGGGCGGGCGGTCCCACCCCAGGCTCTGTCCATCAGCCTGCCACATCACCAAGGGCCCCGGACGGGAATCCAACGGGCCCAGGGAGGCTTCCCCTGATTGGCTGGGTTCAGAAGCTCTGATTGGGGCTCCGGCGGGCCCTGGGGTGGGGGTCCCCCATCGTGGGCTCCATCCTCGGGCCCACCACATGGCAAAGTACCATGGACGGGGTCCTGCGAGCCCGAGGAGTCCTCCCTTGAGCACCCTGGCCCAGGAGCTCCAACCGGGCCCATGGACGGATGCTCCAACCCTGTGCTCCGTCCTCCGACCTACCACACCCCCAAGGGTCCAGGACGGGGGCCCATCGGGCCCGGGGAGGCCTACCCCACTTAGCCTGCATGTTAAGGTGCCTGCAGACCCCGGGTCGGAGGTATGTGAGTGCCCCCCTTGCAACCCTGTGCCTGAGGCCTAGCTGGGGCTTCGTGCACCCAGGCCACAGAGTCCCTGATCCTTTGTTAGATTTTAAATTCCCATCCGTGCCACGCACTCACTCCACATTATATTAGGTTAGCAATGTGTGGCTAAATAGATGCCATTTGTATTCACGTTTTGCAACCCACTGAGTTATCCCAGTAATGTGCAGGCTTCAGTTAGCGAGTGTGACTCCATTTTGCATTTCGTAATCCTTATTAGGCTGCTTAGACTGTGCCTGAGTTAGGCCACATTACTCGTATTGCTTGCCTCAGCAGAATACTGTATGTCGTTATTATTTTTTCTTTCTGTTCAAGGCTGTTTTTCGACTTACTAATGAATAGGCCGTTCGGCCCTCGCATACTTATCCGAATGTGTAGTTTCTGCTCCCACGTTAGGAGATGCTGAGACCCAGCACTGTGGCCTTGGATTCCTGATAAAATTTACCCATCTGGCAGGTGTTAGCTCATCCTACTGTGCCTCTTTGTTCATGATCGGCCCAAGTCGGTAGTTTTCCATTGGGGGCGTGGTTGGGGGCCTCTCGAGAGGAATGATTACTCAGTGTGAGCTGTTGGGGGTCAGTCCCTCGGCAGACATCTTAGGGTGCAGGTCATGATGGACTCCTCTGCAGAGCATTACTAATAAATGTAAGTTTGTATTCTCTACTGTCTGACCGACTCTTCATTTTTGGGAAGGCATAGCAGGAGGTTGTAAGAAAACCCGAGTGGCCCTAGAGGGCCACTTTCTTCAGTTGGTGCCCGAACAGGGACCCCGCAAGGTGATCCGACTCGCCCGTAATCGGGTTGGAGGGTCGGGGGTGCGTTTGGTTGGTCGGGCGGATTGGGGTACCCCACACAAGACCGAGCTTGGTTCTCGCAGCTGCCCCGCCCGGCTGATTGGGCCCCCCCTCGTCTAGTGGTCACCGGCTGGGGTCCTGAGAAGGCGAAACCTTGGAGTTGACCGTTTGGTCCGAAGAGTCGGCAGTGGAGAATAACTTGACTCGACCTGTGTGCACCTGGTTAGTGATTTGATTCTTGGAAAAATGGCGACATTCTTGTACGGCGTGAGCCTGCGGGCTTTGTCTTGATACAGTCTCCGGACCGTCTTAATTGCAGTTTTTTAACTGCCTTGCTTGAACGACACGAGTCGACGGGCTGTGTCTTGGTACGGTCTCCGGACTGTCTTGTTTTGAACTTGGTGAGTTTGCGGACCCTTAAAAAAGGCACAGAGTGTTTGCGAGTAGTTCATCGGACCACTTGGAAATTTGGCCCGCGCTTGAAAAGGTCCGGGACTGCCCGCGAACAATCTGCCAGACCAACTGGTAATTTGGTTAATGCTTGAAAAGGTCTTGGGCTGGAGCCTGTCTTCTTGAATTTGATACAGTCCCTGGACTGGACGGAGTGGTCCCTGGACCGTTTTGGTTTGTAAAATGTAAATATATAAAATGTAAATCCGTATTTGTAAAGCGCGAACTACTCACCCTTACAGGTCTCAAGGTGCTGGGGGCCGTCGTGTAAATTAAGTGAGCTATTGCCCAGAGTCACATGGTGCTGAGCTGAGCTGCCGCAGATCGAACCGTGAGCCCTGTGCTCCGAAGTCAGCTGCCCTGGCCCGCTGCACCACACCTTGTCTAATGTTTGTTACTTTATCTTGTCTTAGTCTGCCGATTGTTGGTGTTATACTTGTCCGTTAGGGACAGTGCATGTGTCTTATATTAAGATGCCTTGTTTCAGCAAATTGGGGTGTTTTGGATGTTGATGTTGTTCTACTGATGCTCGATTGGAAGAGAGCCAGCCTGCACCTCCGGAGGGTTCTCCAAATTTTGACGTATACATTAAACACGGTATTGGCCCTGTTATGTTTAGCACATTGTGGCATAAATATACGAGGGACAATGCTGAGTTACAGTGGCTGCTTACTGGCTCATTTGATGAACAGAATTTGAATTTCTTGCAGGACAAGTTGTTCTCTAGAAGGAGCAGGCAGTCGATGTTTGATTCTCTCAGAGTGTGGCAGAAGGAAGCAAAGCAGCGGCGTATAAGAGCAGAGAAAGAGGCCCGGAAAAGGCAGACGCAAACTATAACACAGAAAGCGGTAGCCTATGAAAGAGGAAAGATAGAGAAGGGTATAGAATGCGCAGATAGAAAGTTCCGGTTACAGACAGATAAATGTTATGTTACTAGAGAGGAAGGTGATGATTTCGTCGAAGAGCTTTTAGATTCTCGCCCTCCTCCTCCTTATGCCCCTGAACGTATATACCCGACAGTCCCGACATCTCAGTCCTTGGTCTCTAGTGCCGCCTCTTCTGGCGTTCCTGTTTCTGGCGCTGCCGCTTCAGCCCCGGCCCCTCTCGCTTCTCTTCTATTCACACCAGTCACCGGGTCGGGTGCTGTTAGCTCCCCCGCCCAGTCTATTAGTTCTGTATCGACTGCTACTCCCCCTTTCACCCCTACCACTCTGTCTCCCTACATAATGGTACCTGTCTCTGCGTCTGCTCTTTCCCCTGTGAGTGTGACACTTCAGACACAGTTGAATGTCGACACTCCTGCGCGTGGAGTACATGATGTGAACTGGACAGCAGCGCGAGACCAAATGGATAAAGTATTGGTGCGTTCTGCGGTGGCTGATGAGGAAAAGCAAATGGTGGTGAATCAAGCAGCGCAGTGGGCTCGGAATCCGATCTATAGTGTGGAGTGTGATGAAAGATTATGAGCCGTTTATACAGCAGCATGCCCTTAAGCATATGTCAGCGACGCTGATAGGGTTGTGGGAACAGTGTTTTCAAGGAGTAGCACCGCAAATAATATATGACATACGGGATAGGGTATACGCTGCGGGTATGGCTCCCAAGGAGGTTTTTAGCAATATAACAACACTAGTGGGTTACTGAGGCAGATTGCACCAGAAGGTTCCGACGATGGGGACGCAGCATCCCAGGAGGGAAGTTCATCCCATTTACCACCCTGAAATTCCAGAATTGCGTGATTCCACTGATGCTGTGATTAGGCCGCGGGTCGACGCTCGGTTTCAGGAACTGTGGATCTATACTCCCTGGAAAAGGAGTGAGGTCCTATCTTTAAAGGGCCAGCTGCCGGACCCCCGGAAAAACCCTACTGCATATTATAAAGAATTGACGGAGGCAGCCTCCTCCACAGTAATGACGCTAGCTGACATAGAGTTGTTTTTCGGTCTGTTGGTACCGGTGGATATATGGAGGCAGGTTCATATGCAGGATCATGCACTTGAGTTGGGGGGCACGTGGGATGAGATCAAGGCTTGGGATAAGGAGCGTAAGCCCGGCGACAAGCCGAAAGCAGAGCTCCTTGCTTTGCCAGGTCATATTATCACATACATGGACTCACTTATCCCGCCAAAAAGAGTGGAGTGGGATAAGTTGACTGCATGTCGCCAGAAGAAGGATGAAAGTGTGTGGATTTCTTTACCAGATTTGAAGGGGTGTTTTTAGATTTTAGCGGTCAGGACCTGTCACAGGAGGGTGGTGTTCGTTTATTTGTCAACAGATTTGTCACTAACTTGCTTCCTGAGAATGCAACACGGTTGCAGGCTTCGGAAAGTACTTGGACGACATCATCTCCATCAGTGATATTGAGTATGGCACAATATTACGAACATAGAGAGAATGAGGACAAGGAAAGGGTGGAGAAAAAGTCGAAGGATTTGAAGACAAGGGTATTGATGCAGCAAGTTGCGAGGGGAAGTGGACGAGGTAGAGGTTTGGGTTCGGCCCAATGGCCGCCCCGGTCTGGCAGGGGTGGTGCTTCAAGCACACCCCTCGGGCCCAATCAATGTGCATACTGCAAGCAGGAGGGACATTGGTGTCCGCGGACGAGGAACAGCAGATAGAGGGGGGATGCAGTCAGAGGATACATCATACAATAGGCAGAGCGGGAATTATTTTGATGACCCCCGAGGATGACAGTACTATCATGGACATGACATGGACAAAGTGACAGTGTTGTCTCACAGCTAGGACAGCCGAGGACAGGGCGAGGGACCAGTTCTTGTGCCTATAGATCAGCACGGACCTTACGTCACTGCTGATTTACAGGGTACTACTGAAAGATTTTTAGTTGATACAGGGGCTATGAATAGCTCTGTTTCCCGTTCACTGGTCCCGGGGGCAGCTCTGTCTGGCCAAAACAATGTGTCGGTGGGTTTCTCAGGCGTGCCGGTCATTAGCCCCATTTCCAAGCCGCTTGCTTTGACTATTGGCCCCTTTACGGTCGATTCACCATTTTTACTGATGTCAAATTGTGGGGAAAATTTGTTAGGACTCGATTTGTTAAAAAGGTTGCATGCAACAATTTTTTGTTCCCCAGACGGTGTTTACCATGACGGTTGGACCACAGGTAGCTCGTGCCAAGCAGTGCTTTGCAAAGGATGCCCCCCTTCCCGCTGAGTTCAAAGACGTGCCGCATACGTTATGGGCGACAGGAGACACGGATGTGGGGTTACTCCAGATCCCGCCAGTATCTATACAGATCAGAGATAATGCTAAATTGCCACGTATTCCCCAGTACAAGATATCCCAGGCAGGAGAAAAGGCCTTATTGCAAATATTACAGGATTTGATTCAGTCTGGTGTGGTTGAGGAGACAGCAGCGAATGTGTGTAACCCTATTCTTCCTATACTTAAAAAGGCACCTTTGGATTCTTCTGATGCTCACCCTGATGTTTACTGCTTTGTCATAGACCTTAGAGAGGTGAACAAGATCGTAGTTCCCCAGTATCCTGTAGTCCCAGACATTACCGTGATTTTGACAATGATTCCCTGGTCTGCAAAATTTTTCTCAGTCATCGATTTGAAAAATGCTTTCTTCAGCATACCAATCCATACAGATAGAAGATATCTGTTTGGATTCGCAATAGCCGGTCGGAGCTTTAGATTCTGCTGTGCTCCACAAGGCTATACTGAAAGTCCTAGTATTTATGGCCAAGCGTTGAAAGCTCAATTGGATTCTTTGGAGCTTCACCCGGTAATGTGCTGTTGCAGTACGTAGATGACCTCCTAGTGGCTTCGGACACTGAAGGTGGTTGTAAAGACGCCACAGTTAAATTATTGTTGCATCAGGCGCATCATGGACACAAGGTGTCGCTTTCCAAAGCTCAATATTGTCGACAAGAGGTCACCTATTTAGGCCACCTACTGTTGAAGGAGGGTCGCAGACTAACGCCTGAACGCATAGCTGCCATTACTAACATGTCCATCCCTAACACCCAACGCAAGGTACGCGTGTTTATAGGGATAACATCGTATTGTCGGCATTGGATCCCTAACTATTCCCTGCTAACAAAACCCCTTCTTTACCTTACCACCAAAGATGTGCATGAACCCCTGCCTTGGACATCTGCATGCCAGCAAGCTTTTGAGCAATTAAAGACTGCGCTTTGCTCTGCTCCTGTGCTTGGTACTCCTGATTACCAGAAGCCTTTTGTGCTCTACGTGCATGAGGTGGACGGTTGCGCGCTTTCTGTTCTAACACAGGGTTTCGGTGGTAAGCAGAGACCCTGCGCGTACCTATCTGCCATGCTTGATAATGTCGCCAGCGCGCTCCCGAGCTGCCTGAGAGCCGCAGCGGTGGTTGCGGTTTCTATCAGGCAATCGGCAGAGCTCGTCTTTGATTCTGCTCTCACAGTAATGGTACCCCATGCTGTGGACACGCTATTGAATAAGACAAAGACGCAGCACCTTACTAGTCACGTCTAACTGGCTATGAACTGACTTTGTTTGCTCCGCACATTTCCATCAAAAGATGTGCTACTCTGAACCCAGCCACGTTACTACCCCTCCCTTTGGAAGAAAATGACAATGATGTCCATGATTGTTTATTTTGGACTGAGGAAGAGACGAAGGGATGGGTAGACCTGACTGACGTTCCCTTATCTGACCCCCAAGGGGAACTATATATCGATGGCTCTTGTTTCAAGTTACCAGATGGCACCACCACTGCAGCCTATGCAATCACAACATTACACACTGTAGTTGAGACATCCCATATCCCACACCAATCGGCCCAAGCTGCAGAGTTGGTTGCCCTCCTCAGGGCTTGTGAGTTGAGTGAGGGACTGGCTGTTAACAACTACACCGACAGCCAGTACGCCTTTGGGGTGGCCCATAATTTTGGGCGCCTCTGGGCGGAGAGAGGATTCTTGACTTCGCAGGGACTACGGATTCAGAACGGGCCATTGATACATAGATTGCTGTCTGCACTGACACTTCCCAGTAAGTTAGCAATAGTGAAATGTAGCGCTCATAAGGCTATTACAGATGATGTTGGGAGGGGAAATGCTTTCGCAGACCAGACAGCTAAGGAGACAGCTCGATCAAAGATGACAAAGATGGTGGTGGCAGGTCCCGCTAGGTGGGTCCCGGACAATGGAATGTTCCAAGACACATTGGAGAATGTCAGGGAAATCCAGGGTGAGGTGACTCTAGATGAATTAGCAATGTGGGAGGAGAGAACAGGTCGCTTGGATGAGGATGGGTGTTGGACTGACTTGTCTGGGAAGCAGCGATGGTTGCTGCCTAATTCATATGTGCTCACTGTCGTTACCATGGCCCACGGAACAGCGCATATTAGTGCCAAAGGAATATGCAAGTTACTGGACCCAGTATGGCAAAATGATAATATCGCTAAGGTAGCCACGCACCTAGTGAAGCATTGCATCATTTGTCTGAAGCATAACCCTGGGAAAGGTACCCCTACACCCACTGGTAACTTTGCACCGCCTTCCTTCCCTTTCGAGGTTCTCCAGATGGATTTAATCGAAATGGAACGAGTTAATAACCTAAAGTATGTGCTAGTAGTGATCTGTGCATTCAGTAAATGGATTGAGGCTTACCCCACTAAAGAGAATACAGCTATGGCAATGGCGAAGGCACTTCTAAAAGAGTACTTCCCGCGCTATGGGTTGCCACGCGTCATCTGGAGTGACAACGGAAGTCACTTCAATGCAAAAGTCATTGAATTGGTGTGCACAGGTTTGCATATTAAGCAGAAGTTTCACGCAGCGAATCACCCCCAGTCAGCAGGCCTGGTTGAGAAGTACAATGGTGCTCTCAAACTGAAGCTAGCAAAGATTCAAGAAAGCACAGGACTGCGATGGCCAGATGCGTTACCCTTGGCTTTATTATCTACCAGTGCAACAGCGCATTCTAGAACAGGGTTGTCCCCGTATGAGGTGGTCTTCGAACGCCCTGCTAACGTCTGGGGCGCCCCGAGACCCAAGCGCTTTTCCGAGATAGAGCACCCATTGCTTGTAGACTATCTGTATGAGTTGTCTAAAGATCTTCGTTCTCTTCACCAACAGATACAAGCCACGCTGTAGCCAGTACCAGAGGGACCCGGGCATCAGATACAGCCCAGGGATTTCGTCCTTATCCGAAACTTTCAGCGGAAACGCTGTTTGGAGCCGAGGTGGAGGGGGCCTCTCCTCATCCTTCTTGCCACCCGTACAGCAGTGAAAGTAGACGGCAGGAAACACTGGATCCACGGATCCCACGTTAGAAGGGTACCTCTACCGCTCCCGTATGACTGTTGGGTCAACGAAGGCATCGGTGACCAGGAGTGTGAGAAGGTGCCACGCTTTGTTCCCTTTTCTGACGCCCGGGTGAGGTGGGCGCAGACGGATGAAGAAAGTGATGCAGTTCTGTCAGAGGCGATCCCACCAGAGATAGGGGCCGCCCCCGATAACACAGTTTCTAATACACCGGAATCTGAGTCTCGATGCCCATCTGATCCTGAGTTTCTGCCCCTTTTTGTTGATGAAACAGTGCCTGGAATAATGAAATATAATCTGAGGCCCCGAAAGAAGGACGGTGCACCAGCCGAACAGTCTAGAAGTTAGGAAAGGACTTGAGCTTAGGGCGCAGGTGCTGTGCCTAAGGTGCCTGTATTAGACTAGGGTGAACTACACTGGTGCACTGCCCTGGACACTGGACAGGATAGTTGAGGGCATTTGCCCAGGAGGGAGGCTGCCCTATCCTAAAAGAAGAAGGATTTGTTTTTTCTGCAAGGGCTGCGATTGCGCAGCTCCTCCGTGGGAGTACTTCATAGCACCATCGTTGATCAACAATAGGAGCCTACCGGCGAGGCTCTAAATGGACGCTGGGTGACTTGTGCCCTCTGGTACTGTTGTTGCAATAGTGGCTCTAGCCTGTGAATTTTTCTTTCCCTTGTGACACCTATAGGTTGCCCTTGAAGTTTCTTAGATATATCCCTTTGGTCGTCCTATCCCTGATGAGGAGCAGCCCTTTGCGGCTCCGCGTCCCACTCCAGATGGTCCTGTTTGGTCCTCTTGGTCCACTAAAAGTAAAATAGTATTTGTTGTGATAATTTTGCTTTCCTTGCTAGTCGTATTTGAGGTGGGCTGGTACTTAGAGGAACAACATCCTGTGCACACCTTGATAGGGACTACCCCGGTTCCAGCAGAGCACTCGTTTGTCACATTGGCCCCACATAAGGAGAGACATAGACAGACTTATGCACAAAATGCTTTTGTTCAGATGCTTCATCAGGTACACAGTACTACTAATGCCACGAATTGCTGGGTGTGTGAGCTACTTCCCTCAGTTATGCACAAAAATGATTTGCTAGTGTCATTGCCCCTGTCATATTTGGGTAGCTGTGAAGCCTGGTTCCAACTGCTCTCTATGGTATACATGCATTATCATGCTGACGCTATGAAAATGGTACAGGCCGATTACGAAGCAGTACTGGAGTATATAGTGGTACACCAGGGATATACACCTGGGGCCAATGGCAAGGAGGGTACCCTGCACCCAGATGCTTGTATGAATGTTTTCGAAGTTAACGAAAACGTCACTTGGTTGCAAAATGAAATGCTGGATTTCCAAGGATTTAATGTCAGTGAATATTTTAAATATTTTCAGGAACGCAATATCACTGAAGACAAAGCCATGCCTGTCCCTGTGATCAATACAACAGCTAGTTTCTGTGTTGAAGGAACAGGGAACATTTCAGTAGGACAGAGTCATTGTAACTAGGCCTGGGCGGAAAACTACGCTACGCTCGCGCTACGCGAATTGCACGTAGCACATTGCAAAAACGCGTTGCTTGCTCGCGGTTCTCAACGTCAAGTTGGCGACAACAAGCGAGCAAAATCAACATCCCGGCGAGACTTTTTCCTCGTTCGCGATCAGCAACATCAAGTTGCCGATCGCGAGCGTGGAAAATAAACCTCCCGGCGAGATTCTCAACGCAGGGAGGTCAGGTTTCTCATTGCGAGTGGTCGCGTATGCTCGCGACCGCTCACGATGAGAAACTACCAGTCCGCGTTGAGAAAGCTGCCGCTCGAGTACAAATCTACTCGAGCGGCAGAAAACGACCGCTTGCACTGTGCAAGATGCCGTTTGCAATGATTGCAAAGTGCGGACAAGCATCCGGCACTGTGCAAACAGTGCGAACAGCATTTCCCTACCGCACTAGGCAGTTCGCGTAGCTACGCGTAGCGTGCGTAGTGCGAAGTGCACTTCGCGTAGCTGCGCGTAGCGCCACTACGCGAACTACGCCCAGGGTTAATTGTAACTATACATACCGGTTAAACACTACTAGCAGCCCACCTTTGCTTACACCTCCGAATGTATACTTCATCTGTGGGGAACAGGCTTATATATGGCTTCCAAGGGGATGGTCTGGCCGGTGTTATGTTTCCTTCCTCTTACCTCCCGTTTACATTGCACCGTCCAATTACCATAAGGATCATAAGCTACAACGTAGGGATCTCCAGGTACATCGAGTTAAGAGAGTTGTCAATACAGACGATATTGACCAGACAGATACATCCTTGCAGCAATTTACTGACATAATGAAGGGCATTCTGCCGTTCTGGGGTCCCAAGTTCAATAGCCGTAATATTCGTTGCCTTGCTAGAGTAGTTGAGGGAGTTATAAACACTACTGCTGGTATACTGACTAACATTACAGTCAAGCTTCAGGCTATGAGGCTCGTTTCTCTTCAAAATCGGATGGTTTTAGACGTCATCCTGGCTGATAGGGGTGGAGACTGTCGCGTCATCGGCAGCAGCTGCTGTATGTACATCCCTGATAGTGCCCCTACTGTGTATTCCGCAATACAGAAATTACACAGACTTGCCTCAGATATCCATCAGAATAATAGTTCATGGTCCCTCACAGGGTGGCTCTGGGGTCTGCTGACATCATGGAGTTGGAAGATATTACTTGTCTTAGTAGCCATTGCAGGAATCATCTTCACCTGTTGCATGTGCATAAACTGTCTTCCAGCCTGTTGCACTTATTGTATGAGAAAACTTACCCCTACCCCTACATTGCCAGGACGTGACAACAAGATATCTGCTATGATGATGCAGGAAATTCAGGACATCATGCTCATAGATGAGGGCATCTTTGAGTATTAGGCTTTTTCGATGCTCATGTGTTGCTTGTTTTTCCCTTGTAACATAACTGACTATGCAATTTCCTTCTCCCCCTTAGAATTGTAAAGACCCTACCGGAGTGCGAATAAAGCATTTAGCCACCCATGCTAAAAGGAGGGTCTGTTAGGTTTTAAATTCCCATCCCTGCCACGCACTCACTCCACGTTATATTAGGTTAGCAATGTGTGGCTAAATAGATGCCATTTGTATTCATGTTTTGCAACCCACTGAGTTATCCCAGTGATGTGCAGGCTTCAGTTAGTGAGTGTGACTCCATTTTGCATTTCGTAATCCTTATTAGGCTGCTTAGACTGTGCCTGAGTTAGGCCACATTACTTGTATTGCTTGCCTCAGCAGAATACTGTATGTCGTTATTATTTTTTCTTTCTGTTCAAGACTTACTAATGAATAGGCCGTTAGGCCCTCGTATACTTATCCGAATGTGTAGTTTCTGCTCCCACGTTAGGAGATGCTGAGACCTAGCACTGTGGCCTTGGATTCATGATAAAATGTATCCATCTGGCAGGTGTTAGCTCATCTTACTGTGCCTCTTTGTTCATGATCGGCCCAAGCCGGTAGTTTTCCATTGGGGGCGTGGTTGGGGGCCTCTCGAGAGGAATGATTACTCAGTGTCAGCTGTTGGGGGGGTCAGTCCCTCAGCAGACATCTTAGGGTGCAGGTCATGATGGACTCCTCTGCAGAGCATTACTAATAAATGTAAGTTTGTATTCTCTACTGTCTGACCGACTCTTCATTTTTGGGAAGGCATAGCAGGTGGTTGTAAGAAAACCCGAGTGGCCCTAGAGGGCCACTTCCTTCACCTTCCAAGGAGAAGTGGAAGTCCTTTCATTAAGACACAGTGTGACCATATGTTCGTCCTTTGAACCTGGCCATCTGGTCGCTCCGAGCCCCTTGGCCATCTGGTGAAATGAAGTGCTTTCCAATGGCCTGTCCAGATGGCCGGGCTGCCCTGGAAGTCCTGATGAAGGGTCATTTGCTTCCTCGATCCCAGCCAGGGCTCCAGGAGATCGAACGTGTTCGCGTCTTCAGTTCAATCTATCGCTTGGTGCGCACGGATTACACAAAAGGGTGGTACTCTTCCTCTGGATTATTAGGTACAGGTACTCCAGATCCCCTTGTGATCCAGCGATTTTCAGCTCGGTGCTGCCAGGGCCCAGGCTGGCCCCCATGGCCCCCAAGGGCCCAAATCCACTCCTGCCTCCAAGACCTGACCAATGGGCCTTTCCTTCGAGCCTGCCTTCCACGAGAGCAGACAGGGACATGAAGGCGACTTCCCAGCTGCCCTGTAAGTCCCTATGAGGGCTCATTTGCTTCCTCAAGCCCAGGCAGGGCTCCAGGAGGTCGAGTGCATTTGTGCCGGGGGTCCCCTCTATCCCTCAGTGCACATGGATTACAAGTAAGGGTGGTAGTCTTTCTCCATATTATTAGGTATAGGATACTCTGGACCCCCTTGTGGTCCAGCGGTTCTCAGCCGGGTGCTGCCTGGGCCAGCCCACCCGGTCCCCCAGCATCACTGGTCTGTGCTTGCCTCCCAACCCTGCCTGATGGGCTTTTCCTCCGAGCCTGCCTTCCCTGAGAACAGGCAGGGACACAAAGCCGACATTCCAGCACAGGGCAGCCTGCCAGGGGAGGGTCTAGCCAGTGCCGTATACTCTGATCGATTGGGCATGCTTGGTCCATTTAGGGATGGACTGCTTGGCTGGCCTCGGCTGTTGTTTCAAGCCAAGAGCTCCCACCCTGTCAGGGACCATCCGACTCGATGGCCTGCTGTTTGTGGAGACTCTACCCAGCAGGGCTAAGGCCCGAGCAGCCTTGGCAGCTTCTTCCCCCAGTGGGCTGATCAGAGTGGAAGGGGGACCTGTGGTGCTAGTCCCGGATGCTGCCTGGTCATCCAGGCCCGTGTGCTATGCCGTCGCACCCTCCTCCGCCTAGCGTGTTTCTGCAGCAGCTCAGAGCGACTGTTCCATTGGGTGTCCTTAGCCACTCAGGCCAGCACACCTGTGTCTCGCTCAGGCTGCACTTCGGCCCACCTCTCTCGTCTGTGGAGATGGCTGGGCCTCTTGGTGCCCGTGTGACTTCATCTCCCCCCCACAGCAAACCCCCCCAGGTGGGTGGGCTTTAACAGCAGGATCCAGAAGGATACGAAGGTCAATCCGGGACTGGCACACTGCTCCCAACAATGCGTCCAGCAGGTGCAGCTACCTGGTTGATCCTGCCAGTAGCATACGCTTGTCTCAAAGATTAAGCCATGCACGTGTAAGTACACACGGCTGGTACAGTGAAACTGCGAATGGCTCATTAAATCAGTTCTGGTTCCTTTGATCGCTCCGTTGTTTTTTTTTTTTTTGTAGTTTATATAGCGCGAACTCGACCCGAAGGTATCAGAGCGCTTTACATGAGCACCAGACGGACACATTCATTTTTTGGGCATGGGGAGATTAAGTGATATGTCCAGAATTACAGGATGGTTGAGCCTCCCGCCAGACTTGAACCTGGTTCCCCAGCTCCAAAGTCGGCCGCCCTAGCCGTTAAACTACACCCTGTTACTTGGATAACTGTGGTAATTCTAGAGCTAATACATGTTGACGAGCGCTGACCTTCCGGGATGAGTGCATTTATCAGACCAAGACCAATCTGGGCTCGCCCAGCCACTTTGGTGACTCTAGATGACCTCGGCCTGTCACACATCCCCTTGACAGCAACAATACTTTGGGATGTCTGCTCCATCAACATTCGATGGTACTTTCTGTGCCTACCATGATGACCACGGATAACAGGGAAATCAGGTTTTGATTCTGGAGAGTGAGCCTGAGAAATGGCTACTACATCCAAAGAAGGCAGCAGGTGTGCAAATTACCCACTCCCGACTCGGGGAGGTAGTGTAGAAAAATAACAATACAAGACTCTTTTGAGGCCCTGTATTTGAAATGAGTACACTTTAAATCCTTTAACGAGGATCCATTGGAGGGCAAGTCTGGTGCCAGCAGCCACATTAATTGCAGCTCAATAGCTTAAGTTAAAGTTGCTGCAGTTAAAAAGCTCATAGTTGGATCTTGGGATCGAGCTAGCGGTCTGCCATGAGGCAAGCTACCGCCTGTCCCAGCACCTGCTTCTTGGTGCCCCTTGATGCTCTAGACTGAGTGTCCGAAGCATTTACTTTGAAAACATTAGAGTGTTCAAAGCAGGCCGATCGCCTCAATACTACACCTAGGAATAATGGAATAGGGCTCTGGTTTTATTTTGTTGGTTTTCGGTCTGTGATGCCCTTAGATGTGCGGGGCTGCACACCCACTACACAGAACAGATCAGTGTGTGTCTACCCTTCATTAACAGGTGCACGTACCTGCTGAACCCCGTTCGTGATAGGGATTGGGGATTTCAATTATTTCCTAAGAATGAGAAATTCCTAATAAGTGCTGGTGTCAAGCTCGCATTGATTAAGTCCCTGCACTTTGTACACACCGCCCGTTGCTGCTACCAATTGGATGGTTTAGTGAGGTCCTCGGATCGGCCCCACCGGGGTCAGCAATGGCCCTAGCAGAGTGCCGAGAAGACGATCAAACTTGACTATCTATCGGAAGTAAAAGTTGTAACAAGGTTTCCATAGGTGAACCTGCGGGAAGATCATTAATGGCGGAGCGGCCCAAACGACTGACGGCAAAGCCAGATACCCTCGGCCTGCCTCCCAGATGGAACACACACCTGTAGGCGCAGGGTAGAGCGGTCCACAGCCACTGGGGCTCAGGTCCTGACCAATGTACCCATGAGGGACTGGTGGATGGGGTGGTAGGTGGGCACCCCCAGGTGGACCCCCACAACCCAGCCCTGGATGCAAAGCCCTCCCAAGAGGGAACCCATGCTCACGCAGCACAAAACCGAATCACAGTGCCTCCCCAGGCTGGAACCCCCTGTGAAGGCCTGGATGAGAAGGAGGCCAGGCCATCAGGGAACCCTGGATCCTCTTGGTGGGGGCATGTGGAGAGGGAGTCTCCCAGCTCTTCCTTTCCTACTTCTCTGACCAGGGCAAGGGGTGGGCCAAATCCAGCCCACTGGCATGGCTCAGGGCTGCTGCCTAAGCAGAGGATGAGCCCCGTGGTTGGTGGCTGATGTGCAGGTGAGGTGAGCCTCCCTTGTTGCCAGCTCACCAGTTTGTCCTGGTCCTGTGTGGCTGTGCTAAAACTTTGAAGACTTGTGTGTCCCTCCCGGTCATCTGGAAGGGGCTAGAGGTGGGGCTACCTTCCTCTGCTGCTCTGGGAGCCCTCCTCGCCCATGGGGATGGGGGGATTCCGGCCCGAGAACCTTAATAACCCTCTTTGCATTGTGCTAAATCAGTCGTAGATGAATCTGGGTCAGGGTTTCTTGTAAGTAGCAGAGCAGCTACCTTGCTGCGAACTATTGAAAGTCCCCACTGAGCCAAGCTTTTGTCTCTGCCTGTGGGTGCCCACAGACCCCCTCCACCACACCTGGGGGTGGCTCCCTCTGCTGCCAGGCTGGCAAGAGGGACGGGGAGGGGGAATGTGGACCAGTGGGAGGTCGCCTCCACCACGTATCGACAGCACGGGCGCCTTCCCCTCCCCCACTGTGCCGCTGTGTAAAGGGACAGAGATATGATCCCTTGCCGATCAGCAGGCTGACCAGATGACTGGACTAGGATCCCCCTACTCCCGCACAAGTCACTGAGACATAAAACAGCCCAAGAAGGAGTCTCCTGAGGACTGGCCTCAGAGTGCTTGACCACCCTTGTCATCGTCGAACTGCTGTGTGACTGGGTCCTGGATCTGGTCATCCCGGGCCATCTGGTCGGAGGGCCGTCCTGGGCCATCTGGTCACCATGCTGTGCAGCCAGGTGGCCCGATGGGCTGAGCAACCGAATGGCCGGCCCGCCAGCCAGCTGAGCTAACTCCAACTTTTGTCCCCCCAGGGTTCTGTAAGCCCCCACTTCGTTAGGGATTAATAGTCAAGGAAAATGGGCTTCCCAGGCAGGCCCGTGGGGAGACAGTGTGGGGTGGTCCAGGCATAACCCTCCTTGGTTCCCCAGGCCCAAGCTCCAGGAAGGTGGAAGGCATCCACCCAACGCAGCACCCTGAGTCCACGGTATGGTGGTGGCAATCACTACCCAGGGCAAGGTGGCTGCAGACAGTGGAGGCCTCTGTAGCTCCACCTCTGGGTTTAGGCCTAGAGGCTAGACCAGCCCTGCAAGAAGACCCAGCATGGCGCTGAGCTGGAACTCGAGCCCGAGAGAGCTCTGACAAGCCCTCAGCTTATGCCTGGGCCCAGTCTCGAATAGTAGTGATGGTCGATGACCCGCGTCACTCAGGAGGTAACGTCCGCAGGCCTGGTGCAAGGCTTACGATTCTCTGGAGACCAAGTGGGGCCTGGCAAAGAGGAAGCAGCAGGCAGAGGAAGGTCCTCTCCCCCTTCTCCAGCAGGTCAGGAGGCCGTTGCCTCATTGAGAACTCTGGCAGGGCCCGGTCTGCATGCGATGGCCCCAATTGCCGCAAAGCATGCAGGGGAGGGCTCCAAGATCCCGAACAGGGCGGCCTGCTCGGAGACGGGTCGAATGGACACAGTTGGGGCCCATTTGGCGGCTCTGGGCTGCTTGGTTGGAAACATCTGACCGTGCTTCTGGCCAGGGATTCTGAAGCACACAGAGCATGCAGGATGGGGCTGTGTATGGGCCAGGGAACCTGCAGACCTGGGGTTGAATGCCCACCAGGGCCTTGTGCTCCTTTCCCCGGCCCGGGCGGTGTCGTAAAGTTCCTAGGGAGGCTTCCCCTATGTGGCCGGGTTCAGAGGCTTTGAACGGGGCCCCAGGGCCCCGCTGGGCCATGGCTGGGGTGGGTGCTCTGGTGCTGTGCTCCGTCCTCTAGCCTGCCACCTGGCAAAGGGAAGGGGGGGTCCCATGGGCCCAGGGAGGCCTCCCCTGCATGGCCAGGTTCATGAGCTCAGACTGGGCCCCAGCAGGCTCGGGGTTGGGAGTCCCCCACCCTGGGCTTCTTCCTCCTCAGGCCTCGAAAAATCATAAATATTTTGCTCGACCTGCAGGTCGATTAACTTGAATAAACTCCATATCTTGTGCCCATTTCGGAAATAATAGGTTTCCTTGATGCGTATTTTTCACTTTTGATATTTTACCAAATGAATTGTTATATACCCTGTACACAATGAAAAACCATTGCAAGGTGCAGTTCAGTTATTGGCTCTTGGTTCCTCGGGTTCTTGGAGAACCTGCAAGTCCTATATATCCTCACAACCAGAAGGGTCCAGCAAATGTAACAGTATATTGCTTTTGGAAATATGCTATGGTTAGAAGACGTTACAGGTGAAAATGTAGACACAAATGTGTTTTATTCAACTCAATTTCAATTTGTCTTTTAAATTCCACAAACCCTGAGTACCTTTAAAATCCCCAGGATGTTGGAAAAAAGGACGCAAAATTGGCATGCATACCTTATGTGGACAAATAATTCTGGGGTCCTAAGTGCTAACCACCCCAAATAGCCAAAAAAAGGCTTAGTGGGGGAGAGGCCTAGCAGCGAAATGGTTACGATGCAGATCAACCAATAACTGATACAGACAGCAGAAACTGTCACCAATCACATGAATTAATTTTTTCCTTTCTTCTCAGCTCATATTATTTTCCCCAGTTCACATCCCATAAAGCAATACGACCACAGGACTTCACATATTAAGGCTGGGGTCACATGTCAGTTGCTGACATGAGTCTTACTATGTGAAGTCCTGTGGAAAATACCTGATACCAGGTGGCATCATGTAACACATCAAACACTTTAAACATCCCCAGTACATTTTCATGAACATAAAGTCTCCCTGTGCTACAGCAAGCATTTACAATTGCTAGACATAAAATGGAAACATTTACTAAATCCTTTTCTATTCCATTTGTCAGAGAGTTCATTTACAAGTGCCTTGTTATAATATTTGTAACATAGTTAAATATGTAAAGCCCCTCCTTAAGGTGTTTATAGAGGCATTCTAATGTAAAATCCTTCCTATTGTATTTGACTCAAGGGTTCAAAATGTATAGCCCATTTCTATGGTGTTTGGCAAGGTGTTCGCAAAGAAAAACCCTGCACTATCTAAAACCCCTACCTATTGTGTTGAGAAAACCAGCTGAGATGGTCCCAGAGCAGCTGGAAGTATCTAGCCCCTATTGTGCCAATGGGGGTCTTTCGCCCCTGATGTCCTGGGACCTCCATACCCCAGATCCTTGAACATAGGTCTAAGTTTCCATTTTAATATTTTTCTTGAAATGCGAGTTAGGGAGAGCAGTCCAACACTGTCTCAGGGAGTTGCTGTGGGCTGAAACCTCAGAACATAGCAACGCACAAAACTAACACTCAATAGAATAATGTCAGCTACTACTTTTTTTTTACAAAAGGAAAGTTCTTTAGCACTCACATAACTAAATATTCTGATCCAAATGACATATATTTGCAGGATTTGAGGTGCAATTACAAATTGGAACAACTCCCGCAAGGTCCTTGCAGATTAACCCTGGTGCAAAACAAGCACCCTAAAGATGTATCACAGGGGACAATGCAGTCTGCTTCTCTCTGTCAGGAAGTCTGCGACAGGCTCTAATTGTAAAAGCCAACAATTGTACTACTGGGCCATATTGGAAAACATGAGGCTTTTCACAATTAAAAGGTTAAGTCTACAGGCTTTATCAAGTCATTCACAATGTAAAACAGGAGGCATAATGCCTTTGCATCACATTTTAAAATCAATAAATTAAGCCTGTTAACTTTAACATGAACATAAACATGTCCATGTAGTCTTTGCCGAGAGACCCATTGACCATTTTAGGCACAACAAACACATGCATACTTTGACATTAACCTTATGTCTTTCTCTCAAGACACCAGTTATTTCCTGTGGTCATACCTAAAATAGGACCTTTGTGCTAAATGCCTTTGTGCTGCATTTGTGAGAGAGTTTACACTGTAAACCCCGTTTATATTGCATTTGTCAGAGGGGTCACAATGTAAAGCCCATTTCATATGGTGTTTGGGAAGACATTCACAAGGTTAAACCACATCCAATTGTATTTATAAGAGAATTCACGATGTAAATCTCCTTCCAATTGTATTCGAGAAATCTGGTTGAGGAGATCCCAGGGCAGTAGGACGTTCCTAGTCCCAGTTTTGTCAATAGTGGGCCTTTCACCACTGGTGTCCTAGGTATGGCGTTTCAAAAACCCTCAAGCAGAGAAACAAGTGCTCCTTTTAACACTTGTCTCTAAGGGAAACTAAGCACAGCAATCCAAAGCTGACTTAGTGAGGTGCATTGGACTAGAAACTCAGTCAGAACAAAGTAGCGCACAATAAAACTCAATACATCAATGTCCAGACAATGCTTTTCCTTTAAACTGGGGAAGTACTTCAATGCACACACAATTAACGACCATATTCAATATGATAAATATTTACAACATTTCAGGTGGAATTACAAATCAAAACCAATCCTATGGGTGCCTTATGGATTAACTAGAGTACAAATCACATACAGTAAGAAATATCATTAACCTTGTAAATATAATATTTTCGTATCAGCAGGGTAGAATAGTAAAAACCAGTAATGGTCCTGTATGCACCTATTTAAAAATATGAGGCTTTTCAAATTCAAAACGGGTAACCCTACTTGTTTTTGTGTTATTCACTGTTTAAAATAGGAGGTCTACTGCATTTGCACCACACTCAATAATCAACGAACCAAGCCTGTAGGAGAAATTTTAACATAAACATGATTGTGTCATATCTGCCTAGATAGACTCATCAAATAAATTAGGCAGACCCAAAGTACACATTGACATGACATTTTGATGTTCTAGAGAGACACCAAGAATTTACTGTCACTGACCCTAAAATGGAATATATGTACTAAACACATTCCTATTACATTTGTCAAAGTAGACAATGTGAAACCCATTTCTATTGTACTAGTCGAATAGTTTAAAATGTAAAGCCTCTTTCTATGGTACTTGTCATAGAGTTCACAATGGAAAAGACATTTCTATTGCATTTGTCATAATGCTCACAACATAAAACCACTTCCTATTTTGTTTGCCGGAGGATTCACAATATAAAGTCACTTTGTATGATTTGTGGCAAGCAGTTTAATGAAAAATCCCTTCTACTAATATTAATATTTGTCAAATACTTCACAATTTGAAACCCCTTCTTATTGTATGGGTCACTGGGTTGTATTACAGAAATACCCTTTCTACTTTATGTGACTTGGGTTCTCCCTTCACTAAGTCCCTACCTGTTATGAACAATGGAGTTAAATCTTAGGAAGCCTAACTCAACTAATGTTCATTCAAATGCGTGTATAGAAGATAAACTTGGCAGCAAAGCCACAGTCCCTCCCCTAGCACCACATTATACAGCTCTTTTTCTGATGATCATGTATCATGATCATAGAGAGTTGTGCTTTTTCCCCCATCACCCATCTGCACAGGAAGTGACATTACTGAATTTCCCATCATCAATCTGCACAGGAAATGACACCACTAGATTTTCCATTATCCATCTGCACAGGAAGTGGCATCACTCTCCACCCTCCCAGGACTAAATTAATGGCTGCCATAGTGTGGACGAGAAGTGGATGTGTGCAACTGGCTTGTCGCTGGTGTGCCTAAGACATGCCCATCTGTGCCCACCTGAGTCTAGACTGCACCAGCACCAGGAACCTGGTGCTAATCCCTTCCACCACTACCCCACTGTGACCCGCTGCAACACTCTACCCCCTCAAACTCAGCCTTCGCTCCATACGCTGCTGCCTCGCCACACCACACTACACCAATGGAGCATTCTCTTGCACTTCCTACAAGTGTTCATGCGCTTATCCATACCAAACACTCAATGCACCCTTATCAACAGTACCCAACATACCACTCTCTCACACTCACACAGTGCTGCAACCACCCACACAACATTCCACACTTGCATGCATGCTCCTCAACACCCGCACACTCAGCAAGCATGCCACGAACATCTGGGACCTGCTGCACAACAATGCCCCAGACCTACTTTCCATCACTGAAACCTGGCTGAACCCTGTTTCAGTACATGACATTGCCACAGCCATCCTCCCGGCTACAAGATTGCCAGGCACGACAGACTTCACAAGCCCAGAGGCAAATTCTCTCCCATCCACAAGAACCCCATCAGCTGCACCACATCCACAGACATGTCATCCTCCAACAAGGAACACCTGTTTTTCAAGCTCCATGTCACAGACAACTTCCCCCTAAGTGGCACTTTCCTCTGCAGACCACCCGACCACACACCAACTTCACCGAAACCATCATAGACTTTGTTGCACCACTCGCCATCAATGCTAGCAGTCACATACTACTGAACTTCCAACTGGAAGACCATGCCTATCCCAACTCAAAAGCTCTCATCACAGACCTTGGAAGCCTGGGCCGCACCCAATGAGTAAAGGGAACTACCCACCACGCTGGGAACATCCTGGGCCCTATTTTCACCACCTTTGACAACGCATAAGTCGACAAGCCCGCATCAGACACCAGTCCCTTAGGGACCACACCCTCCTAAAGTTCAGCATCCATGCTCTGGTCCAATGCACACATACAGCCACCAGATCATTCTGACAAAACTGGAACAGCATCACTGACAATGACTGGAACACTGCTCTCAACATCCACAAACCTAAACACAGCAACAGCCTCCCCAAAGCCATAAAAATGTCATTAATTAGATCACCTCCTGCGCCGACTCCCTGGCCACCCTCCAAGAAGCAATAAACAAAATCCAGACACCCGGTCAGCTGGTACATGGATGAACTCAGACTGCAAACAACTGAAGGAGTCAGGACAATGCAGACAGGAGCACATTCAAATCTTCCCTATGAGGCTACCACCAAAAGATCCAGAGCACCAAATGCGCAGCTCTGGCGGATCGCATTGATGCATCGATGCTAGCACCAACAGAAGCAAAGAAATCCTCAACAATGTGAAAGATTTACTTCACCGTGGTAGCATACAACTCAATCACCTCCTCACAGGACTTCTACAACAATCTGTTTCAATTCTTCAGCAAAATAATCACCACCATTTAGGACAACTTCAACCCACAACCGGACCCAACAGACCTCTCCAAACGTCTCCCGATCTTATCCAAAGACTGATGTTAACCACATGGCACCAACATCATGAAGTCCATCCACTCAGGGGCCCCATCTGACTACTGCCCCCACCACACCTACTCCATAGAACTACAATCAATCAGTGCCATGCTCACATACATTCTGAATGCCTCCATCTCCTGTGAGCTTCCCAGATGCTTGAAAACACGCAACTGTCCTCTCTTTACTGAAGAAGTCTTCTTTATACCCTTTAACACTCTCCAACTACAAGACACCTCGCTGAATACCTCCATGACCACAAACTCCTTGACACCACTGAGTCTGGTTTCAAACCCAACCACAGTACAGGAACTTCCCTTATCACTGCCACAGATGACATCTGCGTGGCTCTGGATGGAGGAGACACAGATCCCTTATTCTCCTGGGCCTCTCTGCAACATTTGACAGTCTCCCACCCCATCCTCATCCAGGACCTGGTCAGTCAGTCTGGCTCTGCTAACCTTGGATGCCCACAACCTCATTTTCAAAGTTCTGCAAGGATCCAGCTGAGCTTGACCCTCTTCCCACTAGCCAGCATCATCCTTTCTCAAGAAATCAACGTCTTCCCCTTGACATGAGCACCCAAGTCAATGCGTCACCGCCTCATGCTTCCGTACCTTGAAGATGCTGTGGAACATTTTCAAATGTCTCCCGATTAGCACCTGGAAAACCATCATGCCCGCCCTGGTCACAAGCAAGCTGGACTACGGGAACACCCACTATGTCTGGATCAACAAAATATTCATCAGAAGGCTGCAGGCCATTCAGAACTCGGTATCTAGAATCTTCCTCAACCTTCCATGACACACTCACATCACACCAAACGTGAGGGAGCTCCACTGGTTCACATTCACAAACAAGCACATTTCAAAATCCTCTCCCACACCTTCAAGGCATTACATAACGCTGGCCGAGGATACCTCAACAATTGCACCTGCTTTCACAAACCTTTTAGACATCTCCACTCCTCCGGACTTCTACTTGCACATATCCCACGCATAATGAAAACCAGATCCGGCGGTCGAGCCTTCTTCTACATCGCTCCTAAAATGTGGAACGACCTGCCACTACAAAGAAGAGGCTCTCCTCACTTCTTGAATTCCACAAGAAGCTGAAGATTTGGCTTTTCAAGCAGTCCCACTAGGCACTAAGTGTGGTTAGGCTCACTACTGCTCAGTGCCAGTATACCTTTCCAGGTGACTGTGCGCTCTACAAATCTGCATAGCATAACATAACAATAGATCAGTCAGGTTTCCTGCCTATGTCATTACTTTTTATAATACACAGATCAGACCTATGGCATCTGAGATAACTTTTCCCAATGACCCAATTGGGCCTACAGCCATAGTTTTTCTCCATAGCCAATTCAGGCCTCCCATAATGTGCATTATCTGTGTAATTCAGGCACTCTTTTTAGTAGAAACACACACATTGGGCCTTATTACGATGGGGCCCGGAAATATTTCTTTTCCATATCCAAATGGTATTTTTTATTCATATATGTATCTTCATCTAAAGCATTATGCAATGTCCAAATAATTTATTACAGATAAAGCATAAACCCTCCAGAGTTCAAAGTTTTTAGCATTTGATCATTTCAAAGATGCTTTTCTATTACCAACTACTCTGTACAAGTGAGAGGATTACAGACTTTATTAACATTCTCAAATTAAAGAAATTGTTCAGATTTCTACAGATCTATATAATAGTATGAGTGTCTCTCATTATTCAACGGACAGCCCAATCATTTTCCTCCAGACTACAGAGGAAGGTGTATCAGCAGGAAGCAAAGCTTACACAAAAGTTAGAGGAACTCTTGCAATAGCATGTGAAGACCACTAACTCTGTACAACAAATCACAATAATATATCAGATACACAAACTCAATGGACATATCAATACTTTGCAACACACCAAAATTGCAAAACCAGAACATGCCCAGGAAATTAAGATTTTTGAGACTGGCAAAAAGTCATGACACGTGCTGGCATTCATGACTAAATCGCGAGTACCACAATGCAAGGTCGTTACAAATAACCAATGCCTCAAGGTCCTTACTATAAGGAGATAGCTGGTGCATTTTATCATTAATTATATTTCTGAACAGAAGGAAGTAACGAGGCAGCAAGATGATGATCATCAAACCTATCATTTAAAACATGTTTCACCAAAACAGGATGAGTCACAGAATAAGCCATTGGTATAAAGCTGACTGAGGTTATCCAGTCCATCAAGTAAGGCTTCTGGGCCCAAGTGCTATTCCATAAGAAGTATAAAAACACTACCCTCTGTGGTTGGCACTTTTTTTCCTTAAGCTCATCAGAGAGATATTTGTCCAAGGCACCCATTAGTGTGTTTCTTACAAAACAGGAAACAGAAAGATCAGTTTGATTATTAAACATGAACCTTAAGGTTGTTTCTAAGGTCTTTTTTACTAGAATTAATCAGGTTCTGGAAACATTAGTCTCTCTTTTCCAGCAGTTTTAAAGCCGAGAGAGAAACTACCATCCACACAAACCTTGCCATATGTCTGACTGAAGCAACCAGGAAGCAATAGCAAATATTTTGTTAGATACCAAGAAACAGTTATTGGGTTTTCTGTGTAAGTTGTTGAGGTCTACGAACATAAGTTCAGTCTTTATTAAATATATCCAGTTTCAGTTTCAGCAGCTGCAATCTAGAGTATGTGTTAATGGTTGTGCACATAGTATTTGTTAGAGCTGCACTTGGTTCCTTGGTTTGTGTCTATCCTGGTACCTTTAGTTCTGCACCACCACAGTCCCTTGGGTCCTTTCATTCAAAAATGACTTTGAGGTCTGCTGTTTCACCTGCACAGGTACGGCAGCAATATCCAACAACTCTTGTTTACTAACATGTATTAATAAATTAATTTTCCAGCCTCATCCTTATGCCAATTAGCCAATAACCTAAACTTACAAGTGTTCTTCTTGAAAAGAGCTCATTACCCAGCTAATAATTCTGCATGTATGGAATTTTAATTCCCTTAACTTTAGCCTATTATTGAAAAATAGGCTCCTGACTGCATTCTTCAATTTCATTAACATGCATGTTCTTCATCACTTATATTTATTTTGGATTGACTTTATCTCCCTACTTTTGAAGTTGCTTTTGCAAATGCTTTGTGACTCTTATACAGTTTGTAAATGACATTTGTGTAGCTCAAAAATATGATGGACCAGATAATACTGGAAATCCTATATTTCTTGCAATATGAAGGATGATGTTTACATCTGTGCAGGTATAGGGGGTCGGGTCCTGGGTTGGCTGGCGAGTTTCTTGGAAGGTCGCACCTTTCAAACCACTCTGCAACACTATGTTTCGTCTATTCAACATCTGAAACAGGGGGTGCCTCAATGCTCTGCCTTGAGCCCGACCCTTTTCAATCTGTATATGCGACCTCTGGCAGACCTGTTGAGCAAACATGGGGTGCAGATGGTGTCATACACAAATGACATGCAGCTGATTCTTACTTTGGCCCAGGACAATGGCAAAGCGGCAGAGGATTTCAAGCTCTGCCTGGAGAACATGGCAAACTGGATGAAACATAGTTGCCTGAGGCTTAATGCCAGCAAAACAGATATTCTGGTGGTTGGAAAACAACCCTCCATTTGGTCCTCAAGATGGTGGCCCAGCTTGTTAGAATCTCCACCCTCTCTGAGTCAGAAAGCTAAAAATCGTGGAGTCTGGTTCGACTCCACTTTATCCTTCTCTGACCAGATCTCAGCTCTCACAGGCACCTGTTTCGGGATCTTAAAAATGCAGAAAGAAATCCTAGGCCTCATCCCAGACAATGCAAGAAAGACAGTGGTACAGGCGCTTGTAACATCCAGACTGGACCATTGCAATGTTCTCTATCTGGGGGTACCAAAGAGAAGCATTCATATGCTCCAACAGGTGCAAAAAGTGGCAGCTCAGATGCTTTTAAACATCCCTAGACTCTCTCCAACAGGTAGCGCTTTGGTGATTCTCCACTTGCTCCCTGTTGAGGAGCGGATCTCCTTCAAAGTCTTATGCTGTGTCCACAGAATACTGCAGGGCAAGGGCCCGAAATATCTCTGCCCCATGATACACTCCTACCAACCCATGCGCAGCCTGAGATCCTTTGGAACTGGTCTGGTCTGCATTCCTAAATTCAATAGGAAACGTTTCGGAGGTAGTTCTTTTAGGTACCTGGCAGCCAAGAGGTGGAATTCTCTACCTTTGTACCTAAGACAGGAGACATCAATAGCAGCTTTCAGGAAGCAACTTAAAACATAGCTGTTCAGAAAAAATCTCACTCCCTAGAGTGTTACTGTTCACTTGTGCTCATTCATGATCTCAGCCCTGAATGGAATTCAGTGCAGGGACACTCCGTTTGGAGTAACCATTGCGCTTTATAAACTGCCATAACATAACATAACATTAAGCTTGTGAGCGACTATATATCTGGGAGTAGCTCCCAAAGTGACTTCCTTAACCAAGACAATTTGCTTCAATTCTACTTTGAAATTTGGTGTTGCAGATGAACAAGACCATTGCATTTTCCAGAAAGGATGCTATTTATTCTATGTGACTATCTGCATGCTTTCCAGAACATTTGTTTTCTTTGTGAGGTCAGCTAATTGGGTCTTAAGAGTTGCTTCCATACCTTTCAATGTAAAGCATCTCACCTGTGCTTAAAAGCACATGGCACGACATGACAAAGTGCTGCCTCTGAAGTAATACCTCAACTACATTCATCTGATCTTTGTCTCCACTAAACTGCCAAACTGCAATATCCTTCAGGAAAACTGATATGGTTTTGTCATCATTACCACTTGGAGTAACTTGTGTGTTCTACTCCTCTATACACTTGAGTATAGTTAACATCGCCAACGTTTTCCATCTTCACAGGCTGGGTACTCTTGGATGTCTTGACCTAATTTGGGTCAGTTTGTCCTATTTCCTCCCAGATGCATTTAGAGGCAGGCTGTAGAGAAACAGCTGCTGTTTGGTCATGAGACTTCCCTAAAGAAGACTTATGAGGCTACATTAATCTAAGTTGTTTAAGGTGATTTGTTCAGCTACCTGCAACCCTGTATAAGTGGCGTCACTGGGCAGGGCCAGTTGGGCCCGTGCCCAGTTGTATTTCTTTTAGTGCCATTGTAAGAAATTGGAGAATTAGTTGAGGTGGGTGAGAACCCAACTCAAAATTCTAATGACAATCCTTGTCAGGGTGAACCACAACAGTCACTAACTTGTGCTTAAATCTCAAGTAATTTGGGCCAAAAGTAGTCAGACTGAAATTAGAGGCAATGTATAAAGTATTTATGCAGCACTCAAAGAGTAATTAAGTGAAAACACAACATAAGAAAAATCCCAAACCAATATAGAAAAATAGAGTACATTTTAATAAATAAAATGACACCAAAACAATAAAAAACCAATCAATACAATCAGAGATAAGAGTTTTAAAATTTTTAGGTGAAAATAGCACTGCAAAGCACAAAGCTCCACTAACGGTTATCTGGTCATGCTGGACGAGGGGGAGAGTCACTCACAAGCTTAGGCCGAGGATCTTGGAGCATGGGTCGGATACAAGGACCAGGTTAATCCTACTGAATAGTTACCGTCTCAAGTTCGCAAGAGTGCTGTTCGAGTTGACGGCATCTGTGAAGAAGAGATTGTGAGCGAAAAGAGTAGATCAGGTTTCACAGATGGTCACCGTTGTAGTGCAAAGATCGATTCATTGCTGGAGATTCACTGTGGCAGTTGACAGTGGCTGTCACTATCAGCGGGAAGAGAAGGTCTCACTGGAGCTTTGTACTGGTGGTCATCACAGACATTCTCTGTTTCCATGAAGAGCAGATCCTACTCGAGCTTTCAGTTGGCGGTCGATTCTCAGAGCAAAGAGGTTATTTTGTGTTCACGAGGTGCTGAAAACTTCTATATCTTCACCTTTTCTTCAGGAGGAGTACACTCTGATGCCTGCCAAAGGTCCAGGACCTGGGAGGCAACTCTTTGGTATCATGATTCACTCCAGCAGAGGCCTGCAGCAGGACTCAGGCAGGTCCAGTAGCAGCCGGTCAGCTTGGCAACTACAGAGCAGACCTCTAGAAGCCTCGAGTGTCCCTGCAGCTCAAAAAAGAGGTCGGCCAACTGACCCTTGGAGTCACTTCTGGAGAGCATGGGTTCAAGACAAGCAAGTCTTCTAATCTTTCTACTTCGAACTACAGGGGAGAGCGTCTTCTGAATCTTTCATAGGTGCAGGAGTGTTATGATGAGAGGTTCTAAAGGTGTTCCTATATCTAGAAGGAATATGCAAAACACTACAGGAGAGCCATTTACAGTCATGTGACCCTGAACACCTGCAAAAAGGTGCAGTTGGTTCAGGTAGAATAATGCCAACTTTCTAAAAGTGCCATTTTCAGATTAGGAACTAAAAATCTGACTTTACAATTAAAGAGGATTTTAAATAACAATTCAGTTGAGTGTCAACAGCATATGACTATCTGGTCCCAAACTGAAGTTTTCACTTGTCAAGTGTAATCAGATAGTCTTACAACAGTGAAAAATTATCTAAAGAGTTTTTCAGTGTCAGGACATGCAAAACTCAAACACACATGCCCTACATTTTCAATACTATGGACCCTGCCATATGAGCCTTTAGGGCCTACCTTAGGGGTGACTTATAAGTATTCAAAAGTAAGGTTTAAGCCTGACAAAAGGTTTATTTTGCAAAGTTGAAATGTCAGTTTAAAACTGCACTAAATGCTGCAGTGGCAGGCCTGAGATATGTTTTAAAAAGGCTATAGTCAGGGGGCGTGGCCAAGAGTCCGATGGAGTAAGACGCACCTTGCGTCTGCTCCGTCTCCTGGCAGCTGGCCAAGCACATACAGCAGCCGTGAGACCTCGGGGACATGGCCTGACCCTATCCTGGGGTGTGTGAGGCCCCAGCGCCACTTTGACTGCCCGCGGAAAGTCTCCGGTCCAGTGCCGGGGCCACCGTGAGAAATCTCCCGGTGGGAGCGGCTCCATCCGCCATCTTGGCTCCAGTCCTGACAGAGCTGGAGGGTATTGTTGCGGCCTGTGAGCTCGATGGAGGGGACCTGATTGCCGACTCGCCGTCCAGTGGCTGCCCTTAGGGAACTGGGGATCGCGGACCAGGCCCGGACCACCACCCGATCTCCTCTGCCTAAATCGGGCCCGGCGGCAATTGAAGCGGTCCTATGGCCCTGCCACTTCTCTGGGGTGAACTCTCTCCGCTGGCAGCTGGAGTCCGCCGTGCATTGGATCCTTCTCCTGCCAACCTTCAGACTTCTACGTTGGGTAGGGAGCCCTGAGGGACTGGGCTCCTCCCTGGAGGTTATGTGCACTTGCGGCCAGTGGGCCCTACATTGAGCCGCCATCTTGTGGGCCTTCTCCCCGTGTAGGGAGGAGAGGCTGCCATGCTGCTGCCTTTGAGGCTGTGCTGCGGCACCCCCAGTGGGCGTTGAGTGAGCAACCCTGCTTCCCCCCGGACTGGGGGTGATGTGGATTTCCTGCCCCTGACCTGAGGGGCCTGGGCACTGCAGGGGAGGAAGAGGGTGAAGCCGATATTGCCTCCAGGCCCGTTTGGATGATCCTGAGGCCAAATGTGCGGCACCATGGCAGTTAGCGCGAAGGTGAGGAGGGTACTCGTGGCTGGAGTGGGGGGGCATCTGTGAGCCCTGTGGGGGGCAGAGAGGATTGGCTGTGCACTCGGCCAGCTTACTAGACCCCCTTCACTCCTTCGCCAATCCTTGACTTTTGCCGGCGGTGCGGAGGAGACCCGGGCCTTTATCTCTATGAGGGGGCTCCCTCGATCCCACGACTTGGCTGGTTTCTCTGGGGTGATCACTGGGGGGGATCGGCTGCACAGTCGGGCAGCGAATCGGAGCCTGACTGCATTTCTCCCTCCCTCGATTACTGGCGGAATTGGGACCCTCAGGTTTGGGTCGTGCTGGCTTCCCGCTGGTCCCTGTTTGTAATCACCATCCCCGCTGCACCCCCCATCGCCTGAATCTTCTCTGGGGGGACAGCTGGGGCAGAATTGATTGTCGGGGCATTCCCCCCCACATGGAACTTTGCTGGAGACTTTGGCTGTGACACTGGGCGGCAGGGATGTGAGCGCCCAATATCATCTCTCTGGGTTCGGGGCTGCGTTTTCCCCCTTCCAAAGGATCCCTCGCTTTGTCACCTCCCCTTTGGGTCCTTCTTGATAACCCTAGATTGGGGATTTCTGGGGTGACTTTCCTGCCTCCCTTGAACTAATACCCTGGAAACCGCCCCCTGAGAGCGGATCATACAGATTGAAGGGACTCCTGGTTGAAGCATGCCCCGCACCAAAGGGGGAAAAGACAAAGAAACAACAAAGAAACAACAGTCACCTCGCTCTGGGCGAAACCACCTTCTACTGCGATGGCTCAACAGACCCCCAAGATGGCGGCATCCACGGCGGGGACTGAGGCGAGCCCCCTCACACAAGCCTTCATGACCAATTTCCTCCAGGAGATAAAGACAGAAATTGGTTCACTCAAATCTGAGTTCAAGTCCTGCCTGCAAGACATCTGGTGCGAGGTGATGGAAATCGGAACCAGAGTTGACGACCTCGAACGAACACTCGACACACAGATGGAGGACCAGGAGGAACTCTGGCGTCACATGGCAATGCTCGAAGACCAGCATATAGAACTCCAGATCAAACAGGAGGACTTGGAAAATAGGAGCCGGAGGAATAATCTACGTATTAGAGGGGTCCCTAGGGGTGCGGAGGGCCAAGACATAATGACTTACATGGTGGAACTTCTCCAGGAGATCAGGGGTGATGAGGACGCCTTCCCCCTACATTAGATAGAGCACATCGAGTGCCTGCCCTGATATCTTGACTCGAGTGTACTTCTTCACGGAGAAGGAGGCAATTCTTCGTGCATCCAGGGAAAAAGCGGATCTCTCTTATGGAGGGCATCCCACACAAAATTTCCAGGATCTAGCCCCAGTCACTCTGAGATGACACAGGGACTTTAAACCAATAACTGACACACTGAGGGATCTCAAAATCAAGTATCAGTGGGGGCACCCCTTTTCCCTTAATTTCACAAGGGAGGGTAAACGTCGGTCTATTAGATCCTTGAAGGAGGCTCAACAGCTGCTCCAGCTTCAGTCAGATTCCCGACCCACTAGTCGGACCTCCAGGGCGACCCGCCCTAGGACCTCTTTTCGCCCGGAATGGTCTACTGTGCTTCCCCCTCGGGGTCGGCCTCGGAGGCCAAGTGATACTTCACAGTAGACTAAACAGGACATTATCCACCATCTTCAACCCATGGGCGGGGCCCGGTCCCCGGTCCGCTCTTGACCGGCCGGCCTCTGGCCCTCTTCTCCTGCTACCTCTTGAATAAGTGAACATAACTCCTAGAATGCTTCGAATCCCTGGCCTGGGGGCGATGAGTGCCAAACCCTAAGTGACCATGATCTCTCTGGATTATTTGTTTGACTTGTGGGTATGGTTGTTTGTCAAGGGAGCTCTCTCTCCTTTGGGTTAATTCACCTCCAGACATGACTTTGTATTTAGAAATCCCAGAATCCTTTAAGGGGGCTCTAAGTTTTATTCCCTGTCATTATAGAGTGGACCGGCCGCTGGACGGAGTGGTAGCGACCAATTATACGATCCTGTTGGCACCCCTCGCCATTCAATTGGTCCACACGAGGAGGGACTTCCTCAGAGTCTCCCTGGTTCATACAAATGGGCTTCTCCAGGACTGGAATGGTTTATTAAGGCCCAGTTGGCCTGTTCTTTATTTGAATTGTTTCTTTCCTTTTTCTCCCTCTCCCACCTCCTTCCTGTGAGTCCCTTAGTGGGGGGGAAACCTCAATTCTCCCTGCCGTTCAGCCTCCTTATTGTACACAGTCTTGGCTTTGGAGAGTATGGTGCTCAGGGATCTCAATCAGTAGACATATCTTTTTCAAATTTTCCATTTCACAGTCCTGTTTTATTGGTTGGGCTGGAGGGGCCCTTGGGGGAGATATTGTTTTAAAATGGCGTCCTCTCTCGCACACGACGGACCATGGCGCTGATTAAATGTCCTTCCCTTAATGTGAAGGGACTTAATGCGCCTAATAAACGGCGGCAGGTTTGTTGCTATCTCCTGATTCAGGACCTAGATATCATTTACTTACAAGAAACTCACCTCTTACAGGCAGACACAAAGCGCATGACAAATCCTAAATACCCTGGCCAAGCATGGGCCTATTCAACATCTAAAGCAGCTGGGGTGGCCATCCTCCTCAAATCAGGCATATGCATACAGGGAACCCGGGTGGTCCGAGATAGGGAGGGGCGGTATTTAAAGCTTTAGGTGCTAGTTCATAACAGACCCCTTACATTAATCAACATTTATGCTCCTAACCACTATCAAGACACATATATCAGAAACCTATTAGAGGAGCTTGTCTGGCAAGAAACGGGCCCGATCCTTCTTGGGGGGGACTTTAACCTTGTCTGGGACCCGGGCCTGGGCCGCAGTTCTTCCTCTTTTCAAGGTATTGGAGCTATGTCTGCAGTGCTCAAGCAGGACTTCGAGACCTTGGGCCTCCTGGATGCGTGGCGTTATGCAGAACCTAAGCGAAAATTAGCAACAGTGTCTCAACTGGTATTAATGAAAAAAAAGGCAAATATACATGTATGTACAAAACATTACACGAAGGAAGAAGGGAGACTCATATTGTTTGGTTTGGAAGTGCTCATGGCATCATGTATTTGGTATGGCAATTTATACAATACAGTTATATCAGCACTGTGGGCATAAATTGCAAAGGCAACCCAAAAACAATAGGTGCACGTTGTGCTCGTGACATGAAAAGTGACGGCGCAAGTTACACTTGGAGAAGAACAGCGTAAGGCGCAAGGTGACAATGTGAAGAAAGATATATACAGAGTTATGGTTCAGCTTCAAAAGTTTGAGGCATTAATTCGTTTTGTTCAAGATGTTTCAGTGAACCATAGAGATATGTGCGCCGCGAATTGCGTTGAAAGTTTTGGTCGACGGCGTTTTGATCCTATTGAGTCAGGATCATCTTCAGGACCGGGTTGCCAATTGACGGGTGCTGTATGAGAGAGGAAAGGGAGAGATCAGGGTGGGAAAGGGGGGGAGGGCAGGCGGTCCGGGGTCGGCGAGGGAAAAGGCAGTGTGTGGAAGTATAATTGAGTGCATGGAATGAGTGAGAATCGAGGAAATCAGTGGGAAGAGGAGCTGCGCGTCTAAAGCTGCGGGTAGCGTCAGAGAGGGGGAGGCGAGGGACGTGGCTGGGCGATCCTGAGTACAAGATAGGGGAGGAACCGCTGACCGGAGGATGGGGGAAAAAAGGGGAACCTAGTTGGAGCGCGGGCAGCTAGGCGACAAGGAGCGGGGAGAGAGTAAACTCACCTATCTGCCAACCGGAGTGAGCGAGCGGTGGGCAGGCTGAGTGGTCGGGCCCCGAACCACTGTAGGGCGAATCCGTGGGGGGATTCAGCTATCTGTAAATGAGGGGTCAAGATTAGCTGAGGAACCAAGGGAAGTCGGGACGCTTGAAATGGGCTGGCAAGGAGAACTTACCGAAGGAGGGAACCTTTCGGGCGGCACAGAGTGAATCCAGCCGTTGGGGCACGTAGTGATCAGTGCCAACTCGAAACCACGAGGGAAACCGGATTCTGAAGGAGGAAGGGACGGTAGTTAAGGGGATGCGGGATGGGGGAACGGTTCGGGTGTGAACTGTGAAGGACTGCGGGAAGGCTTACCGTTATGTTCAGTTGTGGTAATGCAGGAACAATTCCAGGCATGCGGGATGTGCAGGGATCAGTCCCGGGAAGCCACGTTCGTGTGCGCTGTAGTCCTGTGCCTAGAGCGATAATGAATCAGCCCAGGTAAAATAGGAGCAGCGCTTCCGGGTGCAACGCGTCACTGAATCATGTGGCGGGGGCCACTGTGGTCAATGCCGCGTGTGGGAGGGGCGTCAAGGTTGACGCGGGTATGACAGCAGGGTTTTGGAGAGGGACGCGCAGGAGAGGGAGAGGGGGCAGAAATAACCGGAGGGGAAAGAATTTAACCAGCACAAAGAAACTGTGCGTCAGAAGTTGCAAATTAGACAGGTATTACATAAAATACAATTTAACTTGGTGCGGACATGGTATGCATCAAAGGTTGCAATTTAAACAAGTATAACAAAAATTACATTTGAAATTGGTGCGGACATGGTATGCATCAAAGGTGGCAAATTGGACAGGTATTGTATAGATTACATTTTAAATTTGTGCAGACGTGGTATCAACAAACGGTAATAAAGCTTACTGCACACATTAGAGTGGAGCCAATGGATGTGCTAAGGTAATTGCAATCCCTGGGAAAGTTGCAGCAAGTATGTGATGCAATAGGGAGAGCATAGGGGAGTCAAAATAATGCATGGATGCTAGGTGAGTGTGTCAAGGGGGGGCATGGGCGAACTTCTAGAGGGGGAAGGGAACTGGAACTGGGTTAGGTATTGTCAGGGAATGTAGTGTGCAATAGATCCATAATAAATTCTGTGGGGATACGGGTCGGTCTTGGTCTGTTCGGGAGCAGATTTTCAATCACTGCTAGGCCTAGCAGTGATTGAAAATCTGCTCCAGAACAGACCATTATGGATCTATTGCACATTGCCCTGGAGAACAACTATGTTCTATACCAGGATACATTCTATCTACAAGTAAAGGGCGTCTCCATGGGCGCTTGTTTTGCCCCCAACTTTGCCATTCTTTTTGTTTACAACCTTGAAATCACACATATACTCACACCAAACAACCCATTTCAAACCAATATCTCTTTCTGGCATCTCTACATAGACGACATCCTACTTTTCTGGAAGGGACAGCCTGACTCACTCAACTCCTTTGTCTCCTGGCTTAACGAATCCCAAACCCACCTCAAATTTACATCTGATCACAAATCCAATGATTTACCTTTCTTGGATATCAATATCCATGCCGAGGACGGCATCATTGGCACCTTGCTGTATCGGAAACCCACGGAACGGAACACCTTGTTGCACTACTCCAGCTACCACCCGCGCGGTCTCAGGGATGGCCTACCATACGGCCAGTTCTTGCGAATCCGCAGAAATTGTAAATGGCGTAAAGATTACTTCCGTGAATCAGACATCCTCCGAGACAAATTGATCACCAGAGGGTACCCCCCACGCTTGGTCTCACAGGCCTGCAAAAGAGCATGGTATTGCCACCGAGAACTTCTACTGACATCACATGCCAAGAGAGTTAATACCAGAATCCCTTTGGTTACCAAATTTAGCCCCTGCAGCAACAAAATCAAGAAGATCATCACACGCAATTGGCCCATATTGAGATCTCAGCAATCATTCACAGAACCGCCACTCTTTTCCTACCAACGAGGGGACAATCTGGCCAATCATCTTGTCCACGCCATCACTTGGCCAACGAAACCTACCCAACAACATTCCATCACCGCTGCTCTGGGCCTACCTCCACCAATAGGACACTACCGATGCCAGTCCTGCATCATGTGAGACCTCACTTACAACACCAAAGAATTCAAGGTTAACAACAAATCCTACCCACTCAAAACCTTCACCAATTGCCGGTCACAGAATGTCATCTACGCCATCCGATGCCCCTGCGACCTCATCTATATCGGCCAAACGACCCAAATGGTGAAACAACGTATAATACAGCACAAAAGCAGAATTCATTGCAAAGTGTCAACAGCCCCGCTGGTCTCGCATTACCTTGAAAAACCACAGCGAACTAGACATTGCCTGGCAGGTAATTGACCAACCCCTACTGCCCATCAGGGGTGGCAACCTTCAGACACTCCTAAGCAGAAGTGAATGTAAATGGATTGCTCGCTGTAACTCAGTTGACCAAGGCCTTAACACCATTGACGAGTGGAATAGTACTAGGGATTGCAATTACCTTAGCACATCCATTGGCTCCACTCTAATGTGTGCAGTAAGCTTTATTACCATTTGTCAATACCACGTCTGCACAAATTTAAAATGTAATCTATACAATACCTGTCCAATTTGCCACCTTTGATGCATATCATGTCCGCACCAATTTCAAATATAATTTTTGTTATACTTGTTTAAATTGCAACCTTTGATGCATACCGTGTCCGCACCAAGTTAAATTGTATTTTATGTAATACCTGTCTAATTTGCAACCTCTGATGCACAGTTTCTTTGTGCTGGTTAAATTCTTTCCCCTCTGGTTATTTCCGCCCCCTCTCCCTCTCCTGCGCGTCCCTCTCCAAAACACCGCTGTCATACCCGCGTCAACCCTGACGCCCCTCCCACACGCGGCATTGACCACAGTGGCCCTCGCCTCGTGACTCAGTGACGCGTTGCCCCCGGAAGCGCTGCTCCTATTTTACCTGGGCTGATTCATTATCGCTCTAGGCACAGGACTACAGCGCATACGAACGTGGCGCCCCGGGACTGATCTCTGCACATCCTGCATGCCTGGAATTGTTTCCGCATTACCACAACTGAACATAACGGTAAGCCTTCCCGCAGTCCTTCACAGTTCACACCCGAACCGTTCCCCCCTCCCGCATCCCCTTAACCACCGTCCCTTCCTCCTTCAGAATCCGGTTTCCCTCGTGGTTTCAAGTTGGCACTGATCACTACGTGCCCCAACGGCTGGATTCACTCTGCGCCGCCCGAAAGGTTCCCTCCTTCGGTAAGTTCTCCTTGCCACCCCATTTCAAGTGTCCCGACTTCCCTTGGTTCCTCCTCAGCTAATCTTGACCCCTCGTTTACAGATAGCTGAATCCCCCCGCGGATTCGCCCTATAGTTGATCGGGGCCCGACCACTCAGCCTGCCCACCGCTCACTCGCTCCGGTTGGCAGATAGATGTGTTCACTCTTTCCCCGCTCCTTGTCGCCTAGCTGCCCGCGCTCCAACTAGGTTCCCATTTTTTCCCCCCATCCTCCGGTCAGCGGTTCCTCCCCTATCTTGTACTCAGGATCGCCCATCCGCGTCCCTCGCCTCCCCCTCTCTGACGTTACCCGCAGCTTTAGACGCGCAGCTCCTCTTCCCACTGATTTCCTCGATTCTCGCGCATTCCATGCACTCAATTATACTTCCACCCACTGCCTTTTCCCTCGCCGACCCCGCATCGCCTGCCCTCCCCCCCTTTCCCACCCTGATCTCTCCCTTTCCTCCCTCATACAGCACCCGTCAATTGGCAACCCGGTCCTCAAGATGATCCTGACTCAATAGGATCGAAACGCCATCGGCCAAAACTTTCAGCGCAATTCGCGGCGCACATATCTCTATGGTTCACTGAAACATCTTGAACAAAATGAATTAATGCCTCAAACTTTTGAAGCTGAACCATAACTCTGTATATATATTTCTTCACATTGTCACCTTGCGCCTAATGCTGTTCTTCTCCACATGTCACTTGCGCCGTCACTTTTCATGTCATGAGCACAACGTGCACCTATTGTTTTTTGGGTTGCCTTTGCAATTTATGCCCACAGTGCTGATATAACTGTATTGTATAAATTGCCATACCAAATACATGATGCCATGAGCACTTCCAAACCAAACAATATGAGTCTCCCTTCTTCCTTTGTGTAATGTTTTGTTATGTACATACAAGTATATCTGCCTTTTTTTTCTCATTAATACCAGTTGAGACACTGTTGCTAATTTTCGTTTATGTACCCAGATCTCAACGTGGTTTATGGGTTTTTGCTCCTGTCGCTATCTACTGTTATGCAGAACCATGCACAAGGGATTATACTTTCTATTCGCATGTCCATCGGTCTTACTCCCGCATAGACCACTTCTTCCTATATCAATCACTTATTCGCTCGTTAGAGTCCGCAAATATATCAGACATATCGATCTCGGATCATGCCCATCTTGAAATCACCCTGACAGGCATGGGTATGACAGCACGCTCAGTCCCTTGCTGGAGGCTCCCCCCACACATCTTACGGGATCAAGTCAATGTGTCTGTAATACGTCAGGCAATCCAAACGTACTTTGAAACAAATGACCTACCAGACACTAGCGACCAAGTACTCTGGGACGCATTCAAGGCAACTATCCGAGGTGCTATTACCTCAATTTCAATCGCCCGAACGCGTGAATCTCGCCTGGTCGAAGCCGGCCTTTCCAGTGACATTAAAGTACTGGAAAGACAGGAGCACGCCACTCTCTCCAGAACGCCTATCCTCGCTCCGGGGTTAGTTAAAAGCACTTCGGGTAAATAAAGCTAAACTCTCACTCCTCGTGCGGAAACAAAAGTTTAATGAAGGGGGAACAAGGTGGGCTCCTTATTGGCTTGCCAGCTCCGTATGTGCATCTCTCGGAGCCATATCTCCAGGATCAAGATTGGTGGGGATCAATGGGCCACATCGGAAGCAGATAAGCAACGAGCTTTCTGTTCCTTTTTTTCGTCCCTCTACGATCGGGGCGAGGTCTCCCAGGAGAAGATTGAACCCTTCCTTGCTTCGTGCACTTGGGAACCGTTGAATCCATCTCATGCTCAGCAACTAGAGGACACCATTACCCCAGAAGAACTTCTAAAAGCCTTAAAAAGCATACCGCTGGGGAAATCTCCAGGGCCCGATGGCCTTACGATATCCTTCTACCGTCTTTTCCTCTCCCAGCTGGAGGCGCCCATGTTTCGGTTATTTAACTCTTTCGCCGACATTGCCAGTGTGGCCCCTACTATGGCCGAGGCGTAAATAGCTCTTATCCCTAAACCGGGGAAAGATTCAGCATACTGTGCCTTGTATCGCCCTTTATCCCTCCTTAATGTTGTCGCCAAAATATTTACCAAAATTCTGGCACACCGTCTGGCACCATTCCTCCCTGGCTTGGTTGACCCGGACCAGGCAGATTTAATTCCCTAAAGACAGGGGGCATATAACATCAGGCGGATAGCCCACCTGGTGGAGAAGGCCCATTGGCGTAATATTCCTGCTTTCTTGCTCTCCCTTGATGCTGAGAAAGCGTTCAACAGGGTGGATTGGACCTTTCTCAGAGCGGTACTGCAGAGGATAGGCCTGGGACCAGTCATGACATCTCGTATAATGGTCTCTTATATGTCACCTTCGGCTCGAATTAGAATTAATGGCCTACTCACTCCTCCAATTCAGATCCACAGGGGAACTCGTCAGGGGTGTCCCTTGTCACCCCTGCTCTTTGCCCTGGCCATAGAACCCCTGGCCATTACAATACGCCAGTCAATGGCGATTAGGGGCATTCCATTTGCGGGAATTGAACATAAAGCTGCTCTCTTTGCAGATGACCTGCTTCTGACTCTTGCTGACCCTCAGAGCTCCTGCCCCACCCTCCTTCTTATACTTTCTCAATTTGAAATCGTCTCAGGGCTTAAAATTAATATTAACAAATCACAGGCATTGAACCTCACCCTCTCCCCTTAGGAGATTGCCGAGTTAAGTGTCCATTCCCCGTTCCAATGGGCCCCTCATTCTATTCGATATTTGGGGCTTAACCTCACAGCCACACTAGACTCTTGGAATCAGGCTAACTGGCCGGAGTACAGACGTTCTGTTCAAGAGGACCTTAGAAGATGGAAATCGCTCCCAATGTCGTGGTTGGGCAGTCTCAATGCGGTAAAGATGTCTATTCTGCCCAAACTATTGTATCTCTTCCAGGCACTCCCAACCTCTATCCCTCAACGGGACATTCTAAGCCGTCAGGCTGCGGTCAATTCCTTTATTTGGGGCAAGGGGAGACCGAGATTTTCCAACAAACTCTTAATGTCGCCAAAAGACCGAGGGGGTCTTGCATGTCCCAATCTCCTTGCCTATTACTGGGCGTCGCACTTGCACTTTATTTCGGAGTGGGTAGTTCGCGAAAGCAAGAAACACTGGTTTCATATGGATCGGGCAGTGACTTGTTGCCCCCTATGGGATCTGGCTTGGTTACCAAAGAGAGCACGTCCTCGCGGTGCCTATATTGCTACTCCCACAAGAACAGTCTTGGAGATATGGGACAAGATAGCGATTAGTCATGGGCTTACTTCATTCCCCTCCCCCAACACGCCCCTGGCACGCAACCCTGATTTCTCCCCGGCCCTACAACCAAACTCGTTTCAAGATTGGGTAGCCGGTGAGTGTCGTACGGTAGCTGACCTCTTCACGGGAGAGACTTTTAAAACATTTGACCAATGTAGACAGGATTATCATCTTCCCCCTAGGGCACACTTTCAGTATTATCAAATTAGGCACTGGCTACTTACTACTGACAATACACTGGAAGCCACGTGCACATTGACCCCTTTTGAACTGTTAGTATAATCATTCAATGGTTCGCGGGGTCTGATCTCCCGTACCTACAAGGTCTTGCAATGCTCCCACCTCCTGCCTCTCCACCCATACCAACGGAAGTGGCATGTAGACATTGCAGAGGATGCCCACCTGAGCACTGGGACCAGCTATGGAGAAACATCCCTAACACTTTTAAAAGTATCACACAACAAGATTCTGCCTACAAAGTGATGACACAATGGTACTATACGCCGCTTCGTCTCCAGAAAATGTTCCCCACTTCCACACACTGTGCTGGCGATGTAGGGCAGACACGGAGTCGTCCATCCACATTTGGTGGTCCTGCGCACTCCTGATGATCTTTTGGAAAGAGGTGCTGAGCCACATCAAGGATGCAATAGGGCTTCCCATTCCGAGCACTCCTGGGGTGGTGGTCCTGGGACTTCGACCTCAGTCTCTTAAGGCCATGACTCACTCAGACTGGTGTTTAATCCTTCACATGTTAGGAGCAGCAAAACAGATCATCGCGCTCCACTGGAAAAAGGCCTTAACCCCCCCACCCTCGGTGTGGCTCACCCACCTCTGGCATGTAATGGCGATGGAGCTTCTTTCCAGCCACCTTGTGCACGCTGATGCCAAATTCACACGTATCTGGCAACCCCTGGTACAACATTTATCTAAATTGGAACACGCTCACTCTGTTCCCCCCGTCTGCGGGACCTTCAGCTGTTTGAAGATGCTTTGCTCCCAAGAGGAGAGGACCTCTCTGTGTGAGGCGGATCAAATAGAGGACTCACTAAGCGCCTGCTGCCCCCTCTCTTTTTCTCTGCCTCTATACGAGGTGGGACTTCTCCTGGGGCCAGAGTTGCGGAACATCTCCAAACACAGCAGCGTGAGGATAGCTCCCTCTCAACCCCCTACCCTCTTCCTCCGGGACTCTTCCCATCTCCCTTTTATATTTCCTTCTTCTCAGTTCTTGATTTTCTTCTTTTGTTCTTTATCTATTTTTTGTGGTTATAGGTTTTTTTTTTTTTACTTATAGAACGGTTGTACAGGGAGAAGAAAGTGTGATATTATCTATGTTACTATATCATTACTACCTTAACTCTCTTTTCACAGATACTGTTCATACCTGTTAGTCGACGAGTCTGGACAGAGCTTAGCGGTTACTTAAACTGCTGGATAAGCATTATTGTAGCAACATAGACTGAAGTATTTGTGGTCTCCTTGCTTGACGCTTATATTAACATTGTAAACATTCTATGATATTGTTGATTGAAAAAATTAATAAAAGAGATTTAAAAAAAAGAAAAGGCTAGTCGCAGCATGTTGCTCCACCTTTAAAGGCTCTCAGAAAAATACTGTCAATTATTCCCACATATGCTCGAAATGTAGTAGTCCATGCTCATATCACTTCCAGGCTCAAGCAATTCCTAATTTACCATGCCACTGTCCCATTTCCTAACATCTTAGAAATCTCCTTTGGTTGACAGTACCTGATAGAATTAGATTCAAAACTTTTATCCTAACATACCAAACCTTCCATAAGTAGGACCCTCTCTGTATGTGCAGCAGCCCATGAAGCCTTACATTAACGTTCACAATGTCAGATACTTAAATGATCTTCGCATTCAGCCACTTTGATTTCAGCACTTTTTCAGGGAAGGCTGCTCCCTTGGCACACTAGCGGCAAAGTACTGGAATGCACTCAATCAATCAATCAGTAATCTTATAAAGCGCAAATTCTCCCCTGTGAGGGTCTCAAGGCGCTAAGTGGGGGGGTTCTGCGGTCCAGTCGAAGAGGTCCATCCTGAATTGTGGCAGCAATGGTGATTGCCTGAGGTGCAGAGGCAGGGAGTTCCAGGTCTTCGCATTGAGGTAGGAGAAGGATCTTCCTCCAGCCGTGGTCTTGCAGGTCTGTGGCGTGGTGACCAAGGCCAATTGAGCAGAGCAGAAATGTCTGGTGGGAGTGTAGAATGAAAGGCGGTGTTTGAGATATGCAGGCTCAGTGTTGTGGAGGGCTTTGTAGGTGTGCGTGAGGAGCTTGAAGGTGATTGTTTTGTTGATAGGTAGCCAGTGTAGGTCTCTCAGGTGGCCGGTGATGTGATTGCGGTTTGGGATGTTCAGGACGAGTCTGGGGTAGGCATTCTGGACATTCTGCAGTTTTTTGGGGAGTTTCTGGTTGGTGCCGGTGTAGAGTGCGTTACTGTAGTCAAGTCTGCTGCTGATGAGCGCATGGGTGACCGTTTTTCTGGACTCAGTGTCAATCCACGTGAAGATCTTATGAAGTAGGTGGAGTGTGTGGAAGCAGAAGAATGAAACGACATTGATTTGGCGGTTCATTGAGAGCAAGGAGTCCAGGATGATGCCAAGGGTTCGTTCATGGTCTGTGGGTGTGGGGGGGTTGTGAGCGCTGCAGGCCACCAGAGTCATTCCAGGCTGAGGGGGTGGAGCCCAGGATGAGGACTACTGTCTTGTCTGAGTTAAGCTCGAAGCAGCTGTCCTTCATCCAGGTGGCGACTGCCTTCATCCAGCTGTGGAAGTTGTTCTTCACAACTGTGGGTCCTCTGTGAGGGAGAGAATAAGCTGGGTGTCATCAGCATAGGCGATGATGTTGAGTCCATGGCTTCTGACAATGGCTGCAAGCGGGGCCATGTAGATGTTGAAGAGGGTGGGGCTCAGGGAGGATTTGTCCGGTTTGCCTGATTTGTCCCTTGCCCAGTTTCGGGCTCATCTCCCCTCCCCCTCCACCTTTATGTTCTCTTCTGACCTGTTCTTATGTTTCTTCTTTCCCTGGTAGCCTGTGCAAGGATTTGTTTTTTGTGCCCTGGTAATTGATGTAGTTCCGTACTACTGTTTGCTTACTGTCACTTTGCAATGTTCCCCCTAAGTTCTATCTCCCTGGCCCCCACGACCCTCTATGCTCCACAGGACTGCTTCTATTTTTAGCTTCGCTTTGTCTTTGTTTCTGAACTGATGTAATTGAAGTAACTCTGTCCTCATGTAACGCGCTCTGATACCTCCGGGTAGAGCCAGCCAGGACGATCCCAAAGCGCAAATCTCAGGTAGCAGTGGAAGGATGCACAGGGCTAGAAATGTTCCCTGAACTCCCAAGCGCTAAGTGATTTGCAAAATTACAGTCAAATGAAAGCCTCTAATATGTATCATTACAAACACATTTCCATGCATGTTGGAGACCGTGCAACATGGCCGATGCCCGGTGGAGCTGCCTCAACAGCTATAGAGGAGATCGGCTCTGGTTTACCCCCTCTGCCGTCACCTACCCAGCCGGACATTGGACACAGTATCTGCGATCTCCTGCCCCCTTATTCCTGTGGCTGCCTCCAATCCCAGTGGCTCTCCCTTGCTGGTCTGCCTGACCCGAGCTGCATTCCTTATCCCTTTTTCTTTCCCCCCTTACCTTCTTTGCCCCTAGGATATGTGTCTCTGTTATCTAATACCCTATTTACTCATGTGACCGTGTAACATTGTTTTTCTATGTGTTGGTGCTATTCTATGCTCTAGTAACATCTGTGTAACATGCCCTTGTAACTGATGTAATTTGTAACTTGTTTCTCACTTATCCTCATAACCGTCTGTTCTTACCGCTGTGCCCGAGCAACCTTGGCCGATGCCCGGTGGAGCTGTCCTATGCAGCTATAGAGGAGTTGGCTCTGGTTCACCCCTCAGCCGTCACCTACCCAGCCAGGCATCGGACATTGTTTTCCTCGTCTCCCCGTCGTTTTTCTTTTCCCTCCCCTGCCTCCTCCCTCCGTGACTCTCTGTCTGCCTCCCCTTTTCCAGCCTGACTTTTCTGTGTCCCCTGAAGTATTTTCCCCCTTGCCGGTTTCATTCTTATGCTATGCTATGCTTTTGTTACTTATGTAACTACGTTATATTGTTTCCCTTTCTATGTTTTGCGACGCTCCAGCAACTGATGTAACTATGTAACAATGTTCTGAAACCAATGTCCTACCTCATGTAAAGCGCTCTGATACCTCCGGGTCTAGCCAGCGCTATATAAAACTTTTCAAATAAATAAAAATAAAATAAATAAATCTCTGAGGCACTCCACAGCTGATCCCTGTGGGTTCTGAGTTGAGCTGTGGAATTCTGACTCTCTGCCAGTGCTTAATTTGAACCTGTGCTTTCCAGTGCTCAGCACCGGCACTTAATCATCAACACAAGCGCTTGAGCACCAGTTAAGGACACATTCATTTTTGGTGGACACAGGGAGATTAAGTGATCGCCCAGGTTCACAGGATGTTGAGCCAAAGCCAAGACTCGAACCTGGTTCCCCATCTCCGAGGTCAGCAGCTCTGGCCATTACACCATATCCCTGCCTCACTTGTAGGGTTTGTTGGTTCTGTTTTAAGCAGCCCTAACAGGAGAAATGGGCTGGTCAAAGCTGCCTCCTGTCAAGAGCCCTGATACTTCATTATTTGCAAATTAACCATTGCTCTCTGCGTTCGGCCAGTGAGGAAGGAGCGGATCCATTCTAGGGCTTTGTCGCAGATGCCGGTGTCGTGGAGTCTTGCATAGAGGGTGTGGTGGGAGAAGGTCTCGAAAGGAAGCTGTGAGGTCCAGTAGAAGTTAGGGAAGCCACCTCCACTGGACTCTTTAAGACGTTGCTAAAAACTTGGTTCATCACAAAACAATACTGTTATGTAGACTGCAGTCTGTAGACGGTTTTTATGGTCTTTTTTGGTTTAACTTTCTGATGGCCTTTTATTGCAGTTTTATATAGCTTGAACTCGACCCAAGGGCACGGGAGCACTTTAGATGAACACCAGAAGTCATTCATTCAGTCAAACACAGAAACAGAGTGCGACACGCAGTACGCACTGGTTGCTTTAAAGCACCAGGAGCAAAAACAGAGACAGCAATTACATAAGGTTTAAGAGGTTAATGGACAGAGGAATCTGGCAAAATCTGATGAGTCCTAAGTCCTCTTGTGCCATCAACAGATAAGTATATTACTATTTTAATATGAAAATAGTGTGCACAGAGAAACAGCTGAATACTACTAGACTATGTATCTTGCTTTATCTATTAGAATTAGAGATCCATAATATTTTAGGACCAATATCTTGTCTAAAATTAGACATTTACTCACTTAGAAACCTAGTTTAGGCTCCCCTGAAATGAAAGCAATGAAAATATAGAGGTAAGAACTTCAGTAAGAGAAGAAAGAACCATGAGTTTACATGAAGGCCTCTTGAAGGTGCATTCCCTTCCTAAGCACACATTGTAAATTTTCAATCTATCAACAGACAATGATATTGGCTTTCTGTATATCACAGAAACTTGTCTGATGGATACCTCTAAACCAGATATTCTAATCACAATACCTTCAAGATAGGAACCACATAAGGGGAAACGGTCTTACAATTATCTTCCTTAGTCAATTCCAATGTTTTAATATTAGTGTGACTAACTTGAAGGAGAGGAAGTCTTGATTTCTGTCTTACGATCTCACAACACTGCTCATTCTCTGGAGAGTTCATCTAGTGCACTGTGGGTTATAGCTCTAAGTTTATTAAGTTGTTGGGAGAAGCACTTACCCCTCACTGCATACAGTTCTCTAATTTTACTATACAAGGAGAAATTAAAATCTTCTAGTACGGTAGCAACAATACGTCAGTGCAAACTTATTTGGAAAATTGTTCTATGCTTAACCTTCCTTAATTGATTCCAGGCCCCACCCATACTGCCAGGCATACTCTTTATTTGACCTTTACGAATGAACAATCATCCCAAATAGATCAACCAGAATCTCAGGTGTGGTCCAATCATATGTTTATCTCTTTTAGGCTGACTGAGGTCTGAAATAAGACCAAGTCAAGGCACAAAGGTAAGGGAACTAAGGAATTTTGTTAATGGGGAAAGATTTGGGATAAAATGTCAACAAAGCTCCTGGCCAAACTCCTTCCCCTCTCTCACTGGGGACATGGGAAATTATGTTGAAAAAGTCAATAGTTGGCATAAAGCTGCTGTGTATAAGCTGGCCCCACTCTGACCTTGTAAATCAAAAAAGCAGGGCTTCTCTGCCCCACGGGTCTCTTCTGCCTTGGCCATGGAGAAAACTACTCTGAAAAAGCTTGAAAGAAAATGGAGAAGACACTCTCTCTTTGAGGATAAAGAAAATTGAAATCTGCCATTAAACACTATCACAAATCATTAAAGGAAGCAATTTGAGTGCTAATAAAATTGGGATGGCAAAGAATGATCTGCGTGAGGTTTTTATAATCACAAAGGAGTTTTTATATCCTACAGTAAGCAATATTGAAGTGTCACCCTCTCATGGTGTGCAACAATCTCTCAGGTTATTTTAAACATAAAATAGAGGTCATTCAAGCAGACTTTGCCAACACCAATACTGAGGAATTAAAAATTGAACTTACTAAACTGACTATCTCAATAGCTAGTAGTACCTGGCTGAATTTAAACAGATTACGTTAGAGCAATCCGAACAAGCAATTCTGAAATGCAAATCAGGTTCACCAGTAGATCCATGTCCCTCTCAATAGTAGCTAAAGCATTGAAGATCACCAACCCAATCATTAACACTCTGCTTAATTCCTTCCTTAAACTAGCCAATGTCCCTTAAATAAGGAAACAGGCAAAGGTCAAACTCATACTAAAAAAGCCTTCAGCTGACCTGAAGAGTTTAGCAACTTTTAGGCCTATCTCCTGGTTGTGTGACCTCTCTAAAGTACTGGAAAGTTAGTAGATGCACAATTGTCAGAGTATTTGGACCAGTTTAGACTTCTTCACACTACCCAATCAGGCTTTAGACTGCACCACTATACAGAGACAGCTCTACTTGAAGTATCTGGATCCATCATAATAAACCAAAATAACCCTTCATGAAGACCAAAAGTCATCCTCATTCTTCTGGATTTGCTGGTGGCATTTGATACAGTGTCACATGTTACAGCGACTTGGCGATTTTGGAATATCTGGTTCAGCTTTTCCATGGTTTTAAAAATTCCTTGGTAATGGGAAACAAGCAGTAACAGCTTCCTCCTGCAGTTTAGAAGATACACCTTTCAATCTGAGGTCCCTCAAGGGTCGTCTTTGAACCCAACATTATTTAACATTTACATGACCCCTTTAGCCTCTCTCATAGAACCCTTTGGAATTATAGTTATCTCCTGTGTGGATGATAACCAAATTATTCTATCCATTGACAAAGACTTGGATGGCACAAAACAGAATTTTAAAGCCTTTTTAACCCAAGTCATAGATTAAATTAATTCTAACCACTTAAAATGTAACACTGACAAAACTAAGTTTACTTTTTGGAAGCAATAATGAGTTCATGGCTTCAGACTGGTGGCCTGAGGGATTTTCTAAACCCCCTTCCTTAGCTTCAGTAGCAAGAAACCTAGGTGTAATATTTGACAAAGATTTGTTATTTCACTCACAGGTCCTTGCTGTGACAAGGACCTGCCACTCATGTATAAATTCACTGAAGAAGTTCCCTAACTTTCTTCTGTATGAGGTCCATAAGACAGTGGTGCATGCATTCATAACATCAAAGATTGACTATGGCAACATTCTTAGGTTCATCTACATACTTAATTAATAGGCTGCAGGTGGTTCAGGATGCAGCTGCACGATTGGTACTCAAGCTCATGACCAAAGTCCTATCTCAGAGTATCTCAAGATGTTGCACTGTCCCCTGACGCATAAGTAGATTTTTTTCAGAGCCTTGTTACATTCTATAGAGGTCTCCATGGGACGGGACGGAAATATCTCAATAAGATAGTTAGTCACCATCCTGCCCTGCAGAATACTGAGATCCACTAATGCAAACCTTTTTGATATACCGAATTTTAGACTTGCTACAAGAGGGGCAGATCCTTCTCAGTCCTGGCCTCAAAGGCTTTGAATAAGCTCCCTCACCCTACGAAAGGAAAAGAATAAATATACCTTCAGAAAGCAACTGAAACCTATCTGTGTTCTTTGCCATTATTGCCGTCTTGGCAATTTCAGTCGCTTTTATCTCTTTACTGTTCTTAGTAGGGCATTGATTTATCATAATGTGCTTATTCTAGGACAGTGCCAGGACCAACCTTGAGGCAGAGGTTGCGCTTAACAAATACCATTTTCATTCATTCATGTACATAAAGCAAATCTTACTTCTCATACCCAAAATATATTAAAACATTACGGGCTTCATTCATAATTTCCAATATCTGGGGGAAACTCTAAATATGGATTAAATTCCACCATATGAATTTTCTCCACCATAAAGATAGTATTGTGGAGTAATTTTAGATGGTGGAACCTGATCCTTGAGTTTCCTCCAGAAATTGTTGGATTTTCATTACCCATCAAACTCTAAATGAGGCCGCAAGTATGCAACTGGAGTTGTGGTCAGTATGATGCTGCTTACATAAATTTGCAGACTTGAAAATGCGCACAGGCGCTCTTTATATTTGATCATGATTTGTGGCCCCACCAGTTGTTTCTGTGGACTTTGTGTGCCTTGCCCTAAAACCTTTGCCCTGTACTCTTATTAATACCACCCTAATTTTTGGGGGGGCTTTTTGTTTCAAGCAGGAATTCAGCAGTTTTTAGGTCCTCAGCCCAGGATGAAATCCTTCTTCTTCCATCCACATTGAGCACTCCCACACCCCACCCCACCCCCCAGGCCACTGGAATCTTGCTGAATAGCCCCTCCACTCTGGTTTACAAGTCATCAAATTAATTGTCTCATTCTCTTTCTCCTTAATAATTTATCCTTGCATGCTCATAGATTATATTCTGTCAATATTATAGTTCATTATTTTCCCTATGCTTCACAATTGATGTGGCTTGTAAATCAAGAAGTGCATTAACATGGGTTTCTGTTTTGGTATGCTGACCAGTATGGCTGGTTGTAATACACATGTACTGAAGCTTGACTATTCTTGAGAGGCCCACATATTTCCATATGTGTGCACTGCTTCTGTATTTAGATCACTTTTCCCCTTACTAAAAACCTTTTCCAGGTTTCAGTTTAAGGTTAGAATAACAATGACATTTAGTATGGATGCATGGGATGGTTAAAATAAGAACAATTAGAGCAACCTAATTTGTGCACAGTGAAAGAATCAGAAAATGTTTTTAATATAACTGTGGAATATGTCCCTATGCAGCTACCAGTGAGTTTATACGAAAAACAGATGAAACTCAAAATAAATGTTAAATACAAAACTCCAACATTCGAATCGGAAATATATTTATTGGATGTTAAACGATGCATTGCCTGAGCCCAATGACAATTAAAATCTAATTTTGAAAAATTACATCATGTTTTTAAGCAACATTTAAAATACCAAACATCTTAGAATGAACTTTTGCAGAATTTTCTAAGGGTTGAGCAGCTGAGGGCAGAAGGGGAGAGAAAAGACATTAAAAATCGTATTTAGCAACAGAAACATGAAGCAGCATTAAAGACCGATAAACACAAAGCAATTTACATGTAATAAAAATTGTAGATTACTAATTGATTTATACTATACACAAAATTCCATCAGAATCTGTTGGTCATGGATAGGTGTATACACAGGGGGGAGAGGGTCCAAGGGAAAAATATTTTAAGACCTGCAAGGGTTAGCTCCCCAATCTTTAACCATAACACTACAAAGAACCTTCGGGTCTAAAATGATAACAAAAAAGAAGAGAGACAACATCTAAGATAAACCCCTGGGGATATCCCTTTATTAGGACGAAATTCCTCACCCACCAAAGGTGGCATGCTTCATCATTGGTATTCTCCTCGTGATTGGAAAGCCTAGTCCCGCCACGGGCTACAATCCCCTCTCTGAGAGGGAGGAGCTCAGGGATGTTTTGATCCTAGTCTTGGATGTACTAAATCCAACAATGAAAAACTAGGTGGGGTGAGATAAAACTTGGGCATGAAGACTGACCATTTTTGCTGTCCAGCCTGTGGTTGACTACTACATATCTGCCCCGTTCATCAATGTCTAGTTGAAGAGTAACCCATATCCCAGACCTATTGCTACTAGGTTTTTGGCCTAGTAGTTAGTCCACCGTGCCAACTCCAGCTAAAATCTGGGGATCTATCTGGAACCAGAGCCTACCCTGGCAAACCAAATAAAACATGTGGCAGTAACATGTTTTTTCCTTCTAAAACTGCTTAGGAAGATGTTACCCTTTTCTCCCAAATCTGCTCACCAAGTGGTGATCCAGGCAACTATATTAAGTCAGCGATATCAATGAAACTCTCTGTTCCTGGGACAATGAAGTCCTTCTTAGGAAGGTGCAAAGAATTGGCCGTGGGGCTCTCTTGCCCCACTTCAACCATTAAAGCTTTAAAATCTTTACACTGGCTTCCAGTGAAAAAGAGGGTTATTTTTAAGCCCTTCTGCCTTGTGCCTTGTGTTCAAAGTAGTTCATCACAGTGGTCTGTGTTATTTCATTCAGACATTTTACACGTTTGTACCATCATGCTATCCATGCTCCTCTGGAGCTCAACTGCTGGTTTTGTCTAGATTCAAACAGCTTACTCAGGTGACAAAGCCTTTTCAGTGAGAGCGACAAAGTTCTGGAATGAGCTACCATGCCATATACAGCTTGCACCTCCCTTATAAGTTCAGGAAGGCTTTGAAGACCTAGCTTTTTAACAATTAGGATTTTCTGAGCTGAATTCAAGTATGATAGCAGTAGGATAGCAGTATTTTTTGCTTGCTTCATTGTAGGTCTATTTGCTGTGGTTTACATAGCTCCAGGACACCTACTGAGGTATATGTCATGCTTTGAAATGTGATACCATAACAAGAGGAGTAAATGTAGGTTTATTGTTTATTGTTTAGGTAGTTAAAACCATAACAATTTTACACACAACAATTTCCTTCATTCAAAAATTTTAAAAGTTAAACATTTTTTACAATACAAAAAAATCATCATAAAACATGCAAACAGCATTAAAATCAGTGTTTCTGGCCCTGAATTACATCTGTAAGACTCTTTGTCCCATACTAACAAATTGCACTGACAGTTCAACTAAGGGGATATCTTCTTTATTAGCCAGATAATCGTCGATGACCGCCTGTATCATCTCCTCCTCTGTATTATGGCAAATATGTATAGCTGTCTTCCCCTGTTCAAGTTAGCTCTTTAAAGTGCTTTTACTTTCAGTGCTTGTTCATGAGTACGTAAAAACTTTACCAATTTACAATTCATTTGGGGATCGGTTGGGTCCAGTCCTCTTATGATAGCAGTTCTACACGAATGTATTCTTCTATCCAGGAACGCTCTCCTTAGGAAGGTGATTCGCGCTGGTTGCAGTTTCTTACAGTGACATACAAGATGAATAAAATCTTCCTTTTTACTGCCGCAAAGACGGCACTCTTTGTTCTCCATGTGTTCCAGTGCGGTGCGAGTAGGGAACTTCCCAAACCGTAATGCCATTAGTTGTCTTTTTATATGAATAGAGAAAGTAGAATATAGATAGGCCGCTTGTTTAAGGATTTTGTAGTTATTGATCACTGACCACGAGTGAGATCTTTGGGAAAAGATGCGTTTGTCAACTAGCAACGAATGGAATTATGCGGCTTTATTTAGAGCTTGCTTGAAAGTTGGAAAAGCCATGCTTTTATTCCAGAGATCAATTTTGCAGGTTTCCTTAAGCGCGTGGTCCAGATATTGGTTGGCCGGCAAATTTTTTTCCTTTTCTAGTTCCAACCATAATGATTCATTGAGGCTATTTTCCTCTGTATTTTGTTTTATCCGGTACCACCCCTTTATGTATGTATAGAGTCTGCCCAGTGTTTAATTCATTAGCCCAAATTCTAGGCGCATTTGCGCTGGTGAGGCGGTCTTGGGGAGCTGAAGAACCTTTTTATAAATACTTGTTGTTAAATTATTAAGAATCTCCGAGTCCTTCCCGTGCATAGCGGCGCAAGCATAAGATGAGGTTGGCAACACTTTGGCGGATATGGTCGACAGGAGCGGCCTTAATGATGGCCGTCGCAATTTCTTTGCCAATGACCTGAATGCGAATGTTAAGGCCCCCGCTCGCTGTGTCATGTAGATTTTCTGATCGCGAAGGTATAACTTGTCATCTATATAATATCCCAGATACTTGTAGCTGGATACATTCTCCAATAACTTGCCTTTTAACCAGATGTTATGTTGTGGGGCTAGTCGGTTCGTTATAAGCATTGTTTTGGTTTTGGATGTATTGAGTTCCAGCTTATTTGTGGACAGAAATTCAGAGAGTTCGATTAATAGCCTTGTCAAACCAACCTTGGTTAGACTCAAGAGAACAATGTCATCTGCATAGGCAAGGTGCGATAGTTGCAGTTTACCTAAATTCAGTGAGTGTGAATTAATTCCATCGAGCTTTCTAGATAGGTCTGAGATGAATAAGTTGAACAGGCGCGGGGCCAACATGCACCCCTGTTTCAGGCCCATGGTAGTGTGCACTTTTCTAGAGATTCTAGCACCATCACCTAGCTTCACTCGAACCCAAGTATCTGTATAAAACAACAGTAGACCCCTTAAGATTCTCTCCGGTATGTCCCAGGCTTTTAATTTTGCCCACAAAAGTTTCCGGTCTACGCTGTCAAATGCAGCTTTTAGGTCTATGAAGCACAGGTGCAGATCCTGTTTCTTGTTCTTACATTTTTCTGCTACCATTGAGATCGACAGAATGTTAGAGATAGTTCCAATTCCCTTTCTAAATCCTGTTTGGTTTTTGGGATCAAGTTGCGTTCCCCTGACCAGTTGACCAGATCTTCAAGGATTAGTGAGGCAAAATATTTAGCTTCAACATCCTGTAAGGCGATTAGCCTGTAATTTGAAGGGTTAGTTCTATCTCCTCCTTTGTAAATAGGACTTATGATTGATCCCTGCCAACTGTCCGGAACTTGATTATTGATCTCAACATCAGCGTAAAGCTTCTCTAGATGTGTGCTCCAGTATTCTGAATCATGTTTGAATGTGGCTTGAGGGATACCGTTCGGGCCAGGAGCTCTGTCGCTTTTGCCTTTGTTTATTATGTTTATTATATCCTCTGTTGTGTAATGGAAATGATTTATTGATGGGATCACTTCGTACACTGGTGGCTGCACCGTGTCCGTTGGTAGTGAATGACAGGCGCCCACGTCTTGAAATTGTTTCTGGCTAAATTTCTCCATGAGATAGTTAACCCATTCCTGCTCCTGAACTTTTGTCGTTAAGATGTTTCGATGCCTGGTCAGATTATTTATTGTCTGCCAAAAGTTATTCGAATTTGGATGTCTTACACTATAGATACATTTTGACCAAAGGCTCTCCATTTTTGCTTTCTTAAATTCCCAAATCCTCTTTTTATATTGTTTCCTTAATTGTCGAAATGTCGCCCATGTTATCCCTTCAGTCTTGTCTGAGTGCAGCTTCCTTTGTGTTCTTTTTAGATCCCTTTTTAGCTTTTGTTGATCATTTGGTAAGTCTTTAGTTGGATCGTATCTTTTAACCTTAAGTTGGGGTCCTTTCATTTTTTCTCTTAATTTGTTTAAAAAGAGAGACCAAACTTGGATCATATTCATAGGTTTAAGTGTTAGTTCAGCCAGGAGATTTTTTATTATTGAGAACCAATCTATTTTAGTTATGTTTGTCCATTTCAGACGTTTTAAGTTTGTTGAAATGATTTGGCCCTCCAGTATACATGTAAGATGAAATCGTGGTACGTTTAGATTAAATATGATGTGCTGCAACGAGTGATTGCTCAAGGTGGTATACTCTATGTAAAAACGGACCAGTAGTGGCATTAGAGGAAGAGTTACTATTGTAAAATCAAGTGTTGTTTGCGCCCTTAGGCAATGATATGGTTTTTTTGGTGGGCGATCTTCTTCCGTTCTTCCGTTAAGCACTCGCATGCCTTGGAATTCAAGGTCTGTTTCTAGTTGCTGACCTATACGGTCCACGAGACTCGTCCCAGATTTGAATTGCTGTTGGACACACCAATACGTATTGTCTGCTGTTAAGATTTCATCTTCATTTGGCGTAAATATCAAATTAGAATTAAAATCTCCTGTCACTATTATATTCCATGTGGGCTCAGCACAACGTAGACCTGATATTATTTTAATTAGGAGGGCGTTTTTCTCCTTTTTTATTCGAAACTTCGGTTGTGTATAATAATTAATTAATATCATTGTTTTTCTTTTACCTAAGTATTGGTCTGAGAATTTAACAATTTGTATGCTAGGATCAGGGGATTTCAACTGTTCAGTTGTAATTTTTAAAGCTGTTGATACGTATACTATCGATCCACCTATTGCACGGCCATATTGTTTACATTTTTCCGCTGCTACTGTGTAGTGAGTGAAGCCTGCTATCGGGAGTTCTTCCTGCGACCATGTCTCTTGCAGGGCTATTATATCGCAATTTGCCCACTCCTTAAGCGGAAGGCCCTCCTCAAGTAATTGCCTAGCCCCAGCTATATTCCAGGATAGCATGTGTATAGCACCACATTCAGAGCTAACAGCCCTAGCTTTCTTTTGTCAGTCACTACTTTTATTGCTAAGTGCACTGGGTAGCCAGTTCCATTGATCTGGATTTGGGTCAGTCTCCCTGTGTGTTTCTATGCCTGGTCTATCTGGGGTCTGGACTATGCCACTCCTACCTTTTGCATTTTGCAAAATTGAGTATACCTGAGTGGATACTGCCGTCTGATTTACTTTGCTTTTAGTGTGTTGCATTTGCTTTTCTTTCAATGGAAATGGATAACGGGGTATTGCGGGTGCTGATATTTGTATACCCCAGGCTGAAAATCGATCAGAGCTACTTAGTATTAAGTGTGCTAACTCTGACGTCTGCCATGGGGTTAGTGTTCGTTCTTTAGTTGTATTGTTGTTCCCTGGAAGAAATTGAACTGCTACAAGGTCTGACGGTTGTATGTGTTTTAGTTCCAGGATTTCTGCCATAAGTTTCAGAATGTTGCTTCTATTTAAGATGTCATAACTACCCTGCGTATCATATTCCGGTGTCCATATTATCTGTTGAGTTACCTGGATACTTTGCGCTTTTCCCCTTTTATGTCCTTGTCCTTGTAATTCTTAGAATGAAATTTGACTTGATTTGCAATACAAAAACTTAGTTGACCATGAGAAGAGCATTACTGTTTTATTACAGTATGTCGTTGTATTGGATTTTGAAATACTTCTGGGTAGCGCCGATCTATCACTTCATTTACTGGCTGTCGAGATAAGGGTGTTATGTTCGCTTTCTCTATGTATGGATTTGCTTCTGTAGGAACAAATTTTCGATTATTTGAGTTATAGATTTCCTTTTTGCTACTATTTCCAGTGATGCTTTTTGAACATTCAGCTTGGTTTCTGTCTTTGATGCTGCTTGTATCCTTGGAGATTTTAAGTTTTCCACTGTGATGACCCTTCCTTTACCTACTTCCTTCTTAACTTCTAATGACTGTGGTCTCATTGGTGTGGTCACGTTATGTATTTCAAGCTTATTAAAGCTAGCCACATCGTATGCCTTTTTGTAGATCCTAATGTTTTCTTCCCACTTTCCTAAGTCAACTGCGGGTTTGCCCAATAACTCCGAGTTCGTGGGATCCTTAATTGGTGTTGAAGGGCAGTCCTCTATTTCCATTGAAATTGTGTCCTCTGTGTGTTTTCTGGAGGCCAGCGCCTTATCCGTATGCATACCTCCAGACCCTTCAGTAGAAGTCGTAGAATTACTTGGGAGTCTGTCCGATGTTATTACAGTGGGATGTTCTTCTAGAATTTCTTCAGCTTTGGGTTTGGAGAAGATAGAGTATACTCTATTACCTTGCTGTGGCTTAGGATAATTCATGTTGTTTCTTGCTTTCCTTTCCTTCTTTTTTTGTCTTCTCGATTGAGTCGGCTTCTTTTTAGTTTGCCCAGTTGTGACATCCTGTGCAGCCGATTGGTTAGTTCTTGTGTGATCCGCCGTCACAGCAGAGGGGGGTTGAGAATCATTCTTTTGTACTAAGGTAGAATTTGTAGATACCTGCGAATGAATCTTACCTCTGATTGTTTTATTTGAACAGTCTCTAGATTCGTAACCGGAGTAACCAAGCGATTGTTCAAGCTAAGTATCTGTTCTAGCATTGTTGGAAGGTAGCTTAGTTTATATAGTATTGGCCCGCATGTGCAGGCTGATTCCTGTGGAGAATAAATTGATTGTACTCTTTTTATTAAATTTGTTAGATCATCCAGTTTCGTATTTATTCCAGCTATGTATGATGCAATGATGTTCATAAGTTCTATTTGTATGTCCAATTTGTCTGACTGCATTATCAAGGTGGCTGTTGCCGTTTGCAGTGCTTGAAATAGCGAGGTGATGAATTCGGGTTGCCTGTTATTGTTGCTATTGTTGTTGTTTGCCTTTTTTACCCCTTTTTCGGGAGTACCTCCGGATTTCTCAGTTAGTTTTGGTAGTAAATTGGCTCTCAAGTCTGATGTTTTATCTTTTCCGTTCATCTTGCATGGGCTGAGTATCTGTTTCTCCACTTCTTCACTTCCTTGCGCCTCCACCCTTACCTCGTGTGTGCCTTTTACAGGTTTACTCAACCGTGACTCATCCAAGTCAGTAGGGGATAGGCATGAATTTAGCCATGAGTGCACTGGATCTTCAGTCTTTGAATTTTTGAAGCTGTGCGGGCTGACTATTTGGCCATGCTCAGCGGCTTGAAAGGAGCAGCTCTTTGAGATGTTAAAATCTTGAATCTTTTGCGTTATAACCGGACTACATGGCATGCTTTCTTCCTTGTTTTTGCTAGGGACAGATAGAAGCTCATGATACTCCGTTTTAATACTGATATCACTTCGTGCAGCATGTACTGTTGCTGTTGTTGTTAAGATTTTTTGCAGTGGAAATCCCCCGGCTGGGCTACTCTTCTCCTGGTTCTCTAACTTCTCTAACTGTTTACTCCAGGAGCATGGGCTTTGAGTCTCAATGGAGTTTGAATTTAATATCCCTGGGGTTGTTTTTTGGTCTTGCTCTTCCCCCCTTGGATCTGTCCGCTGTAAGATTTGTTTGGGGTGCCAGCGGGGTCATCAGACCCGATGTTTCTCCGGGTGTAGCACAAAAAGATGACCCGGGATCCTTTAAAAAGTGAAATCTCGGGTGTTGAGTCATTTTTGTGTTTGCCATTGATTTTCCGAACATGGAAGCTATGGGCGAGATTAGCGGGCTCTTTAGTGTAGAGCTTACACCACTTGCAGTAGCTGGTTTCTCGATTTTTTTCCTTTTAGGAAGTCTTTTAAGGGTGACGGCTTTATCTCCCGGTGTCTTCCTCACCCTGTCTGATCGCATAGTTGATTATATTGATAATCTTATGTCTTTTACAAGTCTCACAGCTGCAAGTGCGCTCAACACTACCTCAGTCTGTTTGCGTGGTCCGCACCAAGCTGCAACAATCACAGGGATTTGTTTTTCTTCTTGATATTAAGGTACTAAGGTGCCAAGTTGTGAGGGGGAGGAGGGGAGACCACCCCCACTAAGCTGGCGGCTACCTCCCTGCTTGCACTGCCGGGTAGGAGTTCAATCAGGACGCTGGCTCACTATCCGCCATCCTCAGGCACCCTCAGACCTCCTCAGACCCCCCCAACTCACCGGATTCTCGTCCATAGGCCCTGGTTTGCCCTGGCACTCCTTCACTTTTTGTTCAACTTCCGCTCACCAGATCGCCATCCACTGGTGTCCTTTCTCACAGCCGACGCTGCTGTCCTGGTGCTACTAGTGAGCCACTCCGGTGCAGGGTTATTAGTTATTAGTTGCAGTATGGTCTCCTCTCAGGTACTGACGCTGTACTGACGCTGTTTGAACGCTGTTTCCCCTCCACCCCACAGTCTACTGTCTTACTGCCGATCTTCTGCCTCGCTACCTCACTGCTTTACTGCCTCTCTGGGCTCCGGGCCCTCTCTTCATCCGCGCCCGCCTTCAGCCGTTTGGAAGTGAGTAGCAGCATAAAGCGTAAAGCAGTGTCTGGCAATGTCCGCCCCCTAAGATAATTGTGGCGGCCCCTAAGATAATTATGGCGGCGGTAACTCAAATTTTTGGCCTTTCCCGATTATTGTTGAAGGGCTCACGGGGACTGGCAGGAACTGGGCTGGGGAACTGACGAAGACTGATGGAAACTGCCAATACTGCCGTGAGATTGCAGCTGGGGGGAGCAGAGAGCAGGGCACACTGGGGAGCCTGCAAGCCGCACCCAACCTAGTTGGGCCGCTTCTGCAGACATGCCAGGCATGCACTCCGCTGCCACCCCTAACGGTGGCCGCGCTCTCTTGCTTCCACATCCCCTGTGCACCCGCTACCAGTACCGTTACAGCTCCGCCTCCGGGAGTTCTCCTGGTTGATGTTTACCGCGATTGTGCAGTAGTTGGTGCAGTATGTGGTGCGTGGTTCACAGTATGCGATATGTTATATCCAGAAGCTGATGGCCTGTTGGGCATAGCGTGCCTTTCCTTGCAGGGCCTCCACAAACCGCAAACCACACCCGGTCCTGGTGTCCTGGTGTCCCACTGCTGCTTGGTGCAGTATGATGTGGTCTGTTGTGGTACGGCTTCTGGGTAGTGCTTCCGAAATTGCTCCACCCGTTCTGCCCGTGCTGCCTTAGGAAATACTGTAGAGGAGAAGTGGCAAAGGGGAGCGGGGGAGCGGAGGGGCAGTGAGAGGATGACCTTCACTCCCCGCTAGCTTGATCCGCTCCACCCGTCTCAACCCGTCTCTGACTCCTGCTCCACTCAAAAACTGCACCGGTCTCCTCCTCTCGCTGCTCGCAGGTGTGCAGGCTCACGCCGGTAACAATCTCCTGCTCATGCCGGTAATGCCGGAAACAGTCTCCTGCCCCTGATGTGGAGGAGAAGGGGGCGGAGGGGAGTGGGGGAGCGGGGGAGCCTTCCCTCCCTGCTAACTTGATCCACTCAAACCCGGCTCCGGTTCAGCCCGTGAGCTGAACTGAACTGCAGCAGTCTCCTCTCTCTCGCAGGTGCGCTAGCTCTCGTGCTCTTGTCTCCAAGCAACCACAAATCAGAGTAGGAGTAAATGGGAAACCGGGGAGGACCTAAATTAATTTTCCCTGGACAAAAGCTGAAAAATGTGTGGCAAACAATTGTACCCTCCATCTATGTATCACCTGTGTGGTCTCAGTGGCAGTCTCAGTGGCAGTCAAGTGTGTCCCTTAATGAAAAATGTAATCTGTGCCCATACATTTTAAATAATTGTATTTTGTACCTTTTAGCAATGGCCTCTATATCCTTGACATTCACCTCTAGTCAAGTGTAATTATTCAACGTGATTAATATTTAGGCAATAACCCATAAGATACATAATTGCACAAAGACATCATGTGTGTCGACAAATAAGAATGCACATTTTGGCTCCACCCCACATTCCAAAGCCTTAAGTTTGTCTCAGACAGACTTCTATCTTACAAAATCATCAAGATTAAAAACATAAATCCCAAATCCCATTCCCATGACCGATTCACAACAATAAACTTTCCAAACTGTGCAGTCAACAAAAACAGGAATATTCAAGCTTCTCACAGTCGTGCCACAAGGAAGAGAAGTTGAGGGGTAGGAAACTTGTTTTGTCAATATTTCTCCTCTGGTCAGCAACATACTATCCCTACATGCAGGACCCTGGATCAAGCATGATTCAGATCTGCTCTACCCAAAATCAACACCCCTTTCCCCCAACAGCCAGGAACAACTAGCATTACATATTAGAAATAAATTAAAATGAAGTGCATGAAATGAACAATGGCTAAAATAGCATCTAATCATAGGTCGTCAGCCACTCGCAGCATCTGTTTAGCTGCCCATTCAAAGTTCAGTGTAAAGGGAGACCTGTGAAAGAGAAGCCTTTTGTTCTGTAGGCTCTCTGGAGCCAGTTTGGCACTCACCCAGTGGGAAAGGAAGTTAGTCCCAAAGCCAGCTTGATGTAGCTGAGGAGGAAGGGACTGCTGATGTCTGTAAACATGCCCCTGGCTGGCACACAAGCACCCTTCAGGGCCAGAAAGATTATGCCATGTTGGATATGCCTCAAAATAGCGTACTGTGGGATAGTTTGCAGTAAGGAAAACAGGATGAGCTACAAACGTAGCATGGGTTGCTCTGGGGAACTTTGTTTTCTCAGTTGTTATGAAGTGTCTAGGAGTCACCCCCATTTACTGGCTAGTGAAACCTACAAATCTGGCACCTCAGCCACGGGTCATCAGAACACTCTCTGGACCTTTGGAGGAACCTGCTGATTGAGACCTGTGTGGAGACCTGAAGGATTGCGCCTGTTCCCACTCGCACCCAGGACTAAAAAGTGGACTCCAAAGGTCAGTTGGCTGACTTCCGGTATGGCTACATAAAATATTTTGATTTCCTAAAATGACCACTAAGTCCTGCTAGTGATTCCCTGTTAGTTTTTTTTTCAGTGGAATGTTTTAATTGCTATTTAGAGAAAAAATGCATTAAAACATGCCCATAATTTAAGATGTCAAAATGGTATTGATTCAGTTTGTTAGACTATATGATGGATAGATTGCAAAGTATGGTACTCTGGGTGAATCAAAAACATATGTACGTCAATCACAGCACCGCTAAAGTTCTGACACTGCAGATCTAATTGAATAATGAGAGTGCATGGTATGGTCATATGATCTCACCCACATAGTGTTGCAGGCTTCAACATAGGGCTTTCCATTTAGCATGGAGAATTTCTTGTGGGGAAGAATTTTGAGTTTTGCTGCCTTCCCAATGTTCCTCAGAACTTTAGGAGTCCAAGTAATTGATTACCCAAGTATCTAATGTAAAATGTGTCATGAAAACGGAAGTAATGTATTAAAACAGTACAACACCTTTTACTGATATTCAGCAATCACACATCTTAATCTGTTATTTGTAGGCCTGGGTGGTGAACTTCGCTCCGTTCGCGGAGTTTGTGGAGTTTCTGCACTCCGCACTCCGCGGAGATCGCGGAGTGCAGAAAACTCCGCTTTGCGATGTGCAGCAGGGTTTTTTCCCTGCTCTTGATCGTGAACGGTAAGTTTGCGATCGCAAACGGTAAGTTCGCGAGCGCGAGGTGCCACTCGGGTAGAATTTCTACCCGATCGGCAGGAATACCAGCACATACTGCAGGTGGCACTGCACTCCGCTACTCGTGGAACTTCGCAGAGTTTTTTTGTAACTTCCCATAGTTCCGCATAGCAAAACTCTGCGAACTACGCCCAGGGTTAGTTATTTGTTCTTTCTGAATCCCACACAACATATTTATGTGTCAACACAGTGTCCTTGTGGTCAGGTGCATTCATCAGGCCCATTTCAGTACCTAGTCCTGATGAAGAATAAACAAAAAAGTGATGGGTGGAATGCTTGAATTAATCTTAGCCACAATCCATTGTTATATTGCACACCATGTCACCGCAGATTGGACCCAGCTATATACAAATCAGTCTTGACTCTGCTCCATTTGGAACAGTCTAGCTTGAACTTAGAAGCCAGGTCCTCCCTGAACCGGAACACAAGCAACCCAGGATCAGTTTCGCCCTAGTTATGGGCTCATCAGCCGGATCCAGCGTGAACAGGACCCACATCTGGGCATACCAGTCTCACTTAGGGTGACACACTAAAGTATATCAAAAAAAGTAATGGATGGAATGCTTGAATTATTCTCTGCAATGGGTAATTATTCAAGCTGCATTCCAATCCATCATTATTTTGCATGCCATGTCACCTCAGTGTTGACCCAGCTATATATACACACAACTTGTCACTCTACATCCTTCTTCCCACTAAAAAGGTCATCCAAAAATTCGGAACATAAATAGATTATTATTTTAATCATAGCTTATTTACCACAACTCCATCAGTGATACCACATCATTGTGGTCTGATCATGCTACACACCATGTTACATATCAATACAAATCTCATGCAAAATGGAGAAAACCCTTTTTGTTGTGGGATATTGAAGGATAGACATATATGACTTGAAAGTAGCCAGACCATTCACATAGTTTGCACAGTTATGAAAATCACCTAGTTTGTACAGCACATGTCAAACATACAAGTTTACATACTTTTATAGCAAGTAATAGGATGACATATGAGCCTGATTTAGAGTTCAGTAGATGGGTTACTCCGTCCAAAATATTTAAAGCGCTGCTGGCTATAATGCACTTGCAATACGGCAGTGACTGAGTAACCCATCCACTGAACTCTAAATCAGGCTCCTAATCTTTTGCACATCGCTCATTTCTTCCCACTGGGCATACTCAAAATGTATGCTCTCGCCAAAATGCTGGGTGGCTTGTGTTCAGGTTCAGGGAGGACCTGGATTAGCAGTAAGGCTGGACTGTTCCAATTGGAGCAGGGCCAAGACTGATTTGCATATAGCTGGGTTCAAACTGAGGTGGCATGGTGTTCAAAATAACAATGAATTGGGATGCAGCCTGAGTAATTACCAGTGGCTGAGATTAATTCAAGCATTCCATCCTTTACATTTTTGTATAATTTCAATGTAGTTATTGCAAGGTGAGAAAGGACTTTTTTTTCGCTTTTTATGTTCTTAAAAACAATTGATTACTGTGAAAAACTGGGTTCTTGGTTGAGAGGGTTGTGAGCCCCTCTCAAGCAACAGCGACAATATTTATCAGGGTAAACCACAACAGTCTCTAAATTAACCTGTTGTTTACCCTCCGGTAGCTTGGCACAAAAGCAGTTAGGCTTAATTTAGAGGCAATGTGTAAAGTATTTATACAGCACTTAAACAGTAATAAAGTGAAAACACAACAGAAAAAAGAATCTCACTCTAATTTAGATAAATTGAGTAAATATTGATAGATTATTTGACATCAAAACAGCAAAAATCCACTCAATAGAACCAGAGTTATGATTTTTTGAAGTTTAAAGTCAAAAATAGTGCCTCAAAGAAAAAAGTGCCAACCGCAGACATCTAGTAGCGCAAGACTACGGCAAAGTTGAAAGTTATGGCCAACCATGATGGAGTGTGGTTCAGAGGCACAACGTAGATTGGCCCTGGCTTATTTTCAGACTTAGAAGTAATTTTGAAGAAAGAAGTCTGAGCAGATAAAGTTCAACTGGGCAAGGCAGCCAGCAGAATCCAAGGAGAAGGCATCAGTTTCGGGTGCCATTGGACGAAGTCGCAGTGAAGATTTCTACATTCAGACTTATTCTCTTTAATGGAAATGGAAAATCTGCAGTGAACAAAGCTGCAGGCTGTAGCCGACAAGAGCTCAATGAGGCCAGCTACCCCTTCTGCTGCAGAGACAAACGCAGTGGGAGCTCCCGCGAAGTCAGGCCGACCGGCGATGCACCTTGGGCGGATCGGCGAGCAGGTAGGTCCCAGTCTCCTCTTGGTTCTCAAGGCACTTTGTTTCTGAAAAGTCCCAATTTTGGGATTTGTGCACCTTTAACACCACTTCCAAATGTCCAGGACTGGAGAGGTACAACTTGGAGGGTGAATACTCACTCATCCTGGGTCCAGGTGTGGGTTCAAGATGGTTGGAGCCTTTTCTGTCCCTGAGGGTCTGATCAGGAGGCTAGCCAACTAGTCCTCTCAGGCAGTCTAAAGTCATGGGTTGAAGCAGAAAAGCAGGACTCAAGCAGTAGGGTAGTCCTCTGAGGGCACAAGTTTCAGGCAGCACAACAGGCCTCTTGATGTAGCAGGATCTCTGAAGTACACAGCAGACCACAGAAAGCAGGGAAGATCTCTTAAATTCCTTCCACAGGTCCAGAAGTGAACTGAGGAGTGTTTTATACCTGGAGACATCTTTGAATTGGAACTAAGGGGCTGATTAAGATGGCGGGCGGACTGTAGTCCGCCCGCCATCCTAGCGGTAATGGGACCGCCCGCCTGCCATGTGGCGGTCCCACCACCCTGATCATGATGCGACCGCCACTGCGGCGGTCGCATCTGGCGATTTAACATTGCGGCGGGTGCTGCTGGCTGTAGCACCCGCCACAATGTGAAACGGCCATGTTGTGCATTTCCCTGCACAACGTGGCAGGCACCGCGCAGTGCCTGCCACCTTGTGCATTGAAATGGAGGGGGGTACCATGGGTACCCCCAGTGCACAGCTGACCCCACCCCCGGGGGCCCGCAACAGGCCCCCAAAGCCAGTCTCTGTATGCCTTTTTGCAACGGAGAATCCGCCCGCCATCGTAATGAGCCCCAAAGTGTCTGGAATGTCCTGCCTCCCTGTAATGGTCCCATGATGTACGGAGGCACATTAGGCTAGTTTGAAGTTTTTTGTGTGTGTGCTGGGGAAGCTTTTTTGAAGTGTAAGTGGGGCTGTGCACAGCCCCACCTCCATCCTGCTAGGATGGCCCTTTCGGCCAACACCCAAACCCTATATTGTTTGGCTGTCTGGGAGGAATACAAAAAACCCATCTGCCCACTGCACGTAGTCCTGAGACCCAGGAAACAGGTTACAGGCAACAAATGGTTAATACATAAAAATGCCAACTTTATATTACAATTCCTTAGACACCAAACATGACATTTCGACCTGCCCCCAAACAAAAGTTATCACATATTAAATGTAATGAGGTAACCGAATATTATCCTATGGTAGCGGTTGGCCACACAATAGTGAAAAACAAATTTGGGAGTGTTTCACTACCAGGACATGTTCAACCTTTTAAAATATACTGCATCCTGCCTGAAGTGCTTCTTAGGGCCTATTTTACAGGCCACCATGTTAAAAATTGAGTTTTAGGCCTTGCAAGCAGTTTATTTTGCTAGGTCAAATTGGCAGTTAAAAATGCACCCAGGCTGTAATGGCATACCGCAGACATGTTTTAAGGGGCCTCTTAAGTGGGTGGCATAATAAGTGCTGCAAGCCCACTAGTAACATTTAATATACCAGCCCTGAGCACATGGTATACCACTTTACTAGGGATCTATAGGAAAATTAAATATGGCTATCAGATGTAAGCCAATTTACCATGTTTTAGGAGGTGAGCACACACACTTTAGTACTGGGTAGCAGGGGTAAAGTGCACAGAGTTCTAAAGCCAACAAAAATGAATTCAACAAAATAAGTGGAAAGAATGCAAAAAGTTTTGGGACGACCACCCTAAGGCTGAAATGTCTTACAATTGCTAAACATGATTACAGCAGCAAAGCTTATATATTCTTTGTTTTAAACAATGACATTCTGCTATTTTTGTTGGCACCTACAACAGTCATAACCCATTCTATAAACAGACACAAATAAGTCTAGCAGCTTCTGGTTTAGATGCTCTAGGGCTAAAATAACATATAAATATTCCTATGAAATACATATTTTCTGGCATCAAAAAAATCTCATGAGTGCTAAATAGCTCGTATTCCAACTACATGTATTTCTTTTCATGTAATTGTAACACTAGTTTTCACTGTTTATAAATAAGTGGCTACACATAACACGAAGACCAATTAAGAATGCAATAAACCTTTAGAGTCATCCCTAATTGTCCAAGAGATAGTTGCATTTTAAAATTTGGTTTAGTAATTAAATTGAGTGGGATTGACATCTATCCTTGGTGAAAGTTAATAGAGGGATTTATGGAGGACTTTTAGGAATAGTTATAAATTGCTCTGCAAACTGTGTAGCATAAGAAAAGCGACTATCAAGAGAATAATTGTTATGGCACATTGAAGTTATAAAAGAGATCAATCTTAACATGTACAATGTAGGAGGTGGTGGTTTTGCACCATGCAGTAGAAATGTTACTGTTCAAAGACAATTTCTGCAGACAGAGAGATTGAGAGATTATGCTAAGAAGTCAATTATAAGTACGAAATGGCTTTTTAAGTTATGCAGGTTATGGTGTGAAGAGAATGAAGTAATCCATTCATAGTAGTTATGCCATTGTTGCACAATACCAGATTGGCTCTGATTTCTGTGGCTGGAGATAGATCCACCCTTTGAAGTGCATTTTAAGAGGTGCTTCCCTACATCCTTAGGGAACCCCTAATAACACGTATTTCAGGCAGTTATAGAGAATAGATAGTGGTGACCCAGCAGAGTGTAAACAGTACAGGGAGAAAAAGTCGTCAGATGTCCTCATGGTACAATGTGTGTGTGCATTCTTCATTATTCAATCCCCACCTACTGCCAGACTTCCTAAATGAACTACCTGATCCAAAATGTACTGCTAATCTGAATCCCTTCAGAGATATTTTGATAAAGCCCTCTGGAGCATGATAGGATGCTCACACAAGAACAAGAGGGTGGAGTCAGACAGAGGTAACCCCCAGACATAGCTTTACTGGATCGGGATTGAATGAGTAAATAAATAAGGGGCATGGGCAAGGGATCCAAAACAAGTGAGGAACCAGAATCAAGGGACCTCTTGCAAAGGAGGGAAGAGAGTAAAGCAGGAACTGAAATAAAGGTTAATGCAAAGTTTAAATACCTAAAAAGTCAAGGAGGCAAACAGGAGCAGGACTGGTCAAACAGGACAAATTAGCAGGTTATCTCTTGTAATGAGAAATGTCATTGAGACATTGCCCTTCTGTCAGTGTGCCATCTTATAAGCCTTTCCCGGATTGCAACTTGGTGTCAGATGCATTGGTTCGATGTGGTGGGAAGGGGGGTGGGGCTGCACCAGGGTACCTTGCACAATAAAGGCAGACCGTAATTGCTGCAGCTAAGTTCCAGTTCCCCATATGCCATGCTCCTGGATCCCATGTCTGTGTGGACTGCCACCCACACAATGGCACTATCTACATGGTACTCTTCCCTGCTCCTGAAGTCTCCCCCTGCCAAACCTTCCCTTGTGAGAAGACTGAGTGGTTATGCGCTGCCTGCAATGAGGTAGGGTGTTTGGTGGTATGATTAGTGCCAAAGTGTCCTGCCCTAACAGGCACTGTGGGACTGCCTTCCCCTTGAATTGTACCAGTGTGTAAAATGCTTCTGGCATCCCAGCTGGGATATTACTTATTAGTTATTCTAAAAAGGTAAATTTCATCCATTAGAAATGCGATTTCAGTGTACATGGGAAAATATGCCACATAGGGCATGAAACCCAGATCAAATAAAGCATTAAAGAACCATTGCTATAAGGGAGTCTCTACACATCATGGACACAAAAACATCTCTCAGCACAGGACAGAGCAACTAGCAATACGAGTGGCTGCCTGAGGCCAAAGGAATATACTGTGACCTTGTCACACAAAAATTGAATATAAACCAGCAGTTTACAAATTTTCATGGACTAAGATTTACTCATATTAAGAAACATGCACTAGTCGTAGTTTTCCAGGCTTATACTTGGAGAAGGGGACATTGGAGAACTGCTCACTGATGTATTTTTTTTTTTTCAATTTACAGCCCTGACGATGTCCAGTGTGGACGAAACGCGTTGGCTGAATTGTCTGTTGTGATATGATCTGGATTGAATAATTGGAAGTTCTGAAATAAACATATTAATCGGATATTCATTAAGACTGCCTATGGACTTTGTTTGAATGTGATTATTACTAAGCAATCAGGTTGTGAAAATTATTGAGAAAGGCGCTCCTTTTGGATATAGGTTCATATTTATTACACCTACACCACTAAATACTATGCATTAATTTACAAATATATACATCAGGCAGATTGAAAATACTTTAGATGACACTCTGCAATCACCTTTGCCCTGTACTTAATAATCATGTATAAATGAAATCCTTAATGTCAATTAAGCATTTTAACATTGATCAAAAATCACTGTGAGCATAAAGCATTAATAAAGCATTGAAAAAAAATAGTATGTGTCTGTGTCTTTCTTTATACAGCTTCAGACAACATAAATTGCAGCCATAGACCCACCCCCTAGTGATCACTGCACTGCCAGCTGTAGAGTAAAAACTCCAGGCATGGGAGTGCTTGAAAATAAATCTGAAAATCCTGGGGGTCCTAAATTCAGTGATCCCAGCAAGTTAGGGTCAGTTTTCAAAATTGAACCAAGAGGAGCTGCTGCCCACCTGAAATCCTCAATCACCTTTAAAAATCTGTTGGTGTAAATATGTGAATAGGCGTCTCCTGAGGCATCATGGGGTTCTCCCACAGCTGAAGCAATGAATATTTAGTAGCAGCCCTCCCAGTGTCCTGGGGAGAGCCACATAGCTTTTATTTTGTTTTTTCTTCTATTATATTTGATTTATGTGGGTGCCCGCGCCCAATACTGGTTTACGTTGGACTAGAGGGGGGAGCCGGCTCTCGTGCTGCCTTCATGACTCCTCACCCTACCCATGCTACTGGTTGCTGGTACAGAAGTCGGCATCTGTATTCACCCTGCCTGCTCTATGTGGGCAGGATGTATGTCTGTAGTGGCTGCCCCACTCCCCCCAGACATGGGCACAGGGAGTGGGAGCCAGCACACCATCACTTGGGGGGGCATGGTGGCACTCCTTCTTTCCTATCTCTCTTCGGGTGCCGGGGATGCGGACCCAGGCCTCCTGTTGTGTCGGCCCAGGAAAATGGAGGCCCCTGGGGGAAAGTTAGTAACGAGGAGGGGGACTAATGCATGTCCTCTCCCCTAAAATATAATAAATGATGTGCCTACCCCCAGACCCAGGCCCTCCCTGGGGGGAAGATTTTCCGTGGCTCGCAAGGGAGTTGTGTAAGCCACAACTTTGGCATAGCTCTACAAGGTGTGCTTTCCCACCCACGGGTGACATGGGTGAACTAGGTTCAATGCACCAGCGATAAATGTGACAGACTGGTTATTGTAATCCCACAGAACACTATCCAATGCTTAGTTGAAAAAGAGGTATTGCTTTTGAGTTACCAACAATCCCGTATAGAGATCAGGGGCACCAGGTAACAGTAACAAACCTTATTTCTTTATTCACAGTATCACACACACAGTGTACTAAGAAGAATTAACAGTATTTGTTACTACAGGAACAATCTGTTTCTCAGTACATCTAAAACAACTATCCAGAATATTATAAAAACCGCAAGAAGGCATGTTATAAATAACGAGAATAAAATGAAAACTTCTAACATGGCTAAAATGGCATCTCAAACCTAACACCCTAACATCTACTTCGATGTGCTACACTAAGAAAGCATGCAAGGCACAGCAACTTGCAGTCTAGTTTCTTAGGGAGAAGAGATGCACTACTACCTTGTTGATAGCAGCAAAGTCTGCCTTTATCAGCAGAGGGGTGAAGAGAGTGTTCCCTGCAAAGGACAAACACACGCTGCACTCTTCCTCCAGGACTCCGCTTTATTTACTTCAGGCGAGATGCAGCATCTGCGAAGTGCTAAGTGTGCTGGTAGTAAGTGAGACCCTCTCTGGCAGAATCTGGCAATCATCTGGGAGAAGGACCTCTCCTGATAGGTGGTCAAGCATTAGTCCTTATTTATATACAAAATCTTATCAGAAATTGGAATTTCGGACATAAGTTTAGGGATTTCTGACATAGGTTATGTGCATCGAGATGTGCGTCCGAGATGTTTCCTTATGAACATATACGGGAAAAGGACGTTAATTCAGACAAAACTATTTCGGTTAAATGCCTGAATGTGTTCTTATTCAATCTTGACCTGATGAAAGGTAGACTTTTTACCCAGACAAATGCTGCATCAAGTGTTGTACTTATGTCATTGATCGAATGGCTTGACGCTTTCATGTTCTAAGAAAGATAAGGTCATGCGACATCTACGTCTAATCGCAGACATGATAATAATTCTACATAAATCAGGGAACATGGAGACTTCCACTGTTTAAGATTGAGAAAATGATGGCCTCCATTATCCAAGACGGAGTTGGGGCATACATAAGATAGAGTCGGACCTTAGGGGCATTACATCATCCCTGTCTTGTACGTCGGAATGTGACATCATAGGGGGAAATTTAGCCAGTAGGGATTTATCAAGTGTGTAGGGAGATCCATGCTCTCAAATTACTACAGTCTAAAATACCCAGAGTAAATATACACTTAATCAAGCCATGTATATAAAATGCAATAAAAAGCATTCAATATATTAAACATATAAATGAAGCATAAAACACTAGCAATCAATATATTAACATGGCAGAAATTTCACCTGTAGTGTGTTAGAGAATGGTGAATATTTCTAAGCCTTGCATTATTTTAGATACTTGATTATATATATATATATATATATATATTCCACAATTGAACGATCGCTATAGCCCAAGCCTCTTTGTACGGTGAGCCACGCGACGGGTAAAGCCACAAACAACCTGTCAGTATCGCTGTATACTCCTCAGTTCCAGCAAAAAATCACAGTGCCGCGGCTCCAATGTTCAGCGTGTTTTATTTTAGGCAAACACCTTCACACGATCCCAACGCGTTTCAAAGCCTTCGCTTCTTGATCACGGGTTAGGTTTACTTTACTTCCGGTTCCTTATTGCCGGGTTGTACCTGGGCTGGTGGGAGAAGCAAGTGGTGAGCAATATCAAACAGTTTGAAGACCACGTCGTCCTCTGGGTGCGTTACATCGATGACATCTTTTGCATTTGGAAAGATACTGACTATCAAGCACAGGATTTCATTTCTATACTCAATGATAATTCGTTAAATTTTTAATTTAGTAGTCATATACATAATACCACCATCGAATTTTTAGATTTGAAATTGGAAGTAAAAAATAATAAATTGACAAGCAGACTATTCCGTAAAAAAACTGCAGGTAATAGTCTGTTACACGCAGATAGCTGTCATCCGATGAATTTAATTCAGAGCATTCCATTTGGTGAACTATTAAGAGCCAAACGGAATTGTAGTACAGAAGAGGGATTCCAAAACGAAAAAGACATTATGATTCAGAGGTTCCTTGAAAGAGGGTTCAGCAGAAAAACAATCAAAAAAGCGAGCGACAAAGTTGAAAAACTGAAGCGAGATGAATTATTAATACCCAAACAAAAACTGAAGAATGAGGACGAACAAATAAGATTTATCACAACCTATCATAACCAGGCATGAGATGTTAGAAGAAGTTTGAAAAAATATTGGGAAGTACTTAAAACAGACCCAGATTTAGTGAAACCAGTAGGTGAAAATCCAGCAATAACTTTCAGGAAGGCAAGATCGCTGAAAGATACACTAAGTACATGTTTAGTGAACAGTGATAAAGAAAAGAATGACATTAAGGGATTTTACACCTGTAACAAGTGTAAGGCTTGTAAATACACTGAAAACTGTAAATTGCTCAAATTGTCTGAAAATCAACCAGCATATAAAATCTTAAAACATCTCTCTTGCAACACAAAATATGTTGTTTATGCTCTTAGGTGCCCATGTAATAAATTTTACATAGGTAGCACAATACACAAAGCTCAAAAGCGTCTGCTCGAACATATGCGAGCAATCAAGAACAACGATAAGCAATACCCTATTGCCCGACATTTTAAGGCCTGCCACAACCAGAACTGTAACCTTTTGAAATGTTTTGTCCTTGACAAAATACCAATTAGAGAAAGAGGCAGAAACAGGACCTTGGAATTCAGAAGACTAGAATCTAAAATGATTATTAAATACAATACCCTTCATCCTATAGGGTTAAACCTGGATGAAGAACTGGCCGTACATCTGGGATAGCTCTATAGTAATTAGGTTTGTGTGATGATTTCCCTGGGAGAAATGATTAAGAATCTTAGGTTTTAGAAAAGTTTTAATTGTAACAGGTTTTCGTGAAATACATTTTAATCACTGATTTTGTTCTGTTCTGTTCTTTCTTTCAGATAAGAAAATGCAGAGGAGCTAATTTATCTGGCTACTGGTGTACAGTAGGAATATTATTATCAATTTTTGTACTTGCTGGTTGATAAAATGGTAAAAGCCCACTAGGGCAAAATTGTAGAAGGACCTTATTTGAAACAAAGCTGTATTTGTGTTCGTTCCTAGCAGTATTGCTTGTAGAACAGTTTATCGTATTCTTGCAGTGAGCATTAACTGCCCACTGAGGCGGAAATGTGGATTGATTTACAACGACTAAGGGGCATATCAGCAACGGACGGCAATAAATAACGCAAAGCGCGCTCAGCGCTTTTGTATTTATCGCCATCTATCGCTGGAATTTATCGCCCTGTTAGCGCGTTATTAACAACGCGTTTCTCCAGGGCGATGTAAATTCCAGCGATAGCTGGGAAATCGCCGTTTTGCAGGGAACATCGCTGGTTTTCCAGCGATGTTCCCTGCAAACGGCGATATGCTTGATGATACGACCCTGTGGTCGTAACACAAGAATCCACCCCCATGTTAAACATACATGGGTCAGGATTTTAGCAGACGTTAGTTTTTGGCGAAAACAGCGGTTTTCGCCCAAAACTAACGTCTGCTAAAATACGTGGGCCTCCTTGTAAATATCGCGATGTGCACATCAGCGATGATTTACAGGGAGTACTGCCCAGTGACGCCCACTTTGCATCTCATTAGAGATGCAAAGCGAGGCGTCGGAAAAACGGGTGCTAACATGCGCTAATGCATGTTAGCATCCCCTTGTAGATGGGGCGATAATATTATCTCCGCTTTTTTGGCTTTTAAAGCCAAAAACACAGAGATAAGGCCCTTGTTAATATGCCCCTAAATAATGGCAGGAAGCGATTGCCCACTTGGGCAGGATTGCATACATTAAGTTCATTACGTAAGCATAAAATGCATGCGGTGGCAATAGAAATGCATTTATAATTTTTAAACATCGAGTTATTAAGGTCTATGTTTTTTGTAAACCGGCAAACAATTTCATTTAAAGACTCCGATGCAACTTTATTGATGAAACTTGTAACAGACAGAATATGTTGTTTAGTTTATTACGTGCACGTTACCCTGGGGTGTCTCTTTAAATAAGGAACCTGAAGTAAACTAAACCTAACCCGTGATCAGGAAGAGAAGGCTTCGAAACGCGTTGGGATCATGTGAAGGTGTTTGCCTAAAATAAAACACGCTGAACATTGGAGCCGCGGTACTGTAGTTTTTTGCTGGAACTGAGGATTATACAGCGATACTGACAGGTTGTTTGTGAATATATATATATATGTATATATAGTAGTTTACCGAGAGTGTTTTATGCGTGTTGGCGGTTAAACATTCCAGTGATGATAAAAAATAGGGCAGATAAAAAATATACAGCATAAAATTAAAAAGTGAAGCAAAATTTTAAAAGTGTCTATTGAAAAGAGAATGTTTTCTTCAGTTTATAGTCCATTTAGGCCTTTGTGGTCCATATGGTGAATATTATTCGTAAACTCAGTTTATTCCTCATGAGAGGACATGTCGACATCGTCGGGTGCACAAGCAGCATACATGGGATCTTCGCAAAAACCACATAGTTAACAGTTTGTGCATTTGTTTGATAGACCAGCAATTGGTTGCTCATCTGGGGCACTCAATGGTAATTACAGCTCCTTTTCAGGGGGCTCGAAGGATAACAGCAAGACAAGGCATTCATCATGAGCTGCATCAGAAAGTATCACCCGTGATATTGCTCTGTCATAAGTAGCATCTTGTAGACGGGACAGAAGCACTGCTCAGCATTGTCTCTGGTGCTCATGTAGAGGTTGAACGGTTGTCTCTACATAGATATAACCCACCAGGGGCTGGTCTAATTGTAAGTCCAAGATGATTTCGTTCAGACAGTGTATGCACCAGAACACAGGTTCTACTTATGTAGCATCCATTTTGTGAAATGTGAACATCCAGTGCTTGCTGAATTCAAATAGCAAGCATGTCTCATGTAGCATGCTAGATTTTCTCTGCAGCTTTTTCAGCTGGATATGTGTACTCCATGTAGTTGATTTCTTGTCAGAACAAAAGAAACATGATGATACCTCAGCTGGTTAGCAGTGGTATCATCAGGCTGAAGAACAGAGAATGAAAAAATAACGGATTCAGTCCAAATAATGCTTTAAATCCACTCACGAGACCAGCTCCAGTCCAGCTGTTACAGATTAATTAATTATCGTTTGTACAATATCTGCCATCGGGTATTGTGTGTCTAACAGCCTCTGAATGTCTGACACAGTTCTGGCTGTCTGCAGATTATAAACTTTAACAGCTGAAGTCAAAGAGACCAACCTGAACATGCGGGACCACATCAACTCGATGGCCAAATCAGCCAGATTCCACCTGAGCTACCTAAAGAAACTGAAACCCTGCCTCGACGCTTCCGACCTAAAAATGGCAGTCTAAGCACTGGTCATCTCAAGATTGGAATACGGCTGTTCTACCCTCTCGGGTCTACCCAAGATCTCCTTGGCACCTTTAAAAGCCTGCCTCAACGCGGCCGCCAGACTACTTACCGGCACAAGGAAATTCGACCACATTTCTCCACACCTAAAAGCGCTGAACTGGCTTCCTCTTGAGGCCAGAATACAGCTTAAACTGGTATGCATCACACACAAGGCCTTATACTCAAACTCCCCCACATATCTTGCTCAGAAACTTGTGGTTTCAGGAGGAATCAGAAACTCCCGGTCTTCCAGAGACCTCTTACTCCAACCTGCACGTTTTCGGGAAAAAAAAACTTACAATCGGGCTTTCTCTGGGGCCGCACCAAGAATATGGAACTCTCTCCCACCCGCCATCAGAAGAACCCCTTCTCTGGCATGCTTCAAAAAGGATTCCAAAACCTTCCTTATGGGTAAATTCCTCGCTTAGAATTCGCCTTTAACCACCACAGAGACCCTGAACAACTCCCGACTATTGCCTCCCCCGGATTACCAGCATATCCAGCCAAGAAACCTGGGGCCTGCCTTGAGCAATTGTAAATGTAAACTGTACATACGTGTCCTTCTATCCCTTATATACCCACCTCCCCGCCCCCTCCTAATCGTTGTGTACTCTTTGATTCTAAGCCTGTTGTACATTGCTATGTCTCCTGTAAAGCGCTCTGATACCCTAACGGGTCACGTTCGCGCTCTATAAAACACAAAAATAATATAAAATAAAATAAATAAAATAGAACAGACAATAGCTTGTTTAGATCGTAAAAATGCATAGATTTCATGTTTATACTAAGCCAAGGGATGTTCCTAATCCTATTTCGAGGTGGCGGATACAAGGTCTTTTCACAACAATGTATTGTTTTGGAAACTGTTATCAGGTATGGCTGGCTGGGTTCCAACCCATAGCAAGTAACATTTGCTAGAAATGAATGAGAACCATTATTCAATAGTCCATGATGTGTGGGAATGGATGCAATGGGGGAAACTGATAAAACACAACTTAACCCTGACATTAAAGCACCACACATTCCACGCACTGATATGGTGTTGCATAGAAGGGAGCATCCAAGGGGATTTCTGCAATTTGCTGTACTAATGTACACAGGGTCATCTTCATTTTCATTTGAACAGATGTGGGAAAAAGGGAATTGGAACAGTTGCGAATTGTGCATAGTTTCATACCAGCCTATGGAGTTAAATATTTGACAGTCGTGAAAAAGTAACGTTGTAATAGGCAAGGAAATAATACCATGTATTGACCAGGTAATAAGTGGAGTGTCACTGAAGGTAAATGGTGTGTCTTTGACTAGTTCTATATGCAATAGTGTGTATGTAGATTCTTTCTTGGCCATTGTTTTTTGAGTGAGCATCGAATTGTTGGTTCAAACAGGGCTGTTTCATTTAGCAATTGCAAAGGCAGGAAACCTGATCTGATTGTTTGTAGTGCCTTATTCAGTTGTATAATTACTCTTAGCTGAGCCTGCCCATGTTGTAATAAACCTAGGTCTCTCTTTATGAGGTATAAGGTAGAGAGCAGAATGTGGTTTAATGAGTACACTGTTGTGTACATTCCATTGTTGATAACTTAAAAAACAGTTTTTAAGTTCTCTTGATCTATTTGCCTAATTCTGTTTACAGCTTAATTCTCTGAATATTTGCTTAATTCGTTATAGATGGTGTATATTCCTATGGCAAGGACTCTTTTATTTCTCTTTGGAGATGGTACCAGAAGAAAGTCAGAAAAATCTATGTTTTCTTTAATGAAGGAAATGTGTTCCTTTACTGTTGAAAGACTAGAATGTTCTAGCCATTGTTGGCATAGCTTACTTACATTATATGTGGTAACTACTACAGGTGTTTGTGTATTGTAACTTGGATCAGGATGGTTATTTTTAGTCCCAAGAGTGTTGGAAAGGAAACGCTGCATACAGGTGTCAGAATCATAAGACCATAGGGCCAAACCTCCAAAAGGAAACTGGGTTCAATTATAAGTTCCATTTTGTATCATGTTATCTATGTCTGATTCAGACATATTTATTTGGAATTGCCAATTTGAACATAGCAAAATTGACTTTTGGTATAGATGGTTTCTTCAAGTCCTTCATGGTTCCAAATCCCAGGCAGGTAGTCTGCTGGATAGGTTTGTTTAGAGAGATTATTTTGCTTGGTATTATTTATTTTATTTATTTAGTGTTTTATAGAGCGCCAATGTGACCCGTTTGGGTATCAGAGCGCTTTACAGGGATAACAAGTTGTAAACAAGTATGACATAGACAAAAGAACATAAGTAGGGATGAAAGGAAGTGAAACACTTGGGAATAGACAGGGTGTATACAATTTTCAGATCAGAATGCAGAGAAATCCAGCAATTACATAGATGGGAGTACTGGGTCAGTACAAAGTGGATAGCAGCCTGTCAGTCCAAAGTGTAGCAGCAGCAAAAATAAATCAAGGCCGCTGAACGGTGTGTGCAATGCATGAGTTATGGGAGGAACTTGCCCTTTAGGAAGGTTTTGGCTTCCTTTTTAAAAACTGACAGAGAGGGAATTCTTCTGATGAAGCGCGGCAGTGAGTTCCAGATGCTTGGTGCGGCCCCAGAAAAAGCACGATTGTAAGTTTTTTCCTTTCGAAAGCGGGGTGGTTGGAGCACAAGGTCTCTGGCGGACCGGGTGTTTCTGGCTCTTCCGGAAACCATGATTTTCTGGGCGAGATATGCAGGAGATTTAGTGTGTAGCGCCTTGTGGGTGATACATGCGAGTTTGAGTTGGATTCTGGCTTCAAGAGGCAGCCAGTTCAGCGCCTTCAGATGCGGTGAGATGTGGTCAAATGTTTTAGAGCCTATTAAGAGTCTGGCAGCGGCGTTGAGGCAAGCTTTTAGGGGGGTCGTGGAGATCTTCGGTAGGCCAGAAAGGGTAGAGCATCCATATTCGATTTTGGAGATAACTAATGCATGGACTGCCATTTTTAGGTCCGAGGTGTCAAGGAAAGGTTTTAGTTTCCTCAGGTAGCTCAGAAATATGGCTTATTTGCATTGGATCTGCCAAAATCTGGTTCCCCAAATACTTTTTTCATCAATATTTGCTTTCTAATGCTCATATTCATGAATAGCCAGGTTTTGACTAAACTCAATAAAGTAAATGAGCTTGTTGGTAGTGATTAGATTGTTTGGAGCAACTGTGTCTTATGTATGAAATAAAAAGGTGAAGGGTGTGATCTGTCAGCACTCTGAAAATATGGGAATTTCTTTAAGAAATTAGAATGACTATAGGGAGACAGAAGGGCCTCACAATGTTCCCACTGTGTGTAATGGTGAATTACTCTACAATAGATAGCTTTCTGTATGAAATAATGTGCATAGTGGTGATAACAATACATTTCTTTGTAATTTGCAGAATTTAAATAAGGATCTTCATTATTCAAAGCAGCATATGCTTGTAAATCAGACATTATTCCTTTAACAGTCTCCATGTCCCAATCATCTGAGATAGAACCCTTATTCATTGAAACTTTTAACACTTAAGGCAATTGCAATGTCTCAGTGGGTCCCATAATCTGATATGGAACCTTTTTCCAGCCCCCAGACACATGATAAGCTGTAATTCTCGCAGCATAGAGAGAGACCTCTTCAGGCTCTGTGGGATGAGGAGTGTGGTTGCAGTTCATGGACCACAGGCGAGACAATTTTTCTGGCAGGAATGACATGTTCATTGAGTAGCAGTAGAACAATGAGAATCATTGATAACCACATGATGAAAAGAAAAGTTCCCATAATGATCCAGGCATAGATCCAGGGAGGAATCAAAGACTTGTCATGAAACCATTGACACACGCAAATCAGTCTCTGGTGGTGAGGGACTGTAGAAAGGGTTTAAAAGTCTCCTCTAAAATATCCAGAATAATTTACAATATAGTTGGTCTCTCGAGGCTCTCGAAAGTGCACCAGTTCAAATGACGTAGCATCAGGTGGAAGTTTATAGTAAACCATGGAATTGCTTTGGACAGTAGCCACTGTCAAATTGGCTGCATCAGTTGGGTTTGTTGCACTCAATGTTCTACATAGAGTGTTAGGCTCAAATATCCCCAGGTGCGAAATTGAGCCAGAAATGGTACTTCTTTGTTCAGGGGGTATAGTGTGCAGAGTAGGGAGAGGCTGGGAGGCACTACTTTGAATCCTTCTTGGTGTCTGCAGCAGTTGGCTGTAGAGGACTGCCCATATAAGGTTTTTTAACGTGGTCAATAGGCACCTGTCTGTTTCTCCTTGAGCCAGACAAAGGAGGCAGAATAAACGTTCTGTTGCATTTTATCCACGAACTGTGATGAGTGGTCTGTAGGATGGTTTAAAATCTTGCTTGTTGTGGATTGTTACTCAAACTAGGTCCCCAACTTTGGGAACCCACCCACCTGCAGCAGTGATAACCTCGTCTTCTCAGGTGGCAGTGTCACTTGTCTCTGACTTCTTGGATACTCTGTATAACATTCAAATGTTTCTCCAAGTCAAAGTTATCTTCATCCACCACCTTCTCAGATTTATCTAAGCCATACATATACATAGAAATTCCGAAGAGATCCTCGTATGGAGTGTGTCCTCCCAGTTCTCTTCTAGGAAAGTTATTTAATGCTCTCTGAAGTCCATAGCAGTTATGGTACCAACTAAGACCTGAACTTACCACCCTAGCAGTCAAAGCGTGTTTAATTATGCCATTGGCACACTCTGCAATGCAGTTTAAATTAGCTTTGAAAGGGTTGCTGAATTTCAGACAAACTCCCAGAATAGACGTTTAATCCCTTTAAACCTTAGAGGTGAGCACAGGACATTTATCTGAATGAAATGAATAAACTGCCCCAATTGCCACTAGGCACTGCACATCTTTTACTACTGTGAAGTGCTGCCATTTCTCTTTGGCCAAAACCATAGGACTTGAGAACATAAATCAATTGCCATCAATATGTACTTATATGGGTTAGCTGAATGGAGGAGACCAATGTGATCCTAATAAATCACTTGGAAGGTGAAGTTGCCAAGGGTCTTTTGACTAGGCTCCAGTAGCGTTGCTGTAGCATTGCTAGGGTTGCATTTATTCCTGCATGAGCAGATGCCAAACCCTCATGGGCTTCTTTGACCAAATTGAATCAAGACAGACTTTTATGTATCATTCTGTCTCCCACTACTGATACTGTGACTTCAGGAATGTTATCTGAATTAAGGGTGAAGGGGTATTTGGGAGGAAAGCCTTCAGGAGGTTTCCCTACTTGCTTGGTTGTATTTCTGGCTGTTAAAATATCTGTGACCATCTTTCTCTGAGATCTGGCTACGACTGCTACCTTCACAGTCTGAATTGCAGGCTTGACTGCTAGGTTGACTGCACAGTTCCCTTTGGCATGCATGTCATCATGCTGAAGGCCCAAAGTGTGTCTCACATGGACCAGTGAAAGCTTATCTTGTAAGACAGCTACCTTTCCCCAAAGCTGTTTATTCTTTATAGGTTTTCCCTTTGAGTCCTTGAATCTATTCAATCACCAATACTACAAATCAACATTGTAACCTTGCGTGCAGATGGACGAATCGGAGACGATAAGAGTAGGAACTGAAGAGTCTGCCTTTTGCAATCCAAGTGACATATAATACTACATGTTGTGCTGTACTGTGATCTAACATTTTAGTGTGGGTGCACTGTGGGATGAATTCACCATCCTTCGCTACACCCTGTACTGATGTGCAGGCTGTGGAGTGTTTAATTTCTTTTTCCTTCCGTAGGTTGAAAAGATCCATTTGTATAGAATATGCTCTGGTAAGACTCAATGGATAAAGTGACTGGAGTCAGAGCAACATCCTGTTCATATTGGAGAAAAGTTACTGCATAAAGTCATCAGTTGGATTTGCATCCAGAAACCTCTTAAGCATTTAATGTACTATCATGACTTCTGTGGTGCTCTCTAGGATCCCTCTCACCCACGTCCTGTTTCTCAGAAGGACTCACAGTTAGATCGGCATGTTTCTTAGAAAGTCTTGCTACTTTCTTCTTCTTTACAGGAGTTTTAGAGTTCAGTCCTTTCTCTTCCCCCTTACAGTGACGTCAGTCTTGTATCCTGCATCACTCTTCCTACTCTACTTCTCTTTGCTTCAGTACTTGTATTTTCTCCCTCTTTCTGTTCTTTTGCTGTCAGTGTCCTGAAAAGAAAGAGAAGAGCAGCTATCAGAATACTGACATCGTTCAGGATTTAAAAAATTTCGCAGTCGTGTTAAGTTATAAACACCCCTGCCTAATTTCCGAGAAGTGGGTCATCCAGTCCATCTTTTATCTTTCGGTTTTTTTCTTTTCTTCCATTGCAAATTTCTCGTTAGCAGAAACCTTGGTGTAATTTTTAGGTTTTAAATGAGGCTTAATGAGTTGAGTACCCAAGGTATCCTTACATACAGAGGTATAAACTTCTGTAATTATTTTTGATAGTTCCTGTTCACGATCCTGAACTGGAACCCCTTTCAGTCTCTGATATATTGCCAGAACTGAAGCCTCTCCTTGATATTGCTTAGGATAATAGAGGATAATGTAGAGAAGGTCCCCATTAACTTCATTCCTGTCTAAGTACATCAAGGAAAACAGCCAATGAAGGCGTACCATGCCTACTAGTGTAAATACATGCAAAGATTCTTCCCCAAGTGTTACACTCCTCTATGGAAGGCACTATCCCAAGAGGGAGATACATAGTCAGTATTCTTTGTTTGTCTTGGGGGGTTGTGTATGGATACACTGCTTCTAATTAATTTGCCTTACAAGCTATCCAGAAAGTCATTTCATCACGCTTTTTTGGCACTTTTCCCATGATAGCGTTAATAGTCTGTGGACTAATAGTTTGTATCTGTGGGGGAGCGGCAGGTCCTGCTGCAACAGCAGGTCGGGATCTCAACATACATTGTACGAAGTGTACAATTCTCCTGTATAAGGTGACTGTGTAATATAACACCCTTACCACTTCAGCATGTGTTAAGTTATTGGGGCATGGAACAGGAGTGTAGCCAGCCATAACTGGCTACATAGCCCGTTAATTGCTCAAGGGCCCCAAATGGACATTTTATGTGCATATGTAGCAATTGACCAGCGAGCAAAATCTGGTGTCCCTGGTAACTTAAAGGTATTTCCACACCTTGTTAAGCCCTATAATGTGTCGGCAAGTCTACCACTGTATATTCCTGAAATTGCCCTGAGCACTACCATTATGTTCGACCTCCACTCTTAAGTAAAATGTCTCAAAGGCATACACTGGATGTGCAGCTATTGCAAAAGTAACTGCCTCTCCCCCATTGGGAAAAGAACAATTGATGGACAGAATGCTGAACAATGTCAAACATTAATCTCCAGTATAGAGATCTAAGCCTACATCTATTGTTTATCACCATGCCATTCCAGTTTTTACCCAGCCATATGCAAATCAGTCTTGACCCTGCTCCCCATGGGGACCGTCCAGAACGAACTGCCAGGCACCAGAAAAAAGCATCCTCAGATGGGTTTCGGGGTATCACTCTCATCTGAAAGGATAGCTTGACTCCAGTGGCATGGCAAGCACAGGATCCATGTCTTGGTATACCCGACCCATTCGAGGTGACAAATGCAAAAAGAACAATTGATGGACGGAAGGTTGAACAATGTCAAACATTTGTCCCTAGTAAAGAGATCTGGGCCAAAATCCATAATTTATTGCTCACTATGCCATTCCAGTTTGGATCCAGTCATATGCAACTCAGTCTTGACTTTGCACCCCATGGGAACAGTCCAGCCCGAATTGCCAGGCCAGATCCTCCCCAGGCCGGAAACGAGCATCCTGAGATCGGTTTCAGGGTATCAACCCTCATCAGCCAGGCTAGCTTAACTCCAATGGCATGGTATGCCCATGTCTGGGCATACCACATGGGGTGACAAATACAAAAAGAACAAAAGCTTGCCATTCCAGTTTGGTTTGGACCCAGTCACATGAAAATCAGTCTTGACCTTGCTCCCCATGGGAACAGTCTACCCAAACTGCTGATATGTGGTGATACCCTAAAACCGGTCCCAGAATGGTTGTTTCCTTTCTGGTCTCAGGATGAACCTGCCTTGCCACTTCAGATGGACCATTCCCATAGGGAGCAGCATCACAGCTGATTTGCATAGGGCTAGGTCCCAACGTAGGGTGGTGTGGGGAGCATAAAAATAATGGATTTAGGCCCAGATCTCTGTACTGGGGGTGAGTGTTCGACATTGTTCAGCATTCTGTCCACCAATTGATCTTTCTGCATTTGTCACCCCAAGTGGAACGGGGTTGCCCAGATGTTGGTGTTCGAGGGTAAATGGGTGGTCACACTTGGCTTACCAGCTCACGAGAGCAAGACCTGCACTCTGCCCGTTCACTGAGAAGAAGGAACAACAGTGTGAAATACAGTGGCACTTTATTAAGCAATTCAGTAACACAGAGAACTGTTCATCTTCAAATGTTACTCATCAACATATGAGCAGGATGAAATAAAAGCATCAACAATCTTATAAATCATATTTTAAGTGAAGCAAAAATATTCAGATATATATCAATTAATGCGCAGCAGCCTAAAGGGCAAGTCTTAAATGAGGGAGCAAGAATAGGCAAGTGCCTAGGAGGCAAATCTTAACTAGAAGAGCAAAAACCATCCAAGACTACACAATTTAAGCTAAGATAAATGCAATGAATTGGGTGTGGATGAGCTAAATTAGAGAGGCTGACAAAGGCAAAAGGCTAGCCATCAGAGAAGAGCACTACCACCTGAGAGTAGAAGTTCTAGGCCCAAGATAGGAGATCGGTCGACCGGGAACCCACACATTGCAAGGCACTGGAGAAGAGTTCAGGGCGTGGACATGGGTGCTAATCTTTTATATGGCTTAATGCAGAACTCCCACCCACATTTGACGTGGGCCCTTGACCGCACGCTTACAGTAACTTTGGAAAGTTTTTTGAGAACACAGAAGTGGCCTCATGAGAACACAGAAGTGGTATCATGGTGAAACAGGTGCTTTTAGCAGGTGGTCAGTACTCTTGACCGCAAACATAAAAAAAAAGATAGCTTCTATTGTAAGATGCTCGGAAATTTATATTTTATACATTATTTCTATGCCATGCAGCCGTCTTTGGTGTCGCTTGAGCAAGCTTGGAAAGTTTCATAACTAAAAATATTGCAAACATTGCTTGTGAAAGAACAAGATGTACCAGCAGAGTTTCGCGTACGTGTGGGCTAACCTTATTCTTGTGACTGTGGAAATTTACAGGGAGGGGCTGGTGCCTCGCAGCGCCGTGGATGGCACAAGTCCCTGCTGTCAGATCAGTGAGGCCTACGAGATTTGTTTTATTAAAAAGGATAGCAAGAGGCAGTGGGCTTTGGGCCTACGTGTATGTATCTAAGGAGGTGTGGACCATTGTGGCATCTAGTAAAAGGTTGAAGGAAAATGGACAACTTAGTATATCTGTTAGGGTCTGAGTGGTGGGGCCTATATGGAAGTGTCATGTTTGTTGGGCAGAGCAGAATGGTACATAGGGTTTCTGTTATATGGTGGAACTGGACCCTACTTAATTTCCCTCCTCTTGTTCATTTTTGAACAAAACTCTCACATAGTACTTTGCTGGCCCCTCTTCTGTTTGGTACATACAGAGTGGATCATTAACGTAGAAGCACTGGGTCTGAGCGGACAATCCTGGGGTTATGGTAACATACTCTCCATCATCGTTGTCAGCTAGCTGCTCATATTCGTGAGTGGTATTTTCCTCCCTTATGGTATATCTATGTGGCGGGATTGGGGGAGCTGGTGGTGTGCTGGGAGAAGCATCAGGGGCTGCTAGTTCTGTCAATTCCACTTGGGCTGGCCCATCCCCATCCCCAGGAATGCGGTCCATGACCTGGTAATGTGACTTCTGGTAAACCCCTGTGTTAGCGTAGTTCATCCCTACCACCTTGGCGCTAAACCTTAAACACATTTTATTATAACCTGTGCACCGCAACATACTATCAGCACACAGCAGATAGGTAGCAAAATTTTCAAGATAGCAGACAGCCATGAAGGCATCCAGTCCATGTTGAACCAATTAGAAATAACATCTGCTTCGGCACCTCCCTCCTCACGCATCTTCCTTCCCAGATTGTCCAAGTCCTCAATTGCCTTGGCAAGTGTCCCGTTATCGGCATCATTAGATGGTATGAACGTGGAGCAGGATTTTCCGATTTTGGCGCATACCCCACCCTGCATAGCCGTGAGCTGATCCAGAACATATCGGTGCTCTAGAACCATGAGCCTTATAGGCCGTAACTCTTCCTGTATTGCGCTGAACCCATCTCGGGTGTTATTGATCAGTGTCATAAGTTCATAGCGTGTGACCTGCAGCCACCTGGCATTAGCTGATGTTTGCCAAAAGGGCCACAGGCCCCCAAAGAATTCCTGTGCGCCATTAAAAAGGCGAAATTCCTGAGGAACTTCGCTAAAGGCGTCGTTAGCAAAATATTGAGCACTCCTTCAGTGCCGGTGGAGCAGGGTGACATCGCCTGTCATGGGGTGATTATGCACCTGGGAAATGTTGGATGCCGGGACAACCAGATGCAGCTCGTGCATAGTGACCATGGTGCATAGGCCGTTCCATTGAGGAGGTAACTGGAGATAAAGGCGTTCTCCGCATGCCCAATAGATGTCCTTGAGGCCGGAGGTGCCGTCTTGGAGGTCCAAATTAAAGATAGTGCTGTTGCAATTGGTGTTGCGGCCCACTGGACATGTACCATTACCTAGGAAGCAAAGGAGAGGATGTTTTAGCTTGTATGCTTTTTTCCATCTGTATGTTGTGTCTTTACCAAAGTTATACCTTCTAGTTTCCTGTGCCCACACCTGCTTGCACTGAGTCTCAACATCCCAATCAATATCGTGTTCATACTCTGAATCTACAAATGGTTTTCCTACGGAAGCTGCCTTACAGGTGAGGTTGTGTGGACCATGCCACTGATTGTTGAAATAAATATTGGCCTGTAAATGTAGTGCAGTCCTGAGGTCACAGGGGTATTGGGTCCTGCGTGAAGTGTCGTTTAGAAGTAACCTGCTCTCTTTTGCTTGGCATATCGGTGAGGGTGTGGTAAAGAGAAAATACCCAGCCTTCTTGAAGAAATCCTCATAACCCTGTATCAGTACCATAGGTGTTTCAGCCGTGTAATCGTGCTCTAACTCCCTCAGAAACTCTTGTACGTCAGTCACAACCTTGTGTGAGAGATACTTATAATCCCACGCTGTGGTGTTTACAAACACAGCGTCGATTTCTGCTGACAGAAACTGGATCAGTCCGTGTATACGGCAGAGAAGCAAATGGAGGAGACATTCGGCAGTGGGACTTCTCGGGGAAAAATCATTTTATCTGCGCCCACTGCATGAGGAATGTGTGAGCACACAAAACATGACTCGTTCGTTACCTTCTTCCCTACTTTGGTCATGTCCCGGTACCACATGTTATCTAATAAGGCGTTATGGGCTCCATGATCCTTAGCTAATTTGTCAGGACGTGTGGAATGGAAGGCGGCCATGGGATGCTGGTGTGCAATGTGAACCATTGTGTCTTGAAGAGCGGTGGCCCAATCTGGTTTGGCCTCAGGCTTTCTGCTTGGTCTACGGGTCCTCCAAAACCTTGGCCTGCCCCGTCTAAATCTGCGGGTGTTGCAGGAGTTGGAGCGGCGGGGCAATTGGGGACCTATTGTGATGTCCACGACACCATCCCATGGATTAGTACTTGGGACCAGGACAGGAGTTGGGGATGTGGGATGTGTGCTAGTGTGTGTGCTATCAGTGATACTGTCTGGGGGTTGTGGACCTTCAGTGTTGTGTTGTACCTGTGTTCGGGCATATGTCACTGCTGGTACAAGTGGTTGTGCTGAAAAAGGCGTGAGAGTATTTGCAGGAAAATACACCTTCACATGGATTCGGTAAAAGAAATACCAATTAAATGTTGCAAGTGCCACTGCAGCAAAAATACAGAATAGTAGGACAGATAAAATACATATCTTTGCATTGCCGTTATGGTCTTCATCAATGTACACGGGAGGGTCGTCGTCTTCTTCATCAGAGGAAGAAGGAAAGCTGCTGTCTTAGTTTAGTGGCACCAGTGGTATGGCTTTTTGCTCCTCTAGTCCATTGCCTGGGGTTGTGGTGGTGCGGGGTCCAGACGGATGTGGCTGCGATGGATCCATGCCTTTCTTTCGGCTATTCGTACTGCAGTTGGTGATGAGTCTATCACCTGGAAGGGGCCTTCGAACTTGGGGTCCCTCCAACGTCGGATGTTTTTGCGGACAAAGACCAGAGTTCCGGGATGGATTGGTGGGAGCTCATGATCGGTGGGGCCCTTCTCCTTCCTTTTCGATACCTGGGTAGAAAGGAACTGCGCAGCGCGGGTTAGTGCACACAAATAATCGTAAAGCTCTGCTTTAACGATGTCAGAGGAAGATTCATTATCAGTTTTGGGGAGTGTGGGCGGGACAGTTATATTTATGGATCGTGCAGTGACAAGCTGATGGGGTGTGAGGTGGTGATCCAAACTTGGGGAGTTTCTTAGTGCAAAGAGGGCTATGGGTAGGCAGTAAAGCCATTTTTTTCCTATTGTGGCACTTATTTTGCTTATTTTACTTTTGAGCAGGCCGTTGAGGCGCTCACAAATGCTGTTGCTTTGTGGGTGATAGGCTGATGTCAGTTTGTGTTTGATGCCTAGCATTGTGGTCAGGGAGGAAAAGATGGCGTTCGAAAAGTGACTTCCGTTGTCGGACCGGATGGCGTGAGGCACACCCCAGCGGGAAATGACCTCACGGAGTAGGAATGTGGCCGCTGCCTTGGCATCGCAGTGGACGCATGGTCCAGCTTCGATCCAGCGTGAAAATGGGCACACTACTACAATGAGATAGCGGTAATTTTGGCAGAGATCGATCATGTCGACATAGTCAATGTGTAGTTCTTTGAAGGGCCCTGATGGTTTTTTAATTGTGGAAGCAACTGTTTTGAGAGTCGGGTTTGGTGAGTATTGCTGACAAATGAGACATTTATTAACATAAAGTTGTATTTGTTCGTGGGCATTGGGAATGAACCAATCCGTCTGTAATGTTGTGGACATGTTATCTCGGGTGACATGAGTAGGAAGGTGGAGTTGATCTAACGCCACTTGCAATAAAGCCTGTGGCATCACAGGTTTCCCTGTGATTGTCTGCCTATACAGGAAGTCTGCGGAATCTTGTTGCACTCCCCTCTTCTTCCGTAACTCTTTCTCTTGATGTGGTGCACTTTCTTGTATTTCTCTGAGGTGCAGTTGGGCGATGTGATCATATTGCTGTGTTGCGTCAATGTCATATGGGGAAGCTGTGGGGAAAGTACCTTCGCTTATGGGGTCCTGCTCTATTGGAGGTAGTGTCTGGGCAAGTAAAATGGGGGCAAATGGAACTGCTGGTATAGCTTGAGCTGGGGGGCCTCTGGCTGCAGCCTTAGCTGCCCAGTCTGCCAGGGCGTTACCTCTGGAGACAGAATCTTCACCATTGGTGTGCGCTGCACATTTGACTACGGCTACTTCAGTGGGTAGTGTAAGGGCCTCAATAAGTTCCTCCAGTAATTGCTTGTGAATGACAGGCGTGCCATCTGACTTGAGGAAGCCACGCCTTTTCCAGCGGAGGATGCTGGAGTGTGTGGTTGTGGTGACGTATGCAGAGTCGGAGTAAATGGTGATGCGGTCATCAGCTCCAGTGTTTAAAGCGGCTATGAGTGCCACCAGTTCAGCGGCCTGGGCTGAATAATGGGATGGTAATGTAAGCTGCTGTACGATATCTAAGGAATCAGAGGAATCATTCTGCTGTGCTCTAACTACTGCAGCTTCTGTGTACCTGGCCCCTGTTTCTTGGTCAATGGTTGAGGAGCCATCAACAAAATATACGGTACTGTCTGGCAAGGGGTCCTCTTTGGCTGCTCCTGACTCATCTGGTGAACATGTGGCACAATCATGAGGGTCATCATCTGATGTTGCAATGGAGTGGGCAAAGAACGTGGCAGGGTTTACCGTGTGGCATTTGACTATTTTCAGAGAAGGTAATGACAGTATGACTTCGTAACCTGATGCTCTTTGGGTAGTTAAGGTGGTCTTGGCTTTTTGTATTATTGCAAAGACGGCATGTTCAGTGTACATAGTCAGTGGGGAACCCATTACAATGGGGGTGCTTTTCTCAACTGCAAATGCTGCGGCAGCGAGGGCTTGCTCATAGGGATAATGACCTTTCATGACAGAGTCCAACATGCTGCTGAAGTAGGCAATGGGCTTATGGCCCATAGGGTATTTCTGGGTGAGTACTGCAGTCATAACTTGGCCATCACAATGAGTGAATAGGTAGAATTATTTTGTATAATCAGGTGAACCTAAGACTGGTGCATTTGTGATCTCATCTTTTAGCTGGGTATAGGCTGTTCTCATTTCAGGTGTCCACTTTATTTTATTGTGTCTGTCTTTGGCCATTTTGACTGCTTTCAGCAAAGGGGCAGTTATTGTTGAGAAATCAAAGACCCATTGGCGGACATAATTCACTAAGCCTAGGAATTTTTGCATGCCCTTTACTGTTTGAGGTTCAGAGGTGCCTTTTATTGCCTCAACTCAATCTGGTGTGACTCGCCTTCCTGATGCTGACAGTAGCTGACCTAGATAGTGTACCTCTTTCTGGCAATATTGTAACTTTTGTTTGTCAACTTTGTATCCTCTTTGTGCTAGGGTGGGAAGTAAAGAAATGGTGTCTTTCCTGCATTGCTGTTCTGTGGGGCTGCAGAGCAGTATGTCGTCGACATATTGCAGCAGGGTGCTGTCGCATTGGAAGTTTGACAAGTCTGTTTTGACAACTCTGTTAAAGACGCTAGGGGACTCGCAGTTACCTTGAGCCAACCTTCTGTATGTCATTTGCACATTTCGGAATGAGAAGGCCAATAGGTATTGGCTGTCTGGGTGCAGGGGAATGCTGAATAAAGCATTTTTCAGGTCGATGACCGAAAAGTACTGTGCATCGGGGGGGACGTTGGTGAGGATGACAGAGGGGTCTGGGACGATGGGGAACTCTGGCACCACTATGTTGTTAACGGGACGCAGGTCATGAACTAAATGCCATTGATTTGTCTTTCCTTTCCGCACCGGAAAAAGACACGTGTTACAAGGAGAGATACAAGGGTATATTACTCCTTGATCCAGCAATGCTTGTATGGTAGGGGCAATACCCTCCTCTGCAGCCTTAGACAAGGGATACTGTCTTATTCTTGGCAGGATGGCACCTGGTTTCAGAGTTATTTTAAATGGTGCGGCAGAGCGAATAAGGCCTACGTCATTTGGGCCTGTTGTCCAAAGATGTGCTGGAACTTGAGCCAAATCTGTCTCACAGACAGAGTCATAGCTGGGGGTGGCAGTTGGTGTTCTTATTTCCACTGTCACTGAGATGGGCACATTGTTTTGATAGATAATCTCTGTTTTGGAGTAGTGTTCAGGGGGTCCGAATAATTGGGCATCTAGAATGTCTCTGACTAATCCTCCAGGTTGAATGAAAATGACACAAGCCCAAGTGTGAGCATTATCATCGCATGCCAGGAATGCTCCGTAGGTGGGTGTTATCTCAAGGGCGCATATGTCTAGGATCACGTGCTTGTCTGATATCTGTGAGCCTAACTCTTGGGGTCTGAAAAGAAACTCTTTGGGTAGCTGAACAGTGCGGCCTTGTAACTCGGGGGTGGTGGTAACAATAGTGTGGACAGCTGCAGAGAAGGCGTGCTCATCCACTGGACGTGCTCTGACCTGGCTGCTCAAGGCGGAGTGAGTGGTGACTGCCATTATTCTAGCCAGTGGTGTACCTGGTATGGAGCAAATCATTGTTCCGTTCTCATCAAAGTGGATAGTCATGTTTAGTTTGGCCATGAGGTCACGTCCTAAGAGATTCACTGGGGACCTTGGTGAGTAGAGCAGTGGCTGTTCCACCACATGGCCCCCTATCTCAATTGATACTGGCTTGGTGAAGGGGACCCTTGCTATCACCCCAGAGAATCCCTGTGTGTCTGCTATCTGATCAGAAATGGGCAGAGGGCCATCTGTAATACAGGAGTATGTGGCACCTGTGTCGACAAGAAAGCTGTATGTTTTGTTATTTATCGTGACACAAGCAATAGGGTCCTCCTCAGTATTGCTAGTGCATGACAAAATTGGGCACACAAGAGTTGTCTGTGGGCTGTCCTAGCCAGTGTATCCTCCTGTCTGATACTGCTGGATGTTGCCCTGGGTGAATGGGTTGCTGGAGGCGATGATCGTTCCTCCTAGGGGCATAGTACTTTGGGCTTGGGGTGCCCCTGATATGCGGGTGCTTGCTGTGGCTGTTGCATTGGAGCCTGCACCTGTTGGACCGATGGCTGAACTTGGGCCATCATAGGTGCTGGGAGCTGCACTTGTTGCATTGTTTGCTGCTGTACTGGTTGGGCATAAGAGTATAGTATTTGGGGCTGTTGAGGCTGTTGTTGCATGTGCTGCTGTTGTTGGAATTGTGGGGGTGCTTGGTAACCGGGACCCATGGGCTGCTGACTCAGATCTCGCATTCTAGTGCGGCAATCTCTTTGCAGGTGGCCTGGTTTCTGACAATAAAAGCAAGTGAGTTGTCCTGGCTGCTGTGGAAACCTTTGCTGTCCCATCCCTCGCCCTCTTTCCCTGTACGCCTGTGTTCCTGTTCATATTGGGCCTGCTATTGTAATAGGGCTGTATGTCATTACTGTAAGTAGGTGGTGCTGGCATATTTTGTATAATTGGCTGTGGCTGGACATACTGTATGGCAGGCTGTGGTTGGGCTTGTATGTATTGTACGGCAGGTTGTGCTTGAAAGGGTTGTGGGGCCGGCTGCGTATTGCCTGCAAGAGCATTCATGGCAGCCTGGGGGAATGAAGTTACTGCCGTCATTTGACTGACAGATGCTGCCAACATGACTGTATCTGCATTGTCTTTTTTCTTATTGAGTTTCTGCTGCACCAATTTGGCAGCGGCATTTTCTATGGCCAATTGCCTATTCCTTTCCTGTTCTTGTCTCTTTTTGCAGAAATGTATGATGTGGTCTTGTATCTCAGGCCATGGCTTACATTCCATTGCTACTATGCCATCTAATTTCTCCTGCACGTCAGTTGGCAAACCCTTTTTTATTGTGTGGTAAAACAGTCTTCCGTACCCTCCTGTAGCATTCCATCGTTCCCCTAACTCCTGATGCCATTTTTCTTTCATTCTAGAAAGGTAGTTGGCAGGGTCTTCATTTGGTTGCATGGTCTGTGATAATAGAGCCCCTATATCGGGAACATCCGGAAATTTTCTGCGCAAATCAGTCCATACTGGCGTTCTTATCTCGTTAAAGGAGACACCATCATGTTTGGTGTTTGTTTTTGTGAGGTTAGCATGAACGCGTGTGAAGAGCTCTTCTGCGTCTTCTCCGATGAGGGAGATTAGCAAGTTTTTCACATCTCCTATGGCTATGTTGTTACCTGCGGTGTGTTTTTCAAAAGCCGCAATCCATTTTCCAGCACCCTCCGTGAGGGGTGGGAGATGCTTTTTAAGATTTTCTTTGTCTAGTTGAGACCACGGGAAATAGATGGGGGGATCATTGGCATTTTTGTACAGCAGTGGCATCTGGCGCATCACTCCTATGCGTGGCGCTGTAGGCCCTGTAGAGTCATGCTGGCGGGCATATTTCTGCCAGACTTTTAGACTCTCCCGCATGTACTCATAGTCCCAATCTTCATCTCCTAATTCTTTCAGAATACATTCAACTGCTGTTGCCATGTACTGCGGCTCGAAAAAGCCTTCTCTTGGCCAAGGGAGCATTTGCGGTGCTAGGGGTTCTGACCAGCCTGCCAAATCGTCTGAGAAGGGGTTAACCGCATAGTCTGAGCCTTCCCCTAGTGTGACTATCTGATTGGTTGTGAGACCGTCGCTAGTTTGTGGTGCGCATGGTCTGCTGAGAGATATGTTGTAATGATTTTTCATTCTAGTGGTACGCAAGGAAGCCGAGCCCGAGACGTCATATAATATGTCGTCTGGGCATCCATGTGATCCCAGGACTTTGAGTTTCTGCGCTTCCGTGACCCTAACCTTTTTCCTCACAACTGGGCCTCCTGCTAGTTGGGGCTCTGTAAATAAAGCATTGTGGCCTTCTGGTACAACCAGTGTCCTTTCCAACCCGAGTGCCTGTTGCTGTTGTTCTGCCTGGTATGTGTTGGTGGCTGCCTGTGTTATCCCTGATGCGACAGCTCCAGACTGGTGGGGGTGCTCACTATCGCGTGATTGTCCAACCCCCTCCCCATTCCGAAGGGCACCTGTCTGTGAGTGCTCCTGCATGAGCTGGTGCAGTGTGGGCGGTCGTGGTGGTGCTGGAGTGTTAGCCTTATTGAGCAGGTCCGAGAATGTGTGCTGCATCTCTTCTAATTTGACTGACATGCGTCTCATTCTGTCTAGGTGGTCTGTGTGGGTGGGTGACTGATGCATGTGTAATAGGTCTGTTTCAAGGTGGTCTGGTGAGATGCTTTCCAGGCTCTTACTCAAGTCTACATTTGTTCTCCAGTTCTCGTATGCGGGGTCGCATGTTAGGGGGGCAAGCTGTCTTTCATTCGTACACAGCAATGGTGAGTTGTGGAACTCGAAAATTTGTTGTTGAGCTGTCAGAAGGCCAGACCCTGGTTGAGTTGTCATAAGGCCAGACCCTGGTTGAGTTGTCATAAGGCCAGACCCTTGTTGAGTTGTCATAAGGCCAGACCCTTGTTCCTTATACAAGGGCGCAGCAGGAGTATAGGGCGGCCTAGTTTCGGATGGGGGGCGCACGCTTGGGAATGGTTGCACGAAGGTGTCACGGAAAGGGTTGCTGGAAGTAGCTGGGCAGTGAGAGGATGTGCAAGAGGCAGAGTCAGAGTCTTCCTCTTAATCGGGGCGTGTTTGTGCAGTATTTAAAGTTGGTGTAAATTTCAGTGATAGTTGGGCATCTATATGGCCTGGAAGTCCTGATACTGCTGTCTCCATTATTGTGCCGGGGGAGAGGGGCATGTGTGTGGTCTGAAGTTCGTGCATGTGCGGGTATAGGTGACTAGAGGGTATGTGTAGAGTCTGAAGGTCGTCCGTTTGTGTAATGGCTGTGTCTGGACTGGGGTGTTGTGAGGGAGGTGCATCATGTGGTAGTGGTTGAGAACCGGCAGCTGGACAGTCGTTGGTGGTAACTGGTAAGTCTGGTTGTTCCTTGTGATTGCGTTCAGTATACATACCGCGGAAATGGTATGGCGGGGGAGGCGGAGGAGCAGTGGGTGTGGCTGTGTTGGTCATGTGAGAGTGTTTTTGAGTCTTGTCTTTGAAAATGCGCCAGAGATCTAAGGTAGCCTTTCTCTTCTGTAGCTTAAGGCCGGAGTACTTGGTATCTAAGAAGGTGGTGGCATGATCTAGTGTGGCTGTATCAAAACTACCTTCTGATGGCCACGGGTGGCTCATATTTTTTGTGAATTTATGGAGCTCCCTATAATGTTTAAGTATGCGCTGTTCCTGTCCTCCAAAGGTTTTCAAAACATGTTGCAGTGGAGTGGCCATGTTGGTGTGTTTTTAAAGTAGGGCGCTATAGGCTAGGCCTGAATTGGAGAGGGTGTTGGTGTGGGGAGGTACGTAATACTTGTAGTTGTATTTGCACGTTCAGGTGCTAGGGTCAATATCTCTGATGAGTTCTTGTGCTACAGCCTGAAGGACAATGTCGTATACGCTGTCCTGTAAGTCGCGCTCTTGGGCACGAGTGTAAAGGGGGAAGCGAAGCTGGCCGTCAAAGCAGGCCTCAGCAATGTGACTCTGGAGTGGGTGCCTTGGCCAAGTGCTTGATAATATGGCGGTGAGTACTGAACCTGGGGGACGTATTATGAAAAATATGTGAAAGTTAGTGGACGTTTTATACACTGTAGAGCTCAGTATGCTACTCATGGAGGACTATTTTAAAGCGCCTCACTTTCAGGGTGAGTGTCACTAATTAGAAAGGGATGTGACTTAAGTATTAGAAGTATTGGGATGCACGTCCCTTACTAGTTCATCTCCTATTGCATCAATAACGATATGGTATATTATCTCTCTTAAGTCCAGTTCCTGTGGTCCGGTGTATACTCCGCCAGGGGAGAAGTCAGGGAATTGGAGCTGATTACGGGAGAGGGCAGCAATGACCTTGCTTTCTAGTGGGTTGCATGGATAGAATGTTGTTAATGTAGTAGGTATCGCCAAGCCGGGGGATACTAAGCGGATACGCACGTAAATACAATCCGGTGTTTTGTGCACAGAAGTGCCCAAAATTCTATTCATGAGGCCCAATGGTAGGTGGGGGGGCGAGAGTGTTTCCGGAAAAGTTAGTGTTTGCAGGGTTTAAGGTCTTTGGCTTTGGGGCCAATGGGGTGTGGGAAAGCTGGTGCTATTGAGAGCGTTAACTGTTGTGCGTGAGTGTAGTCAATCCCTAAGACTTGAAATATGGTGAGGAGGACAGTACTTGTTAAGGGTGTAACGTGGACAAAGGAATATGGGTGACCAGTTGAGAGACCTACGACGTGACTGTTGACTAAGTACACAACAATGTGAGGTGCAGTGTCGTCAAGGGAATGGTCGCACATTCCCTAAAGTGACCGGAAATGCGGAGGTAGGCAGGCAAGGGCAGGCACGGGCGGAACGTCCGGTGAAAGGTCCTGTAGGTCCAGTGAATAGTCCTGCAGGAGTACCCTGAGGAGTGGGGACACGTTACCAGAAGAGGGTAGGCTATGGAGGTCACTACTAGAGGCGGATGCCGATAGTGTAGGAGAGGCAGGGGCGGCAAGATCAGGGGGTGTTGCTGCTTCAGAAAGTGGCGCGGAGTGTGTGGAGTCTGTAGTAGACTCGCCGTCCGAGGGGATCACAATGGGGGAGACAGCAAGATGGGCAAAATTTGCGAGGGAGGATGTTGAGGCGGTGGAGGAATTAGATAATTGATCAGGCCAAAGCAGATCAGGGCGAGTGGTGTCTGGAAGTGGCGGAGGATGGGAGGGAGCAGTGGCGGAGGGAGGTAAGTCTGTGAGAGATAATAAGGAGAGGCGGATTTCAGTGGTAGGCGTGAAGGTAACCCCTAAGATATCCCAAGCAACAGCAAGGATGTCACTCTGATGGCGAGTGAGGGGAATAAAACGATCAAGGGTGGCGTGGTAGACTGCGGTGGCTGTACCATGCACTGAATGAATAAGAAGGTTAAGGATGTGTGGGGGATCAAGGGACATACCGGAGAGGGGAGTGGTAAGGGAGCTGGCAAGAGGGAGGGAGAGACGACTCCACCCCCCCTTTGGCTACCAATTGGCTGGACAAATGGTAGGCAAAAAAGTGTGAGAGACAGAAAAAGAGGCGCAATGTAGGTGCAATGTTAAATGGCAGTAAGCGAAGAACTACCTAGCGGGGCTGCTGAAACTAGTGAGGAGACAGTGGGGGCAGCCCAGACATCAAGAAATAACTAGCAGCCCTGCCACTCGGCTACTGAGTGTGGAGAGGGCAAGGCAGCACCAGGAGAGGCGGGGCTGGGAGGCAACTGTGGTGGGAGCAGTAGGGCCGACAGAGGCTTAAAATTAAACAGAAGCACGAGAAACAGAAACAATGGACAATAAATAAACAATGATTACATACAGCATATGCATATGCAAAATAAATTGTTGTCACAATAATAAAAGTGGACCGAGTGATGGAGAGTTTGGGAGAGCAGCTGCTGAAGACAGCATCAGAGAGCCACAGCAGAGAAAGGCGGGTGGAATCTGCGAGGCGCAGTGGGCCTGGGAGAAGGGCACTTCCTCTTTCTGGCAGTGCGCAGAGCAGAGAAAGGAGAGTGGAAGCTGCGATGGGCAGAGGGACTGGGAGAGGTGCACTTCCTCTTTTGGAAGTGCGCAGTTAAAGTAAGTTAAAGCAAATAGAAAGAAATAAATGTTACCGAAAAATACGAGTGGCACAGAGAGAAAAGAATTTCATAGATAAAAATAAGAAGACACCCAATCCATGGAGAAGGGAATCGTGGGAGGAAGAGAGGGACACAGCAGAGAATGATGAGAAGGAATGAGAGGTAGCACCGGGAAGAAACCGGGCAAAGGAAACGCGCATTTAAAAGAGAACGTGATAAATGTGAGAACAACTCCAGAAGAGATGGGAAGGAGCAGGGGAAGAGCCGATGATCACAGAAAGCAGGTGCGTGGGGGAACTTATGCAACAAGTACGGAACACAATAACTTAATAGTGGAACCTGTAGAGCACAACCTGTAGACGACAATAAAGTAGGACTCAAACCTGTGTAGAATTTAAACACTTGTGTAGAGTATCAAGGACTCAAACCTGTATAGAATTTAGGACGCAAACCTAGGACTCAAACCTGTATAGCATTTAAGACACCCCAACAGAGCATCTGAGGACTCAAACCTGTATAGAATTCAAGACACCCCAACAGTGCATCCTAGGACTCAAACCTGTATAGAATTCAAGACACCCCCACAGGGCATCTTAGGACTCAAACCTGTATATAATATCATTACTCAAATGAAGAACTTCAACCTGTAGCGATAAGCACCGTGGCATAAATTAAAAAAGAAAGCACTAAGAAAAAATACTGAGAAATGCAAAGAGAAAGCAAGCACAAGGAAACGAAGATGGGGCCGATGAGAGCAGAGCGGAAAGTGTGTAAAAACCCCGTCGAGGTGTGACCAGCCACAGAGGATGTCATGGCAAGACAGCAGACCACAGGGGGACGAAGGAGCAGACACAAGGGAGACCCCGGAGGGCTGAAGCAGCCAGACCTACCCCTCCACACAAGCCACACACCGTAGTAAATTCAAGGAAAAAAATAAAACTGTCCCTGACTTACGCGGGTGGCTGTGAGGAGAGGAGAGGGCGGGTACAGCCGTAGGTGTGTCCCAGGTGTGTCCCAGGTCCGCACTGTAGAAGAGCCGACTGGCACGAGACCTTCGTGGTACGCCAGCTGTTCGAGGGTAAATGGGTGGTCACACTTGGCTTACCAGCTCACGAGAGTAAGACCTGCACTCTGCCCGTTCACTGAGAAGAAGGAACAACAGTGTGAAATACAGTGGCACTTTATTAAGCAATTCAGTAACACAGAGAACTGTTCATCTTCAAATGTTACTCATCAACAGATGAGCAGGATGAAATAAAAGCATCAACAATCTTATAAATCATATTTTAAGTGAAGCAAAAATATTCAGATATATATCAATTAATGCGCAGCAGCCTAAAGGGCAAGTCTTAAATGAGGGAGCAAGAATAGGCAAGTGCCTAGGAGGCAAAACTTAACTAAGAGTGCAAAAACCATCCAAGACTACACAATTTAAGCTAAGATAAATGCAATGAATTGGGTGTGGATGAGCTAAATTAGAGAGGCTGACAAAGGCATGCCACTGGATTCAAGCTGTCCTGGCTGATGAGGGGTGATACCCTAAAACCGGTCCTAGGATGCTTGTTCCCCGTCACGGCAAGACCTGGTTTGGCAGTTGTGGGCTGGACTGTTCACATGGGGAGCAGGGTTAAGACTGATTTGCATATGGCTATGTCCAAACTGGGGTGGCGTGGTGAGTAAAAAAACAATCGATTTATGCCGAAATCCTACATCGGAGGGCAGCGAATGGCTGGAGGTAGCATCAGATGCTTGATGAAAATGTGACTACAAGCCGACGCTCCCACTCCTACCCTGATTTGGGAACAACTGTGGGGAAACTCAGGTAGAACCTGAGCAGGTTCCTGCCTGCCTTACCGGAGTGACCCACCCACCTCCCAGGGCTACCTAACGGAGGCTGCAGTGTGGCCACGCGGCAGCTCCGCTGGTGGGCCAAAGGCAAGCCTGGACCATGCCCAGTGCTAGGACCCCTGGACCTACAGCCTGCCTCCAATACTCCTCCAACGAGATCCGCAACCTCGGACACAAATTCCCCACCACCAACTGCCACATCGCCTCACCACGCTCCACTGAGGGCCCTTCACCTGCAGCCACTGCTGCTTCTCATGCGACATGAGTCCCTCCATGACCACCACCCAGCCACATGCCTCAGCTTCACTGCACTCTACTCAATGTCAGATTAATCTGTAAGCACGCCACAGAAATCTGGGACACCAAAACCACGCTAGCCCCACCGTCATGTTCATAACAGAAACCTGGCTCACCCTCGCCCCACCTCAGTACATGACATCACCACAGCAACTCCCCCCGGATACAAGAAGATCCACCATGACCGTCCAGACCGACTCGGCAGAGGCATCTCATTATCCACAAGGACTCCCTCACTGCACTGCCTCCGATGACAACACCACACCCATCATGGAACATCTCAACTTCCAGATCAGACCTGATGCCAACACCACCATCAGAGGAACCCTCACCTACAGACCTCCCAGCCCTGCCCCACCTTCTGCAACTCCATCCTGGACTTCATAGCCCCCCTGACCATCGACTAGAAGACCCCCACGGCTCTAACTCCACCACACTCCTTGAAAACATGAGCATCATCAGCCTCTCTCAATTGGTCACCATCCCCACTCACAGAGCCGGTCGCACCCATGACCCCATCTTCTCCATCCTCGATAAAGCTAAATTCTCTCACACCACCAAATTGACCTGGAAAGACCGCAGCATCGCCCACTTCACTATTGACAGTCCACGAGATCCTCCATTGAGACTCCCGACCCACCCTCACCGCAATTGGGGCAAGGCCACAGAACCCCTCTGGACCACGGCTCTAAAAGTAACAAGACCCACCCCTTCCACCTCCCTTGAACACGATGTCCAGAACTTCTCCAGATGGATCTCCTCAGTCGCCCACACCATCACCCCCCTGAAGAACACCATCAACAACAGACCCACTAAACAGGCCAGCTGGTTCACCCTGGTACTACTGGCCCTCAAGCGACACTGCAAGAAATTAGAGAGACACTGGTTTTCCAACAAGATCCCCACCAACCACGACTCCTACAGATCTGCCCTCCATAACTGCCTCCACCGTCTCAGAGAGACCAAGAAAGAAGCCCTCAACACCCGCATTGGGGCAAGTGCCAACCACACCAAGGAATTGTACACCATCGTCAAAGAATTAGTCTGCCCCTCTGCCGCAGAGAACACGAACCGCCCCTTCCAAGACCTCAGCGATGACCTAGAAGACTACTTTCACTCAAAATCGTGGACATCTATTGCAACTTTGAGCCCAACAACCCAGCCCCATCCAGCTCAGCACCACAGCCTGCCCCTCCCACCACCCCAGGACCGCTGACTGAAATCAGCTCTCCACAGAAAACACCATCACTATCATGAACTCCATACGCTCCGGATCTCCCAATGACCCCTGCCTGCATCACATCTATAAACTAGGAAGATAAGTCATTGCACGCCCCCTCACCGAACTCCCCAACACTTCCATCACCACAGCTTCTGTACCCAACATCTGGAAGCATGCAGAGATCAAGACCCTCCTGGAGAAACCCTCTGTCATCCCCAAAGAACTCAAAAACTACCGCCCTATCTCGCTCCTACCCTTTCCTGCCAAAGTCTTGAAAAAAGCCATCAACCGCCAGCCCACGGACTACCTCGAAACCAAAAAGCTGCTTTCCCCTTCCCAATCCGACTTCCGACGAAACCACAGCACCGAGACCGTCCTGATTGCAGCAACTGAGGACCTCAGATGCCTTCTCGACCTAGCAGAACAGCAGCTCTCCTCCTTTTTGACCTATCAGCAGCCTTCAACACCATCTCCCATAACATTCTGATCACCAGACTGAACCACATCGGCATCCAGGTCAACGCATTCAACTGGATCTCTGCTTTCCTCTCTGGCCAAACCCAGAGGATCTACTTACTACCCTTCTTCTCTGCACCCAAAGGCATCTTATGCGGCGTACCCCAAGGATCCTCCCTCAGCCCTGCCCTATTCAACACCTACATGACACCTCTGGTGGACATTGCACGCACACAGGGACTCAACATCATTTCCTATGCCGATGACACCCAACTCATCCTACTCCTCACAAAAGACGCCAACTCTGCAAGGGCCAACGTCCAACACACCATGACCGACATTGCCACCTGAATGAAGACCAACTGTCTCAAACTCAACTCGGATATGACAGAGGTCATCATCTGTGGAAATAAGCCCTCAACATGGGATGACACATGGTGGCCCGCTGCACTCTGCCCCTCACCCACCCCTACCAGTCACGCATGTAACCTCAGAATCATCCTGGACACCCACCTGACAATGAAGCAGCAGATCAATGCTTTCTTGTCTGCCTTCTTCCTCACCCTCCACATGCTCTGCAAGATCCTTTGATGGATCCCCGTTTCTTCCAGGAAGACAGTCGCCCAGGCACTCATCGCCAGCCGACTCTACTATGGTAACAAACTCTATGCCAGAACCACCAAAAAACTCATGATTCACCTCCTGACTATCCAGAAGTCGGCAGCAGGACTCATCCTTGACATCCCCAGAAGAACCAGCATCAACCCCCACCTCAGAGATCTCCACTGGCTGCCCGTCCAGGAAAGACACCTCTTAAAGCCCCTCACTCACACCTACAAAGCCCTCCACAAGTCCAGACCCACCTATGTCAACGACTGGCTAACGTTCCACCAACCAACTAGGAATCTCCGATCCTCCACCCTCACCTTGGCCCCCATGCCCCGCCACAACTGCTGTGAAGGCCATTCTTTTTCCTACCTGGAACGACCTACACCTTCGCACTGGCCCTTCTCTGGAGGACTTCATGAAGCAGCTCAAGATCTCTCTCTTCGACCGAGGCTTGCACAGCCCACCAGTGCCTGAACACCCCCCGGGAGACAAGCCGCACTATACAAGGCTGATTGATTGATTAACTGACTCACTGGCCCTTGAAAAGAACCACTAGTCCTGGGGTCAACTGTGGACAGACTCCTTAGTTCTTTAGGTGATCAGGTGGCTTATCCTTCCAGTTGTCCATAGCTGTTGCCGCTGTCCAGTTCCAGTAAAAAGCAACTCTCTCTCCCTTGTACTAGAGGTTTTAAATGGGAGTAGAAATGTGCAGAATCCAAGCAGCCTGGCCAATCCTTGGGTGCCACATCACCTCTCCACCCTGACTGAACCCTCCTGCACAGCATGCTGGAACAGTTCAAGATGTTGTCCAGAAGTCACGGGTCACATCTCCTCTGGGGGCTTCAGCTCCGCCCCTTGCTATGATCACTGAAAGGGTCTTTCCCACCAAATCCTGAAAGAGGAGCCCCCTCCTGTGTTGGCTTCTGTTGTCTGTGCTACATCCTTTGTTCAGTGGGCCCAGGGTTGTCCCAGCCCTGGTACATTGGGGCAGCTAATTAACAGAAGCAGATATTATTCTCCACCCCTTCCTCCTCAGGAGCTGAGGGAAGCACTGTTATTTACTCCTTGTATGTGGGGAGAATTGTGTTCTCTCTGTTAGGGAGCAATGTGTTTACTTGGCCCAGTTTGGTAACAAAATTCATGGGGGCATATTATCAAGCGGCAGCGATAATTATCGCTGACCGCTCTTAGCGTGGGGAATAGTATCGCCGGCTATCGCTGAAAATTATCGCCATGCTAGCGCTGTATTAACAACGCTTAGTGCAAAGGCGATAATTTTCCAGTGATAGCGGTGTTTTCCATGGAACATCGCTGATTTTTCAGCGATGTTCCATGGAAAACGGCGATAATCTTGTGAATAGGGCCTGTGGTCTTAGCCACACAATCCACCCCCATGTTAGGTATGCCTTAGTCAGGAATTTAGCAGACGTTAAATTCCTGCGTTAAGGCATACTTAACACGATTTAAAATATCGCTAACCCACGTTGTTAATATGGCGATACCTGGGTTAGCGATATTTCCCCATGTTGTTTTCACAGGCACGCCTCCTTTGCATCTCATTAGCGATGCGATGGGAGGCGTGCAGAAAACGGACGCTAATTCAAGGAATCACGCGCTAGCGTGTCCTTGTTAATTAGGCGATAAAATTATCGCCGCTTTTCGTCCGAAAACGGACGCTAAAGCGGCGATAATTCTTTAACGCCGCCTTGATAATATGCCCCATGGTCTCTGATCCTGAAAATTCTGGACTACTCATACAATGTACATGTATGATCCTGGGACCTGCGCAGTCAAACTGGATGCACATGCTTCAGCCCAGATTCATTCCTCGCGGGACTTTGTAGTATTAAGAGAAGCAAAACTGCTCTCTAAAGTCGATTTCCCCCTTTGTATTTAATAAAGGGTCACTGCAGAAAAAACAGTAAATCATACTGACTTTACCTATGAGTGTCCACTACTATTATAAGGCCAATCCCAGGCCAATATCTAACCCTGCAGAGTCCCCTCGGGTCCAGGCTATCTGTGCGCAGTTACTGGGCTTCACACAACCATAGTTTCACATGCGCAGCCCTCACACATGTGCACACGCATAACCAGCCAAGTGCCCCTTACTCTTGCTGCATCGGTGCAGAGTTATCTTAAAAGGCAGACACTGGCTGTAAACATGTGCAGTGTGTATACCATGTGATGACTGTGGGTGAGACACTTGTAGTGAGACTTCCCACAGTATAAAGTCCAAAACCAGGCGATCAGAAAAAGCAAAAAAATCCATATGTACTTAATGGGCAGAACCCCATTGCAACACTTAACAAATTGAATTATGAGCATGAAGCAACATTTCTCAATTAGAACAGTCGCATTACTCTTTAAATGTTGGGTTTTTGGTCTGTACGTTTCACTTACATGCACTAATAGCTTTACAGAACACAAGCTTTGTCATTGCACAATTTAGTCTTCATCTAAAGTAATCAACAGAACATTAACACAATAACATATACATGCTACATAACACAAAATGTAACTGAACACCATACAACAAAGCAATTAAAACAGAATGAAACACAAAAGCATCACATTGCATAAATACAGCACAAAATCGCAGCAGCAAAAAACCCATCATAATATATCATCACAAAAATAAATTTCCAAATAACAAATATGCACAAACCTCCCGAATACTGCTTTCACAATATGGTTGTAAAAATATTTGCACCGTGCACTGCTTTACGTTACCACCAAGGACCTGAAATAGCGCATCGAAAAATATTTGTGATCCTGTCCTGTTTGTTGCATTTTCACACCTGCCGAATCTCAATATTTTGGGGAATAAAGATATAGGAAAAACAAACGCACTGTAACATACAGTAACAAATATATTTTCCCACTGATCTCACGTCTATCATCCTATAATTATGGCCAAAACAACGTATGACTAAGTATATTTTGCTGTAGAACAACATTAGAACTGTTGTTCTCGTGAATCCAAGAAAAACCGCAGAATTATTCTTGCCAAATATTTCTAGAAAATGTTACAAAATCAAAGAACAGTTTCTGCTTCTTTTAAAGCACATCTTCCAATGTCGACAACATTTAATTTCTGTACCTTTAGTACCCCAATAAAAAAGTGCAAATGTAGAGGTTTTTACAATACACAAACATTGGCAGTTGAAAAGCTGTGTCCATTGCAGATTTCCAGGCATACTACTGTCAATGTCATGTGACATTTTACTAGCTGTTAATTCCCCAACGTGCAATTCGGCAAGTGTGTAATTAGGCATTAAGAGGGGTAGACCCACTGTAATTCCCCATTTCTTTTTTTCTGTTTCTTTTCCTCCAAGTGAAACGCATTCTTCTACATAGAGAAAATAATTCCCGTATGCCCTATAACATTTGGCGGTATTCCATTCCTGTTTTCAACCTAGCAGCGTATTGTCTCCAGTCAACATACATTACGGAAGAGAAGAACTTGACGAATTGGGCCCATTCAGCCTAAAGTGCAATAGTGATGAAAGAAATGCGATGTAGGTGGGTATCTCCATTATGCAACCTTTCAACTCAGACTCAAGGTACCAGAAGGTTTGAGTGTGCAAATTTTGATTGAAAATTAGAAAAACCCCTTTGTGTCTGAAAGAAGTATGCTAAGGAAAAAAGTTAGAACCTACCCAGGGTCCTAATTAAGACTTCATTAGCCTAAAGCAATAGATATAGTGGATTGTGTAGAGCTTGTGAGTATGGTGAATTTAAATGGCTTAAAAAATAACAAAGCTGAGGGCATGGTGAATAAAGAAACAACTCAAATGTTTTCTTATGTAAAATGAAAAAAAAATACCGACTGTAATTTGTGTACACAAGATTTCCCGCAAAAAACAGCCATTTAAATTGTGCACACCACAACCTAATTTGTTCTCATGTCCTTGAATAAATTGTGTAATCACAATTGAACTCTGTGCCACCCATATCAGTCAGCCCTGCAAGAATTCAAAGATAGGACCAGCGGTCTCTGAGCTGGCACCACATCTACTGACCAAACTCAGTGAGTGAGTGAGGAGCATCAGTGATCTTTGATCTTTGGTTCGCCTTTTTGTTGTTTATAGCGCACTAACGCGGTCTGATAAAGTAGCACTTTATAAAAACGCAAACAATGAATAAATATATAAATGCCTTCTAAAAAATGAAACAGCAACTTTCTAGGTCTTGAAATACAGTTTCTTACATCACATATACAAATATTATCTAAAGTATCTTTTTTTTTCTCCACTGTGTGTAAATGAATCTTTCCACAAAAGGTGTAACCTATTGATCTCCTTTATTGACACCAAACTCATTTCAGGTTTAAGACTCCAATTGTAAGATTAACAACTGCAACTTTATGGTAATTAGTGCCTTGCCATAAAAGGTGATATAGCTGATTGCATGTTGTAGGTTTTCTTTTCATCTTAATAATGTAGATATGTTTAAACAATGCACTAAATACACAAGGGGGAGACAAAGAGCTGCTAAAACATAATCACTAAATCAAGAAGGTACTATTCCTGTAGAAGAAAGAAACAGAAAGAGGCTAGGTTGGAGAATCCCTAGGGATCCCAGTGATTACTCCTTAGTGCCCTCACACATCTAAATGGATGTCATGCTTCATCATAGGGCATGTTCCTCGTTGGGCTGGGACTGCAATGCCCTAAGGCCCTGCAAGAGGATGCTTTATCGGAGATCTTTTTAGTTTTTAGCCGTAATGATGCATGTATGTGTAGGGACGTGAAATGTGCAGCATGGAGTTGGTGCAAAATAAAGTGTAAAATTAATTAAAACCGTCTAAGGGATACCAAACTAGTTTTAATGTGATGGTTTCCTTGGCAGAGTTAAAAACATTGAGAAGGGGCTGTAATAAGGATTCAATGGACCAAGATAGCCTTAACTCGTATGTGTGGTCAGGTTGACATGTTTCACACCTATTGGTCCCACCGCATCCTTGGCGTTTCTTCAGGACCTAGAAGATCCCTACCCCATACCTAGGGAGTGATGAGTAGTGCCAGATACTCCCCTTTAGGAATATACCTTATTATATGAATTTCCAGCCTACATAAAACATAGAAAGACATTATAAAACCAGTTTTTATAACATATGTAAATCGGCGCTTCTCATGTAGCACACTGATTGCTCAAGTCTCCTCATGGTAGACATACTCATGCTTTAAAAAGGGTGCTTAAAAGTCGCCGCAAAGTGGAGGATGTTCATACATATAGCAGAACAGGCAAGTGAAAACGTGTAAAAAACAAGCAACATGCATTCGAGACGTACAACAAATGACAGACAGGTTTAGGGTAGTGAAGTCTCCATAGATGAGAGTAGGGATATTACACTTTTGAATCAATCTGTAAGACCCCTTAGGTCAAAAGAAGAAGGTAGCGCACTGCTGCTAAAAGACTGTTAAAACACAGTGGAGAAGTCTCAGCATTAAGGAGTAAAAAGTCCTCCGGAGGTACAGAGAAAAGTTACTTGCTGAAAGTTTAGAGTAGAAGTTTTACTCACATGGTCCTGCCCGGAGAGCACCAGTGACCTACCCCACCTCTGCAAGCATGGAATAGGAATGAAAGAAGGTGAGTGAGCGGTATTTAAAACTCAACCATCCCCACTAATCATGATCAGGTGTTTGTCAGTTAATTACCCCGGCCGTGACTGTCCTGTACTAGTTAGGTGGTGCTTCCTGAAGCCAATCGTCTTGCATGACGGGGACTCGGTTCACGCATGTGCAAAAGTGTTAGTTGGTTTATGGATACAGAAGTATCAATGTGGTCGCCATGTTGGATAGGTTGTGTGTCGTTAGGATGTATGATGCAAGTTGTTTGTCGGACCAGGGCCTAGTATATAAAGGCTTGGAATATACAGTTGCATAGTTGTGAGAGGTTCCTCAATACAGCTGTGGCTCGTTGTGTGCATACGAACCTGTTTATGGCCCGAGTCCACTAATGTAACGGGAACCTGGTTACGCATGCATGGAGGAATGTTGTATTGTCTGTGGGTCACTCCAAAAAATTACTTTGGCAGCTATATTGAACTAATTATTGTACCACTACAAAAATGGAATCATAAATTAATGTTAATGGGGCAGTAGCCTAATAGTACATATCTACTCTGTGATAGGTAAAACCCATGTAATATGGTGTTTAACTGCAAATGGTTACACTTCTCACCATGGTATATCATCAATTAGACCCTTGGTATTGGTGGAGATGCAGAACACTCATTGTTGTTGTCTTCTAAAGAGTGTTGTACTACACCATAGGTGGTTGGCCTCCAAAATAGTCCACCTCAGATCATCTGGTGTATGGTTGGATTTGCAGAAATGGGCAGACATTATAGTGGTGCTGAGTTTGCAGTGAATATTGCTGCGGTGTTCCATCATCCTAGTTTTTACCGGTCTAGTGGTCATTCCCACATATTGTAGGTCACAGGAGCAGGTTATAAGATAGACACACTTCTTGGTATTACAATTACTGTGACTCCTTTGTTTCCAAATCTGCCCCTGGCCCAGTTGGATCTGTTGGTACATTTGGTCAAGTGGCATACTCCACAAGAACCACATGGGTAGTGACCCATGACAGAAGGTAGAGTCCAAAGGGAATTTTGCTTCTGTATGGGTTTGGTTCTGTGCCTGGTGTGTACCAGGAAGTCTTTCAAATTCTGGGTACGCTTAAAGGTGAAGCGTGGTTGTGGGATTTCCAGGGACCCTGAGAGTAAAATAGCCCAGTGCTTCATGATGATGCATTGTGTGTGGTTGGAATTAGGGGTAAAGGTGGTCACAAAGTTTAGAACATCCTCCATAGGTCGGGTGCTGGTCTTGAGCACCGCTTCACAGTGGTAATTCCGTGCTCTCTTCTGGGCCTGCTTTATGGTTTTTGAGGAATATTTGCGGGAGGCAAGATAAGTGCTCAAAGATTTGGCCTTGATGTCATAATCCTGGAAGCTGCTACAATTCCTGCGAAGGTGGAGGAACTGTCCATATTGTAGGTTTTCCTGCAGGGCTTTGGGGTGGTGGCTGTCAAACACAAGTAGACTGTTGTAGTCTGCGTCTTTCATGAATGTGTTCGTGGATAGGTTCACTTCATTGATGGAGATTGGTAGGTCCAAAAAAGGTAGTACTTTATCTGATACAGATTGGGTAAATCTCAGAAATAGGTTTAGGGAATTAATCTAAAGGCAAAATTATTGGCACACAGCAGTGTTACCTTGCCAGAAGATGTCATTTATGCACTGTCGCCATGATAGGATGTTCGCCTTATAGGGATTTCTGTCTGTGAAGATATGCTCTCCTTCAAAGCTGGCCATATGCAAACAGGCCAGGCTGGGGGCAAAGGTGCTCCCCATAGACATCCCTTGTATCTGGTAGTGGAGTTGGTTTTTAAATTTGAAAACGTTATTTTTCAGTGCGATGGTGGCATGTTTGATGATGAAATCAATGGGAATTGCTGAAGTCCAGATATGTGCTCGGAGGCTGGTATCCATGACCTCGATGGTGGCATCTTGAGGCATGTTGGTGAACAGGGCCTCCACATCAAGTGCGACCAAAAGGTCAATATCCTGTTGGAGGTTGGTAAATGCCATCAGGTTCAACACATCCCTGGCATCTTTCAGGAAGGATGAGGTCTTCGCAACCAGTGACTGTAGAAAGTGGTCATAGAACTTGCTCAGTGGCTCCAACAGGGAGCCTATCCCTGAGATGATAGGCCTCTCTGGAGAGGGAAGGACCCCCTTGTGCATTTTGGGTAAAACTTAAAAGTATGGTGTCAGTGGGGATGGGTTAACAAAGAAGATCGCTTCATGTCTGGTAGTCCAGTCCTGGGCCTCTGCAGCTGTCAATAAATACAACAAGATAAAGGGGGGTCCTAGGGAATTTTAGAGACCTGCGTGGATTGAAGCCCTAAACAATAACAAGTAAACACAAGAAATCATCGGGTCTGAGAGAACAACTATGCCAGAACAAGAGACAACAAAAATGATCTTAGGGTACTTCTGAAGGGGTCCTTTAATTAGGACGTAATCCCATCACCCACCGACGTGGCATGCTTCATCATCTGGGATTCTCCTCTTGACGGGGACCCCTAGCCCCGCCAAGGGCTACAACCCCCTCACTGTGAGGGAGGAGCTCAGGGATGTTTTCATTCCTACGCTGTTTAGGATATAATAAATCCTTCAGAGGAGAAGACACTTGACTGGTTGGGTAACGGGCGCAGTGCAAAACAAAAATTGGTTGTAATGTGAGGGAAGTGATGCTAAAACTAGCTACCGGGAGCGACAGGAACTTTATTAATTAGTTCCTAGTGCCAGGATTAAAAACAGAGCACCTGCAGTCTGAAATAAAACTGCATGTGGTGGACGCAAACAGGTCAACATGTTTCAGCCTAAAGGACCCTACAATGTGTCACAGCTTTCGTCAGGATCATAGAAAATTGTGCTACTGCATAGAAAAGGTAATGGTGATGAATAAAGAAAGTAAATACCAAACCAGTAATCCCACTTTTGGTGTGCTCGATTTACTGGTCGTACCCGTTATTTACGGATAAGAGGCCTCACCTCACCTGTTTTTAATCCTGGCACTAGGAACGAATTAATAAAGTGAGTGCGAGCCAGAGCTCTGACCTCCAGGTCAGAGACCTGCTCTCTCCCCCTGCAGCTCCGCTGGTGGCATCGCTGCCGCTGCCCTGTGCAGTGCTCTGTGCAGGTAGGTGTTCGAGGCCCTCCTCCACCAGCAGGCTCCTGCCTGCACCTCATCCCTGATGGTCCAGTGGGAGAGCCTTGCTCTTCTGCTGGTTCCACTGCTGACTGTGCTGTTTTGTGCCTGTTTTTTCTGTCGTTTTTCTGTCATGCTATTGTGCCTGTTTTTCGTTCGTTCTCTCTGTCCTTGTCATTGTGCCTGGTTTTCTGTCTTTAGGTATCGTGCCTCTGTATATTTATTTTTGTTTGCCTTGTCTCTCTCTGTTTGTTCTATTACTCTGCCCGTTTCCCTGTTTCCGCTGCTGCTGCCCCCGCAGCCCCTCCCCCCTGCTGGTTCCCACTCCCGCCTCCCAGCTGCGCTTCCCTCCCCCTTCCCTATTTAATGGCAGCCGCTGCAAGGGAGTGCAAGCCAGAGCTCTGACCTCCAGGTCAGAGACCTGCTCTCTCCCCCTGCAGCTCCGCTGGTGGCGTCGCTGCCGCTGCCCTGTGCAGTGCTCTGTGCAGGTAGGTGTTCGAGGCCCTCCTCCACCAGCAGGCTCCTGCCTGCACCTCATACCTGATGGTCCAGTGGGAGAGCCTTGCTCTTCTGCTGGTTCCACTGCTGTCTGTGCTGTTTTGTGCCTTTTTTTTCTGTCATTCTTCTGTCTTGCTATTGTGCCCGTTTTTTGTTCATTCTCTCGGTCTTTGTCACTGTGCCTGGTATTCTGTCTTTAGGTATTGTGCCTCTGTATTTTTATTTTTGTTTGCCTTGTCACTCTCTCTGTTTGTTCTGTTACTCTGCCCGTTTCCCTTTCCCGCTGCTGCTGCCCCCGCAGCCCCTCCCCCCTGTCAGTTCCCACTCCCGCCTCCCAGCAGCGCTTCCCTCCCCCTTCCCTATTTAATGGCGACCGCTGTGCGGCCGCTCCTGCTGGAGTACCAAAGGCGCACCAAAGGCGCACCAAAGGCAGGCCCGTCTGCACCCGTCTGTGACCTGTGCGTGACCCGCGCGTGACCAGCGCCAGGGACCCTGGATCTCCGACCACCCATCACTATGCCTCAGCTGCCCTCCTCGCACTCAACCCCGGAAGGAATAACAACTGCCAGCTGTCCACGCCGAACACCACCCACGGCCAGTTCTCCTGCCGCCACTGCCGCCGAACCTTCACCAGCCTCCGCACCGCCGCGGCAGCTGCCCCCACACCAGACACAAACACCACGAAGCCCTGAAGTGCATCCTCCTCAATGTGTGCTACCTGTACAGACATGCCATAGAAAAATGGGACCTCCTCGACACCCTCTCGCCAGATGTCGCCTTCTTCATGGAAACCTGGACCAACACCTCCTCCGCCCCCGACATCGCCACTGCCATTACCGATGACTACAAGATCCAGAGGAAGGACCGCCCCAACCGGCCAGGAGGAGGACTCGCCATCGCATACAAGACTCTCCACCTCCACCACGAGCGACTCCTCCGCTACCACCGAACACCTTCACTTCCAGTTCCAGACTAGCCCCAGAACCACTCTTCGCAGCACCCTTGCCTACAGAACCCCCGGACACTGCGCTTCATTCACCACTAGTTTGCTGACCTCATCGCACCCCACGCCATCGCCTCCAGGGACTACATGCTCATCGGAGACCTGAACTTCCACCTCGAAAACCTCAACGACCCCAACTCCACCGCCCTCCTGGACAACCTTGCCAACATCGGACTGAAACAGCTCATCACACCCCTACCAACAAGGCAGGACACACCCTTGACCCCATCTTTGCAGGTGGGAACAACATCCGCTTCAGCCACACCACGCAGCCCATCTGGATGGGCCACCACTGTGTACACTTCTCTTTCAACACCAGCACTGCTCTCAAACCCTCCCCTCCGTGAAGGAACTGGAGCAAGGTCACAGAGGAGCACCTCAACCTCACCCACAGCGGCGACCCCCCCGCCTCGACTGACGCCAACTCCGCAGCCAAGGAACTACACCAATGGATCACCAACTGACGCACCCCTCCACACCACCAACAGACAACGCCCCCTCAAGGCCACCTGGTTCACCACCGACCTCCAAGAAGCCAGACGCTCCTGCAGACGTCTCGAAAAATGATGGGGAAACAGCAAAACCACGGAAGACCTGACCACCTACAAGAACGCCATGACAGACTACCACCAATGCATAGGATCCACAAAGAAGACCTTCATCCGGAACTAAATCCTCGCAAACTCCAGCAACTCAAAGGAATTCTTCAAAATCATCCAGCAACTCACCAAGCCCCACAGCGAAGCCACAGATGTCACCCCCTCCCAAGACCTCTGCAACAAGCTCGGCTCCTACTTCCACCTGAAAATCAAAGCCCACTACGACAACTTCAGCGAGCAGACCCCAGAAACCACCCTTCCCTCCAATGACAACAACTGACCCACCATCACCACCTGGACCCCGGTCACCACCGAAGATACCACCACGACCATGAAGAGCACCCACTCAGGAGCCCCCATGGACCCCTGCCCTCCACACATCTTCCATAGATCCGACGCTGCCATAGCGCCCCAGCTACGATGCACCATCAACTCCATCTTCGAATCCGGCACTTTCCCCGACAACTGGAAATGCGCAGAAGTCAAGCCCCTCCTCAAGAAACCTTCTGCAGACACGACGGACCTGAAGAACTACTGACCCATCTCCCTCCTTCTCTTCGCAGCCAAAGTCACAGAGAAGATCGTCAATGCGCAGCTGATAAACTTCATCGAAGAAAACTCCATCCTCGACTCCTACCAATCCAGATTCCACATCAACCACAGCACTGAGACCACCTTCCTTGCTGCAACTGACGACATCCGCACCATCCTCGACCAAGGCCACACACCGCAGGCCTCATCCTACTCGACCTCTCTGCAGCCTTTGACACCGTCTCCCACTGCACCCTAGCAGGCAGACTCCACGACGCCAGAATACAGGGAACCACCCTCGACTGGCTCCGCTCCTTTCTCGCCAGCAGAACCCAAAGGATCAGACTCCTGCCTTTTCCCTCCAAACCCACAGTGATCAACTGCTGAGGAGCACAAGGATCATCGCTGAGTCCCACGCTCTTCAACATCTACATGGCCCCCCTCACTGCCATCATCAGACAGCATGGGCTCAGCATTGTATCCTATGCCGATGACACCCAGCTCATCCTCTCCCTCACGAAGGACCCCGAAACCACCAGACTCAGCTTCCAAGAAGGAATGAAAGACATCGCAGCTTGGATGAGCAGCAGCTGTCTGAAACTCAACTCGGAGAACCCAGAAGTCCTAGTCCTCTGACCCTCCCCCTCTGCATGGGACAACTCCTGGTGGCCCTCTGCCCTAGGCACCCCTCCACCCCCACGGACCACCCCCTGAGCCTCGGCATCATACTCGACTCCTCCCTCACCATGACCCGACAGATCAACGCCATCACCTCCCCCTGTTTCAAAACCCTCCACATCCTCTGCAAGACGTTCAAGTGGATCCCCCCCCGAAGCCAGAAAGACCGTCACCCATGCACTCATAACAAGCAGACTGGACTACGGAAACGCCCTCAATGCTGGAATCAACAAATCCCTGCTACACAAACTCCAGACCATCCAGAACACCGCGGCCAGACTCGTCCTCGGCATCCCACGGCTTGAGTACATCACCCAACACCTGCGAGACCTCCACTGGCTCCCTGTCGAGAAGAGGGTAACCTTCAAGCTACTCACCCACGCCTACAAATCCCTCCACAACACCGGACCCAAATACCTCAACGAAAGAGTCTCCTTCCACGTACCCGACCTCGCAGCAACCCTGCAAATCCGCAGAACCAGAGCTGGTGGAAGAGACTTCTCCTACATCACAGCCAAAGCCTGGAACGAGCACCCAGTCATCATCAGATGCTCCCCTACTCTGCACACCTTCAGGAAGAGCCTCAAGACCTGGCTTTTCGGCTGAACCGGAGCTGCACCCCCCCCCACCAGTGCCTTGAGACCCTCATGGGTGAGTAGTGCGCTTTAAACCCCCTGATTGATTGATTGGTCCAGTTAGGGTCCTAGTAGAAAGGTTGACGACTAGTTTATTTTAGCCGGCTTGCTCCTGGGCTGTATCTGGGATCTCTGCTGTTGCCAATGAACTTGTTTGTTCCTTCCTCTTCTTCTCCCTCTGCCCCAACCTCTGCCTAAACAAAGTTAGGCAAAGGGTTATTGGAAAAAAGGTTGCAGTGGTTGTGGGGGCATCTGAAAGCCAGGGCGCCACCTCTGTGGGTGTCCCGAAAATGGGGTCATTGGATACCTGTACATCAATGGTTCAGGTGCTCCCCAACGGCTATCATTACAGCCCCAACTGTCGTTTCTGGAAGAGTTGCTGGAAGAGTGTTGCATCTTGCGGGAGGTAGTCATCATCTGAGGACAACTCCCCAAAGGGAAATTGGTAATCCCGACAAGGAGCACACCTTGTAATGAAGCATGACATCCATTTGGAAGTGAAGAAATAATCACTAGGATCTCCAACCTACCCTCTTTCTTGATTTAGGAAACCATGCACTAGTCAGAATCCCCAAGAAATAAACAAAATATGAACACTCAATTTGTCCTTGTTATGTGAACATGTCCTCACTTTCCGCAAGTGACATGAGATGTATATTATTTCAATAATGTCGATTTAAATAATTTTCAATTTTAGTTTCTGTAACAAATTCCATTGTTAAACCTAGTCCATTTTACTTTGGGGTAGACTTTTATCTTATCCAAGCTTTAATCTAAAATCACCGTCTTGACTTTAACGTTTGCAAATATTGTTACATTATTTTTCAGAATTTTCTCTTCCTGTTCCTGTGTTTCAAACATGTCCAAATTTCAACTGCTGGACAGTTGTATGGACGCCAGTGGCTGACATGTTGTGTGTTGGGCATTTCAGTACCTGGAGTTTGAAAATGGCCTTTATGTCCAAAAGGCGACTATCAAACAGTTTTCCCTGCATAATTTGCATGTGCAGGGACCACAGATCTGATCGCATTGGAATGACATTGGGTTTGTTCAATATATATGGAAAGCTATTGTATATCCTAGAAAAAGTACCCTTTAGGAATAAAAAATATTGCTAACTTTAATGTATTCATATTCTATTGCCGATGTAAGTTTAACCAACTGATCTCAACACTCAAATATCACTTACATTTGTTTTCTACCAATGGCTTTGCCTACTTTGTGTATACTTTTGCATTTTCGCTGAACTTCTTTTTTACTTTAACAGCGCTCTATAAAAAACGTTTACTGCCCATCCGTAAATACTGTCATACATCCCTGCAATCATGTGGAAAGATTGGCGGATTTAATTAGCCACGTATACATTAAACTATATGGGAGTGTTTTGATAACATTTAGTTATTTGTGCATATGTATCTCAAAACTTGCATAAAGAAAATGTTCAGGCCGCTAAACGTGGCTTTTAAGCTACTTGGGACCTTTGCTTCAAATAGTGTAACTGTGAAAACGACAACTAATGTCATGCACAACTATTTACAGTAAAGTTAATTATCGCATTAAAAAAATCAGCATGAAAAACTCGTCCTGGGAAAGCATAACCTAATGAAAGTGTTCAGCAGCGATAGTTTTCAGAATTGTTTATATAACTGTGCGAGGAGAGATAAGAAGGTAATCATTGTTTTCTTTATTGCCTTGGAACATCTGGCATTGTATCCCAAACAGGCCTTGGTGTCTGCATACAACAATGTTAGAAAATGTTTTGGGAACTACATTAGTTTAAGAGGGCAGGTGCTACATTACAAACACTGAGTAGGCTCTGCCTGATGTGAGAGAAAACAGAGGAGTTTCTTCGTTATTTTCTGTCAATCATGAACACTTGGAGCGTGAGTGAAAGTGAAAAAATGTACTATACGTACCACGAATGACATGTTCTACTGAACAGTGATCATCACCTAGCACAGTAGACAATAATTAGTAAACCATGGTCCTAGCAAACCAACAGGATAGACATGATGCAGAGCTATAATTGTTTTGTCTATGAATGTTGCAGTCATCTAAAAGTGACTATACAATAGCTTGCCTTCTCACACTACTGTTCTCCACATCTTCACTCTTAGGAAACCCACCCTTTTGACATGTTTCCTCAAATTTTATAATGTCTGCCTCACCTATATGTAGACTGGCCTAAAAATATATTTTTTCACTAATGTGAGGAAACGCCATTTTCTGATTGGTTCCCCTCCATTTTGTGCAGTTTTATTGCTGGATTTTAGACTCTGTACACTGGAGCACTGCTGTCCTGTGCCTAGCGCATGCGATCTGACCCCAAAACATATATAAATTAGCTAAACCTTGATAGGCATATTACTCTCCAGTAAGGTCATGGTATATATTGCAGAAACTACACCCATGGCATGGAAAGTTAAATCACAATATTTTGGGGCGACATTCCGCCCCAAGTCCAATGGCACAGCGGAATGCTGCTTGCGCAATTTATTTTCTGCAAGTACTCAAATGTATTTGAAGTTCTCCTGATTTTCGTCATGTTATTTCACTTCAATCCTCTTTTTGTTCCACACGTAGGGTAACATGCCAATTTTCTAAGATTTCTCGTATTCAAGATTGTCCATCCGGACCTTTTACAAAAACACGTACAAATGCAGCAATTCATCCAAAGCAGTGTTTTATTTTGTTAAACCCAATGCATTTCGGGCATTTCAAGCCCTTCGTCAGGGGTCACTACAAGTAACAATCAAACAAACATTATTAGTAAAAACATCAATATATATTCATAACAAAACCACAATAATCCGTGCGAAAATAAATGTACCCCTATTACAATTAAAACATCACTTTTCGCTTTAGCTAATATCCCAATGCGTGTTCAATCAAGTCACATTCCCTTGTTTTTTTGTTTTTTATATACCAGGCTGGTTCCAACCCTCTTCCCCCATATATAACTCCCTTTATTAAATCGGTGGTTCCCTCTGTCTGACGACTTGACCTTGGTATGGTAGAGAGGAGAGATGTAGGGCGGGAAAAGATGGCACGTTTGCAGGTTTGTGAATTCTGGAGGGTGGAGATTGTTGTTAAGAAGACGAGTTGATGCAGACACGGGCGTAGAGGAGGGGGGAGTGGTGTAAATGAGGTGAATGGCATATGGATAAATGAGAAAGTGAGTATGAAAAGAAGGGTGGGAGGCATTAGTGGGGAGTATGAGGAGGGGGAGATGGTTGAGTAAGGAAAAGAATAATTGTTGAGTAGGGAGAATGAATGGTTGCATGGATGAAAGGGGAAATATGGGATAGTTTGTAAAAAAGTGTGCACACACAGTTGAGGAGTTTGGTTCAAGGTCAAGTCGTCAGACAGAGGGAACCACCGATTTAATAAAGGGAGTTATATATGGGGGAAGAGGGTTGGAACCAGCCTGGTATATAAAAAACAAAAAACAAGGGAATGTGACTTGATTGAACACGCATTGGGATATTAGCTAAAGCGAAAAGTGATGTTTTAATTGTAATAGGGGTACATTTATTTTCGCATCGGATTATTGTGGTTTTGTTATGAATATATATTGATGTTTTTACTAATAATGTTTGTTTGATTGTTACTTGTAGTGACCCCTGACGAAGGGCTTGAAATGCCCGAAATGCATTGGGTTTAACAAAATAAAACACTGCTTTGGATGAATTGCTGCATTTGTACGTGTTTTTGTAAAAAGGTCCGGATGGACAATCTTGAATACGAGAAATCTTAGAAAATTGGCATGTTACCCTACGTGTGGAACAAAAAGAGGATTGAAGTGAAATAACATGACGAAAATCAGGAGAACTTCAAATACATTTGAGTACTTGCAGAAAATAAATTGCGCAAGCAGCATTCCGCTGTGCCATTGGACTTGGGGCGGAATGTCGCCCCAAAATATTGTGATGTAGTACCTGGGTGCCATTTGGGCAAGGCACCACAAACCTGTGAGCACGCAACGTTGAATGAATGGAGTAGAAAAACATGATGAACTATGATTAAAGAGGGTGTGCATTCCCTATTATTTAAAAATGGAAAGTTAAATGCCACCTGTGTACTACTGCATTTATTGTGCCCTCCACTAGAGTGACCCAGGAAAAAATGGCTTCAGTCCTACCAGAGTAGCCGGACTGGTGCAGTTTAAACCTGCAGTCCCACCCATCGAAATAACCCTTTTTGAATGGAAAAAACCCTCCATCTTAAAGCCACCACTGCATACACCTTGAAGCCTACCAGGTACGGTGTGTGGTATTTAAAGGTAGATCATGTCGAAAATTCATGTTACCATGTCCCTCCAGTGAAATTGCTCCAAGTGTCATTCACACTGTGGAAAGTTCTGGCTGTCCTACAGGTGAAAGTAGATGACAGATTCAAATACTATGGGCCTCATCCTACCGGCACTTTTGCACTGCCAGAAAGTCACTTTTTTGATGTTCCGGTGGCGCAATGTGCCTCGGGATATTTATAAATTATAAACCTAATGCTACTTTACATGACTTTTCATGGCCCTATAAATATGTGCCCTTTTCACACAGAAAACTACAGGGAGGGGCATTTCATGGGTGTTGCTGTGGGTGTTCCCATGCAACACCCATGGAACTAGACACATTCGCAGATTTACGAGAAATCGTAAACCTGGGAATGCGGCAGAACCTAACACCATCCCTGGGGTGGCGTTAGGTTCTGACGCATTCCCAGGTTTACGACGCAAGATAGAGAAACGTTTTAATTTCTCCTCGTGCTTTCCTTTTTCTATGTGTGCTGCATTCTGCAGCACATATAGAAAAAGGAAATCGCCTGAATGTAATGATTTTGTGCAGGAAGGTAACCCTTCCTGCGCAAAATCAATCAGCCCCACAACTCAGGGACCCTTACACCATGGTGCAAGGGTGCCTACATTGGCACACGGCAGCCAATTGGCGCCGGCGCTGGTGAAAAGGACAGGAATGCACCATATCACATAGATACAGCGCATTCCTGCCCTTTTGTTTTGATGTAGGGCAGCGCAGCAAGATTTCTTGCGGTGCTGCCCTACATCAAAACCTCATAAATGAGGCCCCAATTCTGCTACCTAGATTTTGGGACACGCTAGAAAAATAGTTCAACCACTATTTTTAATATCCCAAATTCAATGGTGACTTTAAATTCTTAATAAATATGTAGGAAAGGTAACGTTTAGAAGGGAACCTTTTCCCTGCCTTAGCTTCTGGTGGCTATTTTGCATTAGCTCACCAGCAGCTGTACAGCCAGTGCCTGAACTTAATGAGATGTGAAAATAGCTTACAGTGCAGGAACAATGGCCTGGGCATGAGGAGATGTTTTTCTTCCACATGCAGGAAGTTCAGGTTTGGTGGACTCAGGGACTTTATTAACTTGTAAAGGGGTCTGCCCTTACATGTGTAAATGTAAGGTGAGGTCTGAGAAGTCAAACCTATGTTCCACAAGCCAGGCTGGCACCAAACCCATTGGGGTTGAACTACTCCCAGAACTGGTTCTGAGTGACAAAAGAAGAGGGCACTGCTCCTTCCCAGCACCTGGTTAACCTCACAGGTGAAAAGAAGTGCTCTACAAATCTACTGTTTGATTGATTGAGTGATAGATTGATTTCCTTGGCCACACCTCTGGATGTGCACAGAAGCTCTGCACAAGGGAGAATGGCCCAATTTTGGATTTTGGGAGTAAGATGCACAGTGGGATTGTTTAAGGTAGGGCAAACAGGAACTACTGAAAAAAGTGAATAGAGTTGTCACTGGGAACTTTTACCCCATTGGTTAGGGAGAAGCCAGGTGTTAGCCCCACCCATTAGCTATGCCAACCATAAATATGACAGCATAAGACACCCTTTCCAGAACACTCTCTGGACTTGTGGAAAAAACTAAAGAAGGACTGCACCTGTTGTGTGAGGCATGTGAGGAGGCCTGAGGAACTGAACTTGCTCCCACTAGTACCCAGGACAAAGACGGTCAGTTGGGTGGCCTCCTGTGTGGCTACAGGGACACAACAAGCTGCAAAATACCTTTTCCCTGAATTACCCAGCTTACTAGCTGCAATCGGACTTGGAATAGATCTTGCTGGTAGCCTCTGATGGAGTGAGTCTAAACCCCCAAGAGCTATTTCCCAAGTCATGGGGCTCTTGGCTGTGTTTAACCGGACTTCTCCTAACAAGTTTGAAAAGTTGGGACTTAGAAACTATTTGGGTTTCCACATTTCTGGAGGACTGGGCCCAACCATCCAAGCCAACCAGCTAAGGCATGACTTCACAAGGCTAAAGGAACAGGCTACTCCCGCTTAGATGTTCTTAACAGAACCAGTATGTTTCAGCAGGCCCTCAGTGAGAAGGTATCTGGTGGCCCTGTGGAACTCATCATCAGATGCAGCCTTCAAGCTTGCCCCGCTGAAGGATTCTAAGCTCCGAAAAGAGACTAAGGTCCTTATTATGGGTTTGGCGGTTCCAAGACCGCCTTTCTAATGGTGGCGGTCTGACTGCAGTGAGCTTGGTGGTCCGACCGCAGTGAGCTCGGCGGCCCGACTGCCGTATTACGAGTTGGGTGGATTCGCTTTGTGAAGACCTCTGCCGAACTACTGACACCGCCAGCCAACTCCGATCTTGGTGGCCACAGAGCCGGCCAATGAGGCTGTGGAAGGCTCAGACCACCAGTAAAACCACAAGTCCATTTACGAGTTGCTTTACAGCCGGCGTGACCGTGGCAGTCCAACCACCACATCTGAGACAGCAGAAAGGGAGGGATATAAGGACGAAACTCACCTTTACTCATCTCTACTCGTCTTCCACCATCATGGAGCCCATCTGACACGTCCTGCTGCTGCTCTAACTGCTAAACCATGTTCAAAACACACTCTGTCATGGACGAAATCGACAGTCAGTCATACAACTACCTGTTGCCATATACTCCTCTGCAAAACAATGCCCCTCCATGGACCATGCACAGGAGTTGGGGTCCCTAAGTAATTTGCACTTATACAAGGATCCTGTCTGAGATTGTATCATAACAATCATCTAAAATGGGGGGCGTGGCCGAGCAAGATGGCGGAGTAGTCGCACTGTCCGCGAGCTCCCGCTATCTCCGCATCCTGATCGTGCTAACAGACCTGTGACCGCATGCAAACTACAAATCTCCCCCTTCTTGACCCGGCGGCGTGTGGCTGGAACACTGACCTGGTGTACCAGAGGCTGAGGAGGATCCTCGGCTGCGGCGGCGGGGCCGGGCGGCCATCTTGTGGGCTCCGGTGACTTGGTAGCCGACCAGACTTGGAGGCTGTTGTACCTGGGCCCCCGGCCGGGGCCGTTGCTGCACAACCAGAGACGGGCTGTCGTGTACCCTTAAAGGACCTCTGCTGGTGGACTCACGGCGAGCGGCCCCGGAGGTGTGCTGGGTGCTCCCGACCTGCCGCAGCCGTTGTGAGACTCGGGGAGTGTTCTTCCCCCAGCCGCTGTGCTGCAGACTACTACAAGCTGTGCCCGGCCGCTCGGAGGTACGTTCTGCTTGCGCCTGACGTCCTATCTGCTCAGTGGCGGCTCCCTGCGGCTCCGACTGTGATCGGAGGAGGACTGGGCTGTCACGACCCGGCCCGATCGTTCGGGGTGCAAGGGGCGGTCCATGCTGGGCCACGGCGCCTGAGGCCTGTTACCATACCCTACGGCCCGAGACGCGGGTGTGATCCCAGGTGAGCCGGTGGGCGATTTCTCTTAACGGCGGTGCCCCAACCTGAGAGGAATATCCGGCTGGTTCTTCCAATGCAGTAACCCTGCTGAGAGGCTGGGGCCGGCTACTACTGCAAGTCGATACTGCCCTGGGCCTGTGAAACCTCTGACGCTCCTGGAGGCCTTGTTGTGGTGGGGGGGAGAACTGCGGCTGGCCCTCCACACCCTAGGTTATTTACTGGAGCCCTCCAGGTGTATGAGACATGGGATTGGATACTCCTTCCCCACCAGTGGTGCTCAGTGGCAGTAGCTCTTACGCAACTCACGATTATCATCCTGCACTGCGCACTGGAGACATCATAGTTGGCAGGCACAACACAAATGCCAGGTTTGTCGTTACCAACTGTTGCCGCCTAATACTACACGCCAACGGGGACCTTCCCTGCTGGTGCTGTTCAGCCGCACATCACCATGGTCAAAGACAAAGGGAACAAAACAGCCCAGGCCAACAAGATCTCTAACTGCGCCCAGCCGTTGCTGTTGGACCACGGGGCCCCAATGTCGGTGGTACCCACGGATTCGGAACCGACGGCGCAGAATGATGCTCGACCTCCATACATAGCGGAGGTGCTAACGGCTATTCACGCCTCGCGGGATGAATTGAACACCAAAATTGACTCCGTGGCCATAGATTTGAATCTGCCCTGTTGCGATCTGCGGAAGGTCGCGGACCGCGTGACGACCACTGAGCAGAATGTGGGTACTTTACAAACAGAGATGCACGCACTCAAAGACACAGTGATCAATATGCTGCAGAAACTGGTACGACTGGATGCACAGGCCGAGGACGCTGAAGGGCGGTCGTGGCGTAATAATCTCCGCTTTATCTGATTCCCCGAGAAAGCGGGGGGCCCATCGACTGAGCTATTTCTGGAGGAGTGGCTGATCGGTGTGTTGGCCCGAAAAAACCTTTGCGCTTCTTTACAGTGGAAAGAGCGCACCGGGCACTGGTCCCCCCTCCAAAGCCGGGGGCGCCTCCCAGAGCTATAATTGCCCGGTTTCTTAATTATCGTAAACCTGGGAATTATCGTAAACCTGGGAATGCGTCAGAACCTAACACCATCCCTGGGATGGCGTTAGGTTCTGACGCATTCCCAGGTTTACGACGCAAGATAGAGAAATGTTTTAATTTCTCCTCGTGCTTTCCTTTTTCTATGTGTGCTGCATTCTGCAGCACACATAGAAAAAGGAAATCGCCTGAATGTAATGATTTTGTGCAGGAAGGTAACCCTTCCTGAGCAAAATCAATGAGCCCCACAACTCAGGGACCCTTACACCATGGTGCAAGGGTGCCTGCATTGGCACACGGCAGCCAATTGTGCACCGGCGCTGGGGAAAAGGACAGGAATGCACCATATCACATAAAAACAGCGCATTCCTGCCCTTTTGTTTTGATGTAGGGCAGCACAGAAAGATTTCTTGCGGTGCTGCCCTACATCAAAACCTCATAAATGAGGCCCCAATTCTGCTACCTAGATTTTGGGACACGCTAGAAAAATAGTTCAACCACTATTTTTAATATCCCAAATTCAATGGTGACTTTAAACTCTAAATAAATATGTAGGAAAGGTAACTTTTAGAAGGGAACCTTTTCCCTGCCTTAGCTTCTGGTGGCTATTTTGCATTAGCTCACCAGCAGCTGTACAGCCAGTGCCTGAAGTTAATGAGATGTGAAAATAGCTTACAGTGCAGGAACAATGGCCTGGGCATGGGGAGATGTTTTTCTTCCACATGCAGGAAGTTCAGGTTTGGTGGACTCAGGGACTTTATTAACTTGTAAAGGGGTCTGCCCTTACATGAGTAAATGTAAGGTGAGTTCTGAGAAGTCAAACCTATGTTCCACAAGCCAGGCTGGCACCAAACCCATTGGGGCTGAACTACTCCCAGAACTGGTTCTGAGTGACAAAAGAAAAGAGAACTGCTCCTTTGCGGCACCCGGATAACCTCACAGGTGAAAAGAAGTGCTCTACAAATCTACTGATTGATTGATTGAGTGATAGATTGATTTCCTTGGCCACACCTCTGGATGTGCACAGAAGCTCTGCACAAGGGAGAATGGCCCAATTTTGGATTTTGGGAGTAAGATGCACAGTGGGATTGTTTAAAGTAGGGCAAGCAGGAACTACTGAAAAAAGTGGATAGAGTTGTCACTGGGAACTTTTACCCCATTGGTTAGGGAGAAGCCAGGTGTTAGCCCCACCCATTAGCTATGCCAACCATAAATATGACACCATAAGACACCCTTTCCAGAACACTCTCTAGACTTGTGGAAAAAACTAAAGAAGGACTGCACCTGTTGTGTGAGACATGTGAGGAGGCCTGAAGAACTGAACTTGCTCCCACTAGTACCCAGGACAAAGACGTGAATTTCAACGGTCAGTTGGGTAGCCTCCTGTGTGGCTACAGGGACACAACAAGCTGCAAAATACCTTTTCCCTGAATTACCCAGCTTACTAGCTGCAATCGGACTTGGAATAGATCTTGCTGGTAGCCTCTGATGGAGTGAGTCTAAACCCCCAAGAGCTATTTCCCAAGTCATGGGGCTCTTGGCTGTGTTTAACCGGACTTCTCCTAACAAGTTTGAAAAGTTGGGACTTAGAAACTATTTGGGTTTCCACATTTCTGGAGGACTAGGCCCAACCATCCAAGCCAACCAGCTAAGGCATGACTTCACAAGGCTAAAGAAACAGGCTACTCCCGCTTAGATGTTCTTAACAGCACCAGTATGTTTCAGCAGGCCCTCAGTGAGAAGGTATCTGGTGGCCCTGTGGAACTCATCATCAGATGCAGCCTTCAAGCTTGCCCCGCTGAGGATTCTAAGCTCCGAAAAGAGACTAAGGTCCTTATTATGGGTTTGGCGGTTCCAAGACCGCCTTTCTAATGGTGGCGGTCTGATTGCAGTGAGCTTGGTGGTCCGACCGCAGTGAACTCGGCGGCCCGACTGCCGTATTACGAGTTGGGTGGATTCGCTTTGTGAAGACATCTGTCGAACTACTGACACCGCCAGCCAACTCCGATCTTGGCGGCCACGGAGCCGGCCAATGAGGCTGTGGAAGGCTCAGACCACCAGTAAAACCACAGGTCCAATTACGAGTTGCTTTACAGCCGGCGTGACCGTGGCAGTCCAACCACCACATCTGAGACAGCAGAAAGGGAGGGATATAAGGACGAAACTCACCTCTACTCATCTCTACTCGTCTTCCACCATCATGGAGCCCATCTGACACATCCTGCTGCTGCTCTAACTGCTAAACCATGTTCAAAACCCACTCTGTCACGGACGAAATCGACAGTAAGTCATACAACTACCTGTTGCCATATACTCCTCTGCAAAACAATGCCCCTCCATGGACCATGCACAGGAGTTGGGGTCACTAAGTAATTTGCACATATACAAGGATCCTGTTTGAGATTGTATCATAACAATCATCAAAAATGGGGGGCGTGGCCGAGCAAGATGGCGGAATAGTTGCACTGTCCGCGAGCTCCCGCTATCTCCGCATCCTGCAAGCATCCTGATCGTGATAACAGACCTCTGACCGCCCGCAAACTACAAATCTCCCCCTTCTTGACCCGGCGGCGTGTGGCTGGAACACTGACCTGGTGTACCGGAGGCTGCGGAGGATCCTCGGCTGTGGCAGCCGGGGCCGGGCGGCCATCTTGTGGACTCCGGTGACTTGGTAGCCGACCCGACTTGGAGGCTGATGTACCTGGGCCCACGGCCGGGGCCGTTGCTGCACAACCAGAGACGGGCTGTCGTGTACCCTTAAAGGACCTCTGCTGGTGGACTCCGACGGCGAGCGGCCCCGGAGGTGTGCTGGGTGCTCCCGACCTGCCACGGCCGTTGTGAGACTCGGGGTGTGTTCTTCCCCCGGCCGCTGTGCTGCGGACTACTACGAGCTGTGCCCGGCCGCTCGGAGGTACGTTCTGCTTGCGCCCGACCTCCTATCTGCTCAGTGGTGGCTCCCTGCGCTTCGACTGTGATCAGAGGAGGACTGGCTGTCACAACCCAGCCCGATCGTGTGGGGTGCAAGGGGCGGTCCATGCTGGGCCACAGTGCCTGAGGCCTGCTACCATACCCTACGGTCCGAGACGCGGGCGTGATCCCAGGTGAGCCGGTGGGCGATTTCTTTTAATGGCGGTGCCCCAACCTGAGAGGAATATCTGGCTGCTTCTTCCAATGCAGTAACCCTGCTGAGAGGCTGGGGCCGGCTACTACTGCAAGTCGATACTGCCCTGGGCCTGTGAAACCTCTGACGCTCCTGGAGGCCTTGTTGTGGTGGGGGGGAGAACTGCGGCTGGCCCTCCGCACCCTAGGTTATTTACCAGAGCCCTCCAGGTGTATGAGACATGGGATTTGGATACTCCTTCCCCACCAGTGGTGCTCAATGGCAGTAGCTTTTACGCAACTCACGATTATCATCCTGCACTGCGCACTGGAGACATCATAGTTGGCAGGCACAACACAAATACCAGGTTTGTCGTTACCAACTGTTGCCGCCTAATACTACACGCCAACGGGGACCTTCCCTGCTGTGCTGTTCAGCCGCACATCACCATGGTCAAAGACAAAGGGAACAAAACAGCCCAGTCCAACAAGATCTCTAACTACGCCCAGCCATTGCCGTTGGACCACGGGGCCCCAATGTCAGTGGTACCCACGGATTCGGAACCGACGGCGCAGAATGATGCTCGACCTCCATACATAGCGGAGGTGCTAACGGCTATTCACGCCTCGCGGGATGAATTGAGCACCAAAATTGACTACGTGGCCATAGATTTGAATCTGCTCCGTTGCGATCTGTGGAAGGTCGTGGACCGCGTGACGACCACTAAGCAGAATGTGGGTACTTTACAAACAGAGATGCACGCACTCAAAGACACAGTGATCAATATGCTGCAGAAACTGGTACGACTGGATGCACAGGCCGAGGACGCTGAAGGGCGGTCGCTGCGTAATAATCTCGCCTTTATCTGATTCCCCGAGAAAGCAGGGGGCCCATCGACTGAGCTATTTCTGGAGGAGTGGCTGATCGGTGTGTTGGCCCCGAAAAAACCTTTGCGCTTCTTTACAGTGGAAAGAGCACACCGGGCGCTGGTCCCCCCTCCAAAGCCGGGGGCGCCTCCCAGAGCTATAATTGCCCGGTTTCTTAATTATCGAGATCGGGACTTACTGCTGAAATTGTCTCGCAACAAAGGCCAACTGCATTATGAAGGACACCAAATCTCAATTTACCCGGACTATGCACAGTGGGTGCAAGAACAAAGGCGATCCTTTTTAACTGTGAAACGACGCATGAGAGATCTGAATCTTCGATACAGTTTATTTTATCCGGCGAAGCTACGGGTGGAGTACAGTGGCAAGACGCTATTCTTTTTTTCAGCGGGAGAGGTGATGGACTGGCTGGACGCAAGAGGTTCCCGGGGGCCTGTTTGGTCCCCTCTAAGCTGACACCAAAGTAGCCTGGAACTCGCAGTCAGTCCAGAGGTAGTCGACGGCGAGGGAAATCGCTGGACACTGCTACGACCCGCAGCCCCACTAGTATCCGGGTCTGCTTGGACGGCATACTGCAGGCATCAGACATTGTGCCAGACTCACGACCATCGTCACCGGGATGCCCGTCAAGCACTAAAGTGAGTGAAGATACAGATGTTTGAGAAGGGACTGTGTCGGGGTTCTTGAACTGCTCAAACTCCTGCGGCAAGTATGTGCTGCGTGCTTAGTAAGACTGCACCATTGGGGACGGGGGGGAGATATTAGCATATTATGGAGTTTAACATGAACTTACTACTGATGGCGGGAGCTCGAGCCCCCCACTAGAGGCTGGTGCCTGTCGCTGGAATTGGAGGCTTGCCCTCACACCTCGACAGCCAACCATCCACTTACTCAATGGGGAAGGGTGGGGAGGGGAGGATAATGACTTCTCTTTGTTTTCTACCTTTTTAAGGTTATAAATCGGGGGGTTATAGTTGGGAATGGGGCGACACCTACCTACCTGCACCGGGTTCCGCATGGCAAGGGTGGGGAATGTGATTTTGCCCAGAGAGTAGGGGGGAGTTGGGGTAATTTTGTTTGCATATCACCAAACCGTCCTTTGTAGAGCTCAGATGACAGGTAATACTGTACTGTCTATGCTGTTGCTACCGATCACCTTTCCATGTAATCACTTAGATTATGTAAGATGGAGCGTCGAGCGAAAATGGTTGGGACAGCCACCATGAGTAAATTAATCACATGGAATGTGCGAGGCATAGCCACTCTTGAAAAACGTAGGCGAATATTTGCTTATTTGAAAAGATATAAGGTGGAAGTGGCATGTCTCCAGGAGTCACATGTTTGGGGGGATTCTATAAAATGTCTGAGATAACGGTGGAGGGGACAAGTCTACGCCACTCCTACTCTGGCTTTGCACTGGGGGCCCTTATATGGATAGCACTGGGGGTTCCATTTCAACATCTACACCATGTCACGGATTCCGATGGGAGATATGTCATTTTACATGGGAGACTGGACGGGTCGGAAATCTGCAAAATTAACGTGTATGCTCCAAACGATGACAATGCCTCCTTTTTTGGGGATCTCCTTGCGCTGGCCTCCCCCTGTCTGGGAGCTCCGATACTGTTAGCCGGGGACATGAATTGTGTTCTAGATGGCACTTTGGATAGGGACCCTCCAAGGTTACACACCAAACCCAAAATGACCACAGCACTCCAAGGGATGTTACAGGGGCTACGTTTGCGGGATGTCTGGAGGGAGCGTCATCCCACTGTGCAACACTTTTCGTGTTATACACCGGCCACAGGAACTTCCAGTAGGCTGGATCATTGGTTTCTGTCCTCAGACATGGGTTGGGGTGTGGGAGGAATAACATACCAGACACGATACCTCTCTGACCATGCCTCGGTCCTATTGGAACTGGGAACCAGGAGAGTGAGACCCGACATTCCCCTCTGGAGGCTAAACACCGATGCACTTATGGACCCGCCCATTTATAGCCACAATCACCACACAGCTAAGTAATTATTTTCAAGAAAATTGGGGTTCGGCCTCGAGCCGCGCTGTGGAGTGGGAGGCGATGAAGGTAGTGCTCCGAGGCATATGTATAAAGACCACGTTCGGTGTCCAAACGCAGCTGGAGAGGGATGTCGCTCAACACGAGTCTAAATTGGGGAGGTTGGAGACGGAGCTTAATGCGGCCCCACAAAAATTGACAGAATGGACTGAAGCCAAGGAAGCGCTTATGACGGATATCCGCAGGTTAGAAAAATATATTTGCACAACGTATAGGCAACGGCTTTACAGGGAGGTTGATAGGACTGGGACACTCCTAGCACGACTAGTTAAACAGGAAACGTCTACTACTCAGATATTACAGATGAGAGATGAAACAGGGGCCTTGGTGTACACACAACATGCTATCACAGAGGCGCTGGCGGCCCACTTGGAGCGAGTATACACTAACCGCTCTGACCCTGATTTGGGGATAATGTGCAGCTACTTAGACGCGCTGGGGCTCCCCCGGCTTACCAGAGAGGAGCAGGAGGTTTTGGACACCCTGATTACTAAAGAAGAAATACAAGGTTCTATAGGCCGCCTCAAGGCAGCCAAATGTCCGGGCTCCGATGGCCTCCCAGCGGAGTTTCATAGGTGCTTCGGACCACTCTTGGTGGACAGACTACTGGAGGTCTATAACGAGGCATTGGACAGGAATGAACTCCCACCTACCATGAGTGAGGCACTAGTCGTCATGATCTTTAAGAAGGATAAAGACCCTGATCTACCCAGCTCCTACAGGCCGATATCGTTGTTGAACATCGACATCAAAATTTTGAGTGGTATTCTGGCTGAGCGCCTTCTCCCGTTGATGAAACGCTTGGTACACCCCGATCAGTCAGGGTTTATACCGGGGCGGAACACGACTTATAGCCTACGCCGCCTAGCGCATGTGTGGCATGCTCCTGATCTCTTGGAGACTGACGCTGCAATCGTGTCACTAGATATTGCCCAAGCCTTCGACTCGGTGGACTGGCCATATACGTTCTGAGTAGAATGGGAGTGGGTGCGCAATATCTGCAATGGAGCCATTTGCTCTACTCGGCCCCTACGGCCAGAGTACGAGTGGGTAAAACAGTGTCGAGATCTATAACATTAAAGCGTGGCACCCGCCAGGGTTGCCCTCTGTTAGATTTGGGGGTCTCTAGTTGGCATAGGTAGTACCTGGACAAATAGGGACCCTTGCGTCTAGTCAGGGTAAGGGGCTACACTCCTAAAATAACCCCTGCTCACCCCCTTGGTAGCTTGGCACGAGCAGGCAGGCTTATCTCAGAGGCAGTGTGTAAAGCATTTGTGAACACATACAGTAATACAGTGACAACACTACAGATGGACACCACACAGGTTGTATTATAAAAATAGTATTTTTATATAGACTTAACACGAGACCAAACGACAAAAATCCACAATACTGTACTCAAAAATAGACTTTAAAAGGTTATAAAATAGTTCAGTTCTCTCAAGTTGTAGATGCGACACTTTACTCTCAATGTACCTTGAATGCGTAACGCAAAGAAAACAAAAGGGTCGCAGGGAAGGTGATGCGTCGGTTCCTTACACTCAGGGGAGTGGATGCGTCGGTTCCTTACTGCTGTGCAGGGGAGTTGATGCTCGCTTCCTTACTGTGTGGGGAGTTGATGCGTTGGTTTCTTACTGCTCTCCGGTGCGATGCGACAAGATGGCACCTCGATGCGAAACTCTTCTCCGGTGCGATGCGACAAAATGGCATCTTGGTTGCGATGCGACAACGTTGGTGTGATGCGTGCACACCCGACGGCCGTGCGGCGACTCGATGATCTTTGGAGCCGCGACAGGCCCTGCGACGCGCTTCTCCGGTGGTGCGACGATGTTCTCGGTGGCAGCGTCCCGCTTCTCCGGCGATGCGCTGCGCTTCGGCGATGCGATGATGACAGCGGCAGCGGCGTCTCGCTTCCTCGGCGATGCGATGACAGCGACTGCGGCGGCGACACGCTTCTCGTCGTTGCGTCGCGCTTCCAGCTCCCAGCGACACGCAGTCTCTCAGAAGGCCCAGCACAACAGCAGGCACTTCAATTCCCAGCAAGGGAATTCAGGGGGAGCTGGTTGGTGAAGTCTTGTATCCCTGAGACTTCAGGCAGGAGGCAAGCTCTAGTTCAAGCCCTTGGAGATTCTTCTTCAAGTTGATAGAAAGCACACTCAGTCCTTTTCTCCTTTCTTTGGCAATGAAGCAACCACTGCAGGCCAACCCCCAAACACACAGCACAGGGGTAGTCTCCTACTTCAGCTTCCTGGTTCTTCTCCTCCGCAAAGGTTCGTCTTGATTCCCAGAAGTGATCTAAAGTTCTTGGGTCTGGGTCCCAATATTTATACTACTTTTCTCTTTGTTCTCTGAAGGCAGAGAGGCCTTTGCCTAGTCCAAAACCAGTTCTGGTCAGTCCTGGAGCACTTTGTTGACAAGACTCCTTCTTTCCTTTCACAGTGTAGGCCAGGGACATCTGACACACCACAGGATGTGGAGCCAGCATTGTGGAGGAAAGGCACAGCCCTATTCAGGTCCCAGGTGCAACTCCTCCCTCCTATCTGCATGCAGATCTCTCTATTCAGCCCTGTGCTGACTCACCCTGTCTCCTGGCAGCCCCCAGCCCCTGTCACTCAAACTCCAGACAAGGAATACACAACCTAGCAGAGGCAGGCTTGGATAGTTAGGCAAGAAAATACCCACTTTCTAAAAGTGGTATTTTCAAACACAGAATGTTAAAACCAACTTCACTAAAAGATGTATTTTATCATTCTGAGTTCAGGCATACTAAACTCGAATTTCTACCTAGTTCCCTGAGTCAGTTAGGATTATAAGATGTTATAATCTAACTGCCCATTCTGGCCTATGAGGAACAGGTAGCCTTGCAATAGTGAAAAACGAAAATGGCTGTAATTCACTATTAGGACATGCCACACACACCAGGGCATGTCCTACCTTTTACCTACAATGCACCCTGCCCTTGGGCCTACCTTAGGGGTGACTAATATGTATAAAAGGGAAGGTTTAGGGACTGGCAAGTGGGTACACTTGCCCAGTCAACATGGCAGTACCAGACTGCACACAGGCTCTGCAATGGCAGGCCTGAGACACACTTTACAAGCTGCTCCGGTGGGTGGCACAACCAGTACTGCAAGCCCACCAGCAGCATTTGATTTACAAGCCCTGGGCACACGCAGTGCACTGTACTAGGGTCTGACAGTAAGCCAAACAAGCCAATCATGGAGTCACTAATCCATACATCAATTTACCATAGGGAGCACTTGCACTGTGGCACTGAACAGCAGTGGCACAGTGCCCAAAAGCATCTAAAACCAGCAAAAACATAAGAGGCAAGAGCAAAAAATGGAAGGGAGACCCACGCCAATGGTGCCAGGTCTAACACCCTCTCTCACTGCTATTATTTGCCATCTCAATGGAACCCATGGCTATGCGGCTGAGAACAGTCATGGATCCCTGGGGTATACGGGTTGGGGACTACCAACCATGTGGTTTCATTATATGCGGACGATACACTGGTTTATTTGAGACAACCGGAACACTCGGTCCCACTGCTTGTAGCTGAAATGTGTGCGCTTGGCGATATCTCGGGATTGCATGTCAACCCCGCAAAATCTAAATTGATACCGATGGGCAGGCTGGCGGCGACTACGCCGGAATCAAGACCACCCCTGGATATTCCCTGGGCGGGAGAAGGGACGAGATATCTAGAGATTTATCTGGTAAGCTCCGCCGACGCCTTCCATAGATTTAATATTAACCGGGTGGTGGGGGGTCTGAGGGGCTCCATTCAATCAATCAATCAATCAATCATGTCACTTATAAAGCGCACTACATACCCACGAGGGTCTCAAGGCGCTGGGGGAAGAGGGGGTGGTGCTGCTACTGATCGAAGAGCCAGGTCTTGAGGAGTCTTCTGAAGGACAGTAGGTCTTGGGTCTGTCGGAGGTTGGTGGGGAGGGTGTTCCAGGTCTTGGCGGCGAGGTGGGAGAAGGATCTGCCGCCGGCGGTCGTTTTCCGGATGCGGGGGACTGTGGCGAGGGCGAGGCTGGTCGAGCGGAGCTGGCGGGTGGGGGTGTAGAAGCTGAGTCGTCTGTTGAGGTAGGCTGGTCCGGAGTTGTGGAGTGCTTTGTGTGCGTGGGTGAGGAGCTTGAAGGTTATCCTCTTGTTGACAGGGAGCCAGTGCAGGTCTCTCAGGTGGGGTGTGATGTGGCTGCGTCGGGGGATGTCGAGGATAAGACATGCAGAGGCGTTCTGGATGCGTTGCAGCCGTCTCAGGAGCTTAGCCGTCGTTCCTGCGTAGAGGGCGTTTCCGTAGTCCAGCCTGCTGGTGACGAGGGCCTGGGTGACTGTTTTTCTTGTTTCGGTGGGGATCCACTTGAAGATCCTGCGGAGCATTCGGAGGATGTTGAAGCAGGATGAGGAAACGGCGTTGACCTGCTTAGTCATGGAGAGGGTGGGGTCGAGGATGACCCCTAGGTTGCGTACGTGGTCGGTGGGTGGCGGGGCTGTTCCCAGTGATGTTGGCCACCAGGAGTCATCCCAGGCTGAAGGGTTGGAACCAAGGATGAGGACCTCCGTCTTGTCCGAGTTCAGCTTCAGGCGGCTGGTCCTCATCCATTCGGCGACGGCCTTCATTCCTTCGTGGAGGTGGGCTTTGGCGGTGTGAGGGTCTTTGGTGAGGGAGAGGATCAGCTGGGTGTCGTCGGCGTAGGAGATGATGTTGAGGTTGTGCTGTCGGGCGACGTGGGCGAGGGGTGCCATGTAGATGTTGAACAGCATTGGGCTGAGGGAGGAGCCTTGGGGTACGCCGCAGATGATCTTGGTGGCCTTGGATCGGAAGGGGGCGAGGCGGACGCTTTGTGTTCTGCCGGAAAGGAAGGATGTGGTCCAGTCCAGGGCCTTCTCTTGGATCCCGGCGTCGTGAAGGCGTGTTCGTAGTGTGTGGTGGCAGACCGTGTCGAAGGCGGCTGATAGGTCCAGGAGGATGAGGGCTGCTGTTTCTCCGTTGTCTAGCAGGGTCCTGATGTCATCGGTGGCGGCGATGAGGGCGGTTTCGGTGCTGTGGTTGCTGCGGAAGCCGGACTGGGAAGGGTCCAGGATGTTGTTCTCCTCGAGGTAGCGGGTCAGTTGTTTGTTGACGATTTTCTCGGTGACCTTCGTGGGGAACGGGATCAGAGAGATGGGTCGGAAGTTCTTGAGGTCCTTGGGGTCTGCCTTGGGTTTCTTGAGTAAGGCGGTGATCTCGGCGTGCTTCCAGCTTTCCGGGAAGGTTGCTGTCTCGAAGGAGATGTTGATTATTTTCCGGAGATGGGGCGCGATGGCTGTACTGGCTTTGTTGAAGATGTGGTGAGGGCACGGGTCTAGCGGTGAACCGGAGTGGATGGTGTTCATGATCTCGCTGGTGTCCTCGTCGTTGATGTTGGTCCAGGAGAGCAGGCGGTTGGTGGTTGTGGGGGCAGTGGTCTCGGTGGTTGCCGGGGCGGTCGTGGTGTTGAAGCTGTCGTGGATGTCGGCGATTTTGCGGTGGAAGAAGGTGGCCAGTGAGTCGCACAGGTCTCGCGACGGCTGGATGTCGTTGGTGTTGGAGCTGGGGTTGGAGAGTTCCTTCACGATGTTGAAGAGCTCTTTGCTGTTGTGTGCGTTGTTGTCTAGGCGGTCTTTGAGTGAGGCCCTTTTGGCGGATCTGATGAGGTGATGGTGACTGCGGGTGGCGCTCTTGTGGGCGGCGTAGCTGTCCGCTGTCCGTTCGTGGAGCCAGATCTTCTCCAGTTTTCGGCATGTTCGTTTGGAGGCCTGGAGGTCTTCGGTGAACCAGGTGGCTTTCCTGCTGGTGTGGCTGTTGGGCGGATTCTTGAGCGGGGCGAGGGTGTTGGCGCAGTCGTCGATCCACTGTCTGAGGTTGCGGGCGGCGGTGTCGGGGTCGGAGGGTTCGGCGGGTGGGCTCAGGGCGAGGGTTGTGGTTAGCTGGTCTTCCGTGACTCTGCTCCAGCAGCGGCGAGGCATTTGTTCGGTGCGGTGGTGCGTGGTGGGCTTCCTGTAGGTGAAGTGGATGCAGTGGTGGTCAGTCCAGTGGGGTTCGGAGGTGTGGTTGAAGGAGACGTGTGGGCTTGCGGAAAAGATGGAGTCTAGCGTGTGGCCGGCGGCGTGGGTGGGTGTAGTCACGAGCTGTCTGAGTCCGAGGGTGGCGAGGTTGTCGATCAGGGTGGTGGAGTTGGTGTCCTTGTTGTTCTCGAGGTGGAAGTTCAGGTCCCCGAGGAGGATGTAGTCCGTGGAGGCGATGGCGTGTGTGCTGACGAAGTCAGCGATGGAATCGCTGAACTGTGGTCGGGGTCCGGGGGGTCTGTAGATGAGGGTTCCTCTGAGGGTGGTGTTGGGATCGGTGTGGATCTGGAAGTGCATGTGTTCGGCGGTGCTGAGGGTGTCGTCGGTGTTGGTTGAGACTCTGAGGGTGTTCCTGTGGACGATGGCGATGCCTCCTCTGACTCCGTTGGTGCGGTCCCTGCGGGTGATCTTGTATCCGTCCGGGATGGCAATGGCGATGTCGGGGGCTGAAGCGGGATTCAGCCAGGTCTCCGTCAGGAATGCGACGTCTGGGGAGGTTGAGTCGAGAAGGTCCCAGAGTTCGATGGCGTGTTTGCGGGCGGAGCGGGTGTTGAGGAGGATGCATCTGAGGTAGTTGGGTTCTTTCCTGGGCGGTGGTTTGGCGGGGCGGGTGCTGGCGAAGCTGCAGTTCTGGCAGGTGAAGGGCCCTTGGGTGCGCTTCGGGGTGGCCTGGTAGCAGGCGTGATCTTTTCCGGGGTTGAGTGCGTGGAGGATGCTGGCGTCGTATCGGCGTCTGTTGATGTGGCGGGCGCGGGGGATGCCCGGACCAGGGGGTCTGGCGCTGGGCGTGGTCACAGCGCGGACAGGCGCAGACGGGCTTGCCTTAAGTGCGCCTTCGGCGCGCCAGCGGCGCGGCCGCGCAGCGGTCGCCATAAATGGGGAGGTGGGAGGGAGGAGCAGGGAATGGGGCAGCAAATGGGCAGTGAGGGGGCGGGGCCGCAGGGGCGCAGCGGCGGGAAACAGGCACAGAAGGGAAAACGAGCACAATCAGGGCATCAAGGGGGCACAGAAAGGAAAAAGAAATGAGCACAATCAGGGGCAGCAAGGGGGCACAGAAAGGAAAAACGAGCACAATCAGGGGCAGCAAGGGGGGCACAGAAAGGAAAAACGAGCACAATCAGGGGCAGCAAGGGGGGCACAGAAAGGAAAAACGAGCACAATCAGGGGCAGCAAGGGGGCACAGAAAGGAAAAAACGAGCACAATCAGGGGCAGCAAGGGGGGCACAGAAAGGAAAAATGAGCACAATCAGGGGCAGCAAGGGGGGCACAGAAAGGAAAAAACGAGCACAATCAGGGGCATCAAGGGGGGGCACAGAAAGGAAAAACGAGCACAATCAGGGGCAGCAAGGGGGCACAGAAAGGAAAAACGAGCACAATCAGGGGCAGCAAGGGGGCACAGAAAGGAAAAACGAGCACAATCATGGGCAGCAGCAGGGCACACAGACGGAGCTGTGTGGTGGGGGAGCGACCTACCAGTCAAGGGCGGAATTGCCGCTTTCTCTAATGGGGCGCATAGCGATCATTAAAATGATTATATTTCCACGTTGCCCCTATACACTGCAGCACTCCTTCTTCATAATCCCACGATCCTACTTCACTACGTTGGAAGTTTTGCTTGGAGATTTACTATGGGGCAGGAAACGTAGGCGCGTGAGTTTACAGACATTGCAGAGAACGTGGGGGGTGGGGGGACTTGAGGTTCCACGGTTAGAACTCTACTATATGGCCTCCCAGCTTCAGTTTGCGATTCACTGGCTTGATGATGAAGACAATTGGGAAAAGTCCCTTTTGGCTGGGACGTATCGACAGCATACACTTGCGGGACTATTGATGATGGGAGGAGCGGTCCCTGAAAGTTATCCGTATATAATACGTCATGTTGCTACACTGCGGGAGAGGGTGGTTCAACGAGTAGTCCGACACGCTCCATACGCGCCGGATATGCCGCTGTGGGAGATCCGACCCTTTGCTGCGATTGCCAACTCCATGTCGATCCGACGGTGGAAAGAGGGGGGTTGTCTACTTATGGGAGATCTTTATAGAGAAGGGCAATTCATAACGCAAGAAGACGCACAAACTGAGTTTGGGCTGGGGACAGGGCAATTCCTCCAATACGCAAAAATCTCAACTGTAGCTCGGGAGCTCTGGCCGGGTTTCCCCTCCGAGCCACCTAACACTAACATACTAGTGACAATGTTATATATGACACAGGGAAGGCGCCTTGTCTCTCATCTCTATCGTGCGTTAAGAGATGACATTTCACAGGAGCCGTTAGGACTGCAACATAAATGGGACTCAATACTACCCACGCCTCTGACGGAGGCGGAATGGAGGAAGGTACATGAAGGGGTCCATAAGATTAATGCTAACGCAAGATTTAAACTACTTCATTACAATGTCATTCACCAGGTATACTTAACCCCACGCACGCTCCACATGATATACCCACACCACACAGACACCTGCCCCAGGTGCGCTGCTGGGGGAGCGGACTTTGTACACATGATCTGGCAGTGCCCCAGACTCCAGCCTTACTGGGACAGGGTTTTAACACAACTGGGGGAGGCGGCGGGGTGGATTATACCACGGGAGATCAGACAAGCGATCTTGGGCCTACTACCTAAACCAATAAATAAGGCACTGTGTAGGAAATTTGTGAATCTGGGATTGGTGTTGGCTAAACGTCGAGTAGTTAGCCGATGGATGCAACCCCAACCCCATACACAGACTGGCTAAGAGATATGAAAGAGTGGGCAATGGCGGAGTTAATTAGGATGAAATTTGTGAGAAAAGACAACAAAGCAGAAGATGATAGGATGGCGTGGAATTCCATGATAATAGACCTCCAGGGAGTCCAAGATCAGACCTCCCAACAAGCTGGGCGGGGGGTACTACACAGAGCGATGCAAGTATGGCTAATTCAGCCCGGGTGGTGTCGATACGCTAGTAGATGGTGCACACTACATTGAGGGTGATCATGACAGTATCAATCATGTTGCTCCAAGGACAGGACGGGATTAGGGGGGAGGTTTGTTTAAGTTGATTGCAGTATTATAAATTACTGGCACTAAAAGTTGGAACACACCACAATGTCTCGAAATGTTTTCCCTCTGTTTATGTGAAGTGCTGAGATATCCTCACAAGATTATGTACAGCTTTCTTGGATTGAATTGTAAATGGCACACAGCAGAATACTGTAATTTGCTTTGTGGTACAATAATGTATGCTGTAAATGAGACTAAATGCCAATAATTTTTTTTTATTTTTTTTTAAAAACAATCATCAAAAATACATCTGTATGAATGCCTCCTAGGCCAAAACATTGGTACTGCACAGGTACACTGTACACAAATTGACATATGTTTACAAATTATATACAGTGATAGTGATGTATGCATTATTATATGTTCCACAGTAGCACCTCCTTAACAGTATCACACCTATAAATGTCTGTCCCACATCTTTTGCCCTTTCTAACTTGTCTCCTATATTACTACTGATCTTCACTAGTCATGCAGCTTGCCATGTCTCAACTGACATTGAAGTGACTACAACTACCATTAGGCCTTGCGATTGTAACACTGACCAAGATGCTCGACTCCTTTTGCCCATTCTCACTTGTCTGCTATGTTACAACTGTTCTACACTAGTCATGCAGGTTGCCATTTCTTAAGTGTTGCTAAAGTGACATTGAAGTGACTACAACTACCATGAAGCCTTGTGATTGTAACTCTGACCAAGATGCTAGACTCCTTTTGCCCCTTCTCACTTGTCTGCTATGTTATAACTGATCTACACTAGTAATGCAGGTTACCATTTCCAAAGTGTTGCTAAAGTGACATTGAAGTGACTACAAATACCATGAAGCCCTGTCATTCCAACTCTAACCAAGATGCTATAGTGAATGTGACACACTCACATTGCACACATCCCAGGTCCTGTTTGATGTCAAAGAAACATATATGTATGGAATGTGTCATTAATGTGAAACACTCCTTCTCTGCTACAACTCTGTATTGGACCCTCAGCCGCCACCCACATGAAAAGGTAATGTCAATCAATGGGATTACATAGAATCAGAGTAAGAACCATTCTAAGGGCAATTTCTGCAGGATAGCTATGCTTTCATCAGGGGGAACCCTGAAAGGCTGGGGCACAGTACATTTTGCACATCTGACAAACTCCATGTGCATTGCACCTGGGAAGTGAAGCATATCAGGGACAACCAATAGCAGAACTAAGAGCCATGCATGTGTAGGAAATGGGTAAGTGCAACTTATGAAAGCTAACACAGCACTAACAGCATGTGGGACATATCTAGATGAATTAGTTGTGTAGTACATAGTGCAAAATCGCCACATGTCCATGCAGACCTCCACAAAGGTATGACAAGTTGACACCCGCTATGTGTGGATACACAAATATCTAACTTCAACACATCAAACACATATCTAACCTACATCATAGGGAGAAGTGCAACATTATTACATTAGCAGTGGCCAGGCCAAGCTGAAATACTTACATTATAACATGTCATCAATGCAATGTCTGCCCCATTTGGACGTCATCCCACATAGACATCCATCCAACATTTCCCCTTGTCCCATCTAACTCCAGCACCGGCTCCAAGGTCACATCCTACAAACCACTTAAACTGGATCAGCAAACAGGGATGGAACAAACACAACTGTACTCACACATCATTAACTATATAATAACATCAAATAATTAGAAAACTAATGGCAGGACTAATGCCTTCCAAACTGTGCAAGTTGTTATTGAATTGATGAAAAAAATCATCAAATCAAACGAATGCCAATGGCCAGTCCATATCTTTAAACCCGTGCCACAGCACAATGCTGTGCCAACACACTTGCCCTTTCTGACACTGCCAGGGAACCTCCTCACAAAGGGGCATCCATTGGGCATAACAGGCATCTTGAAGATGGTACTTGTGAAGGTGGGGGGCAGAGGTTTATGAAGGGGTGGGTTTGTCCTTGGGAGGACACTTCTTGGGTTTGGGGTCTTTGAGGCTGGGTTTTGGAGTTTTTTTTTCCTTTTTTGGTCTGGGGTAATGGGGGTTGGGAGGCTGTTTTTCAGGGGTGGAGTGGGAGTTGGAAAGGATGGGTTTGGGTGTGGGAGAGGTTTGGGGACTTTGCAAGGGGGGTCAGGTGTCACAGGATTAAGGGCAGGGGTAAACAACAGATCTTCATGGGGAAAATGGGTAGGGTGTTTGGGATGGAGTTCAGGTTGGGAGGAAGAGGGAGTGGAAGTGTGAAGTGGGTCTGCTGTCTGCACTGTGTGTTGTGTTGGTGTCTGTTGTGTGTGTGACTATGAGAATTTGTGTTTTTTAGGTGGGAGTGATGTGGTTGTGCTGGGTGTTGTGGAGGGGTCTGTGGCTGTTGGTGCGCTGTCTAGGGATATGGGTGTTGTGGAGGGCTCTGTGGGTTTGAGTGTGGTGTCTGTGGGTATGTAAGTGTCTGCGGAGGTGTCACGGAATGTTGGTGTGGTATCTGTGGGAATGGGTGTGTCTGTGTAAGGGTCTGTATGTGTTGCTGTGGTGCTTGGGGTATACTGGGGTGGTGGGGGTGGTGAGGGGGGTGAGTGCCTACTGTGTGCATGCATGTTTGAGTATCTTAGATGTCTTTTGTTTGTGTGTCTTACTTGTGTCTGTTGAAGTATGTGCTTCCTTAGGTTTGCATGTGCTTTGGATAGGAAGGGTAATAGAGAGTGTGCATGGGGAAGGGGCAGGAGGGGGGTGGAAGGTTGGGATGGGTAGAGGGCTGACATGAGGGAGGAGACTAGAGCCTGAAAAGATCTCTGTAGGGTAGACATGGCAGTGTGAATGCTTTCTAGGTAGGCAACCACTTGGGTCAGGTAGTTGCCTTGCTCCTGGATGGCATTCAGCACTGCAGGCTGACTCACAGAGATGCTCCTCAGGCGGTCAATAGCCTCCTCACTCAGGGCAGCAAGGTTAACAGGGTCAGGGGCTGAAGTGCTTGGAGCGAAGGAGACCCCGCTCTTTTTAGGGGAGCGGGAACGGCCAACTCGTGGGGGGATGACACGGAGGGTGGTGATGAAACTGGGGGTGGAGGGCAAGAATGAAGGCGGAATTAATCCTGATGGTGCACCACCACTTGGGAGTGTCCACTGGAGGATGACTCAGAAGATAACGAACTTGAGCTGATGTCCTCCGGGGCACTCCTCACAACCTCCTGGTCATTGGGTCCCTCCGTGTCTGATAACTCCAGCCTGGAACCACCGTGACCAGCTGTGCCCCCAAAAATGTTGGCTGCTTTGCCACTGTGTATCTGAAAGACATGTAACCTGGGTAAGCCTGTGCGGTGAACTACGCTACGCTCGCGGAGCTTGCGAAGTTGCGGTAACTTCGCGATTCGCGTAGAACGCGAAGTTACCGTGCACTACGCAATTTGCGGCGTAGCGTAGCTGTTTTTCTTCTTCGCGCGCTCAATATACGTTCTCGCGCGCGCGGTAACGACCTACCGTGATTCTGCGTTCGCCGACGCGACTTCCTATCCGTTCGCGGGCGCCACGAGATTTGGAATCCGGCCGCACGATCCCGCGAGAGTGTGCGAACGCAAACACGTCATTCGGACGCGCGATCTGACTTCCGGCGGCAGTGTTGGTAAGATCGCGATCCCGAACACGAAGAAACTACAATCTGGTGAAGAATATATCTCGAGCATCATAAAACCTTCTCGAAAATGATGAATTAGTTCATTTTGCACAAAAAACTCCTCAGGTTGTCATTTAGAGATGTAGTTTGGTGAGCAAGGAGTCCTTTTTCTTTTTTTCCAAGAGGAAGGAAGTGCCCCTGATTCTCAAACTTCCTGTTCCTGTCCAGCAGGCTCCTCCCAGTGTTTTGTCCATGTGCTGTTCACTTTCATTTGGATTTGGAGCTGGAAGGATCACTTTTTGTGTCTGTCTGCTGCATCATATCATTGGATTGGATTTGAGGACTCTTGGATTTGAGATTTTACAAGTAAGTTGGAGAATTGGTGTACTTGTTTGTTTGATTGGGGCTTGTTTGTACCTACATTTTTTTGGGGGATTTCCATATTTTTTAAAATGTATTGTTGTGGCCTGTAGTTTTGGCAGGGGCCTAGTTGTTTTTCTTTGATTGGAATTTCAGCCAGTAGGCCCAGACTAGAGCCAGAGGTACCCATGGGTGCATGTTTCTGTGGTGTCTGTTGAATTTAAAGTTTAAACATCATGTAGGCCATGGATGGCATTGTTTTGAATTGGTAAAAGTGGTTTTTGGGGCGTATTTTATTTTTTTGGGTGTTTGTTAAATAAATAGGCTTTTTCAGCAGTAGGTAACCCTGGGCGTTCAGCTCGCGGACTTTGGGCAAGTCCGCACTGCGCGACAACGCGGACTTACACTTTTTATCTTCTTCGCGCGCTCAATGTACGTTTTCGCGCGCGCGATAACGACAATTTGTGACGATCGCGATGCCGAACACGCAGAATTTACAATCTGGCAAACAATATCTCTCGAGCATCATTAAACCTTCTCGAAAATGTTGATTTAGTTCATTTTGCACAAAAAACTCCTCAGGTTGTCATTTAGATGTAGTTTGGTGATCAAGGAGTCATTTTTTTTGTTTTACAATTTTTTCCAAGAGGTAGCAAGTTTCCCAGAGTCTCCAACTGCCTGGTCCTGTCCTTTGTCTTCACTTTTTGTTATTTTGGGTGGCCTGGCCATGTGGGTGGCGGCCATTTTGTAAAGCCAGGCATTGTGCTTTTGCCATAGGCCTGCATTGTCTGTCTTGTGTTCCTTTTCTTGTTGTTCTGGGTGGCCTGTCCATGTGTTGGCGGCCATTTTGTGTGAACAGCCACTGTGCTTTTGCCATAGGCCTCAAAGCTTGCGGCCTAGTGTGCCAGTAGGCCCGGCGGTAGTCATCCTCATGGGTGCATAAAAACTGTTTCTGTGTTGTCTGTTGAATTGTAACATAATTTAGGCCATGGATGGCATTGGATTGATTTGCAAAATGTGGCTTTTGGGGCGTATTTTATTTTTTGGGGTGTTTGTTAAATAAATAGGCCTTTTCAGCCAGTAGGTAACCCTGGGCGTTCAGCTCGCGGACTTTGGGCAAGTCCGCACTGCGCGACAACGCGGACTTACACTTTTTATCTTCTTCGCGCGCTCAATGTACGTTTCGCGCGCGATAACGACAATTTGTGACGATCGCGATGCCGAACACGCAGAATTTACAATCTGGCGAACAATATCTCTCGAGCATCATTAAACCTTCTCGAAAATGTTGATTTAGTTCATTTTGCACAAAAAACTCCTCAGGTTGTCATTTAGATGTAGTTTGGTGATCAAGGAGTCATTTTTTTTTGTTTTACAATTTTTTCCAAGAGGTAGCAAGTTTCTCAGAGTCTCCAACTGCCTGGTCCTGTCCTTTGTCTTCACTTTTTTGTTATTTTGGGTGGCCTGACCATGTGGGTGGCGGCCATTTTGTAAAGCCAGGCATTGGGCTTTTGCCATAGGCCTGCATTGTCTGTCTTGTGTTCCTTTTCTTGTTGTTCTGGGTGGCCTGGCCATGTGTTGGCGGCCATATTGTGTGAACAGCCACTGTGCTTTTGCCATAGGCCTCCAAGCTTGCGGCCTAGTGTGCCAGTAGGCCCGGAGGTAGTCATCCTCATGGGTGCATAAAAACTGTTTCTGTGTTGTCTGTTGAATTGTAACATAATTTAGGCCATGGATGGCATTGGATTGATTTGCAAAATGTGGCTTTTGGGGCGTATTTTATTTTTTTGGGTGTTTGTTAAATAAATAGGCCTTTTCAGCCAGTAAGTAACCCTGGGCGTTCAGCTCGCGGACTTTGGGCAAGTCCGCACTGCGCGACAACGCGGACTTACACTTTTTATCTTCTTCGCGCGCTCAATGTACGTTTTCGCGCGCGATAACGACATTTTGTGACGATCGCGATGCCGAACACGCAGAATTTACAATCTGGCGAACAATATCTCTCGAGCATCATTAAACCTTCTCGAAAATGTTGATTTAGTTCATTTTGCACCAAAAACTCCTCAGGTTGTCATTTAGATGTAGTTTGGTGAGCAAGGAGTCATTTTTTTTTGTTTTACAATTTTTTCCAAGAGGTAGCAAGTTGCCCAGAGTCTCCAACTGCCTGGTCCTGTCCTTTGTCTTCACTTTTTTGGTATTTTTGGTGGCCTGGCCATGTGGGCGGCGGCCATTTTGTTAAACCAGCCACTGTGCTTTTGCCATAGGCCTCCAAGCTTGCGGCCCAGTATGCCAGTAGGCCCAGAGGTAGTCACCATGGGTGCATAAAACTGTTTCTGTGTAGTCTGTGGAATTTTGGCATCATTTAGGCCGTGGATGGCATTGAATTGATTCAATTGAATTGCGAAATGTGGTTTTTTTTGGAGGGTCTGACTATTTCACTTATTTGGTGTGTTAAATAAATGCCTTTTTTGCGTGTGTACTGTGTAATTATAATTGTGTTGTTGTAGTGGTTGTCTAACTTTCCAAAGTGTTTTTAGCCATGTGGATTTTAGTTTTTGCATTAAAGCTGTGTGTGTTTTATAAGGCATCCTTTGTCTGCCCATATATAGGCCTGCTTGAGTTCATTGTTTGCCGTGCCTTGTGCCTGTGAGTCACCATGTTTCTGGGGGCCATTTTGTTGTGGTAGTTATTAGTGTGCTGTTTTTGCCACATAGGCCTGCGTGTCTTTCCATTTTTCCTCTTGTCTTACTGCTTCCAAATCCATCCCCATTGCCAGCTGCAGCTCCCTGATGCTGCTATATAATACATCCCACGTGATGCACAAATTTAGGCCAAACATGCTCCAGTACATTTTAGTTTTTGTTCTTTACTATTCTTATTCTTCCAGAGTGTACACTAGCACTACACAGTAGCCAGGAAAGCCCTGGCCTTGTTGTCAACGTCTCATAAATGGCTACACTGTGTGTTGTTGTTGACAGAGTTTCTGAAATTTAATAATTGAGGCCACCACACACTAAGTTCTATATTCTATTTGTTTGATTTGTGCTATGTTTGACTGATGTTCTGGCTTTTTTGCTTTTAGGTGCACAAAGACTGAGGAGGAGGTGTGTCTCTCATCATTGCCTGTTGCACTTCCAGACAGACATCCTGCTGCTGTACACACAACGTGACGTGTGACCTGACCAGACATCTCTGCAACTGAGTGCTGCTGACATCTGAAGAAGATGGGCCCAAAGAAAGCAGGTACCAGGTCCTCCAGTACCAAGAAAGTTGCTATTGAGAAGAAGAAGGAACAGAAGAAGCAAGTGACACTGAAGTCTGGTGTGCCGGCCAATACCTTTTTGGGAAAAAAAATTGCGCCTGCAGCAGCGGTGTCCGGGGGGCAAGCTGGGGGCAGCTCCTCCGCATCAGTGGACCCAACCCACCAACCCAGGCCCAAGCACATGAGTGGGGAAGAGGTAGCCAGCCTAATGGTGGAAAGCAGTGATGCTGAGCCGGAGATAAACTTATCGCTATCTCAAAGTAGTACCCAATCAACGCAGGAGGAAACACAGCAGATAAGTGGTCAACAACAACAGCCGCAACCACCGCCCGCAATAGTAGTTGTTGTTCCTCCTGAAGTAGGGGCAGTTCAGGAAATTGAGCCTCATGCAGAGGTAGAAGAAGAAGCCACTCATTCAGAAGATCCATTGTCTTCCAAATCCCCAGCAAGGAAAAGGAGGGGTAGTCCATCAAGTTCTTCGCCAAGCCCCCTTCTGATGATCTAGATGCCACTTGGAAGCCACAAACTGAGTCTGAGAGGGAGCCACGTTCCAAGACCAAGCTAGGGAAAAGGAAGGTTCCAGAAAGCCTTACACTTATGGAGGTCGATGTAGAACAGCAAGATGATGATGATGATGACGACGAGCCAGTCATCACGAACATCACTCCCGGCCCCGAGGAGATGGAGACCAACATTCTTACTCTATCCAAAATCGCTGCGAGGGATGTAGCACGCATACCTCCACAGGTAACACCAACACGACCTACAGCTTCCATATTTGCATTAGCAAAGGCCCGGCAGCGACCTACATCCAGCACAACCACCACCTCTGTAGGAGTAGGTAGTGGTACAGCAGCACAGAATCAAATTCAACACACACCCTACAGATCATCCGGCATTGGAAGTGGCACCTCCAGCAGGAGGCCAAAGTTAAGCTCCCCAGTTTGGGACTTCTTTACGGTTAGCGAAAAGGAGGAGAACATTGCTATATGCTCCATTTGTAATACCTCTGTTAGTCGTGGTAAGCTTGGTACAAACTATGGTACCGGAGGCCAAATGACCCATCTGAAAAAACACCACTTGATCAGCTGGGACGACCACCTTCGCGACAGAAAAAAAACTGCAACCATTGGTGTTGGTGGGGATAAAGGAGTAGAAGAAGAAGATCCGATCACGGTGGAAGAGGAAGGACAGGGAGACATTCTCTCTGGTAGTGGTACACAAGGTGTCCCTGACCCCAGCAGTGAAGTCTTAACGTTGCACACATCTTCAGCAACATCTCAGTGGCACAAGAGTAAGAGTCAGCCGGAGACACCAAGAAGTACCAGGTCCGCACTACCAAAAAGTGCGTTGAGCCTAAGAGAAAGGAAAACCATGCAGCCTACCATTATCAGCATGTTTGGGGGTGAGGGGCAGTACGAACGCAACCACCCAATAGCACGTTTGTACAATGCGAAGCTGGCTAAAATGTTAGCACTGGACCTTCTCCCTTTTTCTTTTGTTGAAGGGTTGGGTTTTGTGGAATTTGTGTCAACCATCTGCCCAAAATGGCATGTTCCCAGCCGCTACTATTTTGACAGAGTTGCAGTTCCAGCACTACATCACGACGTGCTGGAATTGCTAGGAAAGGCCTTGAAGCAGAGTGCTGTTCACAGTATCCACCTGACTACAGACATGTGGACCAGTTGCCAAGCCACAGATTACATGTGCATCACTGCACACTGGATCAGTTTTGTGGGTGTTAGAGAACAGCTATCTGCTGGTGTTGATACTGCAGAGATTTTTCATGCCACTCGCAAACATGCAACTGTAGCCATGTTTGCCATGGAGAAATCTCATACTGCTGCAAACATTTTGGAAGAGTTTAACACCAAGGTCTTTGAGTGGCTGCGCCCAAGAGGGCTTACGATTGGTTTTGTTGCCACGGACAACGGCAGTAATGTAGTTTTGGCCATGCACAATGGTGGCTATTTCAGGGTCCCGTGTTTGGCACACTGCATTAACATTGTTGTTCAAGACTTTTTGAAAAATGAATCAAAAGTCAGCAACTTACTGGTCACCTGCAGAAGAATATGCACACATTTCAGCCATTCTTTTAAAGCCCGGAAGCAGCTGAGGGTCATTCAACGTGAGCATAAACAGCCAGTCAAAGCGCTCATCCAGGAGGTGCCAACACGTTGGAACTCAACTTATTACATGCTTGATCGTCTGTTTGAACTGTACATACCACTCAATGCTTATGTCATGCAAAGATTAGGGGAACCTACTGTGAGAGGCATGACCGTTGAGATGGCTCAATGGGACCTCATTAAATGCCTGACTGAGATGCTACTTCCTTTTGAGATCTTCACACGTGAAGTCAGCAGGGAGGACTGTACTATGGGCCAAGCTATCCCATTGTTGCACATGCTAGAGCAACAGCTGAAGGATGTGTCTGAAACGTACGCAGGTGTGGATGACAAACAAGACGCATATCATTTGGCGGAGACCTTAGCCGCTCGCTTATCGGAAAATACAAGGATTAAAAATAAAATTTTGTCACAACCACAATACATTAGTGCCACAATTTTGGATCCACGGTACAAAGTATTTCTGAACAGCAAGGCAGTAATTCCTTTTTCGGAAGTGGATGTTGCCAACTACAAAACTTTGATAGCTAAGGAAGCAACTATTTTCGAAAGCGAACGGCTGTTAATTACAGGCCCCCACCCCAGGCCATAACCAGTACTACAGGGCATCCAGAGTCAAGTTCTACTTCGGAGCCTGAGGGCAGTGCATTTGCCTCCCAGCAGTCACCTACACCAACAATAACATCAAGAACAGGATCATCCACAGCACAATGTGCAACTGATTGGTTTCTACAGCAGGGGTATGGTAAGTCCAGTGCTGATGCAAAGGCAAACCGGCCGAGCACATCCGAGCACCCCTTAACATTGAGCGGATGGTCCAGGCCTATCTGGATGACCCAACAGAGGTCTTCATGGATGGAAACCCATTGGTGTATTGGTATGGGAAAAGAAGCCAATGGACAGTGCTCAGCAGGCTGGCGATAAAGTATCTCGCTTCCCCTGTCGCAAGTGTCTCTTCTGACGTGTTTTCAGTGCTGCTGGTGCCATTGTAACTTCGAAAAGGACCAGTCTCTCGGCCCAAAGCGTGGAGAGGTTAACCATGATCAAAATGAATCAGCACTTTATACCACCGGATTACAAAATACGTGAATCACAGCAGGAAGAGGAGAGCGACTTGGATGACGTAAATAGTGCGTTACAGGACCTACTTCTGTCCGAACCACCAGAGTTTGAGGACGAGCTCCTCTTCCCTGACAACTAGGCTTTCAAATTGTTGCTTTCTTCCTTCCTTTATGTGTCTGTGTATCTGTCTTTCTGGTTCAAATCAAATCACAACAAAACCATCACCACCGTCTTCTTTTTATTTCCCTATTGGAGTTGCACGTCTGTGCATTTAACTGTCCACTCTTCAGAGTCCTGCTTCATCTTCCTGTCTCGCACAAGTACATTTCCATCAAGCCAGACATTAGTACAAGAAATGTTGCCTTTACCAGTCCCGCCTCCATTAGAAGTGAAACGTGACTACTATAGCTATCCTCCGTTTTGTTTTCGATCCGAAACTCATCAGTGTCCGAAGGCTACAGCCTCAGCAGGCATCCAAAGGTCCTCACTGTCAGGACAGAAGGTACTTGGCAGAGAAAGACAAGAGACTCTTCGAAGAAACTTGCTGACATTTGTGCAAACTCAAATGACCAGCAATGAGCACTACACAGGCCGCGGCCCATCATCACAGTGCTGACCATGGGAAGCAACTTAAACTGTGACAAAGAAGTGCCACAGATGAATAAGACGAAAACCGAAACAGCGCCTAACACTCAAAATGAATGTGGACTGGAGTAATGATGAGGCCACTGCCCCGCAAAAAAAAAAAAAAAATGTCAGAACTAGGCATCTGATGATGTGACAGCCAAAGAGAAGAGCAAGACAGGTAATGATGGAATGCATTGGATGTTTGCAGACTCTGAGCGATTGCTGTTGTTTGTTGTTGATGTTGTGCATGAAGTCGAACTCTACTCTACTAGTTAATCTACAAAGTGACTCAAGTAAGTCAGTGACAGTCAATGTTTCCTTCTTGTTGTTTAATAACCAAATTGTACTCCTACTACTGCAGGTGCAGGCCAATATCTGTTGCAATTTTTTAATATGGAATATGGACTTAATCGGAGTCAATACAGACTGAGTTGTAGTTGGACAACACGTACCACACCATGATGATGACCATACTATCTTTTCACGCGCAGTCATTCAGTTGGATCGGAGATGATTCAAGGAATAACTGCATTTCATGAAGTGGCATAAGGTAAACATAAACACAACAATTCAACAAGAAAGTAGTAAACACAGCAGACCTACATGTCCATGTAGTGGTGTAGTCGAGTGTAGTGATGACTGACAGCGGCGCATTGATTTTGTCACTTAATTAGGAAAATGCTAAGTTGCTGTGTATGCCTTTTGTCTGGCTATGTCAAAAATTAAGGTAAATGGAGGTTGGGTCACGGGCTGGTGCTGTGGTGGGCCTGTTCTGTCCTGTTGTTGTTGTAGCTTAATGCTGTAAACAGAATCTACACGATATTTCCAAGCCGCCTCACTCTGAAAGTGTTCTCTCTTCTCTTCTTGGACTCCACCGTAAATGATGTTTTTTTTTATTCATTGATTTCTCAATACCCCTTTTGTTTTTCCATCTAGACGTTACAGGCCGGCCTTTACCCTGTGCTTGCTATACTGGGAGACACAACTCACATTTACCTTACCAATCGGCATCAGGAAGGCCACCAAGATTGATGTGCGGAGCGTCCATGGAAGATAGGACCAAGAGGAAGGACGAGATTCAACTCCACAATTTTAGCATGATAATACAGTAACTTTAGTATCATTCATCATTCATCTTTTAATTAATTTGAATCCTTTTTTCTCTGCAATCATTAGGACTGTGTGTTGTGTGTTTGTTTGCTAATTGATCCCTACAAATGTTTTTTAATTGTCTTTGCTATCTTTACAAGTAAGCCCAGTACAACATGGAATTTGGGTTTCTGAGGGCATATTACAGGCAAGGCAAATTGCATAGAATATACTTGTGCCCTGTACTGTCTAATTGTCTAGTAGGAGTTATTAAGTACTACTCATTAACCATCAAGTTATCTAATCTTCATCATCATTAACGCATGCATTTCCCTTTTCTCCCTTTATTGATTTTTGGATAAGATCATGGTCGTCTGCCAAGATTGCGCTTTGCTTTTGTTGTCCATGCGTACTGTTTTTCATTTTCAAACCTTTCCCCAAACCCCCTTCCCATCCATTCATCAAACCCTAACCCTCTTCCCCCGGGCTGTGATTTATATTGAGGTGTGATGTGACTACATAAAATGTACACCAATTGATCACACGCTTGCTGGGGCAGATGTGGTGAAAGCAACACTAATTCAATTGCAAGGCAGGGCGAGGAGCTTCTTCTGCTTGCCCACCCATGCTCAGTCTATGTGCATTGTGCAAGCCGTCACCGGCTAATAGTAGTACATCATAATTAATTGCCGTCATTGATTGGATTAATCATCAAACTCCTACCACACAGCAGTAAAGGTTACGAATTACGATTGTGTTAAGTTAAGTGACTCACTCGACAGCACAACTGCAGTTTATAACTTCTTGTACTAGGCTGTCCCCGCCACCATTATGTTTAATTTGACTTTAGCAGTTGCAACTGCAATATTCTTTGTTTGGCAGTCGTCTTCTGTACTGTATTTTACTTCGTTCGACTACTCCTCCCACAGTTTTTCTCAGGCAAGTGACTGTCTCTTTTTTATTTTTTTAGCAAATGCTACTGCCAGTGTCTACTCTACTACTACCACCACAACCATGGCATCTTCTACATTCTCTATGGAAACCATGCAGCCATCGCTGTGCCGAACGTAGTCATCATCAATCACAGGTAAGATAAGTTTGGTGTGAGGTAGAATACTAGTAGGACAAATAACTCAGTGAGGGTACCGCATCTATCTGTTTGTTATACATCATCGGCAGATTATTTAAATCAAACACTGGCTGCGGCCCTGCAGCAGCAAGGAAACCAATGTGACGTTAATTCGTAAAACAGTAACCCCCACAAAACATTAACATTGTATGTTTAAGTATAAATATAATTTATTACCCTAACAAAAATAAACTATCCCACACCTGACCCACCCCTCTCCCTAACCCCAACCAATGTCCAAAACGAAAAAGTCCAAAGAATGTCCCGAAACCCCAACGCCCAATTCCCACCCACCAAAACAAGGAATAAAAAGGGGCAAAGCAACAGGGTCCTCGATGTTATAATCGGCGGGCTTTGAGGTGTTTGTCCACCAGGATTTTCACCCGCTTCCTCCATTTGCTCCTCTTGCCGTGCCATCCGGAGGAGAATCTTCCTGCGGAATGCCCTGCAGTGGCATCCACAATGGGGGACAGCAGTGCTGGCTGCCAATGAATTGCGGCGGGTGGCTATCAGACCGCGGCGCCGTACCGCTGGAGTTGGGGCCTGGCTGGGGCCCGGGCATCGGACGAGGCTGCAGCTGCTGCCGCTCCTCCTCCTCCTCCGCCTGAACCACCAGCCGCCGGTACTCCCGGCATATGGCCTCCAGTTTCCGGCGCCGGGCCCTGACTGCCAACTCCTTCCGCGATGGTTTGTCTTGGGAAAAGAAAGAAAAAAATATTGTTGTAACCAGTACTCTTACCTAAACAGTAACACAAAATTAATTCAACACATAATGGCACAGTAGCACTAGCAAGAAGCACAGTACATAACATTTGTGGTAATAATCTATCTATCCTCCCACTTCCTCGGCCTCTAACATTTGTGGGAGTTTCAGGCATTATACTAGCACTATGGACTGCAACCAGTACACAGTACACCAGTGTTCTTCTTATCTCTAGTTTAGCGAAATGACATAACCTGATGGTAGCCGGCATTGCCAGCTCGGTCATCTATGCTTGAACCCAAGACAAACATACGAGTCATGACGCAGAGTCACATTAGTTTGATTTACTACTGTTTGCAGGTGGGGAAGCTCGTATTTTTCTATTACGGGTGGCACTGGCCATACTCTCTCTGTTACATGGAGGGCAATTGCTCAATTTCACAGTGCCTTGGCTATTACAAAAAGGCAGATTATATATCTGATCCAATGATCGTTGCTTTTATATGGGACAACGACATAAGGTCAGTTACGGTCGGTGGTGGGACTCGGGGAGTTTGGCCGGGCGGTGACGTGGGTAGGGGCAGGATGGGGGTAGTAAACTATGGATTACGGCCAATTACAGGTAAGTAAACATATAAATAAATGAAACTAATTTGTTGCGCACACTGCATCGCATTTGGCGGTGCAGTGCGCACAATGAAATTCACTTTATTTATTTGTATGTTACAGTAAAGTTACCTGTATTTGCCCGCGTAATACATTGTTTACTACTACCCCCACCCTGCCCCTCCCCACATCGGCTTTAGTACGCTGGCGCGGTTTCTTTAACATTCCCTAAAACTGTGCATCCCGTGACAGTCTCCACCTATGCTGTCTATGATGAATACATACAGGCATCCATCCATTCTAAGTAAATGTCAATCATTCTTCTTAATCTCTCCACAAACGTTACTTTGTTTCACCAACAACAACGCATGCGTCCACTCACTCCGTTGCTTGCCTTGGCTTTGAGTTTCACCCAAACACCGCTGATGATTCTTGCTATCCACAGTATCCACCCATACTGTGTCTTCCACCCAGGCAGGCATCCATTCTTCTTTCACCTCCCACCCATCCTTCAACAACACATGCATCTGATTCCTATCAGCCACCTATCCATGCTTCCAACGTATCCTTCTCTGCCAGTCGTCATATTAAATCTCGCCCGCCCTTCCTCCTTCCACCCTTCTTTCCTTTTTGTTCAACACATCCATCAAGGTCATCTGATCTGACTTTTAGTCTCCTCCATAAAACTTTCACAGCTGAGTTGGAGTCAGATATAAGAGGCCATTGGTTAATGAAGTCACGCTGGTAATGCTATTGCTACTGCATTGCTCATGCTAAGTAAAGGGTGTCTTCTTTATTAACCGTTGTATAATGTTCACTACAACTTCATACCTAATAAGTCTCAACAACAGTACAGTGAGTGAAGTCCACTCCACACACCCTTCCAGCTAGTGCAATGTCAATAAGTCATGAATATAACTTACCACCGCCCGCCACTGCTGCTGGCTCACCCCCTGTATCTCCTGCAGGTGCTGCATCTCCTGCCCCCTCCGGAATGGCCGCAACGCCATCGCCGCTGGCCCCACCGGCACTGGTGGTCGGTAGTATGCCTAGAAAAACATGACACATTTTTAGATGCCTGTACACCTCCCCTATTTATTCTTTTTCACTAGCAAGATTGAAAAAAAGTTAATACATACATATTATTATTATAAATCACATTCAATAGTCCAAATCGGGTACTAGAGTACAGTCAGTAGACAGACACTAGTAGTGTTATTATGGTCCCTAGGGTCATTATTATACTATACTCTACTCTTTGCAAAGTTAGCCTGAGCCATGCAACCATTTTTCGCTTCATGTCTTTTGCGCATGTTACCTCGCAGCTTGTTGTGCAGTAACAGTAAGACGCCTTTTGAGCCCACATGAGCACATACAGCTACTGTCTGAGCGTTGCGTACAAGAGGTCGAAAAACAAGCCACTTTGTTATGGAGTTCCGTTAGTCCGTATTACTTAGCCATAGGTAACATGTTACAGTTTTTTGGCAGGACTGACAAATGCTTGCATTAACACGCACCATTTTTCTCAGGCAGAGGATTCCCTTCTACGAACCAGAGATTTGCAGAGCTTATGAATGATGCATGTAACCAGTAATTCTACGTTCTACGGTGAGGAGTCGCCCAGAATTCACACAGATCTTTTGTCTTATATCATCATGCACTTGTTGCAACAATTTTTATTGTTTTAATCTTATGCATTTTGCTGTTGGAGCTGGCTGGAGTACACTGAATTTTATAGAACAACAACATACAGAGGTTGTTATTTGAAAATAAACCTTTTGAACTTACACATAGACTCTGTGGTATTTGGTGTGGTGGTGGTGGTGGACTTACACGAGTGAGTGAGCGAAAGTGTGTTATGTTCTGGGTTGTGGAATCATAATCATTGGGTATCTTCGGGTGGGGGTTCGGGGACCTAATGAGACACTAGCTAGTCGTTCAGGGGATTGTGGGTTCACTTCTGACTGAGGTGTGAGGAACGTCCAAGTTCCAAACTCGCATCACCAACATCCTATTTCATTGTGCATAGTTCTGCATGGGGCTGTGCAGAATCCAAGTAGTATGTACTATATCCTATCAAAAATAGTCAAATATCTGGTTGTGCATTTTGTTTGTGGTAATTGTCAAAGCCTCAAGATTAAGAAGCCTAGAAGAGGACAACCGAAAGGACTGGACTCAGTGGCTAGAGCTATTAGTATTGGTCAATCTGAGTTTTATTCAAAACCGTACAATAAAGAGTGGCAATGCAAACTGGGCAAGCTTAGCGACAGACTAATAGTAGTAGTACAGAGTACAGACATTCATAGCAGAGGCAGTTACAACTTAGAGGCAGGGATAACCAGAATTTAGAAACAGATAGTCAAGTCAAGATCAAAGAATCTTTTGTAAAAAATATAATTAGGGAGTGGAGCCAGAATTAATAGTTCTGAAAAATAAGGTCCAGTAAAAGTTAGGGCAATATAATTGTTAATATAACCACTGGAGGACTTACTGGGACCAGCAGCAGGGACTCTCGGTAGAGGAGCGGTCCTCTGGTGGTTGTCCCGCTGACTCGGACCCCGTCTTCTTGCCCCTGGGTGCTGCAGATCAGTGATCATGTAAGATATAATAAAGAAAAAGAAAGACACAAACATTAATGATTGCTGTGAAACAAATAAATTATCTAAAAACCGCTCAAAAAACGTTTTAGGAAACAAAAATTGCAATAAAATTGACCTATCTAATCCGATCGACTACTGGCTTGCGGGATTCACGGACAGTCTACTTATTTGGGAACACTAATTCAGTGTTCCATTCTGATTGATTCAAATAAAATCCAGAACACTAACTAAGCCTAAGTACCACCTGACCTAGCCCACCTATTCCAGGCGGGCCAATTGTTCATTAAGCCTGCATTTCCATTTTTTTTCCATCAAAAATGCATAGATGAGAAGGAGGACACATGCATAAAGTCAGTGCATAATGCATACACCAAATTGTTGGTTGGTTGCGTCTGATGTTCTGCAGCTGACTGACACTGCTAAGCTAAGCTTACCAGTACCACTCACTAAACAAACTACAAAAGGTTCTACTAAGGACTGGGGTAAGCAGCACTCAGTGACAGAGAATGCGTCACGCAGACCGCTCAAAAATTATCAACTAATAGTAACTAAACCTAGTAACAAATCCATCCACCACTATTTGACAGGAGGACAAAGGAAGGACTACAGTCTCTCTAGCAATAGCATTACCTAACTGAAGTTCTCTAAAGTAAACTCTTACATAATAATGACAAGCGAGCGCAAAGTTGCAAAAAGTAAGAGTACCGCCCAGCACCTGTGTCCTACAATCACAGAAGATTTTGAAACGTAATTTACCTGCAATGTAAGCAGCATTATTCTTGTTATTTGTAAAAATGTATACACAAATCACAATACTTATACTACTATATATATTGGCTACTCACCAAGCCCCACGACCTCAACACCTAGCAGGTCCAACAGGTCCTGCTCCCGGTCAAGAATGTCTGACCACCGGTGGGCCAGCTGGTTATGGGTGCACCGGACCGCGGAGCAGCGAAACACTGCCCGACGCACCTTCGCCCACCGGCGGTGACGCTCCTGGGTCGGGTAACCGGAGCCTGGCCTGCCGCCTGCTGCCAAGGTCACGGGAGGTGGCGCTGAATAAAAAAACAAGGGCGGCCACCTCCTCCTCCGTAAACAGCTGGCGGGCTTGCACCCCTGCGGGCGCAGTCTGCCGCAAGGCAGGCGGCGATTGGGCGCACACGCCTTGCCCTTTGACCCGCTGCTGCTACCCTTCGCCATGGTTCTGGGGTGGGAGGAGGTGAAAAAGAAAAGTTAGAAGGGAAAAATAAAGTTAGGGGAAGAAGTAGGAGCTTAAAGAAGAAAGTTATATAAAACAGTTGAAAAGTAAAAAAACACAGTAAAAAGTAGAAAAAAATGCAAAATATAGACTTAGGCAGAGAGAGAGATAGGTAAGAAATAAAGAAAAATTGAAAAACAGTGTAAAAAACTAAGGATTGCAAAGATTGAGGGAGGATAGAAAAGCAGGCCCAGAACCATAGCATAGAGTGGTAAAACAAGATGGCCGCGCCCATCGCGACCGCATGGGTAAGTTTGCGCGATATTTCTCCCCGAGCACGCAAAAACATCGCGAACACGTACAACGCGTTCCCGAACATGGAATGCGCATCGCGAGCACGCTATACGCGACCCGGAACAGGAAATAAGGGATCGCGAACGGGCGGGACAAGTGAAAACCAAAATGGCCGCGCCCATAGGCGACCGCATGGGTAAGTTCGCGCCCCGAGCACGCAAACAGCGTCCCGAACACGAACAACGCGTTCCCGAGCAAGAAAAACGCATCGCGAACGGGCGCGCCAAGCAGCTACGCATGCTCGCGAAGCTACGCGAAGCTCGCGTAGCGCTCCGACGTCTTCGCGTAGCTTCACGTAGCGCGACTACGCGAACTACGCCCAGGGTTAAACCTGGGTTTATTACAACTTTGTTACCACACCTAACCACCAGAAATCCACTGAAAGTATTGAAGAAGTCACCATATCACACTGCCTTCGTCATGTGCCCCTTCCATGTTGGGAGGATTTCCCCAGCTGGACTTCCATGATTTTTAGGGTCCAGTGCCGCAGGTCTTTCCATCTCTTTCAGTTGTGGGCCCTACGCCGGTTGTGGACCCCTAATGATCCACGCCTTCCAGACGATGGATCTCCAAATGGTCTTATGATGGGCGTTGACCTGTATGGAAGCAAAAGATGTAGAAACATATTGTAACTGAAACTGTAAGGATATCTGTAAGGCCGATACACATTTTTTAACACCTAGCACAAACATTCATCAAGAGTCAACACAATACATGTGTCCATGTCACATGCTATGCATAACTAAAGCATGGATACACACTTTTTTGGTCATGTAATGACTAACCTCAACACTAGTCATGACCTCCACTGACTGAGGCAGTCCACTAACATCATGTAGGCAGGGCCCATCCTACATGAAATGTGATGTGAGGTCCCATGACACACAGCCCACCATTTGGACCTTCTGAAGGGTAAACTACCTGTGCATACCTGTCCAGATACCTTTAATGCCAAGCCCATTGCAATGATGCATATGGTCCATAGAGGCAGGTACCGTAGTATACACAACATCCTAAGACAAAGGTCACAAGGTAAGGGCTGGCATATGTGACACTCAGAGCTACCTCTCTGGGTGCTGCATGGACATGTGGACTACTCATATGAATATCCTAGTAATTCATAAAGAGTTTGTGTTTTTTGCCCCGCCATCACAGGACACCCCTTTTGCCATATGTGCCACTGTAACTGGGATAACACTCAACATACTATTGTATGTGTAGTGTGATATGGCATATTGCAGCCAAGCAGATGATTTACATTTCTACATCTATTCAAAAGTAACCCACTATCTGCACTGTTCATTTCTCAGATGTGCAATAGGCCTGCAGAGTGTATGCAACACTATTAGAAAAGAAAGTGTCAACAGAAGAGTGTGAGCAAGGGAACAGTCATTAGTGTTAGACACACATTGACACTGTGGGTCAATGAAAAGAAGTATCAGGTCAGGGGGTGATCTCAAGCACCATGCCTCATGTTATCCATGTAACAGCTATCAGGGCTACTAGTGGTACAGGTAACTCTATCTGGAAACATCCATGAATCAGCAGGTCTACAGAGACATTACTCAGTGCAGCAGTTCTCCTGCCACAGTCAGGCCTTGCTCTCTGCAGGCTGAGGCTACCTATCCTATATGAACCTCACATTTCCAAGAATTGTATAGAGAAAAGTGAAACTTTGGCCCATTTCATTTGTGAACATACGTATGTGTGGCACTTTAAAGGAGTCTGTGATGTATAGCTACCTCCCAGACAACAGTTTTACAAAGTCTGATGGGGGCAGAGTGATCAGTGGGACGGTACACATGGGTAACATCATCCTCAAATGCTAACAACAGTATACAGACATGGCTCACGGTGTAAAGCCTACACATAACAATGCACATTTGCCATGATGTGATTTGAGAACTAATTGTAGCTACTATGAACTTGATCCCTGCATGGAGATATGTCTGTAACACAAGTAGAAATCACACATTGTAAAGATGGCCATCTTTCCACAAAGTCCAGGGCTCCATAATCCATTACATGTGTGCCCTATGCAGCAACCACACAATGTATGCAATCAATGTAATGCTTACACTATGACACTCAGAGGCACATTGCAGCCAATGGAAATGGAAAGGAAGCAGTCAAATGGAGTTAAATATGTATTTGATAAACGTACCTGTTCCTCTGGTGAGCCATAGAGCTTGGCATACAGGGGAAGGACCTCGTCCATCAGGGCATACAGCTTCTCTAGAGTGAAGGGAGGGGCCAATTCCCATGTCATGTCCAGTACAAAACCTCTGTAGTGTAGTGCATTACTGTGCACATAGGTGAAATGTGCGTGGCACACTGTACATCTCGGTTGGCGGTATGTCACATGGAAAGTTATGCTACCCTGCAATTTACCTTTTCTGAATTGATGATCTGCAAAGTTCTGTAACAGACCTGTGAAGACCACCTTGGGGATAAATGGTGGATGTTTAAGATTTGACATTGATGATGTAAAATGTGTAGTGCCTCATGAAGTATTCATGTGCAGACGTATGACTTTTGCCTTACTCTTCACATAGGTTACTCTGCACACTGAGACCAATATACATTGTTGTGTTGTTTCTCACATAGGTACCCTGGAAGAGTGACATGTTATCCAGAAGTTCCATTTGAATGGTCAATCTATCCTGGATATATGTCATCTGTTGGAGCCTGACCTCCTACCTCGCATAAATTATCCTACCTCATTCCCAACTCTTGTTAAACTCATGTCAGTTTTGCATTTTTTGGCCCCAGGCTCATTTCAATTCACTGTAGCTATTTCAGGTGGAATGTCACAACCTACATTCAATCGGGTACTCGCAGAGGTGCTAGCAGCACTTTTGAGACACATGGGCGGCTACACACAGTTCCCCAGACATGAGGATTTAGCCACTGTGAAGGCGTATTTCTATGGATTTGGCCATATCCCACATGTAATTGGATCTATTGATGGCACCCATATTGCCTTAGTACCACCACACAACAGGGAGCAAGTCTACCGGAACAGGAAGCACTTCCATTCTATCAACGTGCAAATTGCCTTCTGACTGGAGTTGTACATCACAAACGGCTGTTTCTCGGTTCCTAGGATCTGCACATGAGACCTTCCTACTCCGTAAAAGCACTAAATGCGCTGTCCCCAATTGATGGGTGGCGTCCCTAAGTCGCACTCAATATTCCTTGTAAATCAATTGTTCCAGAGTTTGTATAGTTCTTCACAGTTATCTATGTTTATGTATTCTGTAGTTCCAAGGCACTTCCGGATTAAGCACTTATTAACATCCGCTTTATTACTAACACGATAGTACCCTATTTACGGCATCGCGGGCACTTCTTCGGAACACCGTGCACACGAACGGGTAAGTCAGATCACAGCAGTGTATGTTTTTTTCTGAATTCCATTTACATTACTTATGAGTAATGAACTTACGGTATTTTCAGCACATACTTTGACTCCCTTGAATATACGGACACGCGAAAAAAACACTATTGAGTACCGTTTCAGTAAGTTTGCACCTTTATATATCACGGGCATTGTTTTGGTTGACAGCATGAATTTAACAAACACGGGCATGGTAGAAATTCAGTTAGAACTGTTTGAGCTCCTCATGGGGCACAACCTCAAATAATCAATTAACAGGAACTTGCTTATAATTATCACTTTAATAATTTTTAAATGTGGTCACACTACGGTAAATGCATGGTCACTAGCACGAGCTAAAATCTTGGAACGTTTAAACCTGTACTATATCAGCGAAAACTCACATTATTTTAACATTCATGATCACTCTCTAACGGTCTAACCGGGCAACAGTAAGTTGCATTCGTATCACCGTGCATTTATGAATGAGAACGATTTATCATCTACAAAATACGCATGATACCACATTATTCATTGAGATTATATATCTCGCATGATTGATCGAATTAAGAGTAGAGAACCATTTGTACTATTCACAGTTCACTAACACTAGTTATTCATTCTATGTACCCGACATGACTGAGCTCAAGTTTCTTCTATATTTTTAGGATTAAGCCCCTGATGAAGGGCAAAGCCCGAAATGCATTGGGCGTATTTACGTTATAAGGATATGAGTTGGATCATAATCATTGTAAATGACTACAATTAAATGATGAAAGCACATAAAAGATGAAAATTAAACAAAATAAATAAAGAAATCATTGTGAAGAACTATACAAACTCTCGAACAATTGATTTACAAGGAATATTGCGTGCAAATTGGGGACGTCACCCATTAATTGGGGACAGCGCATTTAGTGAATTTCTTCATCCTCATACTCAGGAGGATTTACCAATCAGCACCACCCACAATGAAAACTCAATTTATGAAGTTTACCTGTGAGTGCGTGTATCTATCCACTAGTTGGTCTATATAGATTGACTTGTTCTGAGTAACTAGACCACGCACCCGGAATTACAATGTCCTATGAAGAAATATCTAACCTAACTGAATACAGAGCAGAAACATTTTGCTTTACGAATGATGAAGCTCAACGAATCTATTCATTAATAGAAGAAACAGAGAGCAGCAGTACCAGTACAGGTTCAATACAATCAAACATCAAACAACTATTATATATATATTTCCAAAAAAACAATCAACCAACGTCTTCATGCGAGAACATTGATCAAATATCACAAAGCGCAACAAATTCCAAGAGGATTAAGAATATCTTTAAAATCAACTCTATGCAAGAATAACACCAGATTTACCGAGAAGTGGTACGAAATACTAAACAAATGTTCATTGGATTTGATATTACTATTCGTTGAAGAACTATCAAAACTGTTGGAGGATCTGAATATAGATGTAAATCAGCTTAAACAAGTACTTGCGGATAAAATGTCAAAAGAAAACTGGGATGAAACACTTAATGACATCAACAAACAATTGGATCAATACACGAAAGAAAGAAATGAAAGAAAAATCTGAAAATTTAGGAGAGACACTATAGATAGATTACAAACTGGGAGAAGTATATAATTGGGCAGACATCTAACAATAATAATAAAATAATATGCAAATTAGTTACAAGAAAAATGTAAACCTCACCAACCAAAAAGCTCAAATAACAAACTGAATCCCTCACATAAAGTAAATACAACACATAAATTATACATTTTCAAATAGCAATCACATAATATTTGCACAAATAGTAAAATATAACATGTCCCACCAAAAAGAAATAAAATATATAGAACTGTTCAGTAGCTCAAGATCTTCTATATCCACGTATGAAAAATAATATTCCACCAAAAATGGGAAAATGTTTCCCCCAAAGCCCCCAAAAAATGGAAAAATAAAACAAATCCAATAGACATATTTTGAAGCAATCCACAGAAAACCCATAAAATAGTTTAAAAAGCGAAATTCTCCTGGAAACCTGAAAAAAGAAATCAAAGTAAAAAATATTGTTTTATGATAAACCAAAAGTGGTTTCCTTAAAAAGAACTGTAACTTCCAATGCCCATGGGACATGTTCATTGACAAAAACCTGTGAGGTGAACAAGAAAGCCCACCCACAAAACATATTACAACCCCAGAAATACAAATACATTACACTTAATCATAAAATGCATAACATAACATAATGTAACATAACAAAAATGATACATTTCTAACATTGTGTACGAAAACCCCACACTACACCATAGTAAAAAACACTACTATTAATACAACTAACTGTACAAAAGCCCCACAAACAACACTATATATAACCTCAATACCTCACTCCTATGCCCCCTACCCTCAAAACCCTTAAAAACCCTTAAAAAAGGACTTACCTGTTCCAATGAACAGCTGCATCTTACTGTGACCTAGATCCCAGAAAATAGACTAAGAATGACACAAAGAGACTATAAAATGGAAGGTAGTTGTAAAATAAAAAGCTGCTAAATGAAACTAAAAAAAGACTTTATTCACATAAAAATGATTGGGAAAAATTTAAAAATGTTGTATAAATGTATTAAAAAATATTAAACATATAAAACATGTCAAAAACATGTAAATGTTTTTTAAACTTTGTAAAGTATGAAGTAAATAATACTATAAAATATATACAATTATTTAATATATACAAAAAGCTCATGTTAAAATGACGTTGTAAATATATATATAACAATTTAAGAAAAGTTAAACAATGGGAAAAAAAGTTGAAAATGTACAACATGCAATATAATTTAAATATGATTTACATTTTTTATGTAGTAATTACAATGTTTGGAAAATAGTTTATTTATGTATCTATCTATAAATGTTTATTTTTATTTTGAAATATATATGTTTAAAATGTAAAAATATACATTAAATAAACTTTGAAAACATAAATAAAATTGGAAATATGGGTTACATGTCTTTATTCTATAAAAATATGAAATTCATAATATTATTTATCACAAACATAAAACTACCTTTTTATATATTCTTTTTCTGAACACCAACCACACTAATAAAATACCACAAACTATCTATACTACAAACAAATACATTTGAAACAAAGGACTTCACGCTAAAATCATAAATGTAAATAATCACACTCCAACGCAAGCCATATTTAAGAAAGTATTGGCCAATAAAGGGCGGCATTTACTATTCCCAATCCAATTTATACCAATTTGGGGATGGTGTACGACACTTAAGGGGTGACAGTCGTAAGTCGTAAGACCCTCATCCAGGCCCTGATTATAAGCCGCCTTGACTATGGAAATGTCCTCGTAGTAGCATCCAACGCATCTCTCCATGCCAAGCTGCAGGTGGTTCAAAATATCGCAGCCTGACTGGTTAATAAACAGCCTTCAGGCACCCCATCCATCCCTTTGCTTAGAGCCTTGCATTGGCTCCCTATAAAAAAGAGAGCAATCTTCAAACTTCTCTGCTTGACACCAAAGGCTCAGGCAGGTAAGGGGCCCAAATATTTACAGGACAAATTAAGACCTTACTGCCCTGATAGAAACCTTAGATCAAAAAATCAGCTCCTTCTCTGCCCTCTACGCATCCGCACATCTAAATACGTAGGATGGGCCTTCTCTCACCTGGCTCCGTACCACTGGAACAAACTCCCCTCGGCCATTAGGGCGTGTACGGATTTTGCTGGCTTCATGAAACTGCTTAAAACCTGGCTGTTTTAATTAGCAGCTCCTGACTGTCTGCTACCTCAGCGCCAAGATGTCCCTTAAGTGATGAGACGTGCGCTATAACAAATACCGAATAACTTAACATTTACTATTACCACTCCAGTCTATACCAGTTACCAAATACCAAGACACATTATCACCCAGGCCCTTATCTCCAGCCAAGTGGACTACAGAAGTTTTCTGTATGCAGGGATGGCAGCTCACATCCTCCAATGACTGCAGACCATACATAAGGCTGCAGCCAGACTCGTCCTGGATCTCCCTAGATGAACACACATAACCCCCTACCTCAGGGAACTCTATTGGCTCCCTGTACAGAAAAGATGCCAGTTCAATCTCCTGCCCTATGCATACAAGGCCCTACACAACTGCGGACCCCGCTACATAAATAAGCACCTGAACTTCCATCAGCCCACCAGACACCTTCGCTCTGCATCTTTTCCTGCTGTGGTCACTCCTTCTTCTTGCTAGTATAGAGGACATGGAACGAAATACCCTTTCATCTACGGACCTCCACATCTCTTCCAGAGTTTCGAAAGTCCTTGAAGAACTATCTATTTGGCTAATCAACTGGAACTTGCCAGTGCCTGGATGCCCTCATGGGTGACAAGTAGTGATCTAAAAATCTACTGATTGATTGAAATGAGGTAGGTGTTTACTAATCCCCCTCCAATTTATTCCAATTTTGGGAAGGTGTTGGAAACAAAATAGGTTAAATTTACTATTCCCTCTCCAATCTAACTCAATGAGAGAAGATGGTGGACACTAAAGGGGTGACATTTACTATTTCCACTCCAATATAAAGCAATTTGAGGAAATTGTAGGACACTAAAGGGGTTAAATTTACTATTACCACTACAATCTAACTCAATAGATGGAAGTTGTATCAATTTGGGGAAGATGTTGGGCACTTAAGAGATGACATTCACTATTCCCACTCCAATCTATCCCAATTTGGGGAAAGTGTTGGGCACTAAAGTTGTGACATTAACTGTTCTCACTCCATTCTATACCAATTTAGGGAAGGAGTTGGACACTAAAGAGGTGACATTTAATATTCCCACTCCGATCTACACCAATTTTAAGAAGGTGTTGAAAACCAAGGGGGTGAAATTTACTATTTCCACTACAATCTAAAACATTGTATGCAAGATGCTACAAGCAAAGAAATCGACATATTCAATCATTACTCCATACTAATTCCAAATTTTGGATATATAAAATAAACATACATTTACTTAAAATAACACACTAACCAAAACTACAAACCTATATATTCATTTTAAATTATTTACTACCATTCCGAAAGTTTTAAATTTAAAACTTAAATAATAAATAAAATCATAATCCAAAATTGACCATCATAAAATTAAAAACATCTACAACACCAATTTTTTAATTCTAAATACAAACAAAATAATTTTACAATGACTTAATTTTCACAAAAAAGTTACAAATATTGTAATTCTATACTTTTCTTCCACCAATTTAAAACATTTAATTAATTTTTGAGAAAAAATGTCTAAATGTATTTAATGTATTATATGTCATTTGCATTATTTAAATGTTTATGTTAATATTTACACTAAAACAATATTTTTATTTCAGTATCAGTAATTCATATTTTACTTATATATAATTATTATATAAAAGATATTATTGTACCATTATTGTACCAGCATACATGTATACATTTTTCAATATTAATTTGAATATTATTAAAATATTTAACATTAAATACTTTAAAATATCCACTTTAAGAAAATCTCCCACTCTTATCACATAAAAACCGAATATCTCACTGTTAAAATAATGTAAATCAATTATGTTTATACATTAATACAACGAAAAACTCAAATTTCATAATTAATAACTTTCTTGCACAAACATAAAAGAAAATAATGAATAAACATATAACATAAAACACACTACAATAAATTAACTACAAAACAACACTTACAAATGACATTACATATAAAGATATTTTCTAAATCGATATTTTTTATGATATTAGAAACAACACTTAAAACAATATTTTTACCTCTGACAACCTGATATTTTTGGCACAATACTTTTGTATCACAATATTTTTTTTCCACTATTTTGTCCATTTTCCCACTTCCCTTCATGTGATTCCACAAACCTTGGTAAGCTTTAAAATTCAGAACATGTGGGAAAAAAGGATGGCAATTTTGCTGAGATATTTGTGTGCAAAAAAAGATACAGGGTCTGATTATGACTTTGGTGGTGCTGCGCCGGCTTTGCACTGGCACAGCACTGCCAAGGCCACGCAAAGGCCTGATTACGAGTTGAACTCATGCAGTCAGACAGTCCTTTTGCCATTCCCACACCGGTACCCTGAAATAGGGCACCGCAATAGGAACAATAAAAATGTTCTAGCACAGCATGGACTGTGAAGTCCATGCCATGCTGCAACTATGGGTGCAAGCAGACAGGAGGGCACATGTTGTGCCCCCTTGAATGCATCTCCAGGATGGGGCAGTCCCTTTGTTTCCCCCTCCCGCACGCCAGTTTTCGTGGTGGTGTCACTGAAATATGCTGGGCGGGACTGCACCTGTCCCGCTCAGCATATTGTATCGCTACTCTGCCATGCCACCACCATGGAACAGCAGTTCCCTGGCGCAGCTGGCAGTCCACCGCCAGAACGACACAGAAAGTCGTAATCCTGTGGTAGGACCACAGCAAGCCTGGAGGTCCATGTACCGCCAGACTCATAATCAGCCCCTTAGTTGTTTCTGGGCAAGCTGCCCTGTATATCAAACAATGGGCCAACTTGTACATTTGATCACCTATTCAGTCAACTGCTTTCTTCTTCCACAATTATACTATTTCACAAATGTATACACAGTTATGCCCTACATACACTATGAAACTTCTGAGTCATCAGTGCACCTCAAGGCTTCTCTAGCCACACTGACCAATGACAGCTCCCATTCTCTTTTCCTCCAATAGATACACAGCAGACAATATGTATTAGAGGTCACTAAGAATAGGACAGTGGAAAAAGAATGAGGGTCAGCATGACTCTTGCACACAAGTTACCAGTCCTTTTCAGCTGCCTACATAAAATGCCTTTTGAAAGAGCACAATTGTTTCAGGGTTACTAGAAGCAGCAGCTATGTTCCCTCTGTGAAGCTATTATAAAACATGTTGCAAAAAACATTTGCAGGAAATGTATTCCTTAACTTGATTTGCATGAGATTTAACTGGCTAAATCAAAGGTACACAATATATATGTAATTTTACAAAAAAAAATTTAAATAAAAATCCTGGTCTAAAATCAGAACCAGGATCTTTCACATCTTTGTAGACAGAAGGCAATAACAATTCTGCACAGCTTTACTCATTCTTTTGCTATATTCTCTTCTTCTGCAGCTTGCAAGGTTTTCTCTGAACTGTGAGGTGTAAGGTCGTGTGGCAGAATTTCTAATGTAAAAAGATCTTAAAGCGGTTGGTATTTAGTAAGAGATAGATAACCTTTGTGGACACAGTGTTACATTTTCTAAACAGTTGGGTCATTTCTTCCCAATAGCACGTGATTATTACAAAAAAATCTGCAACAAAAATAGTGAAGGTAAGTATATCTTTTTTACTTTTTTTACAATAATATTGAAGTTTAATATGTAGTTTACTTTAATACCTTTAATTATGTTGTTTAGTTGTAGTATGTTTTCATGGCACTGTTCATGTTTTTGTAATTTATTTTATTGTTTGCAAATAACTTTATAGTAATGTATAATTTTTTTAAGGTTGTTGGGTATATTGTGGGAATGGGTGAGTAGTGTTTTTTAAATTATGTTTTAATTAATGTGAATTGATCGTGTGGTTTTTCATTATTTGTTTATATGTTCAATAACTGTTTAAATTATTTAATACATTTTAATTTCAGGTTGTGGGTTTTATTTGGGGATTGAATGAGTAGACTTTAAGTAAAATATAACTAAATTGATGATAATTGATTAACGTATTCCTCATGCAATTTTTTTATCTATATAGTTAGGTATTTATATTTTAAACTTCTGTATACATATTTTTAACACTTAGGGGCCGATTCCGATTCGGGCCGGAAATCTCTCCGACCGAGCCGGACCCGGAGAGATTTCCGACCGAATCGGACCCTAGCAGTCCGACCGGACGAGTACGATGCGTTCGCATGCTATCGGACTCGAGTCGGTCGGACTCCCATTGAAGTCAATGGGAGCCGGTCGTACAACGCGTACGCGGGCTCCCATTGACTCAATGGGTGCGAGGCAAACAAGGGCGCCCCCTACAGCGGGTTCGCGGCGAAGCTGGTCGTGGCGTACATGCACAGGTAGGGGGGACCCATGGGTCCCCCCTGTGTGCGACTCGCGCGGCTAGGCATACAGGGGGGTCCGACACGGACCCCCAAAGTACGGCTCCGACTGCTCGTTCGAGCCGGACGGTGCGAGTCGGTCGGACTGCTCGAGGCGCGCATCGTACTTACCCGGCCGGGGAACGTCTCCATTGCGCGGTGCGAGTCGAGTCCGAGCGAGTCGGTTGGAGCGGTTGGGTCCCATGAACGAGTCGGTCGGTGATTTTGCGTCTGCTCGCATCGTACTCGCTCGCCCGGACGCACGTCCGACTCGGTCGGGAAACAGGGCTCCAAATCGGATCCGGTAATGCCGAATCCGATTCGGAGCCCTATTGGCCGAGATCGGAATTGGCCCCATAATATACATTTCTCACTATATTGTATATTTGGTTGGGTTGGTATTATATTTAATGGGCATAATAGTTATTTTTACTTGTTTAATATTTTAGAATATTATTGTTTGATAATCTTTATTCTATATTTTATTGTTTATTGTGGGAATGTGTGGGAAGTGTTTTTATTGAAAACATCTTTAATTTATGATTAAATATACATTAAAATATGTTTTAAACATAATTTGATATGCTTCATTTATATTTATGTGTAGGTTAGGGGAAAGTTGAAGGGCAATATCCTTAACCTGTCCCCAATATAAGCAATTTCCCAATGGTTTGGTAAAATGGAGTTAGAATAGTAAATCTGGCACCACCTACCATCCCCAGTGCACACACATCCTTTAATGGGCATTAGACTGGATTTAGAATGGTAAATCTGCACTCTCCTGCCCAGTATATGCACTTTCCCGAATGTTTGTTAGATGGAAGTCAGTATAACATCTCACCCTAATATATGTACTTTTACAAAGAATTGTTACATTGAAGTTAGAAAAATAAATTTGACCTCCTTGGCATATGCATTTCCTAATTTTGAAGGATTGTAGTAAGAATAGTGCATTTAAATTGTTTTAGGGCCTGATTACGATTACGACGGTCCACAGGACCGCCGTACACGCGGTGGTGGGGTGACCACGCCACACTGCGGCACCGTGCACCACATTATGAGTGTAGCAATCAGACCGCCATAGGATTGCCGCCTCCTCTGGGATTTATGATCCCATGGCATGGTGGCGAGGCAGGGATATGCTGGCGGTGCTGCAGTGACACCACCGAGCATATTCCGAGTTGCCAAACCACCACCCTTTCCATGGCGATGATCCTGCAATAAAAAGGGTGGTAGTGAGGCAACTAAGGAAACCCTAATAGTGCCCCCTCCCGCCTCTGGGCCCAGGGGGTTCATGCGGGGGGGCACATGTAGTGCTCCCAAGGATTTGCACCCCCAGTTCCTGCACAGTGTGGCGTGTATGCCACACCATGCAGGAAGGTACACTCGGCTTTCTGGCAGCAGCCGTCTGCATGTTTTGCTCTTCTATGAGCCTGACAGACAGCCGGTGTCAGACCACCACAGCACTGCCCGCCAGACCAGGATTTAACTCCTAATCTGGCAGGTGGCAGCACCACGGCTTTGGCGGTCCTACAGCGGATGGTGCGCTGCACCATCGGCTGTAGGACCACCAAAGTCCACCTAAAACTGGACATGGGCATAAAACCAGTTAAGGATTTAGTGAAGTTTCGCCCGCTTCTATTCTGGCAGAGGCTTGTATCTTCTCCAGAACCGACCCCGTATGCAGCCGCTTTAGACGAGGTTTGCTCACTAGATACATCAAACTAAATAGGATGGGCTAAAAACATCAGAAACCTCATCACAAGTATTGGGCTAGGTGGGTACAGCATCAACTGCCCAGCACCACTTACCAAGAAACAAATTAAAGTATTGTACTGGGATTGGGTAGTGCAGACTGAATCAAGGGTTAGCAAGCGGGGCAGACTAACCAAGGAATTCACAGATTTTAAACCAAGTTGTTCCCTGGAAGTTATCTTGACCTCATCAAGGTGCCGGCCGATAGAAAACTATATATACAGAAGAGGCACATCTCCCTGCTGGTAAATTCATTCACACATTCCTGGTCATGTAATTCTGCTAGGCTAAAGGTTGTCCCTCTTGGTCTGCCTTGACTGAATCAATTGGCCATGTCCTCTTTGCTTGCCCTGCAGACTCTAGACCCAGGACAACATGGTTAATCCCCAGCTGTAAGCAGCTTGGAACCCGCGACTCCGTAGCAGCTTTGCGCATACTAAAATCAGGCAGTAGACCATTATTGATGTGTGCAACTGCGAAGTTCCTGGGTCACATGTGGGGAATACGAAGGAAGGCCCTGAGCCCAACCCTGATTCTATCCTAATATGTCTAGACCTTGATGGTGAGAGAACTGAGTTCGAACATGATGGCATCCTTTCTTTGAGCGAACTATTGGGCACTGATTTTATGTTCCCTCATGTTAGTGGAAGCACAATTACAATAGTTTATCTATGCTACCTTTTAGTAATACAGTCCTAAATAGTTGTTCCATCTATGGACTAAGCATTTTGAACTTTTTAGTTGCTACTTTTTATTGTAACTGCTGTACTGTTTTTAAAGCTTATGTCTATAATAATGAGTTGTTGTGTTTTTATGCTATGACAGTTTTTATTTTTTTTTAATTCACTGGGCTGTGGATATGTATTTGTACTTTTATGGTCTGACAACCAAATAAAGTTTATTGATGAAACGGTATATAAACACACATGAATGTTGCTGGCAATGATTAAGAGATGCTTGGAAAACAACTTTTTCCTTTTTGATAACAAGTTATTTCATCAACTTCGATGGACACCTGTTTCGCCCCATCTACACCTGTTTACATGTGGGCTAATGGGAGGAGCAGGTGCTCAAAATTCATAGACAATCTTTTTGTGGTGTGGCGGGAGTCCATAGCAAGTGCTGAGCTATATGTAGGAGAGATAAATCCTGCAAATCTCAATTTACATGTTACATGTCACATCAGCAAAACAAGTGAGATCTAGAAGTGTTAATCAGTGATAGGAAACTAAAAACGAGGCTATTCAGAAAGGATACTGCAGGAAACACGACCTTGCAAGCATCTAGCTTTCATCCAAGGTATATTGAAGCTAGCATTCCATATGGTGAGATGCTGCAGGCCTGAAGGAATTGCAGCACCACCCCAGACACACTTGAGTGTCAAGAACAGATCAAAGTCAAGCTGACACAGAGAGGGTATAACAAACAGATTATAGAACAAGCACACAGCAATGCCAATAAAAGGGACAGGGATGCCATTCTATTCTCAAGGCCAACAAGCAGCAGGAGGATGGGGTTTGGTATATTACTCCATACAGCAACCAAGACCAAGCGCTGCAGGCCTTATTCAGGAAACACTGGCACATAGTGAAAACTGATTGTATAATTGGCAACACAGTACCAAGGAACCCATTAATCACATACAGGCACACACGATCAATGCATGATGCATTGGTAATGCATCAGTTTTGTCTATGTAATGAATTTAGAGCTGTTTTCATCAACATTGTCCGGGAGAAGGAAAGAGCTCCATGACAGATAACACGGAGTGGAGAGGATGTGGTGCAGGGGCCAGAGATGCTAACTTGAGAGCTGGGGATCCCGGTTCGAGTCTCTGCGGGACCGTGCAACATCCTGTGATTCTATGCAATCACTTAATCTCTCTGGGTGATCAATTGTTATATAAATATGCTGCAAGAGTAAAAGACAAAACTTTATGAAAATATAGTTCTGCCAAAACGGATGTTAACAGTATTTCGGCAGCGGAAAACTGATAAGAGAAGCAGACAAGGAAAAAAGCATTTGTAAATGCAGGAAAATATGCTACAGCCCATAGAAATGGAGGAAATGTAAGTGGCACCCACATGAACCAATGAGAAGCCAGGAAAGAGAGGAAGTGGGTTGTAAGTCTCTTTTAAGTTTATATTAAAAACAATAGATTTCTCTGTGCAGGCGAAACCTAATAAGCAACCATGAGGCGAAGAGAAAAAGTAGTTGGTTGCAGCCCAAAAATGGCTTTGGAAAATGCACTAGGTGCCAAGCATGCACAATTGGTGAAAACAATGAGGAATATAGATCTCCTTTTCAGGACAAACTGATAAAGATTAAGAGTTTCTACAACTGTAAAACAGAATTTGCTGTTTACGTGTTGACTTGTATATGCAACCTGCAAAATATTGCAAGCACAACGGTTGCAGTATACAAAAGGATACTACAGCACATGTCAGCAATATGTAACATTGACCAGACATGCCCCTTAGCGCTTCACTGTGAGATACACCACAATCAAGATCCAAAAGAGATAAAATATGTTTTGTAATTGATGCAGTTCCGTTGATAGACTGGGTGGGGATCGTGTCAAAGCACTTAGGAAGCTTGAGGTGTGGTAATTTTGAGTTTAGACTGTAAAATACCAAATGGGCTCAATGCAGACGAAGAGTTATATGCCTGTAAGTGAAGGATTATGGAAAAGCCCCAGGATGTGAAAATGTACTTTAGATGTAAAAGAAATTGTAATAATCATGCCTTCTATTCTTGAGTTTGATAATTTTATTTTGTGTTTATGAACACTTTATTTGGAATCAATGTAATATGCAAATTAGAGGATAGAAAGGGTGCAATATTAATGTACTTTAAAATTGTGGTCCAAGCATGTACTTGGCCCACTTGGTCTATATTCAATATGCAACAAACACATTATTAAGACACTGAGTCGATTTAGAAATAGTTAAGAATGCATTTATGTTAAAACTGATTATGCACGATATTACGCATTTTGTCATGTACTATATTATTGCAAGTTATGTATTGAATTAATTTAGGTACAACCGTGTATGCATTTTAGCTAGAATTGATCATGTACAGCATTATTGTATTTTTTCAGCAAACTTCGGGCATAATGAAATGCAGAGTAAGTGCAAAATTAGGAAATGTATTATTAAATATTAAATATTAATTATTTTTCTTGCATGCGATATTAGAAAATCACCACATATGAATTGGTTTGTAATGTTCTTAGGTATTGGCACCAAAGTGAAAAGGTCTCCCCTCTGTATATATCACAAAGATTTGTTTCTGTACTCATGATGATATAATGATCTAAAAACAAAGGGAAATTACACCCATGTCATGTAATCAAAGCCGCGAGTGATGCCTGAAATGTGTTATAGTGGATTGTCGTTTCTCAGATAAACAAAGTTACAAATCGAATGGTGTCTCTACATCGAGCTCTGCCTGAGCATTTGAGGATTGACTTTGCAAATATATATATATATATATATATATATATATATATATATATATATATATAGATATATATATATATATATATATATATATACATTGATTGAAAAAAACCAAAAGTTGCAGCAATGCTATAGTTAGCAAATAAAATTTTAAAAACCTTAGAAATTCACTGAAAAAGACAGGGATGTTATAGTTAGGCTCAGATTTCTCTCGTACAAAACCATTGAAATTCAGCAGTTATAGTTACCTGAACTAACTATAACTTACGCCCCAGCAATGCACTGCTTATGACTTCACATATTTCATCACTCATGACATGGTCAGTGACATCTCTGATGTCACATTTATGATTGGTAAACATATATACTAACCTACTACAAAAGTTAAATTAGCATACTAGGTGCACTACTACTTAGTGATGCTACTTCTAACATATATTATGCAAGTGGCTGTGTGACTGCAGGCATGTATGTATGGGTGTGGGAATGGCTGTATGGGTGTATAAGTGGGTGTGTGAGTAGCTGTGTGGGGGAATGAGTTGATTTGATTTGATTTAAACATTTATATAGCGCACAAATTCCAGACGGCGTCTAGGCGCTTGAGCCAGATGGAAAGAGAAGGTTACCACGCAATCCAGAACTGAAAATTAATTTACAAAAAGCCAGGTTTTTAAAGCTTTTCTGAAGGCCAGGATAGTTGGACAATTCTTTATCTCACCGGGAAGCACGTTCCAGGTTTTAACGGTTCCCGAAAAAAATCTTCTTCCGCCCCAACAAACTCTTTTAATTCTGGGCGGTTGAAGGAGTTTGCAGTGAGCCGACCTCAAATTTCTGGTTGGTATATACCATTTCAATTGCTTTTTCAAGAAGTCAGGGCCCACCCCATGGAGTGCCTTAAAAGCTAGACATTGGGCTTTGAATATAATTCTCTTCTCCACAGGGAGCCAATGTAGGCTCTTCAACTTATGCGAGACCGGCTGGAATTTTGGAATATCCAGCAGTAATATGGCCGCTACATTTGGAAGCCGTTGTAGCTTTTGAAGATGCTGCTTTTGGATCCCACATAAAGCGCATTTCCATAGTCCAATTTGGACAGTGCCAGTGCTGTCACCAGAATTTTTACTGACTCCGGTGGAATGAAGGGGCGGATTTTTCTAATCATCTTCAGGATGAAAAAGATAGAGGAAGACAGGGAAGTGATCTGATGTTTGAAGGTCAGTTTGTCATCGAAGATGATGCCTACATTTTTGGCCTTATTTACAGGCGTTGGGGTGTCTTCCAGGCACGTCGGCCACCATCTGGGTATCCAGAAAGAGGTATCAGAGCCCAGTAAGAGGACCTCTGTCTTTCCACCATTACGTTTCAGGCAGTTCAGACTCATCCATTGATGTACCCGAGACATACAGAGATTGAAACGATCTGCTGTCTCTTCCATATTGCTGGAAACTGACACCACTAATTGGGTATCATCAGCGTACGAGACCACTGAGAACCCACATTGCATGATGATTTTGGCCAGAGGGGAGACATACAGATTGAACAATGTAGGGCTGAGGGCCGAGCCCTGAGGCACCCCACACGGGAGCAAGAACTGTTCTGAGGCAAAGGCCCCCGCTTCAACTGATTGTACTCTATCAGAGAGGAAGGAGGTCAACAGTTTAAGGGCCAGTCCTCTAATAACTAATTCTGAGAGTCTGTTGATTAAAATAGTGTGGTTCACCGTATCGAAGGCCGCCGGTAGATCTAATAATATCAGTGCGGCCCTCTCCCCATCATCCAACATGGATCTCAGTTCCTCAGTGGCCATAATCAGGGCCGTTTCTGTACTGTGCCCCTCCCGGAACCCATATTGCGATGGATCCAAAAGGTTCTCGGAAGAGATAAAGGATAAAGTTGCTGTGTGAGTGGTTGTATTGGTGAGTGGTTGGGTGTGTACATATTGGATGAGTACCAGACCTTGATCCTGTCTTTTCCAGAAACCCAACTCCATACTTTAACTCTTCCATCTGATACCTGTTTTTTCTGTTTTTACAGATTTTACTGTCTTACTGGTTGAGAATTCCACAGTGTCAAAGGAAGTATTATCATTCCCCTGTATTCTGTACCACTCTCCAGTAGTTACCTTACATGCAGCTTCAGTTTTTAAACCCCCCATTCATTGCAGTGTTCCAGTTATTTGTTTTTGATTTTTTCGCTAGAGTTTTGTTAGGGATTAGCAGGTATGTGCATTGTGTTGATGCATTTCTTTCTTTTGACACATGGACATTGAGTGTAATCTTTGCTGCAAAAAACATGATGATGTTTGTTTATTTGTTACAGAAGGGGAAGAGCTGCACTAGCTGTTTTAAGTTCATAGCAATCTTTGGGGCAAAGCCACTTGACTACATGATTTGCATTATAGGATGATGAACATGGTCACTTGACATTGAGTGAGGCAATGCCACATGAGTGAAGAATCTTTTGAACAACCCCCCCACCCCATGACAGACAACCACTGACAGCATGTTACTATTATTTAAACACTGGAATGTATATTGGTACATGAACACTTATGAATTTCTATTCACGAGATTGAAATGAAAGTATGAGCAATAGCACTTTTTGCATGATATATTTGTGGTTTATTGTGATTATTTAAGTCTGCAAGAACACTACTTATGATACGTCACAACTTTCAGAAATGTGTTTTGTTGGAGGTTGATTTGTATTCATATCGTAATTCTGAAGGAATTGAATTTTTGAATATTACATGAGAACAGGAGTTTTTAGGTGCTTTCTCTTTCAAGAGAATGACACTGATCTGTTGAGATTGATCCACAGTTCGATAACATTGTGTTTCTTTACAAAAGTGTGTCTTTGTAAATGTTAAGCGGAGTCCGTTCTCCCATTCCACTTACCTGAGTGGTGCTTCTTTTATGTTTATGCATTTTGTTTGCACTCAAGGGAAGTAACTCACATGAGCATCTCAGGCTGTAATAAATACCGATAGTTCGAAATGCATTCCCAGTAATAAACTATTATTTTACAAGCATACTCCTGGAGTGCAAGCGGTTTTGTTTTGGACTAGACATGCAACTTTCCTGTATATATATATAAATTAACTTGCGCACTGCTCTGGGGCCCACTAAGGGTGAAATGTATGTTTTTAAGAAGGATGGAATGCCCGCAAGATCTACTAAAGATGTAATATTGTTCTTTTACAGACTACGAGTCCCAACGTGCAACAAGAAAGGGAAATACATCGCACTGAGCGAGAGGCCCACTGAGGGTGGGACAATTAATTAATCCTGCAGCACTAAGGCCAAACTGGAACTGCTTGCGAGATAGCCATTTGTCAAGAGACCTTTGAAAAAGAGACAGCAGTCTTGAAATGCGTTAGGTCTGAATAACAATTACCGGAGAGCAGTTGTGCAAGTTTATTCCCTTGGAACACAAAAACCAGATGGTTGAATTTACTGTGAGTGCGCCCTCAGAAGCTCTTGGGCGTTTGGTGATCAATATATATATATATATATATATATATATATATATATATATATATATATATATATATATATAGCGGAGGCAGAGAAAAGAGGGATCCCAAAATGCTTTTTCCCAAGCAATTTCCCATAGGGATTTTAGGCATGACTACAGCCTGAACCGCTGAATGGAATTACACCAAATTTAACATAAAGCTAGATCTTGGTCCAGAAAGAGCCCTTTCTGTAATTTGGAATTAATGGGCTCAGTAATTTAAGAGTTATTAAAGAAAAAAAATGTAAGTATATCTAGGGATGCAGAGGGTCTGCATATCTGACAGATCTCAAGCTGAGATCTGATTGGTTGCAACCACTTCAACCAGGAAGTGGTGGCTGCCATCTTGGGACTCAGCATGAGTACCAAACAAATGCAAGAAAAAACACAAGGGGGCAGGGAAGGACTACCCTGACTCCCCAAAGTCTGGTGGTAGGGTCCCACAGGAACACCGCTTGGGGCAAAAAACATTTGTTTTTTTAAATGTTGCTGTGAATTCACAGAGGATCCATGGATCCACTGCAAAAGAAAAAAGAAAAAAACACAAGCGTGGTCTCCTGCGCATGTACAATTTTATGTCCCCAGGTGGGTACGGTCCCCTGGGGGATTCAGATATATATTTGGGTTGAGGGGGTGCATTTTTGCCCTGGGGACCCCATCCCTGAGGGCCCGACCTTTAAAATAAACTGAGAGGAGGGCACGCTGACCCCCTGCCCTGGCGGATTTCAGCCCCAGGACCCTATCCCCGGGTCCCAGTTGCAGTTCAAAAGGGAGTGGGACCGCACACACCTCTCCCATAGCCATTAATGACCTGGGTGATCCCCATCCCCCAGGGCCAGCCCCTGCTGTGTCCCGGGGTGTTCACCCCTGGTACAGAGCAGTTTCCCTGCCCACACTGGTGCAGGCAGGAAAACCTTTGTTTGCTCTTGCTTAGTGTGAGCAATTTCAAAACTCCCCTCAAGAGGGGACACTAAGTCTGGTCCCAGCATGTGGTACCCCCTCCCCCTTTAGAATATGGCCGGGCCCCGGGAGATGGGGTCCCAGGGCTGGATTCAGCAAGAGGAGTGGAGCTATGTTGCCCTCTTCCCCACAAATATAGTCATGTGGCTCCAGGTAAAGGGTCCCTGGGGCCAAAAATGGTCTGGGGAGGGAGGCCATGTGCCCCCTCCCCTAACAAAATGCTCTCTGACCCGTGGGATGGGATCCCCAGGGCAAAAATTGTCCCCGGGAGGAGGACATATGCCCCTCTCTCCCACAAAATGTGCTGGGCCCTGTGGGATATGGTCCCCTGGGCTGAAATTGGCCTGGAGAGGGGACTGTGTGATCCCTACCCCTGAAATATGTTGCCGGGCCTCAGGGGATGGGCTCACTGGGGCCAAAAGTGGCCCAGGGAGGGAGCTCTGTGCCCCCTCCACTAAGAAATGTGCTGGGCCCCAGGGGATAGGGTCCCTGGGGCCAAAAGTGGCCTAGGGTTAGCTGCCTATAGGGGGTAACCCACCCACCGCTCACAGCTGAAGGGCATGCGCAAAAGGGTGTTGGCTGCAGAGCCTGGCCTCTACGGCCATTTGATTAACGTATGGTAATTAAATATTACTTTGCGCTAAAAAAAAACTAGAAATTCACTGAATAAAAACAAAGGTTACAGGAACGTTATAGTTAGGAAATAGCAATTTAAAACCCTAGATTAAATTCACTGCAAAAAACCAAAGGTTCCACTGACGTTATAGTTAGGAAAGAGAATTTTAAAAACTTAGAAATTCACTAAAAAATCAAAGGTTACAGAGACGTTATAGTTGGGTTCAGAAATTTTGCACGCACAAAACCATTGAAATTCAGAAGTTAAAGTTATAGTTATCACAAGTAACTATAACTTGTACACTAAGGTTACTATAAATCATGCCCTCGCCATGCACTGCTTATTATCCCATAAATTACGTCACTCATGACATCTTCTATGACATCATTGATAATATCACTTCAGCATTTGCTGTAAAATTATTTATTAGAAAACTGTGCATGGTGGGGGTGCGAGTTATAGTTACCTCAGTTTTGTGTGTGTAAAATCCTAAAAGAAAACACAACGACTTCGAAAAGTGATAAGCCACCAGAAAAATCCAATATTTCCAACCAGTAAAAACATATAACAAAGTAAGTATACATAAATAATTGAAAAATATAAACTCAATGATACATGTGGAAAAATACCACATACCCATTTCGAGAGTCTGCACATATGTTGGCAGTTCAGGCATTGGGTATATGGTACAAAAAGGACTCATCTGTGTATGGCTGCAAACAGGGTCGAGATCCTCAGGGTGAAGATGCTGCTGTGAAGGAGGGACCTGAAGAAAGGGATCCACTTTGAACTCTGACTGAAATTTTATTAAAGGGGTGAGAAAGCAGCCCAAATCCTTTATTTCTGCCGATTTGATACTGGCTGGCAGTTGTAAACCTCAAATTTTTTTTTTTTTAAACATTTTCCTCACATTTCTGTGATGGAAAGCTCTGGAACCTGTGGGAAGCCACAAACTTCCACCCACCCAGCATTCCCCCAAGTCCCCTGATAAAAATGGTACTTCACTTGTGTGGGTAGGCCTAGTTCGGGCGATAGGAAGCGGCCCAAAACGCAAAGTGAACACAACGCATTTTTCCAGTGAAAACTGACCCATTTTTTGCAATGTGCCTAGCTGTGGATTTTGGACCCTAGCTCAGCTGGCACCTAAGAAAACCTATCAAACCTGTACATTTTTTAAAACTAGACACCCAGGGGAATCCATTATAGGGTGACTTATGTGGCTCTGATCAGGTTCCGTTAACCAGAATCCGTTGCAAGCCTCAAAAGTTGTTAAAGAAATACATTTTCTTCACATTTCTGTGATAGAAAGCTCTGGAATGTGAGGGGAGCCATAAACTTCCTTCCACCAAGCATTTCCCTAAGTCTTCCGATAAAAATGGTACCTCACCTGTGTGGGTAGGCCTTGTGCCCGCAACAGAAAACGGCCCAAAGCGCAACATGGACACATCACATTTTTCCAGTGAAAACTGACCTTTTTTTACAATGTGCCTAGCTGTGGATTTTGGACCCTAGCTCAGCCGGCACCTAGGGAAGCCTAGCAAAGCTGTACATTTTTCAAAACTAAACACGGAGAGGAATCCAGTATGGGCTGACTTGTGTGGCTCTCACCAGGTTCTGTTATCCAGAATCCCTTGTAAACCTCAATTTTGTCAAGCGAAACTCATTTTACTTACATTTCTGTGACAGAAAGTTCTGGAATCTGTTGGGAGCCACAAAATTCCACACACCCAGCATTTTCTTGGATCTCTCGATAAAAATGGTACCTCACTTGTGCGGGTAGACCTAGTGCCCCTGACAGGAAATGGTCCAAAACGCAACATGGACACATCACATTTTTCCAGTGAAAACTGACCCTTTTTTTCAATGTGTCTAGCAAGGAATTTGGAACCTAGCTCAGTTGGCACATATGGAAAACTAGCAAACCGGTACATTTTTGCAACTAGACACCCAGGTAAATCCCAGATGGTGTGACTTGTGTGGCTCTCACCAGGTTCTGTTACCCAGAATCCCTTTCAACCTCAAAGTTGGAGAAAAAAAACAAATTTTCCTCACATTTCTGGGATGAAAAGTTCTGGAATCTGTGAAAAGCCACAAAATTCCAACTACCCAGTATTCCCCCAAGTCTCCCCATAAAAATGGTACCTCACACCGTGGGTAGGCCTAGTGCCCGTGACAGGGAAGGGCCCAAAACGTACTGTGGAGAAACAAAAAGACATGGTTTTGTGAGGGAGTCACCTGAATTTTTGGTCCTAGGCTCGGCGGGCATCTAGGGAAACCTACCAAACACAGACATTTCCAAAAACTAGACACCCAAGGGAGTCTTGGGAGGTGTGATCATGTTTTCCTACCCAGAATCCCCCGCAAATCTCAATCAAGCTAGAAAAATCACATTTTCCTCACATTTCTGTGATGGAAAGTTGTGGGATCACCGGGTTGTTACAAACTTTCTACCACCTAGCGTTCCCCCAGGTCGTCCAATAAAAATGCTATCTCTCTTATGTGGGTGGGCCAAGTACCCGCGACAGGGAAAGGCTCAAAACGTATTGTGGAGACATCAAAATTATCTATCACAACACGACCTGGTTTTGCAAGGGGGGCATCTGCGTTTTTTGGTCCCAGGCTCCGCGGCCATCTAGGGAAACCTACCAAACCCAAAAATTTAGGAAAAATACTCTACAAGAAGAGGAACCAGGAGCTTTTTTAGGGTCCAGCACACGGGCTCCTTAAATTAGCAATTAGTAATTTATGGGTAAACAGGGGTGTGCAGTTCCTGAAGGCTAGAAGAAGTGAGAGATAGACTAGAGTTCCAAGTGAAGGAATATCCTCCAGATGGATGTCATGCTTCATCATTGGGCTAGCTCCTCGTTAGGCTGGTGCTTTTCACACACCACATGGGCCCACACAGGCCTCCTTCACCTTACGGCTATAAAAAGATCTTTGGCAAAGAGCTCCCTAGTGTGTGCCTGTCGGGCATTGCAGCATAGGCCCGACGAGTAGCTAGCCCAATGATAAAGCATTCATGACGTTCCCCTTGTGGTGCCCAGTTTTAGAGGCACCACCATGGGAACACCAATAATGTGGCAGGCGGTCTAACCACGGTTTTGGGAGTGCGGTGGTGGGGCAAATTCAGCTCCGCACCTCCAAAGTTGTAATCGAGCCCTTACTGTTCTGTATCTGCAGATTTTTCTCTGTGTCCATTTAGTCAAAAATAATAATCCACCAAAAACTGAAAAAATAATTTCCCAAAAACCCCCAAATAAATGCAAAAATAAAATGAACCCAATAGACATAACTTGAAACAATCCAAAGTATCTAGGAACCATAAAAATATCCCAAAACGTTTTTTAAAAAAATGAATGCTCCTGGAAACCCCCCAAAAAGGAAACTATTAAAAAATCAAAAGTAAATTGCTTGAAAAAAATGTTAACTCCCAATGCACATAGGACACATTCATAGACAAAAACCTGTCAAGTAAACAACAAAATACATTACATTCCCAAAAATACATGTACATTACACTTAGGGCCTGATTCCGATGTCATTCGGAAGGCCTCCGAATCGGATTCGGCTTTCCCAGATCCAATTCGAAGCCCATGTTTCCGACCGAATTGTTCCAAACAACCAATTACAATGCGAAGATCTTGTCCACGTCGACCGGATCATTTCCGAACACAATTATGTCCGTACAACTCGTTCGTAGCCGAATTGTGCCGTGCAATGGAGCCGGATTCCGAACGAGCGAGTATGATGCACGATTCGGGCAGCCGTATCGGCTTGGTCTCAGCGAGATGAAACGGCTGTCAAAATCGGACTTCGGGGGCTGTAGCAGGCCCCCCTTCACCCGGGGCCCTCTAAATCAGTCACGGGGGGGGTACCCATGGGTCCCCCCGATCCAAGCATGCATAGTGTGGTGGGCACCATGGGGTACCTGCCACAGTGTGTTCGCTTTTCCCCACCCACCCCTTTTTGCTATGGGAGCCTGTGTACGCATTCAGTATACAGGCTCCCATAGAATTAAATGGGAGTCCGAGCGAACCGAGTCCGTCAGCATACGGATGCCTTGTACTCGCTCGGTCGGACTCCAGCGCTCCGAGTCATACGGAAAGCATTCCGGATCCAATTCGGTCGGGATGCTTTCCTTACAAGATCGGAATCGACCCCTTAGTCATCATAAAAAAAGTAAGATAACACAATAAAACATAACATCACAATGCATTACATAAACAGTGTACGAAAACCACAAACTACACATAGTAAAACACATTTCTATAAATACAACTAAATGTACAAAAAACCCTACAAACAACACTATGAATAACATTAAGACCTCCCCGCTACACACCCTACTCTCAAAACCATTTAAAAAGCACTTACCTGTTCCAATGAACAGCAGAACCTTACTGTGACATGGAACTCGGAAAATAGACTAAAAAATGGCACAAATAAACTTCAAAATAGAAGGCAGAATTAAAAAATACTGGCCGCTAAATGAAACTAAAAAAAAAAGACTAACCTCTCATAGAAAAAAGTGGGAAATTATATATAAATGTTGAGTAAGCATATTAAAAAATCGTACAAAATTATTTAACTTGTACAACACATCAAGAAATGTTATAAAATGGTGAAAAATTGTAATGTCTAAATTAAATAATAGTATAACATATATACAATTATTTAATATATATCGAAAAAAGTGTTAAAATGATGTGGAAAAAATGTTTATAAAACTATTTTAAAAATGTTATAAAATGTTAAACGATGAAAAAAAGTGGAAAATGTACAGCATACAATACTACTTAAATATGATTTATATTTTTCATGTAATGATAAAAATACCTTAAAAGTGTTATTTATTTATCTTGATATAAATGTTTATTTTTAACGTGGAAATATATATGTCAAAAAATTTAAAAATATACATTAAATAAACTTTGGAAACAGAAACAAAATTTTAAAAAATGTGTCATATGTCTTTATTCTATAAACATACTATGCAATAAATAATAATATTTATTCCAAACATACAAGTAACTATTTTTTATTATTTTTATAAACACCAACAATACTAATTAAATATCACAAACTATTTGTACTATATCCAAATATAATTTAAACAAAGGATTTCACATGTTTGACATTAAAAGGTTGACATTTATTATTTCCACTCCAATCTGTACCAACCTAATTTGGGAAAGGTGTTGGACACTAGAAGGGTGACATTTGCTATTTCCAATCCCATCTATACCAATTAGTGGAAGGTGTTGGACACTAAAAGGGTGACATTTACAATTCCCACTCCAATCTATACCAATTTTGAGAAGGTGTAGGACACTAAAGGGGTTACATTTACTGTTCAAACTCCATTCTAAACTAACTTGGGCAAGATGTTGGACACTAAAAGGGTGACATTTGCTATTCCCACTCCAATCTATATCAATTTGGAGAAGGTGTTAAACACTAAAGGTGTGACATTTACTATTTCCACTCCAATCTAAACCAATTTACGGAAGGTGTTGGACTCTAAAGGGATGACATTTCACCATTCCCACTCCAAAGTAAAATATTTTTAAGAAAGTCTTAAACACTAAAGGAGTGAAATTTACTATTCACACTCCAATCTATAGCAATTTGAGAAAGGCGTTGGACACTAAAGGGGTGACATTTACTATTTTCACTCCATTCTAAGCCAATTTGGGAAAGGTGTTGGACACTAAGGTGGTAAAATGTACTAATTCCACTGAAATCTAAAATATTCCATGCAAAGTGCTAGGGCCTAAAAATTGGATACATACAAGCAATTCTCCATACTCACGCATCATTTTTTATTCATAAAATAATCTATAATTTAACCGAAAAACACATTAACCAAAACTACAAACCTTATATTTAAACATTAACATATAAAAGAATATTTTTATCTCTATTAGTAATTAATATATTGTTTAATATTCTTACTACCATTCCCAAACTTTGAATCATAAAATAAAAATTAAATAATAATCATAACAAAATTGAAAATTATTTTTAAAAGACATTATACCTTTTAACACAAAAAGGTTGTAAAATATTCCATTAAGAAACTATTTTTCATAAAAATTATAAAATTTAAAATGTTTTTTTTTTTTTTGTTTATTAAATTTACATGTTTTACATTGTTAATATTTATAGTTTTTTTTAATTAAGTATTTGTGTAAATATTGAAAAGAAAATTAGTATTTTTTAAATTTGATATAATTGATATATATTTTAGTGACTTATAAATTACCATTTATCAAAATTATTAATGTCATAAATGAATTTACAATTGTTACAATATTAATTTGCATATCAAAATAATGAACATTACCTTTATATTAAAATGTCAGCTTTTCAAGAATCTACCCACTCTTATTCCCTCAAAACCCAATATCCCCCTGCTAAAAAAAAATATAAATCCATAATTTGTTTACATTGATACAACTAAAAAGGCACATTTCAACAATTTCATAATTCCTGTCACCAATATTTGTGATATCCCGATATTCTTGACCAGATATTTATGTATCACAATCTTTGTTATGCAATATTTTGTCCTAACACCGTATTTTCTTGTCCATTTTTTCTAGAGTTTTAATGACCAGATGTTCCATATGGTGTTCTGTATTATGTTTTTTCTCAGAAATGAGGTAGATTTGAATGTATATGTAATGGAAACTATTAACTTTCAAAACAACCTGATCATCTCAGCATACAATTAAGGAGAAAAATAGGAAATCAAAGGGGAATTATAATAGAATTTATAATATTAGAAATTGAAGAAAAAGAAAACAACTTAAATTAACAAGAACATCATCTTTCCTTTGGAAAGCCTGATGCAATCTATCCTCCAGCAGCCACCGCTTTTGGCTCTGCACTGTCAAGCTTCAGAATCTATGTCCTCCATGCAATTGCCTACGCCTTCTATTTCCAGACCTGAGGGTAGTATGCTATCTCTTTCCAATTCTTCTGCTTCTGATGTGGAGGAAGTGGATGTGCCTTCTTCTCATCAGAGAGGGAAGTACATTGATAAAGTGGGTTTGAATTAAATCCTCTTGGCAATTCTCATAGTATGTTTTTTCCTGTTTTTCCTTTGTATCTGTGCTCAGACAGTTCACGAATGATCCTGGTTTGATTAATGTTTTAAGGGATAAGGAGAAATCTATTCCATACTCAGTTGTAGTTGACACCATGATGGCAAGTTTGGTTGATTACATCTGAATGTGGGCAGAAGCTATCCTTAAGGATTTGGCAGAAAAGAAATTTGATGCAGCATTTAAAAAATGGAGGTTCCTTACCTGACATCTCTTTTGATCTAGTGAGGGTTTCGGCACTGTCAGAAGGCACAAACAATGCTGTCTACAGGAATCTCTTCTGTAAGAAGTGGTGTACTGACTCAGTAGATGGCAGTGTTTTTTCTACTTTTTGAGGGAGTGAAACTCTTTGGCCATAACTGGAAGATGTATCCATAAATTATTCAAGCATAAGAAATATACTTCCTCTTTACATCACCATCTGATAAAACTCTCATCTTCTGCAAAGTTCTCCTTTGGACAGCTGTCCAGAAGAGCTACTCAACAACAAGGTGCCAGTAGGATGTTTTGATCAAAAGACTACATTTTACTTCCACATTAAATCCTTATCCTTCTGACTATGTTAGAAATAGCCTCAAGTGGTTATTTGAAAGCTGAATCAAGCATTTCAGCTTAGCTTTGGTAAAGTCTACCTCTAAAGTGTGGGTTTTAAAGATGATTAAGGAAGGTAATTGTAGAGAATTCATCTCCTTTCCTCCAGATTCTGGGACCATAGTTACACCTTGCCCTCGTAATTTCTTGAAGAGCTGGGCAATCATTTAGGCAATTCAAGGTCTTCTCACAAAAGAGGCGATTGTGCTGGTTCCATCAAATGATCAGAATATCTGGAGGTTTAAGGTTAGTCATTGATCTAAGGAGGCTCAACAAATGGATTTAAAAGCTTTCCCTCTAAAATTGGGACTACTCAGATGATAATTCCTCTCACTGCAGACAAAAGGCCTGATTTAGATCTCAATGGCCTTACCGCCATCCCACTGCTGCGGAGGTCCCAAGTACTCCGCCAAGTCGACGGTCTTTTACCTGCCATATTTAGATGCGTCCGCGTCAATGGAGTTTTTGCCACCGCGGTGGTGGCACACTGCTTCCAATGCAGCAGACTCCTATGCTGGCAAACAGTACTTCGTCGCCATCAGGGTGGTGCGTTCCCACAGAGCCTATGTAGTTTTTACAGTTGAGCTGATGTTCTCCTAGCTGTGGTTCCCTGGCAAAGGAAGTGCATCAAGGGTACGCGCTCAACAATGCACCATCACTATGGCCATTGACTGGATGCTACGAGAATACACCGGATGTCCTGGCCAAATGGAAACACCTGTATACCACACTATTTAATCACACTCTATTTCAGACCATGATCCTTTGCTATTCCACTGCACCAAGACATTTTCTATTAGAAATGTTGAGAGTTAAGTGAGGTTATTTTGTTCTTTCTTCTTGTTTCTTGTCCCTTTATCTTCTTTCATTTATTACCATATGGTTAATTTTTTGTATTTAATTTCATTTTTTTGCACAATCCAGGCCCCAAAAATCCACTTTTTACTGAGGGAGAGTTGTCAGTCCTGGTGAATGAAGTCATAATAGTAGAGTCACAATTGTTTGGAGCCCAAGTCCAAAATACACCCCTATCACAGAAAAGACAAATGTGGGCCAGAATAGTCGACAAAGTGAATGCTGTAGATAACAACCTGCACACACAGGAGGAAATTAAGAAGAGACCGAATGACCTGCTTGGAAGGGTGTGTTCCCTGGCCTCCAAGCATCACATGGAGGCCCAGAAGACTGGTGGTGGTTCTCCCAGGCACCCCTTACAACCAATGCCCTTGTAGGAGAAGGTCTTACAGATCCTACATCCTGAAGGCTTAATAGGAATACCTCGTGGAGTGGAGTTTGGTAAGTTATACTTTACAAAGTTTCACTAAACCTCAATGTCCTGTTTGTTCTCATCTCACCTGTTGCCGATGTGTACTGCATATATTTTCATAACATAGAAACCTCAAACTATCACTATCAGATAATTAGGATTGTGTTTGTGAATGTATTGTGTTGCATCTAATGTTGCAGGTGTCAATCTCCATTACCTGACACATGATGGTATGGTGCTTGTAAGTGTTAGAACACCAAATAACCCATGTTTTATGGTTTGATTTAAACAGAATAAAGCTTTGATGATGATGATGATGAACCCATATATGTGTCATATTGTATGTGTCTGTCCCATTTCAACTGCATATTTTCCCCAGGTATGTTCCACTAGCTATTTTGCAAGTTTGGGGATGTTGTCTTTGAAATGACTACAACTACCATTATGCCCTGTTTCCGTTTTGCTAAAACAATATTGCTATGTCATAATGCTCATTCTCTCTGGTCCAACATATTTCTATATATGGTAAACTGTCACATATTGATCAATCAATGCTCTCTTCAGAAAATGGTTTGTGGTGTTTTCTGGATGTTGTCCTATTCTTCCTAACCAATTTCATTGATGTCATGACTTTCACAAATCAAACTGTGTTGACACAAAAAATGCAAGGTATAAAAATTACTATACTGTAAATAAGTGGTACTTGCAAAAATTGACTCTGCACTGTTCACATGATGACTAATGAGAAACACCCATCCAAGTTGTGTACATGTCTGTTTTGTAGTCAGCTCGCCCTTGGAATTGTCAATTACACATTTCACCGGGAGATGTGAGCCATACTTCCTAATCACTTCATAAGCATTTCAGGACATCTTATTACCTGCTTGTTTGAAGTTGTACTGTTTGAAATTGCAAAACGTTAGTGTAATAAAACATGTTCAATACCACTCAAAACAATCATCATTATAATCTCTGCCGCTTTTTACTTCTAGGTATCTATATTGTTTGTCTAAAAAGTTTTGGATGTGTAATACACACTTTTACCAATAAAATTGTTCTTAATTTCTTAATAGGTCCAACTGCCAGACCACATGGCTAGGAATCTGGCACTGAAGAGACCTCCACTCAAGACCAGGATTAAGCCTACAGTTACAACAAAACTCCTGATAATCTAGATCCTGGTCCATCTGGTCAGCATGTGTTGACAGCTCTAGCGAGTCTCACTGGGCCCATACCTACACCACACACCCCAGCTATAACACCTCAACTAACCAAAGGCTCCACTTTCTGTGTTCCTACCACTGTAACACTGATCGTTTGATTGTAATGCTGACACCACAGCACCACCAGCTCTAGCTCACCCAGGATCCAGTCGCATTGGGCACACTGCGCCAAGAGCATGGGGTAGTGGGGTTAGGGGTCATGGGAGGGATAATGTGGTCCAGCATAGTGAGGCTACTGGGGTCGCTCTCACCCATACCACCATTGACCAATTCTTGAGATCCTATCATCAGTCCCAAGCCATGATGGGCCAGGTACTCAATGAGCTACAGGAGATAAAGCAGTTGCAGAGGGAGCTCAATTATCATATGAAGGCTCACAACCCCAATATAGGCTCCCTGACTCGGGTGCTGTATGTGCAAGGCTTTCCCAGCACCATCTATCCCTTCCTGTGGTCCTACAATATCTGGCCCATCTACACAGCCCTGCCACAGAAAGAACCACCTGCAGCCACCCCAGGCCCTGCAACTGTGGTTCCCCCTCACCTCTGGAGGGGATATCCATGCATATTACCAGAAGGTGAGGATGGCAAGCCCTCTGCCAAAACCAGCAAGAAACCTAAATCCTAATGTCCTCCAGTGTGTGCCTAACTTCACTCTGTGGACTATTTCTGGACACATTTGCCTTTCTGATGCCAGTAGTATTTTGAACATTGGACTTCAAACAATTTTGGCTCTACAACTATGGTTTCATTCACCATGACTGACTGCTTCACTTTTTGGTTTGCATTTAAATTTTCACTCTGTTTAATTTCTTCATGCTTAGTTCAATAAAGTCACAAGTCAAATACTCATAGACTGGTGTTGTATACCTCAACTCTATTAATGCATTTGTGTTTTCCATGAAAACTTTACAATGACAAAAATCTAAAGATTGTGTGAACATAGAAAATTTGCAAGTAGGTAATGTTTATCTCAAGTTCCCAACCATGACTTCCAAAAATGTCATATCATTAAATCATCTTCTACTATGTTTATTACATTTGAGCAATAACTGTCTATCAACATTTGGACTAACATAGCAATCCATACATGTCACTGATACTCAGTGCCAGTTTTCACTTTTCCAGTCCCAGGCCGTGCAAACATGGAAAAAAGGGATATATCCAAAACAATCAGATCGAATAGTCAAATGATAGTTGACTCATGTCATCAGCTGGAGCCAGATCTTCTGGCTCACATAAGGAATCCCACATCAATAACACCAATAGGTAAAAAGTAAAAACATGGCAGTAATTCATTTTGCAGACACGGGATCATTCCAATCCACTGTTCCAGTATCTGGTGGAATGTCACAACCAAGTTTCAGTGGTGTGCCACAAGAAGTATATCCTACAATGATAAGACACATGAACAGCTACACACATTTTACACAAAATGAGGATGTTGCCAATGTGAAGGGAGAGCAGCATGATTTGTCTCCACTACTACACATGGTATGAGCTAATGGTGGCACACATAGGCAGGGTTGGTGATGTTATTTCTCACAGCAGAAATAGCAGAGAGTATGTGAATGGTGCTGTCACTTTTACTGGCTCAATCTTAAGCTCCAGCATGTCTCTGTTTGAGGGTTAAGTGATACATGGTGCTTAAGTGTTTCTGGTCCCATTGACCTGTCTGCATTTATGTCCTCTTCCTGTTCATTTTCTCGAGTATTGGAATCCTTTATCTCAATACTTCAAGAAGCTTATTCTTGAAGTCTCATTTCTCTTCTTCGATGCTGACCGAAAGTAAAATCAGGACTACTTTGGCAAGATGACGGCTGTGTGACTGCTGCGGGAGCCGCTCGCCCTCACATCTAAGACATTATGGACTCATAAAACACATGGTTGTGGATAAAGCAGTCGGATGAAGCAGCAAAAGGGAATCAGAGCACTTCTGGCTCGTACAGTGAAAGAAATTTATCGAGGCATTGAAGGAGCGAAGCAAAGAACATACCTGTTGGCGCGAGGCATTGCTCAGCTTCTGGCTCCCTTTGCGAGATGGGCTCTCCTCGCTGTACGTCAAAATGCCCCCCAAACAAGCCAAACTCCCGAAGGAGCACACAGAGACCACAGTGACTGGAGGAGCGCGAGGGCTGCTGCCTGCCCGGAAGACTCCGGCTGATGGGAAGAGCGAAGACGCTACTCACGCTGCCGGCCGCGAGGAGGAGGAGACAAGTGGCAAAACAAAAGTGAGTGAGCAGCGTCCCGCCAAGCTGGTGACAAGACCCAAGCAACCTACGGTCCCTGGGATGTTTTCAGGTTGGGGACAAGGCGGGGGAAAGAAACCGACAAGCAACGATGGGGCGAGCGCTAAGGCTCTGAAAGAATCGGTGAGTGCTGGCGAACACATGCTACGAAGCACAGTAAACAAAGACACGCAGTCTCTAGAGACACCAAAGGGGGCAGGCAGTAAGACAAATATCTTGATCCTACCGCTAGGCAATGAGGCCGAAGGGGGGGCAGATCTGAGCAGGCTGGAGCAAATGAATCCTGCGACACAAGGAGAGTTTGATGCTGAGATTTCTCTAGACTTAAATTCTTTAAATAGCACTTGAGCACATACTAAGGCAGTAGGGCCCCCTGAAGGGGATATATTTTATTCCCTAACGGATGAATCTGAAATCTCTAATGACAGTGAGAATGGGGACACAGATCTGGAAACCTCTGAAGGGGACACTAACAGTCCTGCTATAAAACCAACTACGCAACAATGCGCATCTGTCCTGAAAAAAAGGAAAAGCACTGGTGGGAAGAGCAGGGGCTCAGATTCAGATCATAGCAGGCTGAGCCAGATGAAATGGGACTATTCATCCACTCACTTTGGGATAGAGGCTGGAGAAATGGAGGATGTCAGAGGACAGCTTGAAGCTGCTAAGCTTTTCTCAGAGCCTAAGTCGATCTCAGAATCCTCTCCATCGATGGGGCTAATTTATTCTACTCTTAAACAAATGCAGGTAGAAGCACAACAAGACCACAAGAGGGCTCACTTGGCGACAAAAAAATTGCAGGGAGACATTCGAAAAGTCAACAAGGCATGCTCCGAGATTGCGGAACACACAACAGCATTAGAAGAGCGGATCGTGGTATTCGAGGCAGGGGCTGGTGCTACAGGACAGCAAGCCACTGCGAACAAATCCAGAATGACGGATGTGTTATGGAAGCTGGAGGATTTTGAAAACCGCCAGCGGTGGAATAACTTGAGACTCCTAGGCATTGAAGAAAATGCAGAAGGGGATGACATTCGCGGATTTGTCCTTCGGCTGTTTAAGGGGGCCTTCCCAGAATTGGCACATTGGGACTGGGATTCGGCGGTGCAAAGGGTACACCGATTCCCTCTGATGTTAAAGAGAGGGGGGGGCAGAGCGATCAGAATGTTAAACCCAGGGCTATTCTTATCTTCTTTGGCAATTTTCTTTTTCGGCAGGCAGTCTTTGATAAGGCTAGACCTGAAGCCAGGCGCTCAGCAGAGGGACACACATTCTTTGTCAGGCCTGATTTTTGTCAAACTACGGTGGAGAGGAGATGGAGGCTCCATCAGCTAATCACCACCTTTCAGAAATTGAGCTGTGAGGTTTATCTAATGAGCCCCGCACTGCTTAAGGTCATTCATAAGGGAACCTCCAGGGTGTTTTCCTCAGAAATACAGGCCCAAGAGCATCTGCAGGAAATCTCGCGAAAATACAGAAATGGTAGTGCTTAGGTCTCCTTGAGTCAAGGTCTAAGTGAGAGGAAATTTGTCTCCTCCGATTCCTTGTGTTTATGATTTCCTTTTTGAGTTTTTTTTCTTTTTTGATTAAGTTTAGAGGGAGAGCGGCAGGGGGCAACAGCCGGATACAGGAGGCATAACAAGGGTCTTCGGACCTTTTTTGCCTAGCAAAGGGGCAGGGGGGTGGGGGGAGGCTGATCCAAAAGAGGTCTTATGGGTAAAAACTACAATGAATATAATGTATGGGCATGATGGAAAACAAGCACTTGGGTGAATGGGTAAGTTAAGAATAGCCTCCATTAATATTTGCAACCTAAATAACCCACAGAAAAAGTGCAGGATTAATGTGGATATCCAATTTCTGAAGGCTGATATCGTATGCCTTCAGGAGACACATGTTGAAGCAAGCAGACGGGAGATAGTGCAGCTGGCAGGTTTTCAACTTATCTCTAGCACTTCACAGGGGACGCGAACGAGGGGGGTGGCAATCATGGCACGAAAAGGGAGAGCCAGATATCCACGTTCTAGCTCGGATAAAATGAGAAGATGGATGATCACCCAATGTTGCACGGATCATAGTATGTTTACCTTGTGTTCCGTGTATGGCTCAGTACTTGATGACCCGGTGCTGTTTGAGTGGCTGAATGTCGAGTTAGTGGGGTGGCCACTCCCCTTAATAGTTTGTGGAGATTTTAATATAAATATTAACTCTCAAAAAGACAATCCAAGGGGAGGAGGATACCATGGCCGCAAACCTAAAGTTTTTAAATCTTTATCACAGTTATGTGCATTTCATGGACTTTTAGACGTTAGGGCGATGCAAGAACCAGGGGACCCGGGCTATACCTACTTTTCTGCCCCACACCAAGTACATGCTAGGCTGGTTTACTTCTACGTCTCCCAGGAACTGGTACAGTCCTGCAAGATATATAAATATCCAAAGGTCATGTCTGATCATAACCCCCTGGTACTGGAAGTGAACATCCAAGCTAATCCTTCCCCGGTGGCGCTATGGACTTTTGATAGGGCTATGCTCTGTGATGAGGGATTTATTCAGCATATGAAGGTTTGGATTCCTAGGTTCATAGAGGAGAATGAAGGGAGCGCCAGTATTAGCGTAGTCTGGGATGCCCTCAATGCTGGAATAAGGGGGGAGACATCTAGGTATGGTTGGGAGGCCCAGAGGAAGGAGAAGAAGCTTCTGCAGGATTTATACAAGGAATTGCCAGCGGCGGAAACGCAACTGAATGATACAATTGCAGGAGGGGGAGACACGGATAAAGCGCAATCTAGAGTCTTCTGAAATCCGCAATAATTGATATTTCAGCCAAAAAATCTGCTGGGAGATTTATGGCTTGGTGTAGTAAAATATATGAAAACAACGAAAGGGTGGGACATCTACTGGCTGTATGCACCAGGGAAAAGATAGTTCAAAGGGGCATTGCTGAAATTAGGGACCCAATTGATGGCTGAATCTCTGAGCCTGCTGCAGTGCGCTCCTTGTTTCAGAGGCTTCACCAGCTGCTATACACTGAGGACACTTATTGTGAGAACAAAGTAATAGAGGACTATCTAATGGGCCTGCCAGGGGAACGACTGTCCCTCAAGGAGAAAGAGGTTTTAGAGGCACCAATAATGGAGGAGGATCTAAGGAGGGCAATTGATTCACTTCCAGCAGGGAAAGCGGTTGGAACAGATTCAATCCGGGGTGAATTTTACAAAAAATGTGCACCCTGCCTACACGGATTTATGAGGGAGATTTTTTTAAGTGCACAATCAGGGGGGTGGCTCTGGAGTCATGGAAGTCGACCAACATAGCTGTGTCCCCAAAGAAGGGCATACTCATTAACGAACTTGGGTCATATCACCCAATCACGCCGGTTAACAGCGATATTAAGATATACGCTAAAATTCTAGCTAGCCGATTGGCTAAAGTAATTAAGAGGCTGGTTTCCCCTGTCCAACATGAATTTGTCCCTAGTCATAGTACGGTTGACCATATCCGGAGAACCATCGCTTTATTTGACTCTTCTAAGATTGCCGGAGACCCTATGGCGTTGATCTTGCTGGACGAAGAGAAAGCCTTTGATAGGGTCTCCTGGCCTTTTTTGTGGGCTATTCTGGAGAGGAAAGGCTTGGGTAGGGGTTTTATCAGCGCAGTACAGACCATGTATCGGAATCCAGTTGCTCGAGTTATGGCAATGGGCGGTATGTCTGATTTAACTAAGATTACTCGGGGTACATGACAAGAGTGCCCCTGCTCCCCCCTGTTGTTCGCACTCTATATAGATCCTCTAATTAGGAAGATTGAGGGAAACAATGGAATTTTGGCTATGCATAATAAGTGGGGGAACACAAAGATTCTAGCTTATGCGGACGACTTGGCAATCACTACCCCTAACCCGGGGGATGCCCTTACTGATATTGAAAGAGAAGCTGTCAACTTCAGGCATATCTTAGGTTAACTAGCTGAATCAAAGCAAGACGCAAATTGTGATGAATGGCACGGCACAATTAAATGATGATCGAGTAGTCCCGAATGCCAGATATCTTGGGGTGGAGATCACGGCGAACGTAGAGAAAATTGTTGAGCTAAAGCTGGACGTCTCCTACGTCGCAGCCAAAGCCTGGAATGAGCTCCCAGTCAGCATCAGACGCTCACCCTCCCTCCACACCTTCAGGAGGGACCTCAAGATCTGGCTTTTCGACTGATCCGGAGCTGCACCTCCCCCCCCCCAGCGCCTTGAGACCCTAGCGGGTGAGTAGGGCGCTTTATAAACCCCTGATTGATTGATTGATTGATTGACCCAGTTCTCCGGAAGTTCAAAACTGACTTTGCTAGATTGAATCTTACATTGATGGGGAGAAGCAATGCTATAAAATGATCTTCTTACCAAAAATGTTATACTTCTTCAGAGCCATTCCCTTAGAGGTTGATAGTTCGTGGTTCAAAGTCTTAAACCAGCTGATTTCCAGGTTTTTATGGGCTGGCCAACGCCCCCGGAGAGCTCTAAAATTTTTGACCCTCCCAAGAGATCAGGGAGGATGGGCCGTTCCTAACTTTCAATTATATTATTGGGCAGCAGTGCTGCAGCAGATGGCAGGCCTATCAACAGGGGAAAGAGCTGATTTAGAGGAAGAGCCTTCTGTCTCCATATATGAACTAATATTGGGAACAGAGGCTAGAGGATGTCTCATGCGCCATATTGATTTTGCTTATTTTAAGAGGGTTAGATTCAAGATTTTGATTGGCGCATTCAAGGTATGGACAGCTTTTCGGAAGAAGTTTGGACTGGGCCGGGTTCACAGATACACTCCCATGTATAATAATGACTTACTCCCAGCAATCTTTCTGGATGGATACATGACATATTGGGATGAGAGTGAATTGAGGAAAATCGGGGACTTAGTTGTAGAGGGGGGATACTTCCTTTTGATGCAATCAAGGATAAATACGGGATAGGGAATGGCCAATTTTTTAAGTACTTACAAGTAAGAGACTTTGTGGTCAAAAAGACAAGGGAATGGCCGTCACTCTGATAGACATATTGTTGAGGTCTCCACCTACACTGGCTACTATATATAAATTGTTAAATAAAGAAATGGTGGATGATCTCACGAAACATATGGACCGCTGGCAGGACCTTTTACAAGCTGGGACTGGAGAGTGTGAAGACTCGCTCCACTTGGCTCAAACAGCTTTCTTTGAGGCCATTCTGCAGGTACCATGTTTTAAAACCTGGTCTAACCTATATATCACTCCGGCTCGGATATCTAAGTGGGGGGGACTTCTGGTCTTCACTGTCCACGATTTGGGTACCTTGCAGCGGATATCGTCCATATGTTCGCGACCTGTACCAAGCTTAATATTCTTAAAGTGGATGTTGCTAAATGTCTGGAGGAACAGTTGGGATTCGCGATTGATCTGAACCCCCAGTTGATAGTCTTAGGTGTGAGTGATTTGGCGGTGCCTTGGCCAACCCAGATTTTCTTATTCACTGCTATGAATGTACTAAGACTCTGTCTGGCTACATTCTGGTTAGATCTTGAGCCACGATCTGGGCATCAATGGTTGGGCAGACTTCTAGCGGTATACCGATGGGAGATGGCGGTATATGAAAGAAGGGGACATAGAGCCCGGAAAAGAGGCTCTGAAATCTGGGCTGTGGCTGTGGATCAACGAGATTGAGGGAGTTATCAAACCCACTTTGGGATAAGGAGGATGGGAGCTCGGTTCCTGTCATTTTTCTGTTTCTTTTTCTTACTATTAATTAAGGGTTTAAATCACGATGTATGTGTATGTATGTTTTTGCCCAAATTTGTAATCTTGTCTTCTTTTTCTTGACTTTCTTTAAAAATAGGCTTCAATTTTGATTTGGATCAATGGGGGGATAATTCAGGAAGGGTGAGAGGCCTTACTGTTTTGTTTTGCGTAATGTATGCAGGAAAATGTCAAATAATTAATTTATAAAAAAATAAAAGAAAGTAAAACCAGGAAATCTGGACAAACTGTTTCCTCTCTGACTGAGTCTACCTCTGGTGGTAACAACAGATGCCAACCTGAAGTGTTGTGGAGATACTCTACTAGATTTATCAGTTCAAGTCAAATGGACTTGGAAAGAAAGTCAGGAATACTTATTCTAGATGCAGTTGTTGGTGGTTGTCCATGACCTAATTCATTTAATGAACAGCTTGAAGCAAACCAGTGGATACATGTGGCTTATAAATCATCAGTGAGGAACCTGCTCCAAATCTCTCCATCCACTTGTACTGCAGGTTGGTTCTTGGGTGGAAGTTCATTTGCTTTCTCTCAAAGCTGTTCATATCAAGGGCAAGGACAATTTTCAGGTGAACAGACGAATCCGAATTGTTCTATCTTCACATAATCTATCCCTTACTCCTCAGATCATCAACCTAATCTGTCAGAGGTTGAGGAGATCATTATAAGATCTGTTTGTCACACAAGAATATTCCACCACTTTTCAGATTCTGTTTAAGGTTTGCTGCTTATTGGAGAGTGACTGCTCTCTTTGTACCATGCCTATGACATCTTCTTTATGCTTTTCCTCCCATTCCTCTTATTTGACTTCTTCATCGAAACCAGGAGGAAGCAGAAGAACTAGCAACAGTTTTTCCTTTAGGCCCCATATGCCTTTGCTTCTAATTCTGCAATCTATGGGTTTGTCTCAATCTTGGAAACTTCCTCTTCTACCCTGTTGTCTTGCTGTTATGTAGTGTCTTCCTCATCAAAATCTGTCTCTCTTGGCATGGAACTTGAAAGAGTTGAGCTACAGAGTAATGGCCTCCTCAAGTTACATAGTGGATGCCATTCAAAATCCAGGTGCACTTCATCTTTCACGGCAGAATGTATTGGGAGGACTTCCAGAGTTGATGTTTGCTGAAATTTCTATTGCATGCCTTATGCGATTGTTGCCCGGATATGAATTTACCCTAAAGACATGAAAAGACAAGAGGTTTTTGGCAAAACAGGAACAAGTTGGTTTAATTAAATGCAGTGCCCAGGAGTGTCTCAACAGAATGTGTCTGCCAAACCTCTCTCGGTGCACAAAGTTTTGGCTGGTTTTATACACACCTTGCGAACTACCATAAAATGATTTCTGCATTCTTAAAAAGCATCACAGTCATAAATTAACAAGTTTGGGCATCTGATAAGGACACAGATGGCCCTCGACCTCGGGGAGAGCTAGTGTGGGCCAGTATGTATGTGTCCAGATGTCCGGCATGAGTAACAGGTGATCACTACATGTGATGTGCATGTTGTGTCCTGATTGGCTGAGTGTTTCCATCTACATGTGGCATCTAGCTTTGTGGTATTTTGGGAGAATGCGAGGCTTTGGCCAAACGTGCTGTTATGTGGTGTCTTCCTCATCAAAATCTGTCTCTATTGGCATGCAGCTTAAAAGAGTTGGTCTACAGAGTAATGGTCTCCTCAAGTTACATAGTGGAGGCCATTCAAAATCTAGGTGCACTTCATCTTTCAAGGCAGAAAGTATTGGGAGGACTTTCAGAGTTGATGTTTGTTGAAATTTCTATCGCATGCCTTATGTGATTGTTGCCTGGATATGAATTTATCTTAAAGACATGAAAAGACAAGAGGTTTTTGTCAAAACAGGAACAAGTTGGTTTAATTAAACGCAGTGGCCAGGAGAGTCTCAATAGAATGCGTCTGACGAACATCTCTCGGTACACAAAGTTTTGGCTGGTTTCATACACACCTTGTGAAGTACCATAAAATGATGTCTGCATTCTTAAAAAGCATCACAGTCATAAATTAACAAGTTTGGGCATCTGATAAGGACACAGAAGGCTCCCGACCTTGGGGAGAGCTAGTGTGGGACAGTGTCCAGATGTCCGGCATGAGTAACAGGTGATCACTACATGTGATGTGCATGTTGTATCCTGATTGGCTGAGTGTTTCTATCTACATGTGGCATCTAGCTTTATGGTATTTTGGGAGAATGCGAGGCCTTGGCCAAACGTATTTTATTGGGACCAATTGCTGCTGACCTGTTTGTGGTACAACTATCCATCTGTGACATCGATCAAGGTATTCCCTGGGCGCGTGTTTATCCTTGGGTTAAGAGGGACCCCACTTGTGACCTCTTTTTCGATAAGTGTGGGTGCGTGTCACAGGGACTGCCTGACCACGGTTCTCTGACTCGGGGCTCATGGTAAGGTCACCTTGGTTAAATCCAACAGCAATGGTGCGAGTTCATTTGAAATCCTGAAAATAACATGGCAGTCACTGGTGTCATTTTAATCGAAATTCTTGTGTACAATTGTCATAGTAATAATACCATTGGTATTGTTTTCACCGATAACAACATAGTTATGCATTACTAGAACAAGACATACAACGACATCGTTTTTACTGGTAACAAGATTGTCGTTTGTACATGGATTATGGCATACATTGACATTGCTACTGCCGGTATCATCGCTGTTGTGCAAGCATAGATTTTGACATACATTGGCATTGTAATTATGATCATTGACATTGTCATATGGGCAAAGGTCATGGCATACATTGGCATTGCATTTATTGGAATTGCCGTTATCGGGCCTGCACAAATCATGGTACTCATGGTACTCATTGACATTGTATTTACCCATTACAACAGGATCTTGCTTCTCTTGTTTATTTTTTATGAGGGTTTTGAGAGGAAGTTAGCAGTTTCAAACTTGACAGCAAAATGAGCAGATGTTTGCGCTTTTCAGGATTCCCGAGGGGGCAGATGAATCACTATATTCTAGGCTTCTGAACTCCTCAGACTATTGCTACCTTGAAATGGTTGAGGGACTTGCAAGTCACAGCGACCTAGTGACCTATGCCAGTGGGAGCTTAATCTCCTGTTCAAAGTGATATCCACAGGCCCTCGAGGTTGGGGATTGGGCACAAGTCTAAAAACCTTGTTCCATAAAAAAGCATCTGTTACAGAAACACCAGTAAGAACCACTAAATCTTCTGGGCACGAGGACTTCCAGATCCTCTGCATGAGACATACATGCTTGACAGTAGTCAAAGCAGCAAAGAACCTACTGACAGGATAGTGGAAGTTCTGAGTGCCAAGTACACGACCAGAATTGGATTCTGGAAAGTACTGACTATGTATGACTTAGGAAATCTGGTTCAAGAAGGCAAACTGTGGAAACAGAAATGAAGCCCCAGAAACACAGCTGGGGCACCATACAGAAACTTGCTCAAGGAACACAGAAGTGGAGGTCCTTTGTTGCTGCCCTACGTACCACCTGGTATAACATGCATAGATCAGCTTCTGGAAGGCGCTTCATTCTATAGGAGTTTGCTGCAATCTTTAATTCCCTTCTGAGACTTACCTTTGCTGTTAAGATCTCTTCTGAAATCTTCTTTGAGCCCCTCTCCCAAATTCTGTGGATTTTACTTTTTTAACCATGAAAGCAATTACTGCTGCCCAGAATTGGACCCTGTTATGCATTACCCATTTTCTTAGGACAGTGAAGATGCTATAATCCTTAACTCTGATCCTAAGTCTATGTATAAATTGGATTCTATGGGCCAACAATTATCAAAAAATCATGAATCATAATTTGTAAATGTTTCCTCTCTCCTTTGTCTTACAAAGAGGCTATTCCTGAAGCCCTATATATTAGGAGAGCTAATTTGATTTATTTAGGGTAATTTAAATAATTTCATAGATCCTATCACCTTTTTTCATTGTCGAATTGTGTTATCAAGAACATTAGTCTTCATATTTACCATTTTTGGGCCTATTCATTATCTTGGATAGCCCTTCCGCATTTTCTTCCCAGTAGATCCATTAGGGAGTAGAATCTACTTGGATCAAAGTTTAGCGCGTGAAATTTATAGGGGGACCGATTGGGCTTTCCTGAACACTTTTGTGAACCAATATCATATTCATATTTTGAGATTGGAAGGTTGTTCATTTGTGTAGGGCGTCTTGGTGGGTGACCTTGATTTCTTTCTAAAATTGTTTTTGTTTAGGTTGATTATGTGTTCTTATTTGGAGGACTAATATTCTTTGCAGCAATTTTATTCTAATGTATATTTATTTTGTCACATGTTATCATATGCCAGTTGGCTTTTGTATTATTCATATGAAATGCCAGAGAAGATGATAATGGATGGCTTAATTACCTACTGGTAATTTTCATTACCCTTAACGTCTTAATTACAAACACTTATCCATCCATGACTTCTGACCTTTAGCTATCCTTGCTACAATTAGGAATAATGCTAGGTAAGCTAGCTATTTATAGCATTCACATGGGTGGGTGGGTTCAGTTAGTATCATACTTCCCTGTCTTTTTCTCTCGTTTAGAGGTAAAGGATACCTTATAAGTAGCTACTATGATGAGAATGAGAATGATTAAGTGTAATGAAGATTAATGGAAAGTAATTATAAGAAATTGGTTTATTAATTTGGAGATGGTGTCCGGGATCAGCTTTATTAACAACTCATAACAAGTACGCAGACTTTATTAACCCATCAGGTTTGGTCATAACAGATGCCTGAGAGAACCTCTGCTCAACCACTGGTTGTTATGGCATATGATGCAGAAAACCCCCAGGAAAATGTGTGTCAAGTAAGGTGAGGGGGCAAAATGTGTGTAATTCCGTGACATTCCAGGAAAATGAGGCAAAATTGTACATAATTATGTGAAATGCAAGTCCGACATTTAGTGCTATAGTTTAGTGTGTAATGCGTACTCATGTACATTTTGGATGCATTGTGCTAGAAAAGTATGAAAAACACAATTGCAGCAAAGAGCTGCTAGCGCTCTTACAGTTCAAGTTGCTCATACACTTCCACTCAAAAATTTTTGGTGATTGGTAACAGAAATAAACAACGTGGCAGAATGGGTTCATTTCAGGAAGTCCATGTAAGAAGCATAATTTGAGATTATGCAAATTGCGCAGGCTTAATCTGAAGTTTCCAGCACTAATGTTCAGTTTAGACAGTGCAAGTAATTTTAAAGTAAATAAAACAAAACAAATTCCCAAACTAATTTAGAAACAGAGAGAAAAATGTAATAAGCAAAAACACACAGAGATAGTGAAAATTGGCTACGGGGAATTGGATATAAGACGTTTAAAAATTCTAAGGCAAAAAGAGCAGAGAAAAAGTAAAAATAACTGTTCACAGTTGATCAGGACCTAACCACGATTTTAGGCCAGCAGCGATGGCATTGAGGTCGGTTACACAAGGTGGGTTGTCCTTGTTAATGTCTTTATCTTTAGACTGAGAGACGGATTTATAGTTTGGTAGCATGACATGTTACTCCATCACAAATGTGACAGATATCCCACCCGCCTTCTTAAAAGTACTATGGATATAATGCACTTATAATATGGTGGAGGGGATATTCATCATCATATTTCAGATAGTGTAAACCATCTGCCAAGCTATAAATCAGGCCCTGAGTCTCTGAAATGGAAGTCAAAATATCACAGTGGGGCAAGGCCAAAAGCTGGAGCCAGAGAGAATCCCTCAAAGTGGGATAGGTCATCAACGAGCTACAGCTAAAGCCTTGGTTTTGGGTTTTGGCACCAAAGCTTAAATCGGGAAATAAGCAGATGTTGTGGCCACCAAGACTGCTTTTTCAGTCAGACAGATATGCCACCCAATCCTGGTCCAAGGTTTTCAGCTTTGGACTGAGTCATTTTTAGAAGTCAAAATCCTTAAGTTGGGCTATGCTGGAAATCATATCCAGGTAGGGCTGCATGGGGCCTGATGCCCATACTTTGAGGACCCACAGAACCTATTTTCAGTGCAGCTTAAAGCTCCAAGTGGGATGTACCTGTTTTTCTTTAACACCTCACAGGCACCCTTACTGGGCAAGCATCAACAACTTGTTCTAGTCTCCAGAGCTGGGAAAAATTAGTTAGACCTACTCTGCTGGGAAAGTTTCTTCTGGTCACTCCTGCATAACCTAGCTCCTCAGGGCAGGCTTCTAGCACCAGGTTTCTCTCCAGCCAGGTCTCCTACAGGGCTCAGTCTTCTTTGGTCAGCGCTTCCATCTTGGAATCAGGAATCCTTCTGCTTTTGGTATCCCTGAAGCTGGCAAACAGGAGGCCAATCACTTGCCTTTTGGAGAGCAGTTCCAGCCCCTCGGTTCCAGCAGTAGTCAGAACTCTTTGAATCTTGAGTAAGTCCTCTTGTTATAGAAGGAGTTAAGGTTCGCCTTTCTTCCAGCATAACTTTCTTGTTCAGGTGGAGTCTTCACAGGTCTAGGAATATTCTGAGAAGGGGTGGTTGAGGTGTCATACTAATTCTCTGCACTAATCAGGGATTAGAGAAATACAGCCACCGAGTCCTAATTATTTCTTTGCAGTCCTCCATTATCTTTGGAAGTGCATCCTCCTAGCGTTACTGTAAAATTACCCAAAAGGCTGAACCTTCCATGACCAGGCAGGCCTGGCTTTGACTCCTTGGTCACTCCCATATTTAAATTAGCTCTCCTCCAACTGGAAAGGGTCCAACTGATCTGCTCCATGACTCTGACTGGACCATAGCTGTCTAGGAGGTTCAAGTACTCCCTAGCATCTCCAAGTCAAAAGAGGTATCAAGTCTTTCATATGTATGCCAACTGCTCCTGTTCACTCCCAGATAGTGAATCCCTGCTAAGTGGTCAGCAATTATCTTATGATCCATAGTCATTAACTCTTGCAGCCAAGGTGTGTATTCCAACTGCGGAGGTGTGCAGAGTGGCAGAACTGGTTTTAAACTGGCAGCTTAGAGTACATTTTTACTTTTCCATTTAAGTTATGTAAATTCGGATTGCACTGTTAAATCAGATTTGGAAAATTAAGTAAGAAATACATTTGAAGGACTTTGCAAGCATTTTCACAGGCTGAGATATGAAAATAAATATTTTCATCTACCCTAGGCCTGTCTTATAGAAAATGTAGCAGGTCCTATATATTCAAATAGCTTTTAGGCCCGCAGTCAATGTGAGGGCACACTTTTAAATATGGAGTGTGCCACTTTTTGATATATTAAGCTCCTGACCTTGTGAATTTACAAGGTTCACTTTAGGGGTGACTTATAAATATATAATATATAAAAATAGATTTTTGTGAAAGGTGAAGATACTTTCCTTTACTATGTGTTACTGAAGTGCCTTTAAACTAGACCTGAGTGGAAATAAAATTACCCTGCTGTTATTCAAGTAATCCAATATCAGAAATTTTACACTACACTTGTTCCATGGAATTTCCAAAATGACTACCACTACTCCACTTTGCATAATTATGCATAATTCGTAGTAGACATTTAACACAAATGTGCAATTTGCAAATAAAAACAAATGCATGTGAACCACAGAACGTGAGCAGCTATTGTTTGAAGTGTTTTTGATTATAAGCGCCCTCAAGCCATAAATTGGCATAAGGAGGCATTTTACTCTAAAATATAGTGTGAAATGGCAGATTTTTATTTTGCATAATAATGCTTAATTTTGCTAAATTTTGCCGTAATTCCGAGTAATTATGTGAAAGCAAATTATGCAAATTCCGCACACCCCTACTTTAAACTGCAATTGACCCACAGCGCAACCTTCCATGCCATACGTGCGTTTTATGTTGCACATACAATAAACTTGTAAGGTCGTTAAATAGGCCAAACAAAGAGTTCCAATTGCACATAACAGACACTTTACTACTGTTTAGCAGTACAGAGTTCTACAGTGAGGAAAATCAGATAGTACAAAACTGGGAACTACAAAAAAGGATGCCATTTCTTACAGTAAATGGGCCCTTACTTTATTTAACAACATCACTGAGCCACATCAGTTGTCTAGGTCGTGATCTAATGTGAAGGAGGGCTCCATTTCACAAGAAAACTGCATTTGCCGTGCTTGGATTTTCTTATAAAAATTATTGATTTCAGATTATTTAGTCAAAATGGATCAAGTGAAACAGATTTCTACTCCCAGAATGCACTAATGTATTAAAGTAAAGCAAATGACATGTACTGCAGTAATTCGGATCCAATTCATCGCCCTAAGCAAGGGCCCTCAATGGTGTAAAACTACGCATTGCTGCTTTGCTTGCTGTCAAATGGCCTGATGACATACCCATGCCCATCATGTTTACCATTAGCCAGGCCTTTTTAGCAACTGTCACCAGCCATTGGGTGTTTAAAAGAAAAAGAGCTTTCAGAGTACTGCTGAAAGAAGGATTTAGGCTCTACCCACATGTGTTTTCCTCTCAGTACAGGATTTGATGTGGATGAAGTTGCGTGTTTCCACTGAAAGGCGTGCTTGAATGGCATTTTTCAGGTTGTGACTCAGCTTCCATAAAATACAGCAGGGTTGAGCTGGTTATGGTGGATAACAAATTATCATGGCTATATTTGTATTGTGAAATTTTATGATAAATGCGGTGGACATAATGTATTCTTTGTGAAAAGGAAATATCAACATCAATCCACTTAAGTTGAAATTGGTAGCCCTCTATAAAAGGATGCAGAGAAGAAGTTTGTGACATAGAACCTCACATATTATGGTAGTAGGCAAGGTTTTTGTTTTTGGTTACCCCTGTGCCAAACCATGATTATAGAAGGTTAGAACTGTGGGAACTCTTGATAGGCCCTCCAAGGAGAAATAGTATTTGACTTTGTCAACTGTGATTGTGTTTATATTTGTAATTTTCTGACTGCGTGCCTGATGATTGCCTTGTGGGACAGCTAATGCTCGAACCAGTATGCCTATTATGGTTGAGGTGACAAGCTAGAGGGCTCATTGGTGCACTGGGAAACATTACTTCTGATAACAATGTAGTGTAACCTCCGAGTTCAATACATTGCGTATGGAGGTGCGCAAGTTATAATAATCTGAAGGTTTTGCGTCAATTATAAATTAAAGGTATAAGTATAACTTTGGAATTTCAAATTTTTGTGTAGTCAAAGTTTGGTATGTATCTAAAGAATAAATACACTTATAGTAATTCAAAGGTGGTGCATAAATTATTAATTTAAGGTATAAACTATAAGTTTAGAATGTGTAATGTTTGTGTAGCTGCAGTTTGGTTTGTATAGAAAGTTTTCCTAACTATAACAAAGGATGAACATTTGGCGTTTTGATTGACTTTCGTTTTTTTAATTTTAATTAAAATGTGTTTGAAATGGTAGAGGTTTGTGTCATCGAATGGAGTGTTGTTAAGTGTAGTCTCATACAATAGCATGGAGGAGAGTGTTGTACAGTGTAGTGTTGTGGAGTGTTGCATTGTAGAGGGGAGTAGAGTGGAGTGTGGTACAGTGGAGTGGCATACAGTGGAATAGCATACAGTGGAGTGATGTAGAGTGGAGGGGTGTAGAGTGGAGTGTTGTACAGTGAAGTGGTGTAGAGTGGAATAGCATAGAGTGGAGTGGCGTAAAGTGGAGTGACATAGAGTGGAGTCGCGTAGAGTGGAATAGCGTAGAGTAGAGTGACGTAGAGTGAAGTGGCATAGAATGGAGTGGCAAGAGTCGAATGACGTACAGTGTAATGGTGTACAGTGAAATAGCATAGAATGGAGTAGTGTACAGTGGCGTGGCGTATACTGTAGTGGCGTAGAGTGAAATAGCGTTGAGTGAAGTGGCATGAACTGGAGTTGTGTACAGTGGAATAGCATACAGTGGAATAGTGTAGAGAGTAGTGGCGTAAAGTGGAGTGGCGTAGACTGGAGTGGCATAGAATGGTGTGGCGTAGAAGTCATACTTGATGGCGCTGACCATGTCATGAGTGATGTAATATGTGAGGTCATAAGCAGTGCATTTCAGGGGTGTAAGTTATAGTTAGTTCAGGTACAATAGCTGCTGAATTTCACTGATTTTGTACAAGTGAAATCTGAGCCTAACAATAACCTCCCTGTAACCTTTGTTTTTTTCAGTGAATTTCTAAGGTTTTTTTAAATTTTATTTCCTAACTATAACAACCCTGTAACTTTTGTTTTTTTATGTGAATTTCTATGGTTTTTTAACTAGTAGTCGTGTTTTCAGAGTGGTGGAGGAAGGGGACGGGGCCTCCGACCAGCTCTCAGGAATCCTGCTGTGTCGGACTTACTGGAAGTAACAGGAGGACTTCTGGGCCCCCAAGAACCCTCAGCAGTCAAGAGGACTTCATCCACCAACCAGCAGTGCACCAGGAGGCGTGTTTGCAGAGTGGTGGAGAAGGGGGACGTGGCCTCCGAAGACCTCTCAGCAATTCCGCTGTGTGGGACTTACTGGAGGTAACAGGAGGGCTTGTTGGCCCCCAAGAACACTCTAGAGCCAAGGGAACTACATCTCCCAATCAGCAGTGCACCAGGAGGCGCATTTGCAGAGTGGCGGAGAAAGGGGCATGGCCTCCGAATTCCTCTCAATTATTGCGCTCTGTAGGACTTACTGGAGTTAACAGGAGGGCTGGTTGGGCCCCAAGGACCCTCAGCATCCTAGGGGACTTCATCCCCCAACCAGCAGTGCGCCAGTCGGTGCATTTTCAGAGTAGTGGAGTAAGGTGCCGTGGCCTCAGAAGATCTCTCAGAAAACCCGCTTTGTGGGACTCACCGGAGGTAACAGGCGGGCTTGTTGGCCCCCAAGGACCCTCAGCATCCAAGGGGACTTCACTCCCCAACTAGCAGTGTGCCAGGAGGCGGGTTTCTAGAGTGGTGGAGAAAGGGGGTATGGCCTTCAAACACCACTCAGCAATACCACTGTGTTGGACTTACTGGAGGTGACAGGAGGGATTGTTTATTCCCCAAGGACCCCCTGGAGACAAGGGGACTTCATCCCCCAATCAGCAGTGTGCCACGAGGTGTGTTTGCAGAGTGGTGGAGAAAGGGGGCGTGGCCTCCAAAGTCCTCTCAGCAATCCCGCTGTTTGGGTCATACTACAGGTAACAGGAGGTCTTGTTGTCCCCCAAGGACCCTCAGCAGCCAAGGGGACTTAATTCCCCAACCAGTTGTGCACCAGGAGTCGCGTTTGCAGACTGGTGGAGAAAGGGGGCAAGGCCTCTGGTGACTTGCCGGGCCGGCCTTTTAAAAAAACATATTGATTTATTTTGCAAGGGGGGGCCCCTTCCCTGGACCAAATTTGGCCCCGGGGACCCCCTTCTCCGGGTCCAGGCCTTTTTTGAATGTTAGAGAGGGGTTGGGGGACCCAATCCCAGGCCGATTTCAGCTTCGGGGCCCCATTCCCTGGGGCCCAGCCTTTTTTTATTTAGGGGAGGGGGGCCATGCGGCCAGGCTGTAGCTGTGGCTAAAGTTTCTATGGAAATTAAAAAAGGGAAAATGTATTTTTTACCTCTCCTTTTTCTCAGCCCCCACCTGACGGATCACCACGAAAATTTCAAGACACCACCCAATGTGAGCATCAAACTAGTTCTGGAATTTTGCTAGGATTCTTTAAATGACACCAAAGCTATTGGCAAATGAAAAAACGTTCTTCCTATGGAATCTAGGTCTAACAATAACTACCTACTGGTGACTGTTTCAGTCTGTTTTTTCTTATTATCTTTCCACATTTTTTCACTTTTTACAATTTGTCCCTATTTACAATCTTATTTTTGTTATTTTGGATTGGTTGAATATATGCTCATTTACTGCAGCATTTGTTTTGACCATTATCCTGCATATCATGCCCAAGTGGGCATATTTCATAAAGTACATCTCTTGGCGTTAGCTTTCAAAACCTCTACAAAAATGTATGCCAACTCTGGTAAAAAAATGATATATAGCTAAGATTATATTGTTAAACCATTGACAAGCACACTGGTATATTAAAACTCCACCCCAATGGGCTTTTTGAATGGTTCAGGCCTGTCAAATTTCAATATTTAGTGCACAATAGATACTTTCACATTTTAGCCCAGTGGGCTGTTGCACAACTTGACTTCCCATATTTATTTTTATCATCAAACTGACTTTGTTGCATGAGCATATCCACAAAGCATTTTCTTATTTTGGCAGAGCCAATTAAAGTGTTAGTGTAAAGTGCATATGTAAGTGCTAATCCAAAGTGACCTGTGAATAAAAGATACATTAAAAACACAGTTTAATTATTCGACCTGACTTTGCTGACTTACCTTAAGAGGTATGTTCACAGCTACATCATAGGTTTGTGTGCAAGTCTTCTACTGCAATGAATCCTATCAATACTTATGTGTTAAGTTCTATGATGTTTCATTGATGTACCTCGATTCTAATCATCTCAAAGCTTTCTCCTATCTCCACCTCTTCTGTTCCTAGTAATTGCATCAATGACATAATATGATAACATATAGGCATTATTTGCATGGTACTCCTTGAAATGCCTCACTACAGGGTAGTTCTTATCTTTGTTCTTGATTGCCTAATGTGCTGCAGGATTTGCTTATTTGTGTATCAAAAACGAAGGTTACAGCGACGTTATAGTTGGGAAATAGAATTTAAACAAGCTTAGAAATTCAAGGAAAAAACTAAAGGTTATGCCCCCTCAATGCACTGCTTATGACCTCACATATTTCATCACTTATAACATGGTTAGTGACATCAATGATGACATCACTGATAACATCTCAAATAACATAACTGATGACACCACTGATGACTTCATCCCGTGAGTGTAAGTGTTCCGTAAATGTTTCTGAGACTTAAAGATATCTACTAAGCTACAGCATAAGTTCAATTACTATTCTTTCTGTACTAGTAATTAGTCATACTATTTCTTACATATCTAATTTAAGTGGCTGTGTGACTGTATCAGTGTGTGAGTGGATGTTTGAGTGGCTGTATGGGTGTGTGAGTTGGTGTGTGAGCAGCCGTATGTATGTGTCAGTTGGTATGTGAGCAGCTCTATGGGTGAGTATGGCTGGTATGAGTGACTGTATTGGAGAGTGAGTGGGTGTGTGAGTGGCTGTATGGGTAACTGAGTGGCTGTATGGGTGTGTGAGTGGCTGTATGGGTGAGTGAGTAGCTGTGAGTGTGTGTATACTTAAGTAAATGGGTGGAAGCAGCTGTATCGGAGAGTGAATGTCTGTGTGAGTGGCTGTAAGGGTGAGTGAGTGAGTGTGTGAATGGTTGTATGGATGTGTGAATGGGTATGTAAGTGGTTCTGTAGGTGTGTGAGTGGGTATGTGAGTGGTGAATGGGTGAGTGATTCGCTGTGTCAGTGTCTGTATGGGTAAGTGAGTGGGTATATGAGTACCTGTATGTGTGAGTGAGTGGCTGTATGAGTTTATGTATGGGGGAGTGAGTGGATGTGTGAGTTGCTGTAAGGGTGTATGAGTGGGTGCATAAGTCTCTGTATGTTGGTATGACTGAATGGGTGAGTGGCAGTATTGGGGATTGAGCGGGTACATAAATAGTTACATGGGTGAGTTAGCGGGTGTGTGAGTGGTTATATGAGTGAGTGGATATATGATTGGCTCTATGGATGAGTGATTGGTTGTGTGAGTACTGGTATGGGACTTGAATGGGTATGTGAGGGGTTTTGAGGGAGTGGGAGTGGGTGTATGAGAGGTCCTATGGGGATGTGAGTAGGTGTGCGAGTGGTTCTGTGAATAATGTTGTCAGTGATGTCATGAGTGATGTAATTTAAGATATCATCAGAGATGTCATCAATGATGTCACTGACCATGTAATGAGTGATGTAATATGTGAGGTCCTAAACAATGCATTGTGTGGACATATGTTATATTTAGCTCCCATAACTATAACTGCTGAATTTCTATGGTTTTGTACGAGTGAAATCTGAGCCTAATTATAATGTCCCCATAACTTTTGTTTTCTTCAGTGAAGTTCAATGTTTTTTAATGTTATTTCCTAATTGTAACCTGTAACCTTTGAGAGTGAGTGTGTGACTGAGTGCATGAGTATCTCAGTGGTTGTGTGAGGGTGTGTGTTAGTGTCTCAATGTGTGTGTTAGTTGGTGTATGTGTCTGAGTGGGCCTGGGAGTGGGTTTGTTAGTGTCTGAGTGGGTGTCTGAGTGTGTGCATGAATATCTGAGTGAGTGTCTGATTAGGTCTGTGAGAGGGTGTGAGATTGTCTGAGTGGGTTTGTGAGTGCCTCCATGTGTTTGTGTCAGTCTGTGAGTGAGTGCATTCATGTCTGAGTGAATCAGTGAGTGGGTGTGTGAGTCTCTGAGTGGGTCTGTGAATGGGTGTGTGAGTCTCTGACTGGGTCTGTAAGTCAGTGCGTGAATCTCTGAGTATGTCCATGAGAGAGTGTGAGTGGGTCTGTAAGTGGGTGCATGAGTGTCTGAGTGGGACTGTAAGTGGGTTTATATATCTGAGTGGGTTTGTAAGTAGGAGCATGAGTGTCTGAATGTGTCTGTGAGTGGCTGTGAGAGTGTCTGAATGGTTCTGTGAGTTGATGCATGAGTGCCTGAGTGGGTTTGTGACTGTGACTGGGTATGAGAGTGTCTGAGTACATCTTTGAGTGGGTACATGAGTGCCTGAGTAGGTATATGAGTGTGTGTGTGAGTGTGTGAGTGTCTGAGTAGGTCTGTGATTGGGTGTGTGAGTGGGTCCATTAGAGGATGTGTGAGTGTCGGAGTAGATATATCAGAACCTGAGTGGTTCTGTTAGTTGCTGTGTGAGTGCCTGAATGTGTGAGCTGGTGTCTAATTATCTCTGTGGGTACGTCAGTTGGTGTGTCAGTGATTGGGCCACAATGCAACACCACCTGCCCCTTTATCCAAAAAGAGTCCAACGTTTTGCACAAAATATCTACCCAAGTGGAATACTTTCTACTGGTTAATTAGTAAGTGCTAGCTCCTTGGTTAAATGTCCAGTATGTATTCTGCACTACAGCTGCACAATGGAGCACGAGGAAATGCCACCAGTGACCTTGTGTGCGTTTTGGCAATGTGATTGTTCCTCCTGCGTCTTTATCCAGAAATTTGTGATAACATGAATCTTGCTATAGAGAAGATTACAAGAGTACAAAGTGGTATGTCTCTACCAAGCAAGGGTCCTTCCTCTTAACTATATGAAGTAAGTGTTTATTTGTTTGGTGGAGATAACCTCACATTCCTAGGCATCCAGACCTCCTCACCAAAATCATCAGGAAACATGAAGGGGGGCCACTTGTGAAGCTGTCCATCATCCTGGCAAAATGAAAAAAAACCTTTGCATACTACTAAGGTGGGCAGAGCGTCCTAGTGATTTGCACATTTCCATACTCGTAGTCATTTAATGTGAGAACCTGGACTCTGCTCTCACCAGGACAAGATAAGAAAGAACCCAGTTGTCACAGTCACATACAGATTGCACTCCAATAGATCAACGATGCATTCACCTCCACAAAGCCTTTCGGATCATTTTTCAATATGGAATTGCAGAAAAAGCACACTTACTTTGCCTTCGCCTAGCCCAGGAGTTAGGATCATATGCCTTTTACAGATTTGAGGCTTCAACGGGGGCACTTGCTATGTTTATATGTGTAAGTGCTTACTGGTGAGGTCTAGTTTTTGTGAAATGAGCACCAGGGCCAGGAACAGCTGCAGGGACCCATCCCCGGGGCCCAGCCAAAATACAATGGGGGAAATGCAGCTCCCTGCATGCAGGAGCAATTGTTTAATCTCTTTCCCTGCCCTCATGTCCGCTAGCAGGGAAAGAGATGAAACCTCCACTTTCAGCAAGCGGGAGCACTTTTACAGCTATAAATATATATATATATATATATATATATATATATATATATATATATATATATATATATATATATATATATATATATATTATGCTCCAAAACTCTCCTCCACACTTCAAACAGAGAGTAACAGGACTCGCGGGGCTGTATAATGAAATGTTTTTATCTCAGTCTGACAATTGAGCAAGATTGCATAGAAAGGGAAAGCCGATTCACGGCGAGATATTACTCTGGATGACCATTGGGTGTTTTAGAATTTTGTATGCCGATACACGGCTTGATGCACATTCCAAATGTGATGAATTTCATATTAAGAAATGAACTTAAATCATGACATTTGAATTATTGAATGGTCAGTGGTTTAACATGTACACAGTCTATATGACTAGCATCCTATATGACTAGGAATCAGGTACGACAGTACGGTCTTATGATGGCTCTGATTCTCGGGTTCACAAAGTGAGTCCGTTTTTAATGTTTTTTCACCCATGATTCGATGATGGCGCCGAAAATACAGTCAATCATGATGCCGATAGACGGCTTGATTTACATTGCCAAAAGGGTCGCATCCAGTATGTTTGGTATAAATGTCATCTTACAAGGTCAGTTTGAATGAAAAGCAATTTATTTGTTGTTTTGCTGTCGGCACAATATGTCATTAGACATTAGTCAGCAATGATTATATAATGTAATAATGTGAATGTTGACACACAGTGTAACGAGTTTAAAGCATAATTCGTATATAGAGTTATGAATAGGCACTCTAGGAGAAATTGGTACTTGTCGACAGCAATGTTTGACCTTAAGATGGCGCCGATATTCGACAATGAAACTATAGCCCGTTTTCACTTGCAATGCTCTGGGAGATTTAAGTGTGGCGCCTTCCAGTGTGATGTGTAAACACTGAGGAAGGACTTTTCCGAAATGCGTCTTACGAAAATTAATTTGGTAAGCCACCCCCGCGAGTGCTGTTACTCTCTGTTTGAAGTGTGGAGGAGAGTTTTGGAGCATAATGTAAGGCTGGGCACCACCAGCATACAAGCACCCACCTTTCGAGTGATCCGCGATTTTGGTGCAAACCGAGCAAGGATATATATATATATATATATATATATATATATATATAGTTATAGTTAGAACCTTGTTTCTATTCAAAAAGCGTTTTTTGTTTTGCCAATATCTTTGGCGCCATTTGAGGAATTTTTCAAAACTAATGCCCTGCTCTGGTCAGCTCCTGTCTTGAAAGTTTCGGGGTGATTCGTCAAGCGGGAGCCGAGAAAAAAGGGGGGTCTCAAAACGTGTTTTCTCCATGTTAATTTCCAATGGAAACTTTAGACAAAGCTACAGCCCGAACTGCTGAACGGAATTACACCAAAAAGGTAGCTCTTGGTTCAGAAAGCAAACTTTTTTTTTTAAATGGTGTAAATCCGTTCAGTAGTTCCTGAAATATTCATATTTAAAATATTTATATATCTGGTGACCGCGATGGATCCGCGAACCCACCCGAGCACAACCTTGATTCTGATTGGCTGCCAACACTCTAAACCAAAAAGTGTTGGCAGCCATCTTATGACTCGGTTGAACCGAGTCACAAGAAAAAAGGTCATAAAACAAGAAAAGGGGGCAGGGTAGAAACACCCTGAACCCTTAGGCCTGGTCAGGGGGTCCCACAGGGACCTCCAGGGCCCAAAAAAGCATTTTAAAAAAAAAGATTTAGGCGGGATTTGCGTAGGGTCTGCGAATACGACTGAATTTTTTTTTTAAAAAGAAGCGTGGGCTGCCGCGCTTTGTTTGTTTTAAGCCCCCGGGTGGGCCAGGTCGCGGGGCAATCCAGATTTATGTAGCAGGGGCCCCCTGCAGACCCGGGAACTGCCACCTCCCCAGGGCTTCATCAAAAAAAAATGTGTGGTGCGGCTCCCCCCCACGCTGCCCCGGGGACCGCCACCTTCCCGGGGCTTCGATTTATATAGAGCGGGGGGCCTCGTGCCCCCCCAAGCCCCAGGGACCGCCACCTCCCCGGGGCTACTTTAAAAAACTCTGTGTCAGGGGGCACGAGCCCCCCTCACTGCCCCTGGGACCACCACCTACCCGGGGCACACTGTATGCAAATACAAGGCTCCGTTGTGGACCACCACCTCTGAGGGGCTATGTATACGTTGGGAGAGGGGCCACACGGCCCCCCTCCTGGAGCCCTCCTTGGCCCTGGGGACCGCCACCCCCCAGGGCCGGCCCCAGCAATGTCCCGGGGTGCCTACCCTTGGGACATAGCAGTTTGCAATGGCAGGGCAGGAGAACTGCTCCCGCCCTGTCATTGCAAAAACCTACTTCGCTTCATGGAAGCGAGAGCAGAAAACCTGCTCTCGCTTCCATGAAGCAGCTAGAACTGCTTTGGGCAAGGAAGCTGCATGTCAGCAGCTCCCTTTGCCCAAAAGCAATGCCGGCTCCCGCAGGAGGCGGGGAGCCGGCAGCGACTGCGGGGGCTTTGGGGCTCCCCCTGCGGTCTTCAACATGAGGCCAGGCCCCAGGAGATGGGGTCCCCGGGGACAAAAGTGGCCCAGGGAAGGGGGGCCACGCGGCCCCCCTCCCGTGATAAAAATATTAAAACATTTTAAAAAAGAGTAAAAGCCCCGGGGGATGGTGTCCCCGGGGCCCGAAAAAGGCCTCAGGAGGGGGCCGCGCACCTCCCCTCCTTTAATTGTAGTTTATTATTTTTTTTAAAAGTGCCCATGCCCCGGGGGATGGGGTCCCTGGGGCCAAAATCGGCCCCCTTCCCGTTTTCTTTTTTTTTTCAATAAAAAAAATTGCTCAGGCCCTGGGGGATGAGGTCCCCAGGGCCCAAAAAATTCTAAGAGAAGGGGGGCCACACAGCCCCCCCTTTTTTTTAAAAACAAGAAAAGAGAAGCCGGCATCTCGCTCGAGGCCCCTCCCCGCATTACTCTGCAAACACACCTCCTGGCGCATTCTGGGTTGGGGATGAAGTCCCCTTGCCTCCTGAGGGTCCCTGGGGGCCAACTAGCCCATCAGGTACCTCCAGTAAGCCCACCACAGTGGGATTGCTAAGAGGTGGTTCTAGGCCACGCCCCTTTTTACACCACTCTGCAAATGCACCTCTTGGCGCACTGGTGGTGGGGTGATGAGGTCCTCTTGTGTCCTGAGGACCTCAGGACTAAAGTGGACTTCATCCACTGAGCAGCAGTGCACCAGGAGGAGTGTTTGCAGAGTGGTGTAAAAAGGGGGCGTGGCCTCAGACCACTCTCAGCAATCCAGCTGTGTGGGGCTTAATAGAGATAACAGGAGGGGTAGTTGGCACACAGGGACCCTGAGGAGGTAAGCGGACTTCATCCCCAACCAAAAGCGTGCAAGGAGGCGTGATTGCAGAGTGGTGGAGAAAGGGGGCATAGCCTGTGTCCACCTCTCAGCAATCCCACTATCTGGGGCTTACTGGAGATATGGGGTGGGCTAGTTGGCCCCTAAGGACCCTCAGGAGGCATGGGACTTCAATCCCCATCCAAGAGCATGCCAGGTAGTGTGTTTGCAGACTGGTGGGCAAAGAGGGCGTGGCCTGCTTTGAGAACTTACCAATGCTGCTGTGTGGGACTAACTGGAGGTAATACGAGGGGTGGTTGGCCCCCAAGGTTGTTCTTGGGGACCAAATACCCCTCCTGTTACCGCCATTAAGTCCCACACAGTGGGATTGCTAGGAGGTCTTCGGAGGCCACGCCCCCCTTTCTCCACCACTAAATGTAAATGTAAATGTCCAGTATTTGTAAAGCGCGAACAATTACTCGAGGGTGTCAAGGCGCTGGGGGCCGTCGGGAAGATTAAGCGAGCTATTGCCCGGAGTCACATGGCGCTGGGCTGATCTGGCGCCGGGGATTGAACCATGAGCCCCCAGTTCCGGAGTCAGACGCCCAGGCCGCTGCGCCACACCACCACTCAGCAAACGCACCTCCTGGCACACTATGTGTTGGGGGATGAAGGAACTTTGGGGGCCAAGAAGCCCTCCTGGTACCTCCTGTAAGTCCTACGAAGCAGAATTCCTGAGTGCTGGTCGAAGGCCCAGCCCCCTTACTCCACCACTGTGCAAATGTGACTACTAGTTAAAGAAGCATTTGCAATGTAATAGGTCCCATATTTGCGAGCGTAGAGCTATTGGCTTTGTAAAATTAAAAGTTTTTTACTAATGTTTTTGGAGTGGAGTGAATGTATGTTGTGTGTAGTGAAATTATGTGGTATGTTGTGCAGTGAAATTATGTGGATAGAAAGTATGTGGTATTTATTGTAGAGGAATTATGTAGAGTGGGATTATGTGTTGTAGAGAGTAATTATGTGGTATGGTAGTCTGTGTTGTGGAGTGGTAACCTCAGGTTTAGTCTTCCTCATTTCCATAGAAGCTAAACTACAAACTCAATAAGACAAAAAAAGAAGGAACCACTGAGGAGCACTTTTGGATCTAGACAGAGGTATGAGCAGGGCCACGGGAATTATGCGACTGTTTGGCTGCACCAATTTTCGCACAATTATAAATTTTCCACATTTGCCACATAATCCATCATTTGATGCATAATCTGCAGATTTGAACAAATAAAACCTTGTTTCTAGCTCAAATGGCTCAAATGGTATCAATTTTCCCTCTTTTTGCACCTCTCTTGCCTCTTTCTGTACCTCTCTTGCCTCTTTGTGCACTTCTCTTGCCTCTCTCTGTAACCTTCTTGCCTCTTTCTGCACCTCTGTTGGTACTTTCTGCACTTCTCTTGCTTCTGTCTGCACCTCTGTTGATTCTTTGTGCACTTCTCTTGCTTCTTTCTGTACCTCTCTTGCCTCTTTCTGTACCCCTTGTGCCTCTTTGTGCACCTCTCTTGCCTCTTTCTGTTCCTCTCTTGCCTCTTTCTGCACACCTCTTGCCTCTTTCTGCACCTCTTTTTGCTTTCTTCTTCACTTCTGTTGCCTCTTTCTGCACCCCTCTTGCCTCTTTCTCCACCTCTGTTGGTTCTTTCTGCACTGCTCTTGCTTCTGTCTGCTTCTCTCATGAACATTTCTGCACCTCTCTTGCCTGTTTCTGCAACACTGTTGCCTCTTTCTGCACTTTTCTTGCCTATTTCTGCACCTCTGTTGCTTCCTTCTGTACTTCTCTTGCTTCTTTCTGACCCCCTCTTGCTTTTTTCTGCACCTTTGTTGCTTCTTTCTAAACTTCTCTTGCTTCGTCCTACACCTCTTTTGCTTCTTTCTGCTCCTCTCTTGCCTCTTTCTGCACCCCTCATGCCTCTTTGTGCGCCTCTCTTGCCTCTTTCTGCTCATCTCTTGTCTCTTTCTGCACCCCTCTTGCCTCCTTCTGCACCTCTTTTGCTTTTTTCTGCACTTCTTTTGCCTCTTTCTGCACCCCTCTTGCCTCTTTCTGCACCTCTGTTGGTTGTTTCTGCACTGCTCTTGCTACTCTCTGCTACTCTCTTGCACATTTCTGCACCCGTCTTGCTTTGTTCTCCACCTCTGTTGGTTCTTTCTGCACTTCTCTTGCCTCTGTCTGCACCCCTGTTCCCTCTTTCCGTACCCCTTTTGCCTGTTTCTGCAACTCTCTTGCCTCTTTCTGCACTTTTCTTGCCACTTTCTGCACCTCTGTTGCTTCCTCCTGCTCTTCTCTTGCCTCTTTCTGCACCCCGTTTGCCTCTTTCTGCACCTCTGTTGCTTCTTTCTGCACTTCTCTTGCTTCTTTCTACACCTCTCTTGCTTCTTTCTGCACCCCTCCTGCCTCTGTCTGCACCCTTCTTGCCTCTTTCTACACCCCTGTTCCATTTTCTGCACCTCGCTTGCCTGTTTCTGCAACTCTCTTTCCTTATTATGCAGTTCTCTTGCCTCCTTCTGCACCTCTGTTGCTTCTTTCTGCACTTCTCTTGCCTCTTTTTGCACCCCTCTTGTCTGTTTCTTCACCTCTGTCGGTTCTTTCTGCACTGCTCTTGCTTCTTTCTGTACCTCTCTTGCAAATTTGGGCACCCCCTTGCCTTTTTCAGCACCCCCTCTTGCCTCCTTCTGCACCACTGTTGGTTCTTTCTGCACGGCTCTTGCTTCTTTCTGCACCTCTTTTGCCTGTTTCTACAACTCTCTTGCCTCTTTCTGCAATTCTCTTGCCTCCTTCTGTACCTCTGTTGCTTCTTCCTGCACTTCTCTTGCCTTTTTTTGCACCCCTCTTACCTTTTTCTGCACCTCTGTTTCTTCTTTCTGCACCTCTCTTGGTTCTTTCTGCACCTCTCTTGCTCCTTTCTGTTCCTCTCTTGCCTCTTTCTGTACACCTCTTGCTTCTTTCTGCACCTCTTTTGCTTTTTTCTGCACTACTCTTGCCTCTTTCTGCACCCCTCTTGCCTCTTTCTGCACCTCTGTTGGTTCTTTCTACACTGCTCTTGCTTCTGTCTGCTACTCTCTTGCATATTTCTGCACCCCTCTTGCCTCTTTATGCACCTCTTTTGGTTCTTTCTGCACCTCTCTTGCCTCTGTCTGCACCCCTCTTCCCTCTTTCTGCATCTATTTTGCCTGTTTCTGCAACTCTTTTGCCTCTTTCTGCACTTTTCTTACCTCTTTCTGCACCTCTGTTGCTTCCTTCTGCACTTCTCTTGCCTCTTTCTGCACCCCTCTTGCCTTTTTCTGCAACTCTGGTGTTTCTTTCTGCAGTTCTCTTGTTTCTTTCTACACCTCTCTTGCCTCTTTCTGCACCCCTCTTACCTCCTTCTGCACCTTTGTTGGTTCTTTCTGCACTGCTCTTGCTTCTTTCTGCACCTCTTTTGCCTGTTTCTGTAACTCTCTAGCCTCTTTATGCACTTTTCTTGCCTCCTTCTGTACCTCTATTGCTTCTTTCTGCACTTCTGTTGCCTTTTTCTGCACCCAACTTATCTCTTTCTGCACCTCTGTTGCTTCTTTCTGCAACTCTATTGCTTCTTTCTGCACCTCTCTTGCTTCTTTCTGCTCCTCTCTTGCCTCTTTCTGCACACCTCTTGCTTCTTTCTGCACCTCTTTTGCTTTTTTCTGCACCTCTTTTGCTTTTTTCTGCACTACTCTAGCCTCTATCTGCACCCCTCTTTCCTCTTTCTGCACCTCTGTTGGTTCTTTCTGCACTGCTGTTGCTTCTTTCTGCTACTCTCTTGCACATTTCTGCACCCCTCTTGCCTCTTTCTGCACCTCTTTTGGTTCTTTCTGTACCTCTCTTGCCTCTGTCTGCACCCCCTTCCCTCTTTCTGTGTCTCTTCTGCCTGTTTCTGAAATTCTCTTGCCTCTTTCTGCACTTTTCTTGCCTCTTTCTGTACCTCTATTGCTTCCTTATGCCCTTCTCTTGCTTCTTTCTGCACCCCTCTTGCCTCTTTCTGCAACTCTGTTGTTTCTTTCTGCAGTTGTCTTGTTTCTTTCTATACCTCTCTTGCTTCTTTCTGTACCCCTCTTGCCTCTTTCTGCACCTCTCTTGCCTCTTTCTGCAACCGTCTTGCCTCTTTCTGCACCTCTCGCAAATTTGTATGTACCCCTCTTGCCCTTTCTGAACCCCTCTTTCCTCTTTCTGTACCTCTCTTTCCTCTGTTTGCACCCCTCTTGCCTCTTTCTCCACCTCTTTTTCTTCTTTCTGTACTTCTCTTGCCTCTTTCTGCACCTCTGTTGTTTCTTTTTGCACTGCTCTTGCTTCTTTCTGCACCACTCTTGCAAATTTCTGCACCCCTCTTGCCTCTTTCTGTACCCCTCTTGACTCCTTCTGCACTTCTGTTGCTTCTTTCTGCACTCCTCTTGCCTCCTTCTGCCCCTCTGTTGCTTCTTTCTGCACTTCTGTTGCCTTTTTCTGCACCCCTCTTATCTCTTTCTGCACCTCTGTAGCTTCTTTCTGCAACTCTCTTGCTTCTTTCTGCATGTCTCTTGCTTCTTTCTGCTCCTTTCTTGCCTCTTTCGGCACACCTCTTGCTTCTTTCTGCACCTCTTTTGCTTTTTTCTGCACTACTCTAGCCTCTTTCTGCACCCCTCTTGCCTCTTTCTGCACCTCTGTTGGTTCTTTCTGCACTGCTCTTGCTTCTGTCTGCTACTCTCATGCACATTTCTGCACCCCTCTTGCCTCTTTCTGAACCTCTTTTGGTTCTTTCTTCACCTCTCTTGCCACTGTCTGCACCCCTCTTCCCTCTTTCTGCACCTCTATTGCTTCCTTCTGCACTTCTCCTGCCTCTTTCTGCACCCCTCTTGCCTCTTTTTGCAACTCTGTTGTTTCTTTCTGCAGTTCTCTTGTTTCTTTCTACACCTCTCTTGCTTCTTTCTGCACCACTCTTGCCTCTTTTTGCACCCCTCTGGCCTCTTTCTGCAACTCTGTTGTTTCTTTCTGCAGTTCTCTTGTTTCTTTCTACACCTCTCTTGCTTCTTTCTGCACCACTCTTGCCTCTTTTTGCACCCTTCTTCCCTCTATGTGCACCCCTCTTGCCTCTTTCTGCACCACTCTTGCCTCTTTTTGCACCCCTCTTCCCTCTTTGTGCATCCCTCTTGCTTCTTTCTACACCCCTCTTGCCTCTTTCTGCACCTGTGTTGTTTCTTTTTGCACCTCTCTTGCTTCTATTTGCACCTCTTTTGCCTGTTTCTGAAACTCTCTTGCCTCTTTCCGCATTTCTCTTGCCTCCTTCTGTACCTCTGTTGCTTCTTTCTGCACTTCTGTTGCCTCTTTCTGCACCCCTTTTACCTCTTTCTGCACCTCTGTTGGTTCTTTCTGCACTGTTCTTGCTTCTGTCTGCTACTCTCTTGCCCATTTCTGCACATCTGTTGGTTCTTTCTGCACCTCCCTTGCCTCTATCTGCACCCCTGTTCCCTCTTTCTGCACCTCTTTTACCTGTTTTTGCAACTCTCTTGCCTCTTTCTACACTTTTCTTGCCTCTTTCTGTGCCTCTGTTGCTTCCTTCTGCACTTCTCTTGCCTTTTTCTGCACCCCTCTTGCCTCTTTCTGCAACTCTGTTGCTTCTTTCTGCAGTTCTCTTGCTTCATTCTATACCTCTCTTGCTTCTTTCTGCACCCCTCTTGCCTCTTTCTGCACCCTTCTTCCCTCTTTGTGCACCTCTATTGCCTCCTTCTGCACCCCTCTTGCCTCTTTCTGCACCTCTTTTGCAAATTTCTGCACCCCTCGTGCCTCTTTCTGTATCCCTATTGACTCCTTCTGCACCTCTGTTGGTTCTTTCTGCACTGGTCTTGCTTCTTTCTGCACCTCTTTTGCCTGTTTCTGCAACTCTCTTGCCTCTTTCTGTACTTCTCTTACCTCTTTATGCACCCCTTTTGCCTCTTTCTGCACCCCTGTTGCTTCTTTCCCAACTACTTTTGCTTCTTTCTGCACTTCTGTTGCATTTTTCTGCACCCCTCTTGCCTCTGTCTGCACCCTTCTTCCCTCTTTCTGCACTTCTCTTGCATCTTTCTGCACCTCTTTTGCCTGTTTCTGCAACTCCCTTTCCTCTTTCTGCAGTTCTCTTGCATCCTTCTGCACCTCTGTTGCTTCGTTCAGCACTTCTCTTGCCTCTTTCTGCACCCCTTTTATCTGTTTCTGCACCTCTGTTGGTTCTTTCTGCACTGCTCTTGCAAATTTTGGCACCCCTCTTGCCTCTTTCGGCACCCCTCTTGCCTCCTTCTGCACCTCTGTTGGTTCTTTCTGCACGCTCTTGCTTCTTTCTGCACCTCTTTTGCCTGTTAGCAACTCGCTTGCCTCTTTCTGCACTTTTCTTATCTCCTTCTGCACCTATGTTGTTTTTTTCTGCAATTCTCTTGCCTTTTTCTGCACCACTCTTGCCACTTTCTGCACCTCTGTTGGTTCTTTTTGCACTGCTCTTGCTTATTTCTGCACCTCTCGCAAATTTGTATGTACCCCTCTTGCGCTTTCTGAACCCCTCTTTCCTCTTTCTGTACCTCTCTTTCCTCTGTTTGCACCCCTCTTGCCTCTTTCTCCACCTCTTTTTCTTCTTTCTGTACTTCTCTTGCCTCTTTCTGCACCCGTTCCCCCTTTCTGCACCTCTTTTGCCTGTTTCTGCAACTCTCTTGCTTCTTTTTGAGCTTCTCTCACCTCTTTCTGTACTCAAATGGGAAGTGCAAGCTGTCAAGTTTAAAGGTCTGCATGCTCTCGTGAATGAGGTATATGTCTGCTTGTACATGTATTCTTACATGTGGTATCCATCTGAAGATGATAGGTTAAAAAGCGGGTAACTTCTCCTATAGGTGATCAAATCTTCTCAGTTCTGCTCTGTCATTCGGTTGCACAGGCAGACATGTCTTATGTATATATGTGTAATAGAGCCCCTCAAATATACTATTGAATACCCATGTGCCCTGTATTATGAGCAGAAAGAAATGCATACACCTTTTTGTACAACATTTACAGAGTATGCTGTTTGAAAACAGTTAATCAAGTATTTGTATGTTTATTTTCATTTAACATGTCACCAGGTAAAAGCATAGATACGCATTCATACCTTCACAAACTTGGTCAGACTTACAACAGTGACATGATTAGGATTGCTGTTTTATATTTGGTAGGCCTAACATTCTGAGCAGTCGATTAATAGTGAACCTTCAAGAGAAAAGTGAGGTTTAAGACATCTTGGGAGAAGGATTAGTGATTAGGCTACTTTGTATGAGTCTGTTCTAAGGTACAGTCAAGGTAGAACTCTTTCTGCACCTCGTGTTGGTTCTTCCTGCGCATCTCTTGCTTCTTTTTGTACCTTTCTTCCTCTTTCTGCACCTCTGTTGCATCTTTCTGCATTGCTCTTGCTTCTTTCGGCACCTTTCTTCCTCTTTCTGCACCTCTCTTGCTTCTTTCTGCACTTCTCTTGCTTCTTACTGCGCCTTTCTTCCTCTTTCTGCACATGTCCTACCTATGTAGACATAGTTAGAAATTAGCATTTAAAAAACCTTATAAATTCACTGAAGAAACCAGAGGTTTCAGGGACATTATAGTTAGGAATTAGAATTTTAAAAAACTTAGAAATTCACTGAAAAAACCACAGGTTTCAAGGACGTTATAGTTAGGGATAAGCATTTAAAAAACCTTAAAAATTCAATAAAAAACCACAGGTTTCAGGAACTTTATAGTTAGGAATTAGCATTTTAAAAAACCTTAGAAATTCACTGAAAAAACCACAGGTTTCAGGGACGTTATAGTTAGTCGGACATTTCACTCGTACAATACCAGAGAAATTTGGCCATTATAGTTAGCTGAGCTAACTATAACTCGTGCCCCTGCAATGCACTGTTGATGACGTCACATATTACATCACTCATGGCATGGTCAGTGACATCACTGATGACATCTCAAATGACATCACTCATGACATCACTGATGACATCATCCACTTGGTATCTGATGCACCTCCTCACACCCTGATATAACCTTTGATACACCCACTCTAAAATACAGACTACCATTCTCGAAACCATAGACACACCAATACCAGTTAGTACATACCCACTCACTGATTCATAGGTCTACACACACATCCACTCACTAACCCATACAGTCACTCATAGATGCAGTCACTCATCAATACAGCCACTGATATATGCACTCATACACCCATACAGACACTCACACACAGCCACTCACCCATAGAGTTACTCACATACTTAGTCAGTCATGCAAAGAATCAATCACACTCCCATTCACTCACCTATACAGTTATACACACACCACCTCACTTATTCATACAGATACTAACACATACTTATGCTCTTCTACAATCACTGACACAAACACACACTCATCCATACAGCCACTCTCACAATCACTCACTTTCACATATAGTCACTTATATACACCAACACTCACATATACTGCCTTTCACATACGTAGTTACTCACACATGAACCACTGAGACATCCATTCACTCACCAACACAGCCATACGCACACTCACTCACCCGTACAGCCCCTCGCAGATGCACTCATGAACCCATACACCCGATGAATCACCCACTCACACATCCATGCAGGGAGTCACCCACCCCCACCCACCCAAACATATACTCAGACACCCATATATATACTCAGACAATCAATCATTAACCCATATTGACACTCATATAGCTACTCACCAACCTATGCAGCTACTTACACACCAACTGTAGACTGATACAGACATTTGAACAGATTAGTCATTCACATATGCATTTACTAAGACATGCTTAATCACTCACTTATACAGTCGGTCACGCACCCACTAAATGATCCATTCAGACACTCATACACTCACTCATTCTTCAATATACCTTGGCGTTTATATATATATATAAAACATACTTAAACTTTTCAGAAACACGCAGTCACTGGATGATGTCATCAGTGATGTCATTTGAGATGTCATCAGTGATGTCACTGACCATGTCATGAGTGATGTAATATGTGACGTCATCAGCAGTGCATTGCGGGGGCGCGAGTTATAGTTAGCTCAGCTAACTATAACGGCCAAATTTCTCTGGTTTTGTACGAGTGAAATGTCCGACTAACTATAACGTCCCTGAAACCTGTGGTTTTTTCAGTGAATTTCTAAGGTTTTTTAAATGCTATTTTTCTAACTATAACATCCCTGAAACCTATGGCTTTTTTCAGTGAATTTCAAAGGTTTTGTAAATGCTAATTCCTAACTATAACGTCCCTGAAACCTATGGTTTTTTTCCATGAATTTCTAAGGTTTTTTAAATGCTAATTCCTAACTATAACATCCTTGAAACCTGTGGCTTTTTCAGTGAATATATATATGTGATCAAGACCGCGGAAACGCGGTCAAAACGCGTCAGGCTGGACACTAGTCTGTGAATTTTGGTGATGCTAAGCTGATTTAATCACGCAATAAAACACTGCAATTGATTCAAGAGCACGCTGTGGTCCATACCTGTTTGTCCTGTGGTACATGAGGAACCGGGAGTGTGGTTGCTTCATATATATATATATGTATTCACTGAAAAAGCCACAGGTTTCAAGGACGTTATAGTTAGGTTACAGGGACATTATAGTTTTGCTCAGATTTCACTTATACAAAACCAGTGAAATTCAGCAGTTATAGTTACCTGAGCTAACTATAACTTACGCCCCCGCAATGCATTGATTATGACCTCACATATCCCATCATTCATGACATGGTCAGTGACATAACTGATGACATCACTGATGACATCTCTAATGACATCACTGATGACATCATCAAATGTGTTTTTAAGAGATCATGGGTGTTAAAGATATATACTAACCCACTACAAAAGTTAAATTAGTATACTAGGTGCACTACTACTGAGTGATAGTATTTTTAACATACATTATGTGAGTGGCTGTGTGACTATATGTATCCTTGTGTGTATGGGTGTGTGAGTTGCTGTATGGGTAAAAGAGTGGGTGTGTGAGTAGTTGTGTGGATGTGTGAGATTGTGTGTGAGTGGCTGTATGGGTGAGTTAGTGGTGGTGTGAGTGGCTCTATGGTTGAGTAAGTGGGTGTGTAGTGACTGTATGGGTGAGTGAGTGGGTGTCTGAATGGCTGTATGAGTAAGTGACTGGGTGTGCAAGTGGCTGTATGGGTGAGTGAGTGGCTGTTTAAGTGGGTGTTTTGTTAAGTGAGTTGTTGTGTGAGTGGCCATATTGGAGAGCGAGTGTCTCTGTGTAAATGCTTGTATGGATGTTTGAATAGATATGTAAGTGGTTATGTGAGTAAGTGTGTGAGGGCTTGTATGGGTGAGTGAGTCGCTGTGTGGAAAGGCTACATGGGTGAGTCAGTGGGTGTGTGAGTGACTGTATAGGTGAATAAGTGTGTGTGTGAGTAGCTGTATGTCTGACTTTGTGGCTATGTGAGTGGCTGTACGGGTGAGTGACTGGTTGAATCAGTAGCTGTATGGGTGAGTGAATGGTTGCATGAGTGGCTGCATGCCTGAGTGGTTGTGTGAGTGGCTCTATGGGTGAGTAGGTGGGTGTGTGAGTACAGGGATGGGTCTGTGAATGGGTATGTGAGTGGTTGTGTAGGTCTGTGAGTGGGCATATGAGAGGTTGTATGGGGTGTGAGTAGGTGTGTGAGTGGTTCTGTGGATGATGTAATCAGTAATGTCATCAGTTATGTCATTTGAGATGTCATCAGTGATGTCACTGACCATGTCATGAGGGATGTAATTTGTAATGTCATCAGCAGTGCATTGTGGGGGCGTAAGTTTTAGTTAGCTCAGGTAACTATAACTGCTGAATTTCACTGGTTTTGTACGAGTGAAATCTGAACCTAACTATAATGTCCCTGTAACCTTTGTTTTTTTCAGTGAATTTCTGAGGTTTTTTACATTCTATTTCCTAACTATATTGACCCTTTAACCTTTGGTTTTTTAAGTGAATTTCTAAGGTTTTTTAAATTCTATTTTCTAACTATAATGTCCCTGTAACCTTTGTTTTCTTTTAAGTGAATTTACATTTTTTTTAAACTAATAGTCGTGTGTGCAGAGTGGCAGAGAAAGGGGGTGGGCCTCCGACCAGCTCTCAGGAATCCTGCTGTGTAGGACTTACTGGAGGTAACAGGAGGGCTTTTGGGCCCCCAAGAACCCTCAGCATCAAAGGAAACTTCATCCCACAACCAGCAGTGCACCAGGAGGTGCGTTTGCACAGTGGTGGAGAAAGGGGGCTTGGTGTTTGAAGTCTTCTCAGCAGTCGTGGTCTGTGGGACTTAGTGGGGGTAACAGGAGGGCTTGTTGGCCCCCAAGGACCCTCAGCGTCCAAGGGGACTTTATCCACCAACCGGCAGAGAGTCAGGAGGTGTGTTTTCAGAGTGCTGGAGAAAGGGGGCGTGGTCCCCGAAGTCCCCTCAGCAATCACACTGTGTGGGACTTACTGGAGGTTGCAGGAGGGCTTTTGATCCCCAAGGACCCTCAGCATCTAAGAGAACTTCAACTTGCAAAGAAGTGGAGAACAGGGGCTTGGCCTCTGAAGACCTCTCAGCAATCCCGATATTTGGGACTTACTGGATGTAACAGGAGGGCCTGTTGGCCCCCAAGCATCCTTTGCAGCCAAGGGGATGTCATTCCCCAACCCGCAGTGTGCCAGGAAGCGCATTTGCAGAGTGGTGGAGAAAGGGGGCATGGTCTCCCAACACCTCTCAGCAACCCCACAGTGTGGGACTTACTGAAGGTAAAAGAGCAGCTTGATGGCCCCCAACGAGACTTAGCAGCCAAGAGGACTTCTTCCCTAACCAGAAGTGCACCAGGAGAGATGTTTGCAGAGTGGTGGCGACTTGCCGGTCCTTTTTGTTTATTATTAATTTAGTTATTATGGGAGGGGGCTGATTTTGGCCCCGGGGACCCCATCCCCTGGGGCCTGGCCTTTTTTGAATGTGGGAGAGGAGCCTTGCAGCCTCCCTCCCAGGATGATTTTGGCCCCAGAAACCCCATCCCCCGGGGCCTGGCCTTTATTTAAATATTTTTTTTAAAAAGGGAGGGGGCCATGCAGCCTCCCTCCCTGGGCTGATTTAAGCCCTGGGGACCCATCCCCCACTTCATGCAGGAATAGCATTGCTTTGAGACCCAGGGAGCTGCTAAACATGCAACTCCCTGGATCTTAAAGCAATTTGTCTCTTTCCCTGCTCACATGACAGTGGGCAGGGAAACAAACAAATAGTCTGCTTTTAGCAAGCGAGAACATTTGTGAGCCCTTGCTTGCTAAAAGTGGAGTGTTTGCTGTGGCTTGACGGGAAGCTTCCATCTAGTCACAAAAAACTGCAGTGTCCCAGGGGTGGGCACCCCGGGACATTGCAGAAGCTGGCCCAGGGCCATGTATGGCTCTAGGAGGGGGGACGTGCAGCCCCCCTTCCTTCTTCAATTTTTCCCTGGGGAGGTGGTGGTCCCCGGGGCTGAGGTGGTGATCCCCAGGGCTGCGGGGGCTGCGGGGGCTGCATAGCCTCCCCAGATTACATGTTAGAAAAGCACCGGGGAGGTGGTGGTCCCTGGGGTCTGATTGCCCCCATTACTTAAAACGTAATGCCCCAGTGAGGTGCTGGCCCCTGGGGCTACGAGGGGGGTCTGTGTGACCCTCCCACATTCTTTAAACTTAAAGCCCTAGGGAGGTGTTGTAACCCGGGGCTGTGGGGCCCAAGAGGCCCCCCATTGTTAAATAAATAAGCCCCGGGGAGATGGTGGTCCCCGGGGCAGCGGGGCAGGCCATATGGGCCTTACACGTATTTTCTGTTCTAAAAGCCCTGGGAAGTTGGTGGTCCACAGGGCATCGATTACCCCCCTGAGGGGGGTGCACCCCCTCCTTTATTACAATGCCCCCGGGACCTGGCCTACCCGGGGGCCGATACTGAACAAAGCACGGACTCCATGCTTCATTTTTTAACAATTTTCGGCAGGATACGCGGATCCCACCACAATTTTTAAAAAATGCTTTTTTGTTCCCCCTTGGAGGCCTAGGGGTCAGAGAATTTCTACCCTGCCCCTTTTCTTTTTTTTAGCATTTATTGTGGGACTCGGCTTCAAGCTATGTCCCAAGATAACTGCCAACACTTCCTGGTTGAAGTGTTGGGAGCCAATCAAATTTAAGTAGGGTTTCAGTAGTTTTAAACTGAAATATCTCTGAAACTACTTAATGGATTTCCACCCAATCACAAAAAGCACACTTTCTGGGCCAACATTTAGCTTTCTGCCAAATTTGGTGTCATTCCGTTCAGCAATGACATCACTGATGACATGATCCACAGAACCATTCATACCCCATACATCCTCTCATATACCCCTTCACATACCCACACAACCACTCACACACCCATTCACAGACCCATACCAGTACTCACACACCTATTCACTCCTCCATAGAGTCACTCATACACCCACTAACTCACTTGTACAGCCATTCATACAACAATTCACTTACCCATATAACTATTCCTATAACAGTCACTTACCCGTATAGCCAGTCACATAGCCACACACTCAACCATACCGTGACTCACACACCCACTTATTTACATACACAGTCACTTATGCATGCACTCACTCACTCATACAGCCACTGAACACAGCCACTCACTCACCCATACAAGCACTCACACACTCACCCACATACCCAAACATACACTTACATACCCATTCACACATCCATACAAGCACTCACACATCCACTCCCTCACCCATAGAGCCATTAACACAGATACTTACTCTCAAATACAGCCACTCACACACCAACTCACTTAAGGAACCACCCACTCAAACAGCCACTCATTCACCCACACAGCAACTTACACATGCGGTCACTCACTCATACAGCTATTCAGAAACCCACTCACTCACCCATACAGTTACTACACACCCACTTACCCACCTGCAGGGCCACTCATACCACCACTCACTCACCCATACAGCCACTGACACACCCACCCACTCACCAATACAACTAGTCACACAGCATCTCACTCGCCACACAGCTACGCACACACTCACTTATATACCCATATAGCACTCACACACCCATAAACACAAGGATACATACCGTCACACAGCCACTCACATGATATATGTTAGAAGTAGTATTCCTCAGCAGTAGTGCACCCAGTTTACTAATTTAACTTTTGCAGTAGGTTAGTATTATGTTTAATACCCATAAACTCTTAGAGACATTTACACTCACTTGAGGATGTCATTAGTGATGTCACTGATGTTCAGGTGCTGTCTGGAAAGTTTCAGAATGGTTGGTGTAGTGGAGGGTGAGAAAAAGGGGGTCCCAAAACACATTTTTCCCATGTTAATTGCCATAGGACCTTTAGACACGACTACAGTCTGAACCGCTGGAGGGAACTACACCAAATTTGGCAGAAAGCTAGCTTTTGGTTTTTAGATCGTGCTTTTTTGTGATTTGATGTAAATTTGTTCAGTAACTTAGGAGATATTCACTGGAAAACAAATTTGCATATATAGGGATGTGGATTACACGTGGATCCGCCCGAGGGCTCTGCCTGGATTCACGCCCACTATCACACTCCTGATTGGCTGGCCGCACCTTCACGGAAAAGTTGTGGACATCATTTTGTTTGCCGGGGAACAGTCGCTGGGGTTGAAAACTTGAGTGAATATTAAGTGGAGGGGTCAGGTGAGAGGTTTCCTGACCCTTTGTGTATGCTTTAAATGAGGGGTGAGGATATCTTATGGCCATGAAAATGTCCCAAAAATGTTATGATCGCTTGCGAACTCTGCAGATCCCTCGCGGGTATCAGCGCTGCCCCTCATGTAACTTTGCGGGGGAACCGCAGATTTAGCGTAGCTGGTGCAAAAATACATTTATATATATATATATATATATATATATATATATATATATATATATATATATATATATATATATATATATACTCTCTCTTCCTCTCACACCCATTCATATACCATAGAGACACTGTTGCACACTTTTTACAAACCCATACAGACACTGTAACACTCATTCACAAACCCATACAGACTCTGTCACACCCATTTACATACCCATTGAGACACTGTCACACCTATTTACAAACCCATACAGTCACTGTCACACCCATTGACAAACCCATACAGACACTGCCACACCCATTCACAATCCCAATACAGATTCTGTCACAACCATTCACATACCCATAGAGACACTGACACACACATTCACATTCCTATAAAGACCGTGTGACACCCATTTACAAACCCATGCAGAGACTGACACACCCTCTCACATACCCATACAGAGACTCTCACGTCCTCTTACATACCCATATAAACACCCTTATACCCATTCACATCCCAATACAGAGACTCTCACACACTCTCACATACCCATGTAGAGACCCTTATATCCATTCACATACCCATACACAGACTCTCACATATCCATACATACTGTCAGACCCTCTCATATACCTATACAGACAGTGTCACAACAATTCACATACCTATACCGATATCCCACTCTCTCTCACGTATCTATAGAAACACCCTTATACCCATTCACATACCCATACAGAGACTCTCCCACCCTCTCACATACCTGTGTAGACACATTTACACCCATTCACATACCCATACAGAGACTGTAGCATCCTCTCACATACCTATAGATAGAATGGCACACCCTGTACATACCCATACAGGCACCCTTATACCCATTTACATACCCATACAGAGACTCTCGCACCCTCTTACATACCCATTCATAGATTGTCACACCCTCTCACATACCCATACAAACAGTGTCACAACCATGTACCTACCTGTTCAGATACTCTCACATCCTCTGAGATACCCATACAGACACCCTTATATGCAATTACATGCCCATAGAGAGTCTATGACACCCTGTCACATACCCATTTAGACCTCCTTTATTCTCATCCACATGCCCATACAGTGTGCCACTAATTCACATACCCATACAGAGCCTCTCCCACCCTCTCACATACCTGTGTAGACACATTTATACCCATTCACATACCCATACAGCGATTGTAACATCCTCTCACATATCTATAGATAGAATGGCACACCCTGTCACATATCCATACAGGCACCCCTATACCCATTTGCATACCCATACAAAGACTCACACCCTCTCACATACCCATCCATAGATTGTCACACCCTCTCACATACCCAGACAGTGTCACAATCATTTACATACCTCTTCAGATACTCTCACATCCTCTGAGATACCCATACAGACACCCTTATATGCAATTACATACCCAAAGAGAGTTTCTGACACCCTGTCACATACCCATTCAAACCTCATTTATCCCCATCCACATACCCATACAGTGTGACACCAATTCACATACCCATACAGAGACTCTCACACACTCTTATATACTCATACGTAGACTGTCACACCCTATCACATACCCATACAGATAGTGTCATAACCATTCACATACCCATGCAGAGACTCTCACATACTCTCACATACCCAAGTAGACTATTCACTCATATCCATTCACATATCCATACACAGAATCTCCCACCTCCTCACATACCCATACATAGACTGTCAGACCATCTTACATACCCATAATGTGTCACAACCATTCACATACCTGTACAGATACTCTCACACCCTCTGGCATATCCATACAGACACCATTATACCCATTCACATACCTGTAGGGAGTGTCTCACACCCTGTTACATATCCATTCCAATCTCATTTATTCCCATTCACATACTTCTATAGACACTGTGACATCCCTTCACATACCCATACAGAGACCTTAACACCCTCTCACACACCCATGTAGACACCCTTATACCCATTCACATATCCATACAGAGACTGTTGCACGTTCTGACATACCCATGTAGACACCCTTACACCCATTCACATACCCATACTGAGATTCTCACACTCTCTCACATACCCATACACACTAGTATACCCATTCACATATGCATACAGAGACTCTCACATCCTCTCATATACCCATAGAGAGACTCTCACACCATCTCATATGCCTATAAATAGACTTGTACACTCTCTCACATACCCATACAGACATTGTCACAATCTTTTATAGAGATATACAGAGACTCTCACATCCACTGTCATATTCATGCAGACATCCTTTTATTGATTCACATACCCATACACAGACTCTCACACCCTCTTGCACACTCATACATAGATTGTCACACCCTAACACATACCTATACAGTGTCACAACCATTCACATACCTATATAGATACTCTCTCACCCTCTCACATATCTATGCAGACACCCTTATATGCATTCACATAACCATACAGGGACTCTGCGGCGAGCGAGCATAGCGAGCGAGCCCGAACAACCTACGGGGGTTTGGCTGGGTTATCCCCCCTAGAAAATTTTGAAAAAAGAGTGGACAAACGGTGCATTTTCAAGCAAATTTGAGGAAGCAGGAAAATTAGTATAATTATTATTATTATTATAACTATTGTTAGCTAGCCTTAGAGTTAGTGGACCTCCCTGAAAACATACATTTTCATTTATTCGTTGTTTTTACAAGTTTCAGCAGCAAAAAGCCCCTGGGGAAATTCAGCATCAAAAAGCAGAACATCTAAGCCTGCTTCCTAGCTTCCTGGCGAGCGATTTGCTCTTATTTGTGCATTTAGTGGGGCAGAGTAACAGCGTGTGTTGTATATCCGAGTGTGGTTTTCTTTTTGGTCTACCTGCCATAGGTGCACACGCAGGACTTGAACATCCAGTTATGAATTACCAGTTGTAAAGGATAGAGTAACAAATAGGCGCAAGGTCAGGCCCTGGGAACATCTTTTCTCAGCCCCCTCTGGCCTGCCTGCTGGAGTTCGGCCAACACAGCAAGACTTGTGGGAAGACAGACACTAAGGACAGACATACTTCACATGCACAGAGACACACACAGGCGCGCCGATTCTCAAATCCGCAAAGCTCTGCTAATTCACCTCAGCCTTAACCCACAACGCCTGCTGCTATTACATTTGGAGCCGCACTAAGATGCCACAGACAACTCTGTAAAAGCATCTCTGATCTGTGCCACCCCCTGCTGTTCAGAGGCCGAAACACAGCTCTACCAATTCACCTAATTGCTCACCCAGAGCACCATGCTATTGAAGTAAGATTTTACACCCAACTCAGTCACTATACCTCAGTCCTGCACCCCCGACCAAAACAGTAGTAATGACCACTCACCCCTACACCCTATGGCAGTGTGCTCTAATTCAGACCTTCAAGTTTCCCGTATACACCACGAAAAAGTAATATGATGCAAGAGCGTACTGGCCTCCAACCAGAGCAGACACAGCTCAGAAACAGGATTTGTATCCATCCTGCCAAAAGTCTTCTTTTCTAATTTCCCAAATGTTAAACTCATCCAGAAAACATGTCCCTGATCATGCAAGGAGCCTCTGGGTTCAATTAGACAAACAGGGTGAATCAGTTAACACGGCACCATTACTGTTATAAGATAATATATTACCTCAGGCGAACAGTGTATATTTTGAAACATTAGGTCTGCCTATTAATTGTTAAAGCAAGAACATGCATTCAAATGTGAGCGCACCATATGGAAACATTCTCGCGGCACTGCACTGCCTGTTGTGACATATAACAGAGACACAATCTTTGATGGACTTTAATTAGGAGCAGCAAGGGCACTGCTGCCCCAGGCTTGCTGTTAAGTACCATTGGCACTGCCCTTGCTGCACATGGTCTCAGGGGTCACGAAGACAACAGTAGGAAAAGAAAGTAAACGGGCCTCTGCGTCCACTGTTTATTTTCTGTAGATTCCACTCAGTAATTTGCCCAGAATCAAGGAAAGATTAGCCGACACTGGGAGCTAGAAAAAGAGGAAATAGTGAGAGTGGGATACCAAGAGAGGCAGCAGGAGAAACAGAAAGGGAGACAGAGGGAGAAATTAAGAAAACGAAAAAAAGAAAGACAGGCAGACAGCGACATGGAGGCAGAATGAAAGTGAAAGAGTATTGACCTTATGATATGTGTTGCCGGCTCGGCTTGAGTTTTGACTCTTAGGTCAAGGTGGTCCCCTGACTCGGCCATTCTTATGAGTTCTCTGGCTTGCTCACCTCCGATCGTTTTAGCTTTACGGTTTTGCGCCAACAGTTCAGAAAATTCTACCCATGCAGAGAATGGATTGCCTACAATGGTTCCATGGCTTGTAGTCCCAGCACTTAGAGGGATTAACAGCAGTGCAGCCAAGAGCTCTTTAAAGGTAATCCAGCATGAAATACAAAAGCTAGTAAAGATAGGTAGGTGTGCTCTACGCAGCGGCTCAGTTGTAGAGACTTGATGGCAATGTCTGGATTACTAACCAGAAATGTTCAATACTCTAATTTCACGTTCCTTGTCCCAGTACTTACCGGTGCAGATGGGAGGCTCACCAAACAAAAAAACTCCTTAACTGTTTAAAGGGAAGTTGCCTCCAGCCACGGCCGGCATGCTTGCGGGAGGGGATGGGGGGGAGGCACGGGTGGGGAATAAAAAAATAAAAAGTTACTTACCGCGCCGCCTCCGCTCCGCTCCTGGCCACCCGTCCGGGGTAATGGTGCAGCCAGAATCGGATCTCGCGTGTTCCTACAGGAAGCAGCCAGCAGGCAGCCTCCCTCCCCTACCCTAAGCCAATCACAACGCTGCAATGGCAGCGTTGTGATTGGTGAGGCGCAGTGGAGAGCGCCCCAGCCGGGCCATTTTCTCTATGTAGGCTGCATGCAGCAGCCTACATAGAGAAAAAGGGGGAGTGCGCATGACTGCTTTGTTCGGCCCTGGGGCCGACCAAACAGTCAGGACCCACAACAGTGGGTAAAGCCACTCCCCCCCGTCCTTGAGCAGGACCGCCCACCCGCCCACCCACAACCAGGCACTACAGGCACTTATGCTTTCTCGCAGTGTGAGAGGCAGAAACATAAAATGGTAGTTTTACCATTTTATGTTTCTGCCTTCTCGCACTGCAAAAAAGCAGTGTGGCGATGCCCCCATGCCCCCATGGAGGAGCCGCCACTGCCAGGCACCCTTATATTCATTTACATACCCATACAGAGACTCTCACACCCTCTCACATACCCATACATAAACTGGCACACCCTCTCACATACCCATGTAGACTCCCTTATACCCATTCATATACCCATACATAGAATCTCACATCCTATCACATACCCATACTTAGACTGTCATACCCATACAGACAGTGTCACAGCCATGCACATACCCATACAGAGACACTCACAGACTCTCAAATACCCTCTTACATACCTATACAGTGTCACAACCATTCACATACATATATAGATACTCTCACAACCTTTCTCATATCTATACAGACACCCTTATACCTATTCTCATATCCATACAGAGACTCTTTCACCCTTCAGATACCCATACAGAGACACTGACACCCTCTCACATTCCCATGTAGACACCCTTATGCTCATTCACATACCCATATAGAGACTCTGACTCCTTCTCACATACCCATAGATAGAATGCCACACCCTGTCACATACCCATACAGGCACCCTTATACCTATTTACATACCCATACAGAGCCTCCACACCCTCTCACACACCCATACATAGACTGTCATACCCTCTCACATACTCATCCAGATGGTGTCAGAACCATTCACATACCTGTACAGATATTCTCACACCCTCTGACATACCCATACAGATACCGTTATACCCATTCACATACCAATAGAGTCTCTCACACCCTCTCACATACCTATTCATACCTCCTTTATTCCCATACTTATACAGAGAGTCTGACATCCATTCACATACCCATACAGACACTCTCGCGCCCTCTCACACACCCATATAGACACCCTTATAACCATTCAGATAGCCATACACAGACTCTCACACCCTCTCACATACCCATAGGTAGACTGTCACAACCTGTCACATACTCATACAGGCAGCCTTATACCCATTCACATAGCTATACAGATACTCTCACTCCATCTCACATATCCATAGAGACACCCTTATAACCAATCACATACTCAATATTCAATTTTGGTTCTTTAGTCCAGAAAAAGAGTCTAGGGAAAATGAAGAGTTGGTTGTTGGAGGTGTAGAACCACAAGATATACAAATTACAACTGAAAACGTTGCTCAAAACATTCCAAAGTTTAACACAGTTTCCTCAGAAAAAATAAACTGTGTTTGTATTTGTTGTCGGCACACTCACTACAAAACAGAAACTCAGAATGTAGTTGTGTACTCTAGAAGTGAAAAAGAGAAAATAATAAGTGGCAAGAATTGGGTGCATATTTGTATGTTGAAGAAAGATTTAATTTGTCCACACAGCAGATTATCTGTAAGTACTGCTATGATAAGTTAGAGAATAATAAAATGTCAGCTAGAGGTATACATAACAAGTTAGCATTGGTATCTATTCTACAAGACCCTAAAGCATTACATGTTTATGAATCAATTCTTATACAACACATACATCCTTTTCAAGCAATAGTTTGTATGGAGTCAAAGACAGGGAAAATACCTAAAATTGAGCTCCAGAGAGGACTAAAAGGAAGAGTTGTGTATTTACCTTTAGATTGTAAAAAGAATATTGAAACTGTAGGTGTAAATAGCGAGATAGAGGAACCACTTATCATTTTAGTAAATGGGGTTCCAACGCAGAATAGAAAAATCTAGCAAGAGTTAGTAGATGTTAATAAAGGTAAAAATGCCACAATATACCTTGTTGAAAATATTATTTACTCTACAAATATTGATGTAAATGAAAATGAAATTTGCATATAAGATCATACCTTACCATCATGCTGAAGATTGAAAAAGTGGATTGATCTAGTTCAGAAGAACTTTATGAACACTATAGCATCCACCCTCTGCATTCTAAAGACGTCAGTGGTGATGCTATTGAATTGTTTCAAATGAAGCAAGCAAAAGTAACTCTCTTGAGTGTCTGGGACAAAAGCTTTGAGGCTCGTTGTTTTCCGCAACTGTTTTTCCACTGGAGTAGGTGGATGCTATGATGACAACCAGCCGCGGTCCATGCAGGTAAGAGCGGAGGGGCCAGGTTAGGGGGGATTTCAAGGAACGATGCTGAGGGAAAATTAAATAAATAATTAATTTTCCCCCGGAATCCTCCCTCAAAATCCCCCCTAACCAGGCCCCACCGCTGTTACCTGCACAGACCGCGGCTGATGACGACTCTGTACAGATAACAGCAGCTGAGTACCGCTCAACACGATTATACTCAGAGGATCCAAGATTTCATCAGTGTGTTCCATACATATTCCATCTTCTGTTTGAGAGTGACTGGTCAGGGCTTTCTTATGCTGTGAATCATATATTGTAGACAGGAGCAAAGCTTCAAAATCTGTCTGCAAGGGAATTTGTTGATAAAGTTCAAGAAATAGACAAAAACTTGGAATATAACTCAATGATTTTGATGGCATGCAAACGTGGAACGAACAAGTATTGGTATCATCGTCATGGAGAACTCAAATGCATGTTGAGCAACCTAGGAGCACCTACTTGGTTTGTTACACTTAGTTGTGCTGAATACGCATGGGATGATCTGCTTGAATTTTTGAAAGAAGCTAAATTTAAATATTGAGGACATTAATGTAAAGACAGCAAGAGAACTTTGCTCTTTAGATCCTGCTAATGATTGCAGATATTTTAACTAGGCCTGGGCGGTAAATTCTGTTCCGCTCACGGAATTTGGGTAATTTGGGTAATTTTGCGTTCCGCGGAGAACGCGGAATTGCCAAAAATTCTGCGATCCGCTGCTTCGCGGAATTTTTTGCTTGTTTGCGCTTTCAAAATGCGTGTTTGCGAGATATTTCTCCCCGAGCACGCAAACAGCGTTCGCGAACAGGAAAAAAGCATCGCGAACGGGCGGAATAAGCAATTCCGCGTGTTCGCGGAACTTTGCGTGCTCACAGAGATTTTTTACCGTTTTGTGGAGCTTTGCGTAGCGCGACTACGCAAATTCTGCCCACCCCTAATTTTAACCACAGGTTCCAAGCCTTGCTTGCTTTCATCTGCAACAAAAGTAATCCTCCTCTTGGTGAAGTAAATGAATTCTTTTGGCGTAATGAGTACCAAGCAAGAGGTTCTCCTCATATTCACATGCTGTTATGGATTAAAGATCCTTAAAATTTGGAACAGAGAGTGATGAGAGTGTGCTCTCTTTCATAGAACAGTATGTGAAGTGAGCCATCCCGAAACACACTACTGACAAAGGGCTGAGATAACAAGTTCAGCACTTTCAAACACATAGATTTGGGAAGTAATGCCATAGAAGATACAGATCTAAAGGAACATTTTACACAAGATTTTGTTTATGGATTCCCACGACAAGGAAGAATGAACAGCTTTTTGTCTACAGTGAGACACACATTAACAAGAAAGTCACCGAAAAACACATACAATCTGAGAAGAACAGTGGCGTCCCAATACATTAATGATTACAATGCAGTAATTCTGAAAATGTGAAATGCAAATATGGACATACAATTTTTTGCAGACAACTCTATTGCTGTTGCTCGATATGTCACTTCAAGCATTTCAAAATCAGAGAAGACTGAGATAAAAGAGATGTGGCAAGAGATTAGTGCAGAAAAGAGTTGAACAAAAAAGTTGCACAGTTTCAGTTTAAAAATATTGTCGCATAGGGAGATTGGTTCCTATGAATGCTTTGACACGTTGAGCTCAGCTAGTTTGTACTCTAAGTGAAGGGGAATAGTTTGGATAAGTGTATGCATTGAAAGTACCACGAAATAGAGTGACTGTGGGGGATATTAGCAAGGGCCTTATCGCCGCTTTAGCAGCACTTTTTGCCGCTAAAGCGGCGATATTTCTATCGCCTTATTAGCAAGCTGTCGCTAACAGCTGTTAGTGACAGCTTTATGGCGAAAGCGACCGTTTTGTTGCCGCTTTGCATGTCAGCGATATATATCGCTAATGACATGCAAAGTAGGCGTTCCCAACTAAAAGCGACTGCAAACAGTGGCAAACACGACTTCCCCCTATTACCAATGCCCACGAAGCGATAAAAAAAGTCGCGCTAACCGCGATTATCGCTGGAATTTAACAACTACTAAAAGCCTGACTTAACCATTATAGAATGGGAGGTGGATTGTAAGGTTAAGTCCTCACCTGCCTATTAGCAAGCTTTTCATTAGCGCAGTGAATTTATCACTGGATTTCTCGCGCTATTGCTGGGTTTCGCCGCTATCGCTGGATTTTTTATCACCTTGGAGATAAGCGTTGATAATAACGCGTTATCTCCGCGATGAAATCCAGCGATAGCCGGCGATAAAAAAAACAGCGCTAAGCGCGCTTTGCGATAATTATCGCAATTTCTTGGTAATATCCCCCAAAGTCTTTTCCAGAAACTCAGTCTCTAGCAGAGTTTGGCTCAGAAAGTACAGACATAGTAAAAACAAACATGATGGATACATACTACCCAAGAAAAAGGGTACATTTGGAAAATGTGCCTATATGAAATTCTTCATTACTACAGATACAGAAGCAATGTAAAAGAAAACATACAAGAAGGCAAATTTTCAGTTCCCGGATGTGATGGTTGTTTAGTGAGACACGCAAGAGGAAATCTAATTAACCACAGGAAACTTAGGGCGTCATCTACAAGACAATGACACAAGCGCGGCACCACAAGTCATTTAGCTGTGCCATGCTACATCATCTTTAAAGCACAAGGATGCATCATATTAACAACAATAAGACACAATAAGATGCAAGTCATTTAGCTGTGTCGTGCTACATCATCTTTAAAGCACAAGGATGAGTCATATTAACACAATAAGACACATATGCTTTCCCCTGCCCTGGCATACAACTGGCTGCCATGTGCCAGCGCAGGCACCCTTGCATAATTTTCAAAGGGTGCCTGCGCTGCTGGGATGATTGTTTTTGTGCAGGAAGGAACACCTTCCTGCACAAAAACAATCATTAATGGCATTTTCCTCTTTCTATGCGTGCATATAAAGAAGAGTTAAAAAGAAGAAATAAAAGTATTTCTCCTCGTTACACCATTCCTACACCTCCCCTGGGGAAGCATAGGATTCTGATGCAGTGCCAGTTTTACAAAATGTTGTAAATCTGGGAATGCGTCATGTTCCATGGATGTTGTGTGGGAACACCCACAGTGACACCCATGGAACGCCCCTTTCACACAGAGTAATGTGCGAAAAGGTCCCATATTTACAAGTCCATGAAAAGTCACACAGGGTGACTTTGAGTGGGCATCTAAATATGGGCAAGCCCATTGCGCCACCTGTGCGTAAAAAAAGATACAACAAAATGAAATTTGTCATGTGTAGTAACAGCACCAACTGGATTAGCCACACACAATATTAAAGGAATTACACAACATCGACTACTAATGCTATCTGTGGAACATGACAATAAACTGGAATACCAGAAGTTATCTGGTGAAGCGTGTCATGAGGTGCCAAGAGTTTTGAAGAAAATGAAGCTTTTAATCATTAATGAGGTAAGCATGGTCTCAAACTTAATATTTGCCTTTGTTCACTTCAGAATGCAACACATTTTTTAGAACAGAGACGATGGTCTCTTCAGAGGAAACCATTTAATTGTGTTTGGTGACCTCCTGCAACTAACCCCTGTGAAAGGGCATCCTGTTTTCAAGACCCTTCTGCATGAACAAACACATAATTCATTAGGAAGTATTGGAAATGTGAACACATGCTTACATTTCCATTACTAGGAACTGTTTAAAAATATGCGTCAAGTGTCAGATGAGACATATGGAAATATTCTGAAGGACATTAGAGTTGGAGTTCAGACCAAGGACGGTAAGAGTACATTAGAAAGTCGACTTATCAAAACACTATTCTCCTCGAACAAGACACCAGCACAGCTCATGTTCAATTTGATTGAAGATGGAAATTAACACTGCGTTTAATGTCTACACTTTAAGAGTGCATGAATTTCAATGAAGAACTAAAGAAACTGGAAAAAAAGACATTTTTGAACTAACAGCTATTAACAAGATGGAGCACCAGGGAGTATCAATACTGCTGACTGCAAAACTGCAAGAAAAATGGGATTCTTTAGAAAATTCTGTATCCCGAAATGCTGTATTAGAACAGTCTTTATGTGCTTGTAGAAATTGCAGAATAATTTTGACGCAAAATTTAAATGTTGAGGAAGCCTTAGTAAATGGTGCAATGGGTAAAGTAATTGATTTATTAATTCTCCAAATAGGAATGAAGTTAAATATGTAGCTGTAAAATTTTATTAGATCGATGGTGTGAAACAGATTGGCCAATGTGTTGTACGTTTTCTGCTTGTAAAAGACTTATATGTGAGACAACACCAGTTCCCATTCTCTCTAGCGTGTGCTGTAACTAACCATAAATCTCAAAGTTTAAGTGTAGATGCAGCTTTTATTAATATTGGGAGTAGTGTATTCAAAGAGGGTATGCCATATGTTGCATTGTCATGAGTTAGAACATTGCCCAGTTCGTTTTTAGTTGATCTTGATGAAAAGAAAGTTAGTGCTGATACTGGTTGTGTTAGAGAGTATAATCGGTTGAGAAGTGTATGTGCTCCTCACTTAGGACAATATCCTATTTATGAGAAACAGACAATCTGTCCTAAGCACAAAATACTAAGCAATCAATGGATGTTCTGTAAAAGAAGATGAGGCTGAGGATAAGAAGTAGAAAAAACAGCAAAATGAAGGAGAAATCGTAGGGTTTCAGTTGGAAAAAAAATTGCATCAACTGCTATGCTAATGTAGTTCTGAATGTAGCCTTTCATTTACCACATCTTGTAAATCCAATTGAGCATAAAGGAGACAGCAGGTTCTGCTCAGAGCTATATCATTTGCTGGAACATTGACATATTGGTAGGACTGTACTACATTCTGCTTCAGGAATATGATATATAGTGGACACAATCAGGGAATCTGTATTATTTTCTCAGAACTCTCAACAAGATGCGCAAGAGTTTATTATGGTTATCCTTGGACTTTTGGAACAAGAAGAAGTGAATATTAAAGAGTTATTTGGTCAAAGTTACAAATGGGATCATGATTGTGTGGATTTCTCTTTTACATCTTCTACTAACATCAATTCTGAAAGGTTTACCTATTTAACATTACCAGATTGGAAACCTGCACCATTTGACAAGCTGATAAGTGATGCAAACCAGACAATGACCTGCCCAAATTGCAGATCTGATTGTATGTCTACGTTACAGATACAGAGAAGTGGTAACTACATTATATTGATGCTTCAACGATGTAGAGTAGATGGATCAAAAATAGAAACTGAAATTTTAAACTTTAAAGCTGGACAAATTTCAATTTCTGGAAGAACGTACACAACACTAGCTATCATTTTTCATTAAGGAGTTCATATAACTTCAGGATACTATACTGTGTACTTAAAAACTCTAAGTGGATGGATGGAATGCAATAACAGTAAGCTGACATTTAACCATAAACTGCATTTTAAACTTCCAAATTCATACCTTTTCTTTTTGCAACCAAAGTTCTAAAAAGGATTTCTCTTTAAAAAGTGGATTACTGTGTTTGTACCATATGGATTATCAGTCTTTAAGACATCATTTGGCCTACTAAGGGTAATGTCTTCAAAATGGACACATATGGATACATTACATCTATTTTTATAAATGGACTTCTTGTATATCGTACTATGTTTATTTTAATATGTTTATTTAAAGTAGTTGAGTAGCTACAAATAAAATGATTTTTTAACGATTTGTAATGAGTGCATGCATAGTATCAAATATTTACAGTGTTATACTGTGCAAGTCTGTTTTTTTCTACAAACTATGTGGTTGTTTTTTCCTCACTGTTCAACTATGAAACTTTATACAGTACATTGTTTAAGGTGTACCCGTAGGAAAGCTGAGAACAGCAAAAAAAAGAAAATGAAATATTTAAGATAATTGTTTAATTGCTTTAGAGAGCTGCAGCTCTGTAATGTTTCTTTATTAACAAGACTATTTATATTGCAGAAACTTAGGGGCCCATTACGATGGCGGGCGGAAGCACTACCGCCGTGCTGGCGGATGCAAAAACCACCAGTTACCGCCCGCATGCCGCAGCCCACACGCCCGCCAAATTACGATGCGAAAAGCAGGCCAAACACCGCCGGCAAGCCAGCAACACCGTCCGCCATCAAAGTGCGCCCGCACACGTAGCGGCGCAGCACAACTGACACACACCGTCCGACGAAACACGTCCCGCCCGGCGCATAAATTACGATGCCGCAAACAAACGGCTCCCACGGCAAAGAGACACCGCACGTGAAAGAGAGGCGGAAACACGGACGCAGAGCACGGACAACGAAGAAGCGGCACCCGGGCATGAATCCAGCACTGCAGGCCCTTCCCATGCTTCTGCTGATGCACCACCAAGGACGCAACGTACCGCGGAGACGCAGGTAGGCACACACACAACAAGTGCACGCAAACAGCGCACACAGTGCAAGGGCGGAAAAGCGGACAACCCCCCACCAGCGCGTGCACACTACACATCCACCATTGCATCCACATATGACACACAGGCCAAATCCTAACATCGCAGAACACATGTGTACACACCACCTGGGACTAGGAACCAACCACCCCGTCACGGCCCCAAAGCGCCGATGACGCCGCCACACATGCGCACAACGCAGAGGCCAACCGCAGCGCCATGCATGCGTCGCACACAGACACAGGGACACAACCAAGCAGCACACACATCAGCCCCACCCCGAACGCACATGACACGTGACAGGCCGGCCACAGACATGTCCCCAACGCCCAATTCACGGACAACACCCAACGCCACACAACCGACGCACACATGTCAGTGAAGTCACGCAACAGCAGGACACACCCCAGTGTAACAAACATGGCGTAGCACACAGCGGCGGCAACACCAACTAGGAGAAGCAGGGCCCCTTCGGGAAGAGGAACGCCAGTACCACACTGAAAAACCCATACCACCCTGCCCATATGAACAAGACACATGAAACGGAACACCAAAGAGCCCGGTGACCGACAACAGGTGGCCCAAGAATTACATCCACACACAAGGCCCAACGCAGAGCGGAAAGGCAGGCTGCCGCCCACACAAGGGAGAGCAGACAGCACTGAATGACCTTCCATTCCAACACCGAAACCACAGCCCTACGACAGAAGCCGGTGAATACAGCCATTGTCCAAGAATAGACCAACACAGGCTTGCCGAGGAGACCGACCACAGGGCAGATAGCGCATATCACAGAAGCACACAACGGACGGGGAAGAAAGAAGAAAACACTCCCCCATGTCGGCCACATGCAAGTTAATTGGAAGGAGTCACACAGCACTGACCTTGAACTGTCTGAGAAGCATGTGGGAAGAGGGCCCGTGTCCTCCAAACAAGCCAACAGAACACAAGTCCTGTCTCCCCACGACTACACAGAGCTCACAGCAACCCCGGAGTGTGCACATTGCAGACTGCACACACAGCCGGAGCACGCCACCACAACGCACCGCTGCGAAATGGCAACCGCAACACACCTACCCAACTACGCCGAAGAGCTCAAGCTGTACCAAACCAGCACGATACATACATTGGGATGCGATCTCCTGTCCCTGCTGAACGTAAGTTACCGACTGACTTACCGCATCACATTGTTCAGCTGCGTCATGCCCGTCTTCTACTGTCGGAGGTGTCCCTACCAGCATCCCGTCGAGATATGCCTCTCCAACCCGGCATGTCTGAAGGCGGACCTGCTACCACTACTCCTCCCTCTGGACGCACACGACAGGGCCTGCTCTGCCTATGGGGGCATGGCGTATGTGGCCAACATCGCACGCGCACTGAAATGGAACCACTGTGCCTCCACACGACGGATCATCGAGAACAGCTACATCGAATGTCACCCAGCATGCCCCATCATGGTCCTCCAAGGGACAACCTACGAACAACACCTTGACAGCCACCATCCGCTTCATTGGCTGGCAAACATGTACACCACCAATGACATGGAAGCCCTGCTGGGCGGCATCGCATACCTGACAACCTGTAAATACGTCGGACCACAACGCAGGTTCCCCGACTGACCTATGAAGTCCAACCCCGCACCCATGCTCAGCTTCCGCACGGACTGGCCAGTCACCACCACAACAGCCATACCAAACGACCGGCAACTGTAACCACACCATCAACGACATCGCCATGACATCGGATATGACCGGGACATGCACACTGTTCCCCATCACATCCAGGAACACCGCATGCATCGTGGGAGGCAGTGGCATGGGCTCTGTGCATCGCACCCACATGGACGGAACTGCACGAACAACCAGGACACGACATGGATCCAGCGCACATGGACACACACACCGCTCAGTGGACATGAATAGGTCGCCTGGAGTCTGTGGGTGCTGCACCCCTCCCACCCCCGCCCGGGAATCCCATACCAGGACCTTTGCATGGACGACAAGTGCATACAACAACAACACGACCCCAGTGACTGTGACATGTCCAGTAACCACCACAGTGCAACAACAAGTGGCACGCCGCTGCATGCACGCAAGCACATGCCCTGATGTCATCTCACATGCACGCGTGCATGAGGAACAACCGCAGCAAACCTGTCACATGGAACTGAGATGGACTGTGCCCATGATGCCGAGCGGTCTGGTAGGCTACATGTATACCGTCTGTGTCAAAGTCCGCAGCTCCGCAGCTATACGTAAATGTACATTAGCACAGCCTTGGCCAAGCAGATGTTACCCCACACCCTATCCCATTTGTAATCATGCTCAGTATATCCTCAATATGTATTCCGCTGCCAGTAGTGTCCACTATACTGCATCACAGAGGACAGAAGACTCAATATAATGTTTGAAACCAGAACTGTCTCCGCTGACTCATTTCACAAGTACGAATGAGAGAGGATGAGAGTATGTGAAGTACACGGCAGTCGTGACATGACCATGTAGTCCACTGGTATTGGATGTCAACGCAAATGAGTAGCACTACTGTGGAAGACACACATGTGTCGTGTGAAGTCGTATGGACGCAGTGCTCAGGTGGGTGGGTGCGACGGGTAGATGCGCACATGCCAAGTTGGAGCACGCCGTGTTGGGAGGGCTCATGAACAGTACACCACCGCTTCCCTGGGCATTGTGAGAGGACTCCTGTCGGGGGAGTGAACACGTGTGTGCACAGCAGCCGGGCACACGTACAAAGCGGTACCAGGCGCACCTCAGCCCACCCTCTGTGGACGAGCTGGATCCTGTTGTGCGCCCGCCATGCCCCTTGACAAGGCACACACAGCCCCAGTCGACCAGGTGTAACCCCAACATAGTCAATCCGCACAGGCGATACAGGGCACGGGATGGCAGTGGAGCATGGTGTGTGAGAGGTCTCCTCGCGCTCCTCCTGGTCATATCACGCAGGCAATAGAACCTCAACGTCCAGCATGGCAAAAAGTCAAATGGAAGTGTAGGGGGACGCACCACAGCACGAGCAGCACTGACGTCACGGGAGGTGGCTCGCACCATCCCATCCATTGCCCATCATACCAACCACGACACATGCCATTGCGACTAAGTGCAAGCGCGTGCGCCACCACCCCTGAGCCCTCCCCAGAGAGGCCAAAGAGTGAATGTGTGGGCCATCAGCCACAGACGGACGCGGCATGGCCGCAAGGGTCGCCACAGCCACTGGGTGTCGCAGGTGGCGGATCCGGAAGGCGAAGACTGTGATGCATAGTCCATGCAGGCCGGGTCTCCATTTGGGGCACCACGCAGGTGGACGGCGTCCCGCCACACATCATACCCTGAGACAGCCCACTCGTGCGACTGGACCCACACATACACTCCTTGCCCTCTCTGGTGCAAGCTTGGGGCTGCCTGTGCAAGCGCTAGCCTCGCAGGTGAGCATGCATATTGGGGGGCGAGGGGAGGACATGAGGGCTGGGGCGAAGATGACTGTATCACTGTCAGTTAGTACAAGGGATGACCCAGATGTGGAAAGGAAGAGACGTGTCCCGTGTGTACTGCAACTAGTCGCCAATCCAACTACCCCCATGTCCGGAATGTAAGCCCGCACCTAGGCCCGCCCATCCGCCACATCGAACATACCACCAGCACGACAACCTTCCCATTCGAAACACTGACTGGGGGTGGCGACCAGTGAACAATCATGTGTAGCCTACCCACGCGTACATGTGGGCCCTCCATGATCCATGTCACCTGCGGCAAAGACATGACATGCGCAATGAGGGAAGTGAGGAGAGCTGTCCGCCCCACGCGCAGAAGGTGCATCAGCTCCACAGACCCAGCAGCGAGTCCAGCAGGGGTCACATGTGCAGGGGCAGCTGTGCCTGGTGTGAAGGCACATGCATATAGACAGCACATCGACCAATGTGTAGTCTGCCCACATCCACAGTCCATCATCATGCGGACATAGGAATTGAACACAGGGCAACACATCTTAGTTGGTGCACCCACCGTGACCAACAATGCGCAATCATCGACGTACCCGCCCTGTGCATGGCCCCCCACCCAACGGAGGCACATCCAGTGCCACCATCCCACACACACAAGCCTTCCACGGAACATGCTGTGTCCAATGCTCAGTACAGAGTCAGCGCCCATCTGGTGGATCCTGAACAGGAGACACATGCACACACATGCCAGCTCCCACTATGTACGTCTGCCACCTGGCACGTGCAATGTAACCTCTCACCTGTGACGTGTGACTGCAAGCACACAGCCGTCTTGGCATGGGGCTGTCAATGTGGACACCAGTCAATGTTTCGGGAGCTGTGATCCGTACAGTGCTGTACATAGGGTGCAGTGCTGACACCTACTACTGTCTCATATCCCCTCGTGCCACAGGTCCCACTTGTATTGGCCGCTCAGCCCGTGCCCACATCGTCGTCGTCGTGTGCCATACTCATCCAGCCTCGGAAGCAGTACCATGCACAGCAGACACTCATGTTGCCGTGGCGTTGCCGCTTGACGAATATGCAGTCAGTCCCCATCAGCACGCCCCGCAAGTCATTGGGGCCTAGATCCCCATGTGCATGCACATGGCAGTGGTATGTCTCACTTGCCATTGCCATTGTTGGGAGACCTGTGTAAGTGTATTGTGGCCGTGCCGTCCCAGCTTGACAGCTGGGCTGTGGCTCATGTGCTTGCTCAGTCATGTCAGTGATGTGTATGCGAAATTGCTATGTGCCGTGTTGCTTTGACATGTGTCCTCTGCCATTTAACCCAGGCGGAGACCGAACATTGACCGCCCATACCAATTGCTGGCGGACATGGACGATACAGAGGTAATCAGGAAGTTTCGGCTGGACAGGCCAACTCTGCATCGACTGTGTGCCATGTTAGAGCCCCATCTCCGTCCCCGCAGGGTGTATCCGACTGCTGTCACCCCCACGGCTAAGGTGATGGCCGCCATGCATTTCTTCGCCACTGGGTCATTCCAGCACACAGTGGGCAGTGGAGGAGGGATGTCCCAGCCCATGTTCAGCAAGGTGCTGAGGGATGTACTGGCAGCCATGATGCTGTACCGGAACAGGTACATCAGATTCCCCAGGGCTCGTGAATTGGCGGCAGTGAAGGGTGCATTCTATGCCCTTGGCAGAATCCCACACGTCGTGGGAGCCATTGACTGCACTCATGTTGGCCTTGTTCCACCACAGGCCACTGAGCACCTGTACCGCAACAGGAAGCACACGCACTCCCTGAATGTGCAAGTGGTGTGCCTTGCGGACATGGTGATCACCCACGTGTGTGCAAAGTTTCCAGGCTCGGCCCATGACGCACACATAATGCGCAACAGCATCTTGCCACGACTGATGGCCAATCTGCAACAGGATCGTGGCTGTATTGTCGGTGAGTATGTGGAGTGGTGTAGCGTGCTGGTTGTGCGATGCTGTCCCCTGTCCAGTTGGAATAGCAACGGTTCTCTGTGTCCCTCACACCCAGGTGACTCTGCGTATCCGAATGGGGCATGGCTGCTCAGTCCATTGAGGAATCCTCGCACCCCAGCAGACGATCGATACAATGAGGCACATGGGAGGACCAGACGTGTGGTCGAGCGTACCTTTGGCCTCCTCAAGTCCAGGTTCAGGTGCCTGGACCGCACCGAGGGTGCACTGGCGTACTCCCCACAGAAGGTGTGCCAGATAGTGGTGGCGTGCTGCATGCTGCACAATCTGGCCATTCGGAAGCAGATCCCCCTCATTGTGGATGACGGAGATCAACCAGGGCCCCAGCCCGCAGACCAGGACAGCTCGAGTGAGGTGGACAGCGGAGAGGAGGAAGCTGGGAATGTGCGCCAGCAGCTCATCGCCCGCTACTTCACTTGACGGTGAGTGTCCATGTACGACGGATGATGTGTCTGTATCTATGCAGGTGTGTGTGTGCTGTGTCAGGGTGGCCGTATGTTCACTGCGTGCAGTGTGTCAACGCTCCATGGCCAGGGTAGTATGCCACTGTTGGTGGCTGTGGCATTGTGCCCTATTGCTCTGTGCGATGTGTGTACATTGCTTGTAGTTGTTGACATGTACTGTGTGATGGGTGTGTGACACACTCATTGAATGTGCTCCTGTTCTGTCTCCCACCCCTAGGTCCCTACAGGCCCTCCGGATTCCATTTCCATGCCACGCATCAGGTGCCTTTCCGCCCAAGGTGGCCGTTGTATTCCGTACAATAAAGACACAGGGCACAAACAGCAGTTAGTGAAAAAGGTGCATTTATTACGAACTGTGACATGTGATTGTGTGTAAGGTGATGACAAAAGTGGTGCGTGCAGTGACAATGAGCTGTCGGTCATGGCTGCGTGATGATCAGGGTGTACCCACTGGTTCTATGTCCATAGTCCAACACACACATGCCATCCAGATGGCTGTGTGGAGTGGGATCGTAGAGCAAGTCAATGCAGTGGCTGGTCAAGGAAGGCTGGCGGAAGGCTGGCTGGCTGCCTCACTTGCGACTGGAGCGTGCGAAGTCCTCCCGGGAGATCTGTTTCCTCTTCGGACGGCCCCTTCCACGTTTGGGAGGGGGTGTGTGGTGGCGACCTGCTGGTGGTGGGTGAGGTGTGCTCACTGGCTGTGGACGCAGGGGAAGTGGACACTGCTGCCCGAGCCTGCGCCCTAGCAGGTGGTGGCGGAGGTGGTGTTGCTGGCCTTGCCTGTGACCCCACCGCCACCACCAGCTGGCCCATGAGGTCCACGAGTTGGTCCATACGGGACACGAATTGGCCCATATGGGCGTCCATGGACCTCAGCACCCCCAGCACCTCCCGCGTGTCAGTAGCAGACCTGGCCCATTGTCCTTGGGCCTCTTCATAGGCCCCAAGGACTCTGTCCATTTGAGGCAGGGCATGGCTCCCAGGGGAGGCTGGCGTTTCCCTGACCCTGCTCCTCCTACCAGTCCTGCTGCCACCGGCCTGCCCACTAGCCACATTGCTCACCACGGTCCTCGCTGTGGCTCCCAGGGTGGATCCAGTCGGCCGGGCCACCACCTGCGCTGGGGCTGGTGCCAGCGAAGACGTGGTGGTGGTGGAGGCGGTGGTGGTCGGTGCGGCGATGGTGGCGGTTGCGGCAGTGGTAGTGGCCGCAATGACCGTGGGTGTGGCCGCAACGACAGTGGCAGCAGGGGACTGGGACTGTTCAGCATCCCTGGATGATGGGTTGGTGGGTAGGAGGGGTCCTGGGGAGCGGCTGGGCCCTGCCACGCCAGATGGGCCAGCTTGGTGGTCCGTGTCCGAAGAGGTGGACAGATCCTCCAGATCCGTGTGTCCTCGTTGGGGGCTTGTAGGCTGGCTGTGCTGGCTGCTGTCTCCATCCCCGGCGTCCAGCAGTTCGTCACCTGTGGAGAGAATGAGATTTGTTATTGTGTTGCACCTGGCGAAGTATGTATTAGTCGTCTGACATTGGCAGTTCGTGCAATCTCGTACATGGGTTTCCCGGAGGCGAGTGTGTGGCTGTGGCATCTGTAGGTGTGTGTGCTAGGCAATGGGACTGTGTGCTGTGCACATGTGGCATGGGACGGATTGGCCATGCCGATGGGTGTGTTGCTTTGCCCCTACTCATTGTGACTCTGGTGTATGCGGGCTCCTGGCCCGTCCTGGGTCTGGTTTGTACTTTGCTTTTGGAGTTCAAATGGAACGCTTAGGAACGCATATGGCAACATGGGGGCTATGCCCCAGATTCGCATTTGGGAGGGTATATGCTTTTGGGGTTCAAATGGAACGCTTAGGAACGCATATGGCAACATGGGGGCTATGCCCCAGATTCGCATTTGGGAGGGTATATGCTTTTGGGGTACATGCTGTGAGCCATGGGTGCCGAACGTGACATGTGTTGTGGCAGCATGACAGTGCATGGTCTGAGGTGTGTGCATGCCTGACATGCCCTGCATATTTGCTGTCTGTTGTGGTTACTGGACATGGCATTGGACGCATCGTTATGAGTGAGTGATAGTTGTGTGCCAGCCAACGTATTGCAGTTGTCCCATCTCCTTGGTGTGCGTGCTGCCCTGTGCCATGTGCATCACTGCAGTGCTCGGGGGGGTGTGGCCCATGTTGTGTGTTGTTGCTCACAGTGTGTCGTGCGCTTAATTGACTTCTGGCACATGGTTGGTCATGGGCATGTGTCTTAGCGTGACTGCTGTATGTGTGGCAGCTGTGCGGATGACATGCCTTTCATGAGACTGGGGCTGACGGATGGGATGGATGGTATGTTGTATGTGCATGGTGTGTCTGTGTGTTTGATGGGTTCAGTGGTGTTCGTGTGCATTTCTGTTGTTCCGCTCTGTTGCGTCTAGTGTTGTTTGTCTTACATAGGCGTAGTTGTGGGGTGTGTGGTTGACAGGCAGTAGGGGCTACATGGACAGGACTTCAATGGTGTTTCGGTTGTGTGTGATGAGTTGCACAGTGGCTGCCGTGTGGGACTATATTCAGTGTGGCTTGTGCATGCAGACGTGGCTCCTTGGGTGTTGCTATGTCTGTGATGGGTCATGTGGGGTGTGAGTCTGCTGTTCATGTCCGTGTGCACATTGTTCACTTGTTCGTGACGGTGGGCGGTGCTGCGTGTTCGTGTGCTACGTGACATGTCCCATGTGTTGGTGGTGTTATGGTCCTCATGCCTCCAGTAATCCAGCCCTGTCCAGTTTCCCACCTGCAAGTTGTTCGTGCGTGCACTGTACTGGATGCCACATGGCTCTTAGCGGGGGTGCTCCATGTTGCAGGTCTGTGGGGGTGGGGGGGTGTAGTGGGTCGTGGGGGTGGCTGTACACCCACTGACACCGATTGCTGTGGACCGTGATGTCTGCCTTTCGGCTGTCGTTGTGCACTGCGGTGGCTGACACGTGGGTGTGGGGTGTGGGGGATGCTCCTCCTTGCTGTGCTGTGGGACTGGGGCCTGGTGTGTGTTGTACTTGGGCTGTCCACCGTCCCACCCACTGCACTTTGTGTTCCTGCCACTTACCTGTTACTTGTCAGTTGGTGCAGCTGTGCCTGACACATGGGTGTGGGGAGTGCTCCACCTTGCTGGTCTGTGGGAGTGGGGGCCTGGTGGGTGTTGTACTTCAGCTGTCCCCCTCCGACCCACTGCACTTTGTGTTCCTGCCACTTACCTGTTACTTGTCAGTTGGTGCAGCTGTGCCTGACACATGGGTGTGGGGAGTGCTCCACCTTGCTGGTCTGTGGGAGTGGGGGCCTGGTGGGTGTTGTACTTCAGCTGTCCCCCTCCGACCCACTGCACTTTGTGTTCCTGCCACTTACCTGTTACTTGTCAGTTGGTGCAGCTGTGCCTGACACATGGGTGTGGGGAGTGCTCCACCTTGCTGGTCTGTGGGAGTGGGGGCCTGGTGTGTGTTGTACTTGGGCTGTCCCCCTCCGACCCACTGCACTTTGTGTTCCTGCCACTTACCTGTTACTTGTCGGTTAGTGCAGCTGTGGCGGACACATGGGTGTGGTGGGTGCTCGTTGTGGCGCTTCTGGCATATTTGGGGACCTGTTGGTGGTTACGTGGCTGGCTTAGTGTACACATGTCCCCACGCATCTTACAGTTGTTCGGTTTGGGCTGTGTGTGGTAGTGTCTGTTGCATGTGTGTGTGATGTGTTGTGTATTGTGTGCTGGACATGGGGGTGTTTGTCCCTGGGAGCTGTGGCATGGTAGTTGCGCATGTGAGTACATAGCGGTGTGCTGGTATACATTAGTTTGTACTTACCAGCCTCCACTCCCCCTGCTAATCCGGCAAGGATCTCCGGATGGATTACGACTCGCACCTTCTCCTCCCACGCTTTGAAGGTCTTAAAGAGCGCGGGATTCCCTCCGCCAGTGACGGCAGCCAGCTCTCTGTTTTTGCCCTCCTTCTTCTTGACCAGGCTCTTTACGTCATTCCAACATTTGTTTATCTCGGTTCTGTTCCTGGGCAGGGTCCCGACTGCATTGACCTGGTCTACGATCCGGGTCCACATTCTGTTTCTGGTGGCTAGTGGTGTGTGCTGGACCATGTTCCCATAGATTTGTGGGTACACCTTGATGATCTCGTCGACCATGACCGTCAGCTCCATGGGCGTGAACTTGGGCATCCTTTGTGGTGCCATGGTGTTTGTGGTGCTGGTGCGGTGTGTGTTGTGTAATGTGCAGGGGGTTTGTGGTGCCGGTGTTTGGTGGTGGTGGTGGTGGTGGTGGTTGTGATGTGTGCGTTTCTGTGGTGTGCTGCTGTCCTTGCTGTGTCACTGTGTCCTCTCCTCTCCTCTCTGGTTTGCAATGTAGCAAGGGGTTGTGGTCTGTGGGAGTGCTGCTTTTGTACTCACCTATGTGGGTGTGTCCTCATGGTCTGTTGTTTTCAGGTGTGTTGTGTCTGGGGTTCTGGCCTTTGTATTTTTTGTTTGTCCGGGGGGTGTTTTCGGGATGTGTACTGTGCTTGTGTATTTGTACGTGCCTTGCTGTGTGGACTTGTTGGCCATGTTGTGTGCTATTGGTTTTGTGTGCGGATGGTTTCTGTGCAGGTACGTGGGCGCCATGGCTTCTGCCGTGTCGATTCTCATCGGCGTTGTTTGCGCTGGCGGGCGGTATTTTTGTTGTTTTTCCGCGCTCATGGCGGTGCGATCGTAATTTCACGTGCGGTGTGTCGGCCGTGAGGGCGGGCGGTTTTGTGTTGTCGTGCGTGTTTCCGTCCGTGGCGGGCGGTTTGACTCCGACTCGGACGATGGCGGGCGGTATTTTGTATGATTTTTCCGCCGATGGCGGTTTTCAGTTTGTGTACTCATAATGGCGTGGTCGGTGTTCAGGCGGTGTGTGCGGGCGGATTTTTGCCGCTTCCATGCCTGGCGGATTTTTTTACGCCGGGTATCGTAATGTGCCCCTTAAACTTTAATATGTAAATCTATACTGTGTAACATTAACGTATCTTTAAGTTTTCTATCTTTTATCACAGACCGAGGAATGATTTTTGCAGTAATGTAGGTAACTAATTATATCTTTACCTTTGTAATACATCCAAAAACACAAAAATGCACACATTGATGCATACACTGAGAAACCAATGCTCACACTGATACAGATACTAACACACCCAGACACACATTCATTGATACAATGACACACTCAAGCACACACTGACGCATACAATGACACACCCAGACATATCCTTAAATATATACAAACACACCCAGATGGACACTGCCACATACACTAACACACCCAGGCACACACTAAGGTATACACTCACACACCGAGGCACAGCATCAAGCACACATATATTGACACAGCCAAGCACACGCCTATGCATACACTGGCACACCCAGGTACATACTGACATATACACTGACACACCCATACACACACTCATTTATGCACTAAGAGACCCAAACACACACTGATGCATACACTGACACACCCAGGCACACACCAATACATACACTGACATACCCAGGTACATGTTGATGAATACATTGACACCCCTATTCATACACTGACACCCGAGGCAAACACTGCATTACACACTTGAACACGCGGGGACAAACTGACACATAAACTGACGCACCCATACAGACATTCATTCATATACCAACACACACACACACACTAACATGTACACTAAGACACACACTTATTAAAACACTAATACATCCAGAAAATATTAAGAACATGGACACAGCACTCTATGGAAAATGTGGAGGTTTTTTCTGACCTTTTTTAAAAATGTTATTTTGCAAATAAAAGCACTGTATAGCATAGTAAAAATGCGAACATTTGAAATTATATGGAGAAAAAGTTACATATTAAAAAATCTACTGTTTTAAAATTAAGAAAAAAAAAAAATTAACAACGGAGACTCTTCTGTTTCTTGAACATGATGATAACGTCTGTGTATTTTTAAATGACAACGTCTTGGGCCTTCACAAAATTAACAACCACTATTTTAACTTCAATGCAGGTTGATGGAGTTTTAATGTTCATAGACAATTGGCTGAGGTTGCATGTTCCTTCTCCTCCCTTACTTGAAGAACTTTCGGTCCCCTTTAGAACTGTAACATAAGCACACTTAAGGTTCCTGTTCATTTGCTTCGAGAATGATGATTTGGCAAAACAAACAAACAAAACATTAACAATGGTGTCTCTCTCTTCACCTTTTCCAACATTCTGATACAAGCCCCTGGCACTTGGAACAAAAAACAACCATTTGATTAAGCTCACTGAAGGTTGGTGGAATGTTAATATTTGCAGAGGGTTGCCGAGCGTAGATGACGATGCTCTTGCATCAGTAGAGGATGTTGCTCTCTCCCTCACCGTTCTTAAATACGCACGCTCATGGTTGCTCTTGATGTGCTTCCACATGGATGAAGTGCCATAACTGTACTTCTTAATAGTACCTCTGGAAAGCTGTTTCCTACACAGCTTACATTCAATGTACCTGGCATTGGCTTTCTTCTCCCCATAAGGTATAACAAAACAGTTCCACACAACACTCTCCTTTCAGGTGGAAGTAACTTATTCTATTACTCCTTCTTCATATCGTGGAACAGAAAGAGCTGGCACATTCGCTTCTGTAATGTAAGGCACCAATGAACTTTCCTCCTTTCTGCACCAACAGCCAGATTCAAAGTGACTGTTTGGGTGTGGTTTTCCCAAAATTTGGGTGTGGTTGAACAGGAACCAATAAAAATGAAGCTTTCAGTTTTATTATCGAGCGACTCCGCGAATTCTGTCATGTAGCCTCAGATTCGCACAATGATATAACAGCTTATTTCAGCAGGAAATTGAAAAGAAACATTAGAAAAGTTTTAAATATATTCAACCTAATAGCATAATGTAATTACAAACTTCCTATATCCCTAAAATAATTTTTGGGGATTTCGGCGAATCTGTGGGTCAGGTCCACAGGTTCATTTCTGCCACGTGATTGGAACAAAAACCATGGAGCAGGAACCAGAAAATAATTGATTTATAACAGTTATCTGTAGTTATAAGTAAAATATTAATGTTGTTCAATTGTTTTATTCAAATAAATATAATATTGTTCTTTATATTTTGCCATAATTGTAAATCCCTTGCCATCTATTTTTCAACTCTATGTACTGCATTGTTTTCTACCTTTTCCATCATTGTTACTGCTTTCACCTTATTGTTTTTGCAGTATTTACACTACTTTGTGATTGTATTTTTCCAAAAATGTAATACTTTCTCCTTTCTTTTTGCCATATTTTGCATCTACATACTCATTCAGTTTTCAACACTGTGTGAACTAATATTAATGTAGGAGATTGGCCATTGACTGTGGTTCTAGCGGAGCTCATCTGAACAATCTACTACAGCATTAAAATACTATGTGTGTGAATTGGTGTGACAGAATCTATATTGGGGTTGTGAATGGGTGTGAAAGTGTCTGTATGGCTTTGTCAATGGGTGTGACAGTGTCTGTATGGGTATGTGAATGGGTGTATCAGTGTCTCTATGGGTATGTGAATGGGTGTGACAGAATCTGTATGGCTTTGCCAATGGGTGTAACAGCGTCTCTATGGTATATGAATGGGTGTGAGGAAGAGAAAGTATAAAAATATATATGTGCATTGTTTTTACCCGACATGCTAACTCTGCGGATTCCCCATGAAGATACATGGGGGCTGCCCTGATCCTCGCAAGGGATCTGCGGAGTTTGTGAGTGATCAAAAAAATTTCTGGGTGCATCTTCATGGCCACACACTAGATTACGAGTCTAACTCATGTCTGCCAGGCTTTTGTTTTGACGTTCCCTCGGCGGTGCCCTGAAAATGGGCACCGTAATGAGAACACCAAAAACAGTTGCTTCATGGCATGGACTGTAAAGTTGATACTGTGTAGGAACTGGTGTGCATGCACACAGGGGGCACATGTTTTGCCCCCCTATGTGCATCCACATGGCGCAGAAGCACTTTGTCTCCTCTCCGCCGCGGTTTTCACTGCGGTGGAACCGCCATGAAAACCACAGTGGAGAGGAAACTTGTAATATGCTGGGGGGACTGTGGCACTCCCTCCAAGCATATTACTGCATCCTGACTGCTGCAACACCACCAGGGAATGGCGGTTGCAGTGGGGCAATGGCGGTCCGACCGCCCTTATTGTAATAGGGCGGTCAGGAGACCGCCATTGCTGCGCCTCCACGAGTCTGGTGGTCCATGGGCTGCCAGACTCGTAATTAAGTCCTCAGTGTGTGAGTGAGTACATGAGTGTCTTAGTAAGTCTGTGAGTGGGTGTTAGAGTGTCTGAGTGGGTCTGTCAGTGGGTGTGTGAATGCCTGAGTAGGTCTGTCAGTGTGTGCATGAGTGTCTGAATTGGTCTGTGAGTGGGTGCATGAGTCTCTGAGTGGGTCTGTGACTGGATGTGTGAGTGTCTGAGTGGGTCTGTAAGTTGGTGCATGAGTCTCTGACTGGGTGCATGGGCCGCCCCGAGGAGGTGGTAATCCCTGGGGCCCGAGAAGGGACCTCTTCCTTATTTTTCAAAAATAGAAAGCTCTAGGGAAGTGATGGTCCCCGGTGCTCGGGGGCATCTGTCAAATTATTTATAGTCCCAGGGAGGTGGTAGTCCCCGGGGCTTGGGGGGGTCCGAGCAGCCCCCCATGGTATTAAAAATATGACCCGGGAAATGGTGGTTCCAGGGCATAATTAAGCAGAAGGATGTGGGCCCCGTGTGCCCCCCTCTTTTAGTTTCGCAAAAGCTTGCATACCCCGGGACCTGTCCCACCGGGGGCTATAATATAAACAAGCATGGGAAACTGCGCTTGTTTTTTGAAAAAATGTTGCCATGGATTTGCAGTTCTGTTGCATTCTCGCAGTAAAATATTTTCACATATGGACAGCAGGGCCCTTCTCTGCATCGTCTTTACCTTGCGCACAAACCTTTGTGGACAGCCAACTCCCTGTAGACATCCAATCTCCTTTAGATGGCAAAACCAGCACTGCTTATGTTGTTTGCCTTGGGCCCATCTGTCTACAGAGAGCCAACTGCTTGTGGGCTACCAATGTCACATGACTGGTCAACCCATTGCAGTGCACAGCCTTCACCTGTTCTAACCTCCACGCAGACAACTAATTCTTTGTGAGCGGTGAACTCCACCAGAAGAGACAACCCCCTGCTGCGCATGGCTTTCACCCTGTGCACAACCCCTTCTGGATAGCCAACTACCTCCAGCCACCAAACCCCCCCCCACAAGTGACCGAAGCCCCACTGTGCATGGCCTTCACCTTGCACCTAAGTCTTTGTGAACACTTAATCACCTGTAGGCAGCCAACCCCACACACATGGCAAACCCTGTCCTGTACACAGCCATTCTCTTGTGCAGAGCTACACACACACAGCCAACTCTCTATGGGAAGTCAACTCTAAATAGGCAGCCAATCCCTCTTCAGTGCGTAGTCTTTGCCTTGTGCAAAATTCCACATGGACAGCTAACCTCCTGCAGACAATGACCCCCCCTGAGATGTCCAAATCACCATTGCACACTTTCTTTTTCTTGTGCCAAACTCTTTGTGGATATTGAACCCCCGTGGGTGGCCAACCCCCTGCAATGCATGTGCTTCTCTTTGTGCACAACCCATTGTGGATAGCCAACCTCCCCCAGACACTGAACCACCCTCTGCTGGCCAAATCCACACTGCACATTCCTACTGCCCTGTGCTAAGATCCCGGTGACAGCCAACCCACTGTGGTCCAAAATAATACATTTGTGATGAATCCCCTGCAGTGCACAGATCATGCCTTGTACAAATTTCAGGTAGACAGCCAACATTTTTTGGGCAACTAACTGGATATGGGCAGCTAAACCCCTGACTTGCATACGACACCCCCATGGACTGAAATTTCACTAAATACACCCAACACCTCTCATATATCAAACTCTAGTTGCACACACTGTATTTGCCCTGATCTGAACCCCTCCCAAGGACAATAATTTCTGTGCGAGTGTAGGCAGACAAGCTCTCACCATGCATTGTGTATGGCCTTGTGCCAAACCATCTGCAGACAGGCCCAATGTCAGTGGGTTGCAAATTCCCCATGGATGCACAGTCCCCTTCTGCACACAATCTTTCCCATTTCCAAGTGTGTGCAGACAAACATCCCTCTATGACAGGCAGCCAAACCCTGCTAAACATGACTTGCGCTCAGTCTTCTGTGGACACCCAAACTCCCACAGACCACTAACCCCCCACACGGATGGCCTACCTCCCATGGGCCAAAACTCCCAGTGGGTGGCAAAGTTGCTGTAGGTGGCCACTTCTCCATGCCAACCACCCACTATGCGCCATGTTTGTTGCGCACCAAAGCCTTCATTTGACAGCCAACACCCTGCGGACCACCGACAGTCAATCCCCTGCTGTGCACAGCCTTTACCCTGTGTCTAATGCACTAGGATAGCCAACCCTTCAAAGGTGGGCAACCTTTCACAAAACCACTGCTGTACATAGCCTTTGCCCTGTGGACGACAGCCTGTAGACACCTGACCCCCCATGGATGCCCAATCCCCTGCTGTTAACAGCCTTTGCCATTTGCCTACCACCTACAGGCAGCCAATCCCCTGCTGATGGCAAACACTGGACTGTGTATGGTCTTTGTTCTGTGCCCAACCCCCGTGGGGGGATAGTCTGCCTGAAAAGGGTTGGGTGCAAGGGCCTCTCAAACCCTACATTGCTACTGCCTCTGCTGCTGCCACTGGTCTCTCCTACGTCTGCTCTTATTTGTGTGCATGCTTTTGTCCCACACCTTCCCGGTATGTTTTATTGACATTGCTCTTGTGGTGGCAGTGTGCATCTGTTGCTTGTCTTGATACTTTCTCCCATGTCCTTTGATGGGAGGTGCAATATATATTTTTTTGTTTTAAATTGAGACTGAGTTACTCCCTTAGGGAGAATGGGCAATATTCAGCTGTTCCTATTAATATCACATTGTTTTAATTAAGAGCCTGTGCCTAGCTTTTTCTCATCCCTCTTCAAAATATACAAATTTATTAGGGGAAACAGAAAATCAGATGCTATGGACATGGCACACAGTGATCCTTTTCCCTTTCCACCATCAAGTGTTCATAGTGTCAGAGGAACGCTGGATGGAAGGATAAGGGAATTATCCTCAGGTTTTATCTCATTTGGCTGTGCCAGACTGATAAAAAAAAACTTTGGCACAGCTGAAGGAGAAATTAGCTGACTGTTAGACGCTTCCACACCTGTTTGTCTCCCCTGAGACCACAGGTCCTGAAACAGAAAGAATACCCTCCAGCCCCTGCGTTGCTGGGGCTGGAGAGAGCAGGCACAGTCTCCCAGTCTGCCTGGGAGCGCAAGTTGTCAGTGCTCAGGCCAATCCTGACACTGCTTTCTTGCAGCGTCAGGATTGGCCGCAGTGCATTCTGGGAGCCTGTGCCCAGAAACAGGAAGAGCGCGATGCGGCGGGAGGCGGTGGCAGCGTGAAGGTACGTTTTTTTTCTTTCTTTCTTTCGTTTTTTTTTTTTTTTGGCCCCTGACACCCCTCCTCCCTCTTCCCTCCTCTAGCCTGGCCCACCCTGCCACTTTGGCAGGGGATGGGCCGCTACTGATTGCAAGCATATTCCCACCATGCTTGGACTGCAGCATGTTTTCTTTTTTCAACTTGTATTTTTTAATTGATCTGGCACATGTTTAGTTTTTGTTCGTTTTATTGTGGTTCTGTCGGAGGGTGAATGAATGAGTCAGTTGATAGACGAATGGATGTATGAGTTCAAAGGTCAGTGAAAGAGTGCAGGGATGATAACTTACTGAACGCCTAAATCCATCAATGACACAAAAAGCACTTTTATTCATAAGCCAGACCAATTAGCATTACCGACGCTTGTTTCAGACTTGGAGCGCTTTGGATTCTGGGATTTCTTGTTTTGCTTGTGGGCCTTAAAGTCTTAGCATGAAGCGTGTTTTTGGCTAACAATAAAAACATGGCGGGAGTCTGTTGGCAGCTGTAGGAATTGAAATTCCAACCGCAAAGCGACCTGGGAAGCATAATCAGGCCAAATATGGAATAGAACAAACCATGACAAATACTACTGAATTTTGAGATGTCAAAGTGCGCTGGTCTATGGTCAGTCTTTTACTGTCCTTCGTTTTCGCAACGAAACCTTCAAAGCTAGTAAAGTTACTCGCTATATACTAAGGAACACTGGGCTCCTTATGAGGCGCTTTTACTTGCTTTAACCTTCTTTCCACCCAATGAAAAGCAACTCTGGCCTTTCGCAGAGTAAATGAGCAAATATTTTCCCAGTGTTCACTAGGTTAGATCCCCATTTAATTAAACTGGCTCATTATGTCCCTATCTGATTAGCAGAGCAGAATCAATTATTCAATGCACAAACATGGCTGCAGGAGCTAGAGGTGTATACAGAGCTGTTCATTTAATTCCAAGGACACTAATTAGGTACAAAGAAAGCAATAACTTTAACAATTGCAGGCACAAGCATACAAGCAGCACAGGACAAGGGGAAAAGCAGGCCTCCGCTTTGTTAATAAGCTAGATTCTCTTCCCTTAACAGGGTCAAGAAAAAACTGAAAGCTGGTGAGGATGAAATGTAGATCAAGAAAGCTAAGCATCCAGGAAATAACCCTTGGGATTTGCATATGTAATGGTGTGCTGCTACTTTTGTACTTTATAATCAAACAGCAGGCAATTATCCAAATTATTGACAGCAGATTTCTCATTTCAACTGCAAATTAAGGCCATTAATAAAGCTTTCTAATGCAAAAGCGACTAATTAACTAACGGGATGGAACTCTGAAGCTGTGATATCAAAACCAGTCCACCACATATTGTGGAAACACAGGGGAACTAATTAGTTTAATTATCAAAACAGCTAATTAAAATTACACAGTTGCCTAATTAGTTCTTTGCATTTTTTTTCCTCTACTTTAATTGACAGGATAGAGTTAGAAAGATAACCTAGTCACGAACAGGGGAAATGGGAAAATGTTTTTCTGATCTAATCACGTAACAGCGAAAACTGCTAATAGGGACCGAATAAAAGTGTGTCTCCTTTTCTTAAAGCAATTTCACGTTGAAGGTTAAATGTGCAGCCGAGGTGTTTATCTGGCTAGGATGTACATCTGGCATTAAGATTACCTGATAACTCTATGTCACCATGGACACTAGGTTCCAATCCTGGGATTCCTTATACAAATCATTGTTTTCGGGCTTGTCAGTCCAGTTGATCGAACTGAAATGAACGAAGACTACAGCTCCCAGGATGCATCAGGTCGTTAAAGGTTAAGTCCTGTACTGAAAAGTGGAATCTGATGACTTGGAGTTCCTCTGGCAAACGTACATCTGTTTGGTTTATGTTTTGTGCATCGATGCCAAGGGCCTACAAGGAATACGACACATTCATCCAGTCCCAGCGTTTTTACCAACATACTTTTGCATGCAATGGTTGTACAGTGTTAAAAGTGAAAATACATTTGCATAATGCTAGATTTTGTTTGTTGCCAAAAAATGCCAAGACAGCCTGAAGGTCTCACTCATGACACGTGGCAATGTGTTTGTTAATGTAAGTGCAACTGTCAGCTGGACCTATGTATTTGGTTATGTGTATGTTAACGTAAGCACATCTGTCAGCTGGATCCATGCATTCGGCTATGTGTATGTTAACGTAAGCACAGCTGTCAGCTGGACCTATGCATTTGGCTATGTGTGTGTCAATGTAAACGCAGCTGTCAGCTGGACCCATTTATTTGGCTATGTGTATGTTAATATAAGTTCGAGTGTCAGCTGGACCCAAGTATCTGGCTATTGTATGTCAATGTAAACACAGCTGTCTGCTGGACCCATGTATTTGGATATGTGTATGTTAATACAAACACATCTGTCAGCTGGACCCATGTATATGACTGTGTGTATGTTGACGTAAACACAGCTGTCAGCTGGACCCATGGATTTGGATATGTGTATGTTAATACAAGCACATCTGTCAGCTGGACCTATGTATTTGGCTATGTGTATGTTAACCCAAGCACAGCTGTCAGCTGGACCCATGTATTTGGCTATGTGTATGTTAACGCAAGCACAGCTGTCAGCTGGGCCCATGTATTTGACTATGTGTATGTTAATGTAAGTACGAGTGGCAGCTGGACCCAAGTATTTGGCTATTGTATGTCAATGTAAACACAGCTGTCAGCTGGACCCATGTATTTGGATATGTGTATGTTAATGCAAGCACATCTGTCAGCTGGACCTATGTATTTGGCTATGTGTATGATAATGCACGCACAGCTGTCAGCTGGGCCCATGGAATTGGCTATGTGTATGTTAATGTAAGTATGAGTGTCAGCTGGACCCATGAGTTTGGCTATGTGTATGTTAACGTAAGCACAGCTGTCAGCTGGACCCATGTATTTGGCTATGTGTATGTTAATGCAGAAACAGCTGTCAGCTGAACCCATGGATTTGGCTATGTGTATGTCAATTGGGGAGAGGATGTGGTCTCACGCTAGACTGCCGACCTTGGAATTGGGAAACCAAGGTTCGAGCCTCGGGGTCGACTCCACATCCTGTGATTCTGGGCAAATCACGTAATCTCCCCGTGCCTACCAAAAAAATGAATGTGTCCTTGTGTAACGTAACTGGTGCTCATGTAAAGCGCTCCAATACCTTCGGATCAAGTTCGCGCTATATAAATCTGGAAAAAAAAATGTAAACACAGCTGTCAGCTGGACCAAGGGAGACTTGCATGAGTTCTGATTTTTCCACCAACTGTACTGAGCATGTTGTGTTGTGATGATCATTGTCATTTCCATTTTTGTTTCATAAAAAGACAGAGACCATCAGTCCCCTCATGCTTAGTCCTCTTTTCTGAAATACCAGAAAGAGTTCAAATTCACTCTTATGACATCTTTGTGTACAGTCATGGGGCTGATATTCAAGAGGACAGATGTCAGTTCAAGCACAGCAGCCATAGCTGCCAACAGGTGTAATGTTACGAAAGTCACTTACTCAAGAGAAACGTGAGAGGTCCCGAGTCCATGTTCATGCAGTCCAGGCATCTTTTCTTTACATTCTGGCACTCCGATGGTCCTGTTGCTCTTACTGTAGCACCAAGACTGCAAATCCAGGAATGCAGAAAAAATGCGGACTGGATGACCAACAGGCAAGCCTGGGAGGTCTGGAATTGCTTCCACATAACCCTGTGTTTTTAGTCAACTTCTCTCTGCAGTGAGAAGGCGTAGGCCCATGCTTAAACAGGAGATGCTAACAAAAAACAGATTAAAGGGTCGCCTCGTGACACCTCAGCCTTCCAACCTTCCATGTGGTATCTATCAGTACTTTGGGCCTGGAAGAACTATCCAAAACGGGTTATATACACAGCGAGCCATAGGAATAGGTAACACCTATAATTATTTATTCTCCCCCAAATCTTTTCACGAATATTGAGTTTCCCTCCTGCATTTTCTGTCCATGGTTTTCATTTGCAATCTGCAGGCAGCAGTCTTTATCCAGAATGTTTGACTGTCCATTAACTTTTTCTGATAACTGCTGACTGGAATCGTGCTTAACAGAAGAACTATCTTAAGAATGCATTATATCGCTGCTCATTTTTGAAAGTTTAAAATAAGCAGCACTGTTATCAACCGTTAAATCATTGCCAGCTTTCGGAGAGAAAAGAAGATGTGAGTTAGGCCCGGGCCTGCTTCCTCTTCAAGGCCCGGCATGCTTCAACAGCGGAACATCTGCTTTGTCAAGACCCCCGAACTTGTCAGAATCAGGCCAGTGGGGGCTGTTGGAAAATATGTCCGAAAAAAGGCAGCTTCGATTAAACTGACACCAATGTCGTGAATTCGAATTTTACATCCATATCAGCTGATGGGCGGGTTAAAGGGCGGCAAGCCGGTGTGGGAGCGGCTGGGTACCATCCTGCTGTGGTTTACTCGCATGAAATGGCGTATTGACCCTATATCTGTAGTCTTAGGAAAAGTAATTGTTATTCTGCCCCTGCAACACCTTGTTGCCAGTGGCAATGTAATTAAAGCTGTGAGGACTCATTTTCCATTTTTATCTCTTAAGCTTGTGTGAATCAGAAGCTATTTGTCTGTGGTAAGTGAGAAAATGCACCAGTAGGCCGTATGTTTATTTATGATTTTGGTGGTCATCCTTTAGAGAGCGGAGGTAGGTGTGCAATCTCACAGCAGTGTTTCGTTGTTTTTCTTCATAAAATACATTTATGTAATGCGTTTATATATGTGTGTGTCGCTGGTGACGTTTTGTTTTACTTTCTTCGCTTTCTCTATTAAACATTCCAACTGGCTAAGAGGATTTTCTCAATTTAGTCATACATTTAATCTTCACTGAAATGAGTGATGACTTCTTATAATAAAAAGTTGACAGGCTTACATCGCGCACCGGAGGATTAGTTTCCCTTGGTGATGAGGTTTTCTTTTGTGCATCGTGTGTCTGGTTGATGGAGGTTTAACAGAAAGCATTTTGGCAGAAATTGGATGCAGCAGGGATCATCTGGAGATGGCTGCTGTTTGATATTAACTGCACACGGTGACTTTTTTTCTCTTCCCTCTTTCCTTTCCTCAGTCTTTTTTGCAGTATTCAGTCGCTAGATGGGAAATGCCGCGCTTTCCCTCTATCTGCTTGAAAAGAGTGGCTGGCAAGATACATATTAACAACTCTCTGTCAGCCCTCTCAAGAATTAGATAAAATGTGTGTGGTTTTAAAAAGACATGTACAACAGTATGATACCCTACAAACTAGGATGTTTCGACGATTCATATTTGATCATAGCATCAGTATGAACAATTTGAAGTCTACTTGAAAAACCCCGTGTCAATCTCATTTTTGCATTTTTGGGCATTTTCGGCAAATGAGTCTCTTGAAGAATTCTATTTGCATTAGACTAAATTTACTGTTTCAGCAAATCTTGATGAAGAATCAGTTCTGACTGAACTCGATTTCATGATTTTTCACATAATCTCCAAATTCAATAATCTATTCAGTAGTTCAATCCTCTATAAACCCTTTCATCACTTCTGGCATCTTAACTTCAATAGTAAGCAGCCATTCAAGAGTCATCCAAAAGGTCTTTCTCTTTTGTTAATTTATCACTTCTAACTCTGTCAAATGATAGCCAATGTGAGTTTGTTCTGGTTTGTGATATAACACCCAAAACATTATTTTTCCATCCCTGATTTAAATTAAACCCAGCTCGAATTCCTCAAATTCTGGGTCAAGAGCCCTTGAATACAGTTGCCATTTTCATTTATATGGCACTCTTGTATCAGTAGAGTGGCTTTGAAATACTGTCACCCCGCTTTCGCAATGCGTTACAGACACATGCATGTATTTAGAGCTTTTACAGTTGTTCCCTGATACCTGGTGAGGTTGAACGTTTGTGATGCAGCAGGCTTGGTGTGGTGCGACACTTGGGAAAGATTGAAAGGGCCTCGTGTACTTACTTTTGGTGTAGGGCAGCACCGCAAGCAAAGGGCATGATTACGCCATGTCAATGAGATAAGGCGCATTCCTGTCCGCTTTTACTATGCTGGTGAATAAATGGCTGCCTAGTGCCAACGCAGGCGAATATGTCTCATTACATCGCATACCAATACCACGCGTGCCATTACAACGCGGGTATTACTACACAATGTCAATGACAACGACATGCCATTACATCGCAAACTTTTACCACTACTCTGCCTTTACCATGCATGCCATTACAACGCAAAGGCATGCGTGGTAAAGGTATACTCATGGTAAAAGTTTGAAAGGTAAGTGAGTCTAACCTGTCCTACCCTAAACCCTGATGTAGTACCACTGCACGACTCCCCCGACCCCCAGTCCTCTCCCTACATTTACACTACCCAGCACGACACCCCGACACTACCCTAAACCCTAAAACACTACCCTACACTAGACAAACACCACAACACGTCACCCAGCACGACACCCCAACACTACCCTAAACCCTAAAACACTACCCTACACTACACAAACACCACAACACTACCCTAAACCCTAAAACACTACCCCCTGCACGACCCTCCCCATTCCCCCAGTCCGGTCCCTACACTCAAACACTACCCTGCACGACCCCCAACACTACCCTAAACCCTAAAACACTACCCTACACTTCACAAACACCACAACACTACCACAACACTACCCTAAACCCTAAAAAAGTAACCCCCACCCCTGGACCAATCCCCCTTATCTCTGTCTCCTAATGGTTCCTCTCTCCTGGTTCCTGTGTCATCTGAGGGGCGGTACACGGTGCACGTCGTTGTGAGGAACTAAAGAGCCTCAGTCTCCTCACAACGATGTGGATCGCTATTACATCGCATGCGTTGTAAAAGCACATGCGATGTAATGGTATGCGTAGTAATGGCTACGCGTTGTTACATCGCATGCGTTGTAACGCATGCGATGTAATAGCATGCGGGGAAACAGCCGCGTTGTAATGGCTGTTTCCCACGCAGGCACCCTTGCACCATGGTGCAAGAGTGCCTGCATTGAAATCAGGTTGTTTTTGTGCAGGAAGGAACATCTTCCTTCACAAAAACCGCCATTACGCCATCCCTGGAGAGGCGTAGGCTTTTGATGCATTCCCAGGTTTACAGTTTGTTGTAAATCTGGGAATCTGTCAAATGCCATGGGTGTTGCATAGGATACCCCACCATAACGCCCATGGCATGCCTCCCTATCACAATGTGAGGCAACACCATATCTACGAAACAATGAAAAGCCACGCAGGGTGGCTACACCTGGCCTCGTAGATATGGCTCTGCATTGTTCACTGCCAGAGCATCATTAAAAGTGACATTCCAGCAGCGCACGGGGCTTGTAAATGAGCCCCAAAGTGTTAATGTTGACATGTTCATCAAGGCTTGGATCTTAAGCAATATTGAGGAGGGACAACAAGGAATTTGAGCGGAGGATCACCACTCTTGTATGGGAAAGTGCAGAGATTAGAATATTTTGTATGTGGAGGATTTGAAATGTGCTTGGAGTGTGGCATAGAGAACAACACCTGCAGCTAAGTGGATGGTAGAATCTCATCTTGCTGCATGCATGGATTAAGCTGGAACTGTAATTGTGTCAAGCTGTATACCTAGAAAGGATGCCGGGAACAGATTATATGTTTGAAGTCATTTGAAGAGATGATGAAATCCTGTGTTCGAGAACAGCCATATTTTGATGGCACCACAGAAAGCACATTAATCATGAATATTTCTACATTGTGCTAGAAAAGAGATGTACAGTTTTACAGATTAGGTTAACAAATTTGAGCATCTAAGATGAGGTTGGTTAAACTTCGGTATTTCTACCCCGAGAGTGGTCTTCGAGAAAAGACAGCATCTGAGTCTATAGACCGATGGTGGGTCCAATTCTCTGTGGAGTATGGTGGGAGCCAAACTTGAAGGAGAGTAATCTGGCTATATAATACCAGTCTTGACTGATAGTGCTAAATGTACGTGGACGTTTGCTTGAAGATGGAGAAACAGTGTCGCCCTTTCATCTGGAGTTATTAGAATTTAGGTAAAAGCTGTTCAGATGCTCTATGATAGAAACCATTGGCGTAGCCGATATGCGAAGGAACAAATGTGATGGATGTGTGTGCCTAAAAACGAAAATCAAGAGGTGAAAAGTTTACCTGAGCAGACAGATGATGGAATGAAAAGCCAAAAGCCATGTTGATCTGGAGTCCGCGGATAAGGTTTGCATTCACTGTGATGCAGAGACATTTTATTGTAGATGAAGGAAAGGATGAGGTGCCCAGGAAACTAAGTCAACAAGGTAACAGCATCTCACATGACAAATATCAACATCAAAACCAAATTTTTGTTTGGGGGGAATCTAGTCAAGGACAGGGAGTAGAACATCTAGTTTCAGTTACCACATATATCACTCACAATCAATATATTGTTAAGGCAGTGTAATTTCTTTAATTTCTTCATATTTAGTGATAAGACTTTGTTATTAGGATTAAGTTCAAGTGAATGTGTGTACATATATATATATATATATATATATATATATATATATATATATATATATATATATATATATTCAATATTTCTTCACAGAAATGTTCCACACGCACTCACTGGTAAGTATTTGTTGCAATCTCAGCAGCATTGTTCCGACAATGGGTCTAATGGAAATCCTCATTAAACATATCATGATCGCACTGGATAAAACGACTTCACAGTTAAGAGAATTGGAGAAAGAGTTGGAAAAAATTGAACTGAATGCTGAACTTTTAAAATTTAAACAAAACCTGGAACATCAAATAGACAAACATGAAGAAGCAGTACAACTGCGCAAGCAGACGAAATTCCAAAGAGACAAGGAAGACTACTCAGAGGGCGCATATTCACATATGCGAGGAAGTTTGATCTTTTAAAACAACAAGACAAGCTTGATTTAGCAACAAATGTATCCGGAAGCCTGTCGTCCTTAACATCAACAGATGCGAGCGAAAATGAAGGAGAACAAGGAGGGGCACGTCCTAAATGTAATTTTTAGGGAAATGAGGCTGGCCCTCCAGCAACGAAACTGGGAGAAGAGCATGGGGCGCAACCAGGAACAAACAGAGGAAGAGGCAGGGGCAGAGGCCGCCCAAAAACAAACCAGCAAGAAGAGGCAAGCGTAACAACAGACCCCAAAAAACAGGAACATGGACAAGAAGTATGAGGCAGAAGAAGAATTAGAAAACTCACAAGAACTGGAAGTTATCAACCTATCTAAAAGGGAAATAACGGAAATAGAGACTCAAATACTGAAACGTGGTCTCTCTTTTTGTCCTACCAATGAAATGGATTTGGCTCAAACTAGAATAGATATATACAAATATATTCGAAAGTTAAAACTCGCAAAGATTTTCAAGGAAAACCCAGATATGGCAGAACACCAAAAATACAAAGAAGTTCCCACAATGGATCTAAGAGTGCGAGATGACGAACATTTTATTACATTGATGGAATTAGACCAAGATGTAAACGAACCATCGAATGATTTGGAAATGTACTGCTCGCAGCTGGGGGAAGGAACTAGCGGGAAAAAACCCAAATCCAAATATTACCCACAGTTACCAACTGGGAATAAAATAGAGACCTTCCATGAAGCAATAATAAAAGACCTTTACCAACTCAAAAGCAAAAAACAGAAACATAACTTAACGATGAAAGAACGGAAGGCCCTCAAGGCACTGAAAACAGATGATGGCATTGTAATAAAAATGGCTGACAAGGGTGGAAACATCATCATCCAAGATAGGGACCTCTATGTCGAGGAGGCCCACTCACAGTTGAATGACACAAGACATTACGAGAGAATGAAGGAGAACCCAACAGCAACATTCAAATATGATCTAGATATGAAATTACAAGGCTGGCTGGATAAAAACTCATAGATTATGAGGAGAAAAATATCTTACTACCGAACATCCGATAACTGCAACAATTTATTTTCTCCCAAAGATACACAAACACCCCACAAGACCTCCTGGGAGACCAATCATTTCCGCAAAGGGGTCATTATTAGAGCCAATTGCAAACTTTGTGGATAACTATCTGTTTCCATATGTAAAGGAACTGACATCATACTTACGAGATACCAATGACCTATTAAGAATTGTGCAAGAAATCACTTGGGAACCAACATACAAGTTAATCACAATGGATGTAATCTCGCTATACACTAACATCCACAACACAATTGGTATGGCAGCGTGCAAGTACTTCTTAAAGGAACGGAACATACACTTTGCAAATCACAACGCAATGATAATGGAAATGATTGAGTTATGTTTGACCCAAAATGTGTTCATGTTTGGAGATGAAATTTATTTACAAAAGGATGGAACAGCGATGGGATTTTCTTTCAGTCCTAGTTATGCGTGCCTCACAATGGGTTGGTGGGAGCAAAAGGTGGCCTGGAATGCGGACAACGACCAATATGTGGAGAAGATAATATCTTGGATAAGATACATAGATGATCTTCTCATAATCTGGGATGGGTCTGAAGAAGAGTTTGACTCATATTTTAACATCTTAAACAATACCAACACCAACCTACACTTTACATACAATATAAGCGACAACCGAGTGGTATTCTTGGACACGGAGATTTATATTATGGAAAATATGGTACAATCTACACTACACCGCAAGAGTACAGCAAGTAATGCAACGTTACATGCGGAGAGTTTCCATCAAGCCACGTTAGTCAACAACATCCCATATGGTGAACTATTGAGGATACGACGGATTTGCTCGGAGGAACATGAATGGCAAAAACACAGTAAACAATCAATGATGAGATTCAGAAAAAGAAAATATAACAAAAATGTTTTAACATCCTGTCTGGAAAGAACTGAAACACAGTCAAGAATTGACATTATAAAGAACAAAAAGCCACAGCAAGACAAAGAGGAAGATGCAATCCGACTGATCACAACTCTCTCCACAGAATCAAAACAAATTGAAAAAATTCTACGTAAAAACTGTAATATATTGTGCTTAGATCCGACTATGGTTAAAATTGTGGGAAACCACCCGAAGATCACATATAGGAGAGCAAAAAACCTCAAAGATGAACTAGTACACAGTCACTTTGAAAATAAAAAACAGAAGACATGGCTAGATGTGAAGGGTTTTTACAGATGTTCCACTTGTAAAGTCTGTCAAATTGCGCGAAACATGAAGGAAATCACAATGGCAAACCAAAAGAAGTGGAAAATTAATCAACTCATCAACTGTAAAAGCCAATATGTCGTCTATATAATTGAGTGTCCCTGCAAACTCAAATATGTGGGGAGTACGGTGTGCGAATTAAAAAGCGCATTCTTGAGCATGTGAGGGCAACAGCAAACAGGGACCGGAGTTATGCTGTTGCAGAACATATGGAAAAGTGCCATGAAAGTGACTGGAAGAAACTAAGGTTCTATGCTGTGGAGATGGTTGATCGCCATGTGAGAGGTGGCAATCGTGAAAAGACTTTGAGACAGAAGGAATCGCGTCACATACTGTCTTTTAGAACTTTTGCGCCCTACGGTCTCAATAAGGATGAGGAGATGTACTCACACCTGTAGGGAGTGTACAAATCAACAGCCCCAACTAACTGTATTAACACCATGTTATATGAACATGATACCTCACACAATTGTATAGTTTACCCAAACTTGAATTAGTTTTGAATCAGTCTCTCTTTTCCATATAGGAATCTGGTAGTTACATACAAAGAATTAGAGTGTAATCCCGAAATGTAACTGATGAAATATATGATTTTAAACACACGTCACAAATTAGACTTTGTAGTTCACCTAAATAATATCGGTTAAATTGGTCAAAGGCTTTAACAATTGGAATAAAGGGCCCACTAGGGGGCAAGTATTGTGAAAGGATAAATAAGAAAAAAGAAAAAAATAATGTTCAGTGTATTGTGACTTAGTAATTAAATTATCAACACCATGACCCAATAGAGAAGGGGATGGTATAAGGAAATATGATGAAATGCAATCTAAGTCAAATAGGGAAACCTGACAATGGGTTGGATAATTGTGGAAGACGGCCCACTAGAGGGCATGCATTGCAAAATGTAAAACAAAATGAAAGAAAGATTAATCTTTACTGAATTGCAAATGCACAATGTGAGACCCATTGGAGGGGAATGTACAACGAAATACGAGGATACGTAATAGATAGAATCTTCTTCCCCCCATCCCCCATTTTCTAATAATAATGTTTAATATAGTCTAAATATATTTTTCTATATATATTTTTCTAATGAATTTATTTTTCTATTTTTCTATTTTTCTATCTATCGTGATGGTTCTATTTATCGTAAATTGAAAGGTGAACAAAAATCACATTGCACCACTATAGTACAAATTGTATATTTTTATATTCACTATTGTCACTGTTTATTTGATTGCACAATAATCACTGCACTACAAATACCAGAATGCAAAGCGATACTAAATCAGGAAGTGATGTAACATCATGTGATATATTCAAATAGAAGTAATGTTTGAAACGGTTTGCTTCCCGTGAGCAAGGTCTGTGGACAGACTGAAACGCGTAGGGTTATTTGGACTTGTCGGAACAATGCTGCTGCCTAAATAAAAACTGAGATTGCAACAAATACTTACCAGTGAGTGCGTGTGGAACATTTCTGTGAAGAAATATTGGATACAATTGAATAACGGCTGGCTCCGCCGTTTCCACTGTTCGCATCATCAAAGAGCACCGAATGCCGAGAAAAGAGCCGTTTTTGTGGAACATATATATATATATATATAACAAGATTACGCCGTACACCAAGATCCATGACATGCCAGGCACTTTATTAATGAGTAGCAGAGTGTGCAACAGCTCCCCCTGACACATTTCGGCTCCTTGCCTTGATCACAGGTGAGCAGTCCTTGTGAGGCCTCAGAATCACAAGTATTTAAGAACCACAATGGGTGTGTCTTAACCTCTGTTATCATGGTGCATAGAAAACAACTTTAGGAATCTGTCATGCTGCGGTGCAACTTTATCATCACAGAACTGCCACAGACTCACACGGGGAGCCTCACAGAACATTGCGGTGAAAACCCTGATCCATACAAAGTTTGCTTCTTTACATAAAACATGGAACGGGTTAAAAAATAGTGACAATTAAGAAGTGGTGTAACAAAAATAAAAGAGTAAAACAACTCTGTGATTTGCTAAGTACGGGTGTATGAGTGAGAGCGCTGTGAGAAGGGTAGCCATTATTGGTACTTTTGTACTGAGAGTGGAGAAGGAGTGCCATATTTCTGACTTGAGTTTTCAGTGGAAAACAGATATTAATAGATATTAAAAGAAAAGTTGTAAACAGCCAAGAGATTTTACAGGTATGTTAATTAGGCTGTACTATAAAAAGTATGCTTACAAACAAAACCTATGCGTGTATATAAGCGGAAAGAAAATGTGTGGCTTCTAGACACTACAATAAAAGGCAAAATAGAAGGGAGGCTAGATGAGAAGACTAAAAATATAGTGAGCCACAAAGGAGTAGGACCCCTTGCTTCTAGTCAGGGTAAGGGAGATACACACTTTACATAACCCCTGCTTGCCCCCTGGGTAGCTTGGCACGAGCAGACAGGCTTATCCCAAAGACAATGTGTAAAGTATTTGTACTCAAAACACACAGTAACACAGTTTAGAAAAATAAAATATCTTTATCTAAACCAAACAAGACCAGAATGATAAAGATCCAACATATATATATATCAAAATAGCACTTAAAAACAGTTACTTGCGGAAATAGCGCTTGTAGAAACAAATAGCTCCACCTGTGAATATTAGGACATCGTGACAGGCATAAATCCAAAGTACAGCGCTGACCGCAAGGGGTGCGGCGTCGGGCACAGAAGTCAAATGGACCCCCAAACAACAGTACCTTGGAAAATGAAGTCTATGCAGATGCATGGCGTCATGGAGGTGAGGCGAAAGTGCCGAGGTCGAGGCCGGTTCCCTGGTTGCAACGGGAGGCGAGGCATCGTGTCCGCGAGGAGGCAACATGTCGAGTCCAGGACAGGTAAAGACAGCGGCGTCGACGGTAAAGCAGCGGTTCCGGTGAGGCAATGCAAAGTTGAAGAGTTAGTGATGTCACCCTCGTTGGTTATCGGCTCCGCAGTAACGGGATGCAGGCGCTGGCAGTGACGGCTTCGGAGAGCGCACTGGCGTAGGGAAGGCTGATAACTGCAGGCATCGTAGGGCGTTGGAGCTGCGGTGCAGGCGGGGAGGTGTGTTGTGCACTTCATGAGCGGTGCCCCTGGCCTCAGTGCAGGTCGCAGCATCACTGGTGGCGGCGATGATGGTGTCAGAGTTGTTTTTCTTGCTTTCCTTAAGTTTCTTCCAGCACCCAACAGCAGGAACAACCTCCAGAGGCCCAAAAACGGTAATAAGCACCTCCTGGCATGTCAGAACTCCTGACAGTGGAATTAAGTGGAGCTGGTGGTGAAGTCTTTGTGTCCCTGAGACTTCAGAACAGGAGGCCAGCACACACAAGCCCTTGGAGATACTTCTTCAAGCAGGTTCAAAGCAAAGTTCCAGTCCTCTTCCTTGGCAGAAGCAGTAACTGCAGGCCAACCCATCACGCACACATTTTGTCTTTGTCTTTGTTCTCTATTGTGGCAAGGGTCTATCAGCCCAGTCTGAGCCCAGTCCAAACCAGTTCTGTCCTCTCTAGTGCAGCATCACTTCAGGAGGTGGAGACAGCATTGTGCAGAGGAGACACTGCCTATTCAGGTGTAAGTGAAACTCCTCCCACCCCTCTAAATGCAGCCAAGGTCTATTCAGCTCAGCTCTGAGTCACCCAGGAAAGGCAGGACACACCTCAACCCTACCGGTGGCTGTCTACAGTAAATGCATGTCTCCAGCCCTTGTCACTCCAAAACTAGACAGACAATACACAAACCAGCAGAGGCACACAGAATGATTAAATAGGAAAATGCCTACTTTCTAAAAGTGGCATTTTCAAACACACATTTTAAAATTAAATTCTGAGTTCAGAGAGCCTCAACTAACCCTAGGCGGGTAACTCCGCTCCGCCAGCTGAGTTTGCGGAGATTTGCCTACTTCGCGCTCCGTTGCGAACGCGGAGGTAGGCAAAACTCCGCTTCCGTGGCGAGCGGAGTTAGCCGCTCCCTCCCCCTCCCAAAATCTTTAAAAATTAAAAAAGAAGCCACTTACCTGCATGTCTGCTGCCTCCCCTGCCTGGCCGCTCTCCTTCCTGCTCCTCGCGTCCTTCTGTGATTAAAAAAACACTACATTGTACGTCTTGCAGGTGCATATGCGCACGCGCAAGACGTACCACATAGTGTTTTTTTAATCACAGAAGGATGCGAGGAGCAGGAAGGAGAGCGGCCAGGCAGGGGAGGCAGCAGACACACAGGTAAGTGGCTTCTTTTTAAATTTTTAAAGAATTTGGGAGGGGGGAGGGAGCATAGCGGAGCGGAGCGTATTTCCACAGAGTTTTTTTCACACTTCGTGGAAATACGCGTAGAGGCACTACGCCTGCTACGCCCAGGGTTAGCCTCAACTCCACTTCTCTATCTTGTCCCAATGGAACGTTATACTTGTAAGATGTTACAAAGCAACTCCCATTAGGAAAGCGCTGAAGACCTGGCTGTTCCCTTCAAATTAAACCTTGGTTCTACAGCCTAGTCTCCCCACACACACACTCAGCGCCAAGATGCCACGGCATTCAAGCACTTTAGAAATAACTATCCTATCCTATCCTATGTGAGCCTATGGGACAGATAGTCTTTCAATAATGAAACACAAAATTGGCAGTATTTCACTATCAGGACATGTAAAACACACCAGTACGTGTCCCACCTTTCACATGCACTGCACTCTACCCATGGGGGTACCTTGGGCCTACTTGAGGGGCGCCTTACATGTAGAAAACGGAAGGTTAGGGTCTGGCAAGTGGGTGCACAGGTAGACATGAAAATTTCAAAATGTGTGCAGGTCTGAGATACATTTACAGCGCTACTTGTGTGGGTGGCACAATCAGTGCTGCAGGCCCACTAGTAGCATTCGACTTACAGGCCCTGGGCACACTCAGTGCACTTTACTATGGACTTACCAGTAAATCAAATGCGCCAATCATGGAAAACCAATCATAATCATAATTTACACAGAGAGCATATGCACTTTAGCACTGATTAGCTGTGGTAAAGTGCCCAGAATCCTAAAGCCAACAAAAACAGGTCAGGAAAAATAGGAGGAAGAAGCAAAAAACTTGGAAATAACCCTGCAAAAAAGCCATTTCCAACAGCCAGTATGAATGAATGTGTTTGAAATTAGATGTGAGTGGTTGCTTACAGTATGTAATTTAATAGTATGTAATTTGCACCCACTCACACAATCAGGCAGGCTCTTACACACCCAGTTACACTCCCACAAAAGCTCCTATGTACCCACCCCTCATAAGGCCAGACAGTAACAGACACACTCAATCCCACTCCCATAAAACCATACACACCTATACCTCCATTTGCATAGTCATTCACACACCCATGCAGGCACTGTCACACCCACTCACCCACCTATGCAGTCATTCATATAGCCAGGACTCAGTCAGTTACACACACACTTACACTCCCATACACCCAGTTATACACCCAGTCACCCACCCATACAGCCACTCACATACCTGTTTACATAACCATACACCCACGCACACACCCAGTCAGCCAGCGACAGAGGCACTTACACATCCACTCACACACTCACAGCACTTATGTATCCACCACTAACAGAGCCACTTACACACACAGTTACACATACAAATACCCACTAACACAGCCTGTTACCAATCCATATATCCACTTACATACCCATTTAGACACCCATACAGGCACTAACATAGTCAGTCAATTGCCCACACAGCTACTTACACATCCAATGACACACCCACAGAGGCACTGATAAACTCACTCACGTATCCACTAAACCACTCACTCATCCAGTCACCCACCCACACAGCCACTCATATACCTATTTATACACCCATACTCAGACACTTACACAGTCTCTTATATACTGACATAAACAATTATGTAGCTATTAACTTGCTTATAGTATGTGATCTAATAAGATGTAATGTAAAGTTAAATGTATTCTATTTTTGCTTTTCAGATATTGTTTTGAAGAGGAATAGAAGGTGGAATGGTGAGGTGAAAAAAAAATGAACAAATATGCTTGTTGATCGCATCCATAAACTGGGCAACAGATGACATTTCTAGTGCAACTGGCACATGACATTTGCCACAATGAGTTACCAGGTCTTGTAGTTTTGGATAAACAGCGAGATGGTAACCATCTGGTCATGTGGTAAGGGTCCCACAGATGATCCAGCTGCTGATGATGATGCACCACCTTCCCTCCCTCTTATCATCCTGTGATATGTCCTTGTATGTATGGTTTTCAGATGTTTCCACATAGCGGATATGCCATTTAAATACTTCTTTCTCGTACCTCTCGACAGTTTTTTGCTGCATACACTGCATTGGACAATTTCTGATCCAACTTTCTTTTCTCCTGAAGGGTTAGAGAAAAATTTCGAAACATCAGAGGACTACTTTGGAGGTGGTAAGTCTTCTTCTTCATTGTTCTGCTCGTCCCCTCTGTTCTATCTTCAGGAGAAGACATCCTGACTTTAAAACTCATTATTTTTGAAGGACAGACAAACACAGGATGAAGCTGTGGTTTTCATCCTGTCCCCCAGAGAGATGTGAAACCCAAATAACTAATTTAGGGTGTGGTCTGCAATGTACATGGGTAGAGTCTTACTGCATCCAATGAGAAGTTGAGGTTTGCATATGTTGCTGAAATCGCTGCGGATCCATGGTGGCATCGTGGCAGATCCACAGATTTGCCAAACTCGTCAAATAAATAAGTATGTTCTGAAACACAGGTAGGCTTCCAAGTATTAATGTATGATTTACATTATTCTCTGATGTTTTTGTTAAAATTTGTGGGGCCTGTACATGATATTTATATTTTTTTTTACATTTTATTAAATCTGCAGATCCACCACAATTTTGTCACAGGAACTAGTAACCATAGGGTACTCAAATAGGCTCCCTTCTAGAATTTGAGGTGGCTCCACGGATCCATAAAACGAATAAAAAAACAGAAAAACTTAGTGTATTGCATTTATAGAAAGACTACATAAGTTACCTTACCTTGATTTGTTAATTGCTAATTTTAAAAAGTATAAGAATAAATGTGTGAATAAAATGTATTTATAAACTTGTAAAAATGTATATTACTAAATTGAACTTAGTGAAATTGTGGTACAATTTATGTTTAAGAAATGGTGAAATTCCCAAAAATCCAAAGGTTACAGGGACATTATACTTAAAAAATAGCATTAAAAAAAATAGAAATTCACTGAAAAAAACAAATGTTACAGGGACATTTTAGTTAGGCTCAAATTTTACACACATAAAATTATAGGTATTTAGCAGTTATAGTTACGTGAGCTAACTATAACTTACGCCTCCGCAATGCATTGCTTATGACCTCACATATTACATCACTCATGACATGGTCAGTGACATCACTGATGACATCTTAAATGACATCACTGAAATCCCATTCAATTCCCCAGCTACCTGTATATGAAAATGATAATAACTTCACTTCAATTCACAAATTTCTAAGCCAGATCACACAGACCGTTCCAAATAGTAAAACTATCATCCATAAATCTTACATATAGTTCCTCATGCTTCAAGAACATTGACTTAACTCTATAGAAATGCTCCTCCCACCAGCCCACAATAAATTAGCAAAGTTGGGGGCACAGCAGGTCTCAATAGAAGTCCCTTGTATCTGTTTATATAGCATTAGATATTTCGCAGGGTTATAACCATGATCATTTAACCTGGTGACATTTAACAGGCATTAGGCGAGAATTCACCTTGCACACAGGTTCTTTTGAATTTCTCGAATATGGCCGCTGCCGGTACAGAGAACAACTACCTTTGCATGACAGGAATATGCAAATGGAGTTCGTTCGGCATAGATTATTTCTATAAACATTTCACTGTGCATCTTATCCTTACATGCACAATCATCCTCTGATGTCATAGTACAGGGAATTTGTTCTGGGATTTACCAAATATATTCCCTTATGGATAAGAATTAAGTGCACATTTCAAAATGGATGCCTCTTTTACGACAACACTATGGTCTGTCAATTGAATTGACAGTTTTTGATTTCATTTCCTCTGTATGTAACTGTGAGTGTTTCAGAGACCAGTGTGTGAGCAAGACTGCGTGGCAGTCGAAACGCGTAACTGGCAATAAATCCTGGGCTGAGATAAACCATCCCCTTAGTGTGCACCTACTTTTTTGGAATTGGAGATATATATATATATATATATTCACTGAAAAAACCATAGGTTTTAGGGACAGTTATAGTTAGTTGGACATTGCACTCGTACAAAACCCGTGAAATTCCCCCGTTATAGTTAGTTCAGCTAACTATAACTCGCGCCCGCAATGCACTGCTGATGACGTCACATATTACATCACTCATGACATGGTCAGTGACATCACTGATGACATCACTGATGACATCTCAAATGACATCACTGATGACATCACTGATGACATCATCCATGTGATAATCTGATGCACCTCCTCACAACCTAATATAACCTTTGATACACCCACTCTAAATTACAGACTGCCATTCGCAAAACCATAGACACTCCAACACCAATAACTACATACCCACTCACTGATTCTTAGGTCTACACACACATCCACTCACTCACCCGTACAGTCACTCATACTTATGGTCACTCAGTACAGGACTATCATATGCACTCATACTCCTATATAGACACTCAAACACCGCCACTCATCCATAGAGGTACTCACACACCTACTCAGTCATGCAAATAATTAAACACACTGCCATTTACTCACCCATACAGTTATACACACACCAGCTCACTTACTCATACAAATACTAGCACATTCTTACGCTCTTATACAATCACTGATACAAGCACACACTCATCCATACAGTCACTCTCACAATCACACACTCTCGCTTATAGCTATTTATATACTCCAACACACATATATACTGCCTTTCACATATGTAGTTACTCACACATATACCACTGGGACATACATTCACTCACTAACACACTCTTACACACACTTACCCACCCATACAGTCTATCACAGATGCACTCTTGAAACCATCCACCCAGTGAATCACCCACTCACACATCTATGCACAGAGTCGCACACACCCCACCCACACAAACACTCAGGCACCCATACAGATTCTCAGACAACCAATAAATAACTCGTATAGACACTCATGTAGCTATTCACAAACCCATGCATCCACTTACACAGCAACAGACAGACGGATACAGACATTCACCCAGTTTAGTCACTAACCCATGCATTCAGTAAGATACGTTTAATCACTCACTTACAGAGTCAGTCACGCACCTACTAAATCATCCATTCAGACACTTATACACCCACTCATTCTTCAATACGCCTTTCCCTATATATATTAAACATTTTTAAACTTTACAGAAACACACACTCACTGGATGATGTCATCAGTGATGTCATTTGAGATGTCATCAGTGATGTCACTGACCATGTCATGAGTGATGTAATATGTGACGTCATCAGCAGTGCATTGCGGGGGCGCGAGTAATAGTTAGCTGAACTAACTATAACGGGGGAATTTCACGGGTTTTGTACGAGTGCAATGTCCAACTAACTATAACTGTCCCTAAAACCTATGGTTTTTTCAGTGAATTTGAAAGGTTTTTTAAATGCTAATTTCTAACTATAACATGTCTGAAACCTATGGTTTTTCAGTGAATTTCAAAGGTTTTTTAAATGCTAATTCCTAACTATAACATGTCTGAAACCTATGGTTTTTTTCAGTGAATTTCAAAGGTTTTGTAAATGCCAATTTTTAAATGTATTAATTGTTATTTTTATTTTTTTAATACTGATTTACTACATTTTTTTAAACTATTTATTTTTAGATATTTTATTTTTTAAATTACATTATACATTACATTACAAAATATACTTTCTCAGAATGAATTAATTTACTTTAAATACTTTGCAAATAGGCAATAGACTTTTAAGTACAGTAGTTACAGTTGTTGCAATGGGCAACACAATTTCAAACACAATGCAACATTGAGCTCAATGTGAATTTCTAGCTAAATGCAATTAGTTACTTTATGGCTTACTTTTCTAACCACAGGACTGAATCCTAGATTCAGTCCTGGGACATCTCCTGTAAACAGTTGAGTAAAAGCGTTTTGGTTACAGTAGTGATTTTTAAGGAATATTATTGTATTTTAAAAGTTGACACTTAGAAACTTTTTCACATAGAATCACCAATGTTATCCTATGGGAGGAAATTCACTTAGCAGGTAAGTAGTGTTATCGTGACTTTTTCTCACTCAGTGGTGGATCCTGGATCCAGCACTGGTGCATCTCCTGTAAACAGTTGAAAGAATGCGTTTAAGTCATACAGGCGATTTTTAAGGAATATTTGTAGTTTGTGAAAATCGACACTGAAACTTTTCTGCTGAAAACCAGACAATGGATTCCTATGGAAGGAAATACAAGTTACTGGTAAGTACGGTTAAAATTACTTTTCAGGGTCAGTGCTGAGCTAAAAGATGCAGCACTGGGTTCTCTCCTGATAACAGGTGAGTAAATCGGAATTCGTATTTCGGCTGATTTTAGAGGAATATTTGTATGTTTCAAAAATCGACACTTAGAAACTTTTTCAGCAAAAAGCAGGCAATGATATCCTATGGAAGGAAATTCAAGTTACTGGTAAGTACGGTTAAAATTACTTTTCAGGATCAGTACTGGACTGAAAAATGCAGCACTGAGGTCTCTCCTGATAACAGGTGAGTAAATCGGAATTCGTATTTCGGCTGATTTTAGAGGAATATTTGTATGTTTCAAAAATCGACACTTAGAAACTTTTTCAGCAAAAAGCAGGCAATGATATCCTATGGAAGGAAATTCAAGTTACTGGTAAGTACGGTTAAAATTACTTTTCAGGATCAGTACTGGGCTGAAAGATGCAGCACTGAGGTCTCTCCTGATAACAGGTGAGTAAATCGGAATTCGTATTTCGGCTGATTTTAGAGGAATATTTGCACAATGGTGAAGGGAGGGGCGGGGCCTGAGGTGACATCTGTGCAAATGCGCCCCGTGGCACGTTTTAAGTTGGGGGATTAAGTCCCCTTTAATCATGAGGGTCCCTGAGGGCCAACTAGCCCACCAGGAACCTCCAGTATGCGCCAGGGGGCTGCGTTGCAGAGACTGTACAGAGGCCACACCCCTTTACACCTCTCTGCAAGGCAGCTCTGTGGCGCTTTTGGAAGTACATGGTGGGCTAGTTGGACTCCAGGGACCCTCAGGATTCAAGGGGACTTAATCCCCCATCTTAAAACACGCCACGGGGCCTGTTTGCACACATGTCACCTGAAGCCCCGCCCCCTCCCTTCACCACTGTGAAAACGCGCCCCGTGGCGCATTTTAAGTCGGGGGATTAACTCCCTTTGAATCCTGAGGGTCCCTAGGGGCCAACTAGCCCAACAGGTATATCCAAAGCGCCACAGAGCTGCGTTGCAGAGAGGTGTAAAGGGCGAGGCCTCTGTACACCTCTCTGCAACGCAGCCCTGGCGCATACTGGAGGTTCCTGGTGGGCTAGTTGGCCTCAGGTACCCCCAGTATTGAAGGGAATTACTTCCCCATCTGCAAACGCGCCAGGGGCGCATTTGCAGAGTGGTGAAGGAAGGGGCGGGGCCTGCGGCCCGATCGTTTTTTTCCCTGAAGGGGGCTGTGTGGCCCCCCTTCCTTTTCCTATTTTTGGGCCCTGGGGACCCCATCCCCCAGGGCCTTATCCCCTTTTTTTTTTTTTAATTAAACGGGAAGGGGGCCGCGTGGCCCCTCCCTGGTCGAATCATACCCGGGGACCCCATCCCCCGGGGCATGGCCACACTTTTACATTAATTTTTAAGGAGGGGGCTGCGTGGCCCCCTCCTCAGGCCTCCTTTGCCCCGAGGACCCCATCCCCGGGGCAGGCCTTTTACATTTTTAAAAAAATTATTTCTGGGGAGGGGGCCGCGTGGCCCCCTCCCGAGCCACTACTTGCCCGGGGACCCCATCCCCGGGGCCTGGCCTCTCGTTGGGGACTGTGGGGGGTCCCCAAGCCCCACACAGTGTCGCCGGCTCCCCGTGTCCTATGGGAGCCGGCATTGCTTTCCACATGGGGAGCAGCTAAGATGCTGCTCCCCATGTGGAAAGCAATTTGCTTTGGATATTGGAAGCGAGAGCAGGTTTCCTGCTCTCGCCTCAATATCCAAAGCAGTTTGCAATGACAGGACGGAGCCGCGAGGCTCCCGTCCTGTCATTCAAACAGCAGTGTCCCGGGGTAGGCACCCCGGGACACTGCAGGAGCCGGCCCTGGGGGTGGCGGTCCCCAGGGCCACCACAGGCTCCAGGAGGGGGCCCAAATGCACAGCCCGGGGAGGTGGTGGTCCCCGGAGCTCGGGGTCCTTAACGGACCCCATTTTCAATTCTGTTAGTGCCCCGGGAGGTGGTGGTCCCCGGGGTGTGTGGGGGCTGGAGCCCCCAACACATGTTAATTTAAAAATAAAGAAGCCCCGGGGAGGTGGTGGTCCCCGGGGCTGCGGGAGGGCTCAGAGCCCTCCCGCTACTTTCAAATAAAGCCCCGGGGGTGGCGGTCCCCGGGGCTTGGGGGCCCTTAGAGGCCCCCATACATAAAATAAACCCCCCAGCATGCCCCCGGGACTTGGCCCACCCGGGGCAAGTTACTATCGAAGCGCGGGAGACCGCGCTTCGATTTTATCGGCAGGATCCGCGCACCCTGAGCGCATCCTGCCGATTTAAATTTTTAAAAAAATGCTTTTTTGCCCAGTGGGTCCTTGTGGGACCCCTGAGCAGACCTAGGGGTCAGGGTGTTTCTACCCTGCCCCCTTTGTGCGTTTTGCGCACTTTTTTACTGCTTTCTTGTTCCTCGGTTCTACCGAGGAACAAGATGGCTGCCAACACTTCCTGGTTTGGAGTGTTGACAGCCAATTAGCAGACAGCTCGTGATCGGGAGGGTGCGCGGTTCCTACGTGCCCATAGATATATATGTACATTTACTTTTGATTTTCTCAGCAACTACTGAACGGATTTACACCATTTAACAAAAAGGGTTCTTTCTGAACCAAGAACGACCTCTTTGCCAAATTTGGTGTAATTCCATTCAGCAGTTCGGGCTGTAGCCGTGTCTAAAGTTTCCTATGGAAAAATGAATGGGGAAAACGCGTTTTGGGACCCCCCTTTTTCTCGGCCACCGCTTAACGAATCACCCCGAGACTTTCAGGGTAGGAGCGGACCGGAGCGCCCCACAAAGTTTGAAAATTTCGCGAAGATACGTCAACCGGCAAGAGAGTTATTTCAAATAGAATGTCGCGGATTTCCTATGGAAAATAGGTCCTAACTATAACTATCTACTGGCGACCGCCAGTAGATAATAAAATATATATATACCTATGTATATATAATATATGTATATATAATATATGTATATGTGTGTATATATATACATAAAGAACAAGTTCTCTCCCAGGTAAGGACAGAATGTGACACAGCTCCGGGGTAAACTTGAAAATGGCTTTATTGATTGTCTTGCGCTCGGCATTAAAAGTCTGTGAAACGCTTGGCAGACGCGTTTCAGCCTCCAATGGCTTTCATCAGTGCCCGTTTCAAATGGCTTCTCATTATCCCTGGGGGTCAGCTGGTACGATGATTTAACTGTGACCACTCCCAGTCAGGTGGTCACTTGCTCCTCCTCCGCCTCAAAGATGCAAGGCACCTCGCGCTCCTCCTGCCAAGCCGCTGCAGACTGGGAGTTGGAGTCCTCCGTGAAAGCCCATTCAGTGATGGGGCTTTTCAAACATCAGGTGATGTCCCACTCTTTGTTGGCTGGTTGCTTGGAAGAGCCAAAGCCATTTCCAGTCCCCCTTCTCAGGCAATCAGTATTGCCTCCTCTCTCCCCATATAGTTGTAACTTCCGAGTGGAGATAAACAGTACCGGGGGGGCTCCGCGTTGCAGTTGTATGCACAGACCAAACGTGCAGGTATCCCGTGTGACTCCAGAACGAGAGGGCGTGTCACTGGCCAGCCCCTGCTTTGCTGGCTAAACATGAAGACCAAGTTCTCTCCCAGGTAAGGACAGAATGCGACACAGCTCCGGGGTAAACTTGAAAATGGCTTTATTGATTGTCTTGCGCTCGGCATTAAAAGTCCTTGAAACGCTTGGCAGACGCGTTTCAGCCTCCAATGGCTTTCATCAGTGCCCATTTCAAATGGCTTCTCATTATCCCTGGGGGTCAGCTGGTACGATGATTTAACTGTGACCACTCCCAGTCAGGTGGTCACTTGCCCCTCCTCCGCCTCAAAGATGCAAGGCACCTCGCGCTCCTTCTGCCAAGCCACTGCATGCTGGGAGTTGGAGTCCTCCGTGAAAGCCCATTCAGTGATGGGGCTTTTCAAACATCAGGTGATGTCCCACTCTTTGTTGGCTGGTGAACCCCACACCGCCGCAGTTGCTTGGAAGAGCCAAAGCCATTTCCAGTCCCCCTTCTCAGGCAATCAGTATTGCCTCCTCTCTCCCCATATAGTTGTAACTTCCGAGTGGAGATAAACAGTACCGGGGGGGCTCTGCGTTGCAGTTGTATGCACAGACCAAATGTGCAGGTATCCCGCGTGGCTCCAGAACGGGAGGGCGTGTTGCTGGCCAGCCCCTGCTTTGCTGGCTAAACATGAAGACCAAGTTCTCTCCCAGGTAAGGACAGAATGCGACACAGCTACGGGGTAAACTTGAAAATGGCTTTATTGATTGTCTTGCGCTCGGCATTAAAAGTCCTAGAAACGCTTGGCAGAAGCATTTCAGCCTCCAATGGCTTTCATCAGTGCCCGTTTCAAATGGCTTCTCATTATCCCTGGGGGTCAGCTGGTACGATGATTTAACTGTGAGCACTCCAAGTCAGGTGGTCACTTGCCCCTCCTCCGCCTCAAAGCTGCAAGGCACCTCGCGCTCCTCCTGCCAAGCCGCTGCATGCTGGGAGTTGGAGTCCTCCGTGAAAGTCCATTCAGTGATGGGGCTTTTCAAACATCAGGTGATGTCCCACTCTTTGTTGGCTGGTGAACCCCACACCGCCGCAGTTGCTTGGAAGAGCCAAAGCCATTTCCAGTCCCCCTTCTCAGGCAATCTGTATTGCCTCCTCTCTCCCCATATAGTTGTAACTTCCGAGTGGAGATAAACAGTACCGGGGGGGCTCCGCGTTGCAGTTGTATGCACAGACCAAACGTGCAGGTATCCCGCGTGGCTCCAGAATGAGAGGGCGTGTCGCTGGCCAGCCCCAGCTTTGCTGGCTAAACATGAAGACCAAGTTCTCTCCCAGGTAAGGACAGAATGCAACACAGCTCCGGGGTAAACTTGAAAATGGCTTTATTGATTGTCTTGCGCTCGGCATTAAAAGTCCTTGAAACGCTTGGCAGACGCGTTTCAGCCTTCAATGGCTTTCATCAGTGCCCGTTTATATATATATATATATATATATATATACACACACATATTACCTACTGGTGGTCTCCAGTAGGTAGCTATAGTTATAACCTAGTTTCAATAGGAAAAGCATTTTTTGACTTGCCTATTTCTTTGGCGCCATCCGACTAATCTTCACAACAGTTTCCATAAAAGGTGTCAAAGTAAGTTCTGTTGTGCATGGGAAGTTTCAGGGTGATCTGTTAAGAGGGGGCAGAGAAAAAGGGGGTTAAAACATAGTGCATTTTCCCATTTTAATTCCCATAGGAACGCGTTATCGAACCTACAGCCCGAACTGCTGGATGGAATTATAACAAATTTGTCAGAGAGGTAGATGTTTTTATGTAGATTGTGCTTTATGTTATTTGGTGCAAATCCGTTCAGTAGTTTTTGAGAAATGTAAGTTGAAAATTATAGTGATATCTCTGGCCATGGATATTTCGCAAGGATTTCGCGGTCAATTGTGAATGCGCGCGCTAAAACGAATGCTGTGATTGGCTGGATGCAACTTGAGCAGAAAGTTGCGCCTAACATTTTATCGATAGGAAATAGTTCCTGGGGCTGAAAAATTGTGTGAAAGGCTATGTAAGGGGTCAGGGTGAAGGTACTCTGACCCCATGTTTAAGAAATGGGGGTGTTAGTGACACAAGTTAGGTGTGCAAAATGTATGTTTTTTAATCGTGTGTGACAACGCCGCAACCACCAGTGCGGTCCCCCAATGTACCATTGTGGAGACATCGTGAATATCGCGACGACTTCGCGAATATTGGTGAAAATATAAAAAATACATATTTATTTGTACACACTCGCCGGTCACTGTAACAGACTCATGTACACACTCACAAACTCACTCAGACACTTATACACCCATTCACAAACCCACTCACACACTTTTACATCCAGTCACATACCCACTCAAATACTCATGCACCCACTTACAGACTCACTCAGAGAGTGATGCACCCATGTACAGACCCACTCAGAGACTCGTGCACCTACTTAGAGACTCTCACACCCACTCACAGACCCACCTGGGCACTCATGGACCCACTCACAGACCCACTCAGATGCTCATGCACCCACTTACAGACTCACTCAGAGAGTAATGCACCCATGTACACACCCACTCAGAGACTCACAGACCCATTCACACACGCACGTATGTATTCACAGACCCACTGAGACGCTCATACCGCCTGACAGACCCACTGAGAAACTCAAACATCCACTCACAGATCCACTCAGACACTCATACACTCACTCAAACACCCATACAGTCACTCACACACTCAACTCAGTCACAGACCCTCTCGGAGACGTATGCACTCACTCACTCATATAGTTAGAGACTCACACACCCACTCACAGACTCACTCGGATATACACCCACCCACTTACTCACCCACTCAAAGACTCACTCATCCACTCACGGACTCACCCAGACACTCGCCCTCCCAGTCACAGACCCACCCAGAGACCCATGCATGCACCCATTCACTCACCCACTCAGAGACTTATGTTCTCACTCACAGACCCATTGAGACACTCATACACCCACTCACAGATCCACTCAGACGCTCACACACCCATACAGTCATTCACACACCCACTCACAGACCCACTCAGATACTCATGCACCCACTCACAGTCCCACTGAGAGTCTCATTCACTCACTCACAGACCCACTCAGACACCCAGTTAGACACTCATGTATCCAGTCACAGATCCAGTTACACAGGCATACGCTTACTTACAAATGTACAAATGGCACTCATGCACCTATTCAGAGACCGACTGAGAGACTCATGCAACCAATCACAGACCCATAGAGACTCTCATGCACCCACTAATAGATGCACTTAGACAGTCACCCAGTGCATTACAAAACCACTGATAGACTGAAGCACCATCTCACAGATTCACTCAAATGCTTATACAGTAAATGACAGACTTACTGACACGGTGATGCATGCTGTCACAGAATCCACTGAAAGAGTTATACACTATGTTATAGAGATATTAATGGAGTTATACATGCAGTGATAGTCATTCAGGTAGTTATGTATTTAGTGTGTTAGTTATAATCCATTTTGCGGTTATAAGTTTTGAATGCGGTAGTGGCTATTTAATGTCTGCATTTGTTTTGTCATTTTGTGATGTATTCTCGGTGAACGAGGGTACCGACATTATCGCGACGCACGGCATCACCGCGAAAACCGAAGATTGGTTTTAAAGATTAATTTTATACAAACTACCTAGAAAAATATGATTTTAAACAGTGCACTAATATGCCCCGGTTGTCTAAAATACTGTAAAATGTGTGCAGATATGTATTTTACAGTTTATAAAAAAGGCACGATTGTCACAGTTACCAATGTCATCGTGTCTCTCTGAGTAATCGCGAAAACCGAAAATTGGTTTAAAAGTTTGTTTTTATGCAAACTCCCTATAAAAATATGATTTTAAATGTGGCAGTAACAAATCCCTGGGGGTGTATTGCAGTGAGTGCCCTGGGGGCGCAACGGGCATTTGCGCCCCTTTTGCGCGCCCCAGGGGCAGTTTGTTATGACAGAAGGGGTCACAGATGCTTGTGCGGCCCCTTCTGTAAAACCGATATCGATGGCGAATATAAAGTGACAACGCTATCTGCAGGGGGTGTTCCCTCATTTGCATGGGAGCTTGCCCCATGCAAATGAGGGAATCTCTTTGTCTCTGCACCCGCGCAGTATTACAGATGTGGGCGCAGAGGCAAAGTAGCTGTCAGGAGGTGCACTGACAGTGTGCCACCTAAAAGGTGGTACACTGTCAGTGCCCCCCCTGAGAGAAGCCTCTGCAGGGGTAAACACCCAGACATCCCCTTGCAGGCGGGTGCAGTCAGTGACTGCACCCACCTGCAAGGGGATCTCTAATCCCCCTTCAAAGTGCAGGCGTGTTGCCGCCTGCACAGTGGAACATAGAGTGGCTGCTTCAAAGCTGCTCTGTATTTCACTTGAATGCGCTGCCCCCAGGGTAGCACTAGTTTGCGGCTGCCCTCGGGGCAGCGCCATCCTATGTAATAGGGCACACTTTTTCTGTTTGCGCCTAGCGCACCAGTTTTAAGGTGCACCAGTCGCAAACAGTGAAAGAGAGCCCTAATACATAATATGGACCCTGGTGTCTAAAATACTGTAAAATGTGTGCATTTATGTTGTCATGTACTGTGTTACACTCACAACCAACCGTAATATCACTGCTAAGATTTTAAGTAGAATATCCCCCTCTTTTTTCCAAACCACATCAAGAATGATTACGTATTTATAAAAGTTTATCAGTAGTAGAGTAAACAAATGAATTCTCAAGTTGTAAAAAACCTTCCCTCTATAATACATTTGGGGCAGAAAGTTAGTCTATTTACATTTTTGCTAATTGATAGGTTAATACCATTCAGAGTTGCCATTTCTTTTGAGATGTGCATGGATGATATCCAGTCACTTCTCACCTTTAATGGTTCAGTACCACATAAAATATATATTCTGCATTGAATGATAGTCTAACCTCATTGGATTTTACTAAAACAATTTGGAACATACTTGTTTAAATCTTGTGTAAGGATTTATAGTTTTACTTTCTTATTTGTGTTTTCTATCTCTCAGACATTTAGAAATGTACTAATGGTTTTATGAGGAACTATAATGTAAAATGCTGTGATAGTTGCAGAAATGATACATATAAAGATCTGTAAAAGGCAACTGTGCAGGTCTTGCATTGACACTGTGATTACACTTTCCATCTCTTCAAAAGATGATTCACTCACTTAATAGCCCATGAAAATAAGTTGGTTACCTAATCATGGAGATGTCCAAAATAGGAACTATGGTAAACACTGGTGCAATTTTAAGATAATAAATTTTCCAACAAATGAGATAGTAAATGTTTACTATGAAAAACCTATATAATAGAGAAGGAATCTCGGTTGCTGTTCCTCTTCAATGTTTACAAGGTACCCTTGTGAAAATCCTTGACAGGTATAACATGCAAAGGTGCTTGCTTTCTCATCATACTAGTTTCACTTCAGTGTAACCAATGACACACATAATTGATAGCAGGGTATGTCCAGCCTAAATCAAGTCCAAACATAAATGTATTAGGAGTGATCATACATCATCAGTGCCTTAAAGTCTGAAATATTTTTTTCTTCGTAGTTTTATATAGTGCAAACTTGACCCGAAAGTATCAGAGTGCTTTACATGATCACCAGTTGTGTTACACAAGGACACATTCATTTTTTGTTAGGCACAGGGAGATTAAGTGATTTGCCCAAAATCACAGGAAGTTGAGCATCATTGCCGAGACTCGAATCCCGTTCCCCAGATTTGAGATCGACCACCCTAGCCGTTAGGCTACATCCTCTCCCCTGTGCTTCTGTTTGATCTCCTGTTTGGCTGCTACATGTATCAATCCATTCAGAATCTTAAAAAATATTGATGGCTGTTAATCACTGTTGATCCTGCCCATTCCCTCAAAGATCTGATCAGCCTTTTATGAAAAATATTGACTCTGCAGAACATCCTTGATTTTGTTGGGGTTATCAATCCATTGACATTTGCAGTGGCATAATCAACAGACACATGGCTGGGGATGAAGCCAAGTGCCTGGGGAAATGACGGCACACCACTGAAGCTCCACAACTGGCTAAACATCTGGCAGAAAATACAGCCATAATTCCAGCTTTCTAGGAGATTTATACAGGGGGCAGCAGCTGGAAGCCCCCACAATGCAAGGGAGACCTGTCAGTAAATTATTGGTTGCACCGGTGCATGTCGTTAAAGGGCAGTTAGAGAGAGGCCCGAGCGTCGCATCCTTAGAGGAGAGCTGCATAACCCAACCGCACCACCCAACAATGACCGAGTGACTCAACAACAAGTACTGGAGCAATAGATGCTGATAACACACAGAGGTGCAGCTCCAACCCTGGCTTAGAGACAGACAGTGGGGGACTGTAGGCAGAAAGCCCAGAGAGGGCACAGTGACACCCTGAGACCCTCCAGAGTGCAGACCTCTCCTTGAACTGCTGCTGGAGGCTGGTTCCCCACTGGAACAGAAGAATGTCCGTGCAGCGGGTTCCGCGTACAGTTAAGGGCACACCAGGAGACTGACTCTGCCCATCGGAGCTTGTGGCAGTGACCCCCACCTAGAGCAAGTATAATGCCCCCTGGTATGCCATGCATGGGAATGCGGATCACCTTTAACTTCTATCGATGCTGACAGACATGGAGGGTCTACAGGTGAGCGCATCAAATATTGAAGAGAACATTTGACATAACTAATCCTTCTAAACCCCTTTGACATAACTAATATTTCAGAACACCTGAGTATTGGTTGTCTGAGTGGGGAATGATGTTAGGCCTGTAAGAATTAGGGCATGATATAGACTTTGGAGGGACTACCGTCGTCCTGCCACAGCGGTGGTTCCAAGTACGCTGTCAAGCTGACAGTGGTCTGCCTTCTGTAGTTAGATGTTGGGGCAATAGACCGTTTACCGCTATGGCGGCTGTCTTTGCTGCTGGCTCACAGAACTCCGTCGCCGTCATGCCGGTGGGTTTGCTCTGAGCTGATTTAGGTGTTCCTGTTTTGCTGACGGTGTTCTGGCAGTCGATGGAGTGAGGCCATGACCATGGGGGTGGGGAGACAAGAGTTGGCCTAACGGCTAGGGCGTTCGACCTCGGACCTGGGGAACTGGGTTCGAGTCTCGGTAATGACGCTGAACATCCTGTGATTCTGGGCAAATCACTTAATCTCCCCGTGCCTAACAAAAATGAATGTGTGTCCTCATGTAACGTAACTGGTGCTATGTAAAGCGCTCTGATACCCGGTTGCGGGTCAAGTTCGCGCTATATTAAACTCTGGGAAAAAAAAAAAAAGTACTACTTATCTTTATCTTATTACACATATATGTTGTGAATGTGTCATAATGTGTAATGCCCTTTTTCTACATCTAGCATTGCACACCAACATCATACACACACTACTTCATTTTTACCCACATGCACCACAAGCCCAACACCCACAAACAGCACCACCCAAAAATATACACATGAATCATAGTGAGACAAGTGACATAGAAGCCTACCTTAAATTCCGGTGGCAACGGGGATGCTGAGCATCATGGTGAAGTAGCTGCAGCACCGGAAGGACCCGGACAATAGGATTCAAGATGGAAACAGAAGTGGTAAACCAAAAAAAAGGACATTTTTCACCTCTTTTTCTTCCATTCCACCAACTCGAGTTTGGGGGTTTCCCTGCCGCAGTTGCCACAATGAAAAGGTTCATCGTAAACGGGATGGCAGGAATCTTGGCTAGATTCCCTCCATCAGCTGTTTCTGCCTTTGACACAGTTGCAGTGGGAGCAAGATTCTGGCAGAGATGGCGGGACTCCGATGGTCTTCCCTCCATAGAACCGCAAACATCTAAATACAGCTGATGGACCACCAAATCGGTGGGCGGGAAGACTGTCAAAAAACGCGACAGCCGGACCTGATCGACCAACATCTAAATCAGGTCGTAAGCAGGCAAAACCCACTTAGGTTGCATGGCTGAATGTCATTGTTCACCCTTACCGGGATCACAGTAAGGCATAAAGATGGAGCCACGCTTCAGCGATACCTTGGAGGGTGCACAGGTCTGTTAACACCCTTAAACTATTGACAGTGGTGAGATAGCCCTTAAAATACTGGGGTCTGATCTTGAGATCAGAGTGGTGTTATCTGGAGGTATCACTTCTGAGACTACCACAATTACACTCTCTACACTCTCTTCTCCACCCCTCACCAATGTTTTTGAAGGGACCATAGGGTACAGATACTTGCTGGTTACAAAGCGGTAGTGAACTGCCTCCCCTTCCTGACCAAACAACATGTCAAAGCCAGAACTGGCAGCTCCTTCTTATGAAGTCAGCCACCAGTAAATCCACTTAACCCACAATGGGCAAGGATCCATCAAAATATGCAAGTTATAGACTGATATCGCTACTAAATTTTGACACCAAAATCCTAGCAAAAATCTGGCTAATAGACTGAAAATGATGTGAACATCTTTCATACAGGACCAGCTTTGTTCTTCACCACACCTAGTTGTCACATCTTCGCCACTTGTTACTCATACTGTGGCAGGTGTGTGCAGATCAAACTAAAAAGGTTCTAGGATCCTTCAACCCTGAAAAAGGCTTTTGATTGGGTTGAGTAGGTGTACCTGTTGCTTGTCCTGCAGAAAGTAGGCCAAGGACTGATATTCCTCTCCAGGATTTGACATATGTAAACACAATCAACAGCAAAGTTAACTAGTAATTGCTACACCTCATCAGCTTTTAATGAACAAAGGGGAACCAGGCAGGGGTGACCGCTACCCCTGGTACTGTTCAGCTTGGCCCTGGAACCTCTGGTGATAGCCTTCAGGCAGATCCCAGGTCTCTAAGGGATACCGGTGCCAGGAGGAACACTTAAAGTTAATCTTTGATGCAAAATTACTGATAATTATGCAATTACTTCTAATCGCATAAATATGAGTATTTTGAGGGGGAATCCTACTGCAAGAGCACATTCACAGCACGCAAACGCCCGCTCACACTTGCTATTCGTGTTTTACTGCATTTAATGCTATTTCTTAGCACAAAATGCATCTTTGCGTCCATTTTGGGCACAAGGGTGCATTTTGTGCTAAGCAAATAGTGATAAATGCCGGGAGTACGTTGACAGGAAATCCTACCCCAAGAGCACATTTAGCTCTATTTCTTAGCACAAAATTAATTCTTGCGCCAATTTTGGGCACTGATGCATTTTTGCACTGGGAAATAGCGCTAAAAGCAGAATTACTCTTCTCGCGTAATCATGCATAATCCTGCCGAATTCTTAGTCAACTCAAAGTGACTACGATATACTGAATTATGCAAGTTATGCTCACACCTAGTCCTGAGCACTGGGGGACCTCTCTTCGGGCTGGGCAATAGGACTGGTTGATGGATGATGAAAGGGGTAGTACTGTGCCAGGGATTAGTACTTGAAACCCTCATGGCTATCTTAAAGGAATGACATCGCCTTTATGTTTGAAATGGGTGCCTCTCCCTGTATATATGTCTAGGACTACATAAGTGTGCACAAGCATGACAACCAGATACAATAAGTGGGGAGGGACAGATGTTCTGTAGCACTGGAGGTATGTTGGAGATGGCTTGGGCTGAATTTCTACACAATAGTAAAATGCATATAGGAGCTGGGTTCTGTGAGCTGCGAAAGAAATGAAAAACAATGGAGTTTGCTAAGATTAATACCTGGCCAAATATTTGATATATACGTCTAAGCTGGACATATATGTCATTTAACAAATGTATGTATCCTTTTTCGATTTGTAATAAAGAAATATTTATTAAAAAAAGTCACATGGCCAAGATGCCGGCTGTACAAATTCACCTTTTTTCAATATCATCCAAGAGTTTTTTATGGGCTTTTGTGCTGGCATATGTAAACCTATGGGCAGTGAAGGCTGCTAAACCTTTCAATGTACAACTCCTCTGATCCCTAATTCATGGGGAATAATTTGCTGACCCCAACAGTTATATCTTTTGTTTAGGTACTCCTATGGTAAAGTTATACAATATGGCTTTGCAACTCCCAAGACTGACCTTAAAAGTATATCATCAGAGCAGCCCCGGAAGGCCTGACCTGCTGTTAACCAAACAGCATCAAGAATGTCAGAATAAAACCTTCTTAAAATGTTCAAAAATCAACTTCTGTCATTAAGTCACCAATGACATATGTCCTGAAGTTTAGAAGTCCTAGGTGCATAATATGAAGAAGCGAGAAATACCACTATTTACTCCAATTGCCATATTTAACTTCCCTATAAGCCCCTATTATATAGTACGAAATGTACCCAGGGCCTATAAGTTAAATATCACAAGTGGACTGCAGGACCCATTGTGCCTCCCACGACAGGGACAGTTGAAACATGACTACAGGTCTACCAATATAGCCTTGCTGTGCAGTTTTAAAACTGTAAATTTGACCTGGCAAACTAACCCCTTTTGCCATGTAGAAAACCTCAGTTTAGATATTAATAAGGCACCGCTCAATAGATCATACTGCCCATAAGACAAGGTACATGGCATTTAAAAGTAGGACATGTAAAGGTTTAATGTTAAACATGTCCTTACAGTGACAAGGCCACAAAAGCTATTTTATTTCTGTAGCAGGGTTAACTGTTCCATGGGAAAGCATTGGGACACAATATTATATTTAATAATGTTATCTCTGCCAAGGGAAACAGCCACAAAGATCATTCTTGGACTTTTTAAAATATCTGTTATGAGCCCAAGGCATTGGTAAACTCAGATTTTGTTGGACTTGGAACTCTCTGAAGGGCCATCCCCAAACGTTTTGCCTTCACCCTCCTGTTTTCTGAATTTATTTTTGCTTGCTTTTAGGACTTTTTGCACTTTACCACTGCTAGCCAGTGCCAAAGTGCTTGTGCTCTCTCCTTTAAATATGGTGAAATTGGCTTGCACCAAATTGGCACATTTAATTTACTTGTAAGACTCTAGTAAAATGGCACTACATGTACCCAGGGCCTGTAAAATAAATGCTTATAGTATGCCAGCAGCACTTATGTGCTGCCCACTTAAGTAACCTTTTAAACATGTCTCAGACCTGCCATCTGCAGCCTGTTTATGTGCAGTTTTAAACTGCCATTTTAACCTGGCAAAACAAACCTTTTGCCAGGCCCAAACCTACCTTTTTAATACATATACGTCACTCCTCGGTAGGCCTTAAACAACCCAATGGGCAGGGTGCAGTGTATTTAAAAAGGTGGACAGGTACTTTTAAGTTTTACATGTTCTGGTAGTGACAAATTCTTAAATTCGTTTTTCACTACTGCAATGCCTACTTCTCTCATTGGCTAACATTGAGTTACCTTATTACATTTAATAAGTGATAACTTTTGATAAGAGGTAGGTAGGAATGTTGAGTTTGATCTCTTAAGAACTATAATTTAAAACCTCCTTAATTGTAAAGTCAGAATTTAAGTCACAATTCCAGTTCAAATACTTTATTTCAGCCTGTAAGGCCATAAAAGTAAGAAAACAGTAATATACAGTAATATACAATACATGCATCAATAGAATTAAAATACATTCTCCATTGCTCACATTGTCAAATTTATGTACATGTAGTCTATTTACAGTTCATATTGAATCTAGGTAAATACCACTTCTTTTTTGAAAATATAAAAATTGCCCTGTTAACTTGTTCGCTTATAAAGTGCCTGTGCAATGTTATAGCTAGAAAACACAATTTATTCTATGATAATGATAAATTCTTAGAAAGTGCATGTGCATTAGGTGTAGAGTCGTTCAAATTGTTTCATTATACCACAGGACCATCGGCAAGAATTGATTTATATCCAAACTATTAAAATAATCTACTAAAATTTAGATATTCTTTAAAATCCCATGAGATACCTGTAATAAAACTTAAAATCATTGAATTATTACTAAAAACTTGGAAACTAATACAGTACATGTAGATTTAAAAGACTTCGGGGCATATTTACGTTCCCTGGCGCATCCCTGCATATCAGCAGGGATGCGCCAGGGAAAATGCGTCACGCAAGTTTACCCTTGCGCCACGTCCGATGCGCCGCATTTACAATGCGGCGCATCGTGGCGCAAGGATAAGCAGATGGGTGACGCATCTGCCGGCGGAAGGTTGGCACAGTGCTGAAGTTGTGTCGCAAGCGCGACGCAACTCCAGCACTGTTCCAACCTTCCCTATCCCTAACATGGTGCGTCAATCCTTACGCCTGCTTGAAGCAGGCTTAAGGATTTGACGCACCACCTTCGGAAAAGTGACTGCGTGAAATCTTGTAGATTTCACTGCGTCACTTTTCCGAGGCGTTCCTGCGCCGGAACGCCCCCCCCTGCGCCGGTACACCCACATGAAACCTGACGCAGGTTTCATGTGGCGCAGGGGTTTACTACGTGACGCATCTCCCTAGATGCGTCACGTTGTAAATATAGCGCAACGCGGCGCATGGTTTGCGTCGCCGCTGCGTCACATGCGTGACGCAACGGCGGCGCAAAAGTGGCGCAAGAGGCTTGTAAATATGCCCCTTCAATTTTTACACCGACACTTCTGCTATTTCCTTTTAAGATTTTCGTTTAATCTTGACCATAATATACAGTTCATTATGAGTTTTGTCGTATTTGTTTCTGCCAGATTGTACAACATTATATCTAAATAGATACTTTGAATTAACAGCCAGATTTACAAAGTTATAGGTTTTGCCCTCCCTTTGTCCTTATAAAATTAATAGCCAGTAGAAATCGGCTGAGACTAAAGACTATTAAGCAGGAGTTGTCAGTTTTTAGTATTCTCAACATAACATTCATTCTCCTGACACTAAGGCACCTGGCTAATGGTTGTATCCATTTTCTTCTAGCTAGTTTGTATGCTGGGCAGAAAAACAAAATGTGTGCAATATCTTCATCAACCCCCAATTGACATAAGGCACAACGAGGGTCCCCCTCCTTGTTTTGTAGCCTTGACCATTTTGCAACAAAGCTGTTTAGTTGTAAATTTCCATATCTAAATTTCAAATATAAGCATTTGCCAGTAGCGGTTCTATCTCATCTAAAAATGGCTCAAAATGAGGTGTCGTTTTAAACTCAAGGAATTGTGTAGTTAAGCTTCCATGTGAACCATTTTGAGTTAACTTGTCTTTCACAAATTCCCAAAATAACAATTTAATTTCGCTTTTTGACTCAGGAGTCAGCAGACTTGGGCTCGACCAATATCTGCTAAGTCCTAGATCCAAAAGCCACTTTCTAATGTGGATCAACCAGGGGAACGTGATTTGAGTGTCGAGTGCCAGGAGTTCGATCAATGATTCTCTGTACACAATTAGCTCCGGTGTTATCCAGGTTCTGATCCAGAGCGACAGAGTTCTCCAAATTGCCAGATACTCCAAGCGCTTAATACCCAAGTCATAGGTCAGGGGAATCAATGGAGTACGTTGAGGAAGGGCAACAAACATTCTCAGGATTTTGTTTTCTGCTATTGTTAAGGGTTTGAGGGTTCCACTTCCCCAAATCTCCGCACCATATAGGGCAGCAGATTGGGCTCTGGCCTTGTATACTTCCAGGGCTGGAGTAATAGTTTTGGAGGATGTTGCAGATTGTTTTTTTACAATAGGGATGGAATTCTGTGTTAAAATAGCCTTCAACTTCTCTATTTGTGGCGCCCCAGAAAGTTTTGAGTCTAAGGTGACCCCCAAGTATACGAAATTAGATACTCGTTCTAATTCTATACCATTCAGGTATATTTTATTCTTATAACGTCTATGTGGCCTTATTGTCATGTATTTTGTTTTTGTTGGGTTCACCTCAAGACCTTTTGCTTTACAGTAATCATTTAAGCTGTAAAGCAAATTCTGCAAGCCGTTAGATGTTTGGGATAATAAGATAGTGTCGTCCGCAAATGTTAGGGCGCAGATGTGATTGCCTCCCAATTTAGGGGAATCATGTACACAGTTTTGCAGGTGGTCAACCAGGTCATTTACATACAAGAGGAATAGAGTCGGCGCCAGGACACAGCCCTGGTGCACTCCCCTCTTGACAGGAATCTCATCAGTTAGCTCACCTCCCTTGGCCCATCGCACATTTGCGTAGTTGTCTTGGTGTAGTCTGATAACTTGAATTAAAATCTCATCAGGAACACCCTGTTGGTGTAAGGATTCCCACAACTGTGCCCTGGGGATGGAATCGAATGCCGCCTTTAGATCAATAAAGGCGACATATAGGTGGCTAGATCTTAATCTAGTGTATTTCCAACATATAATCATCAGTCTAAATACCTGGTCTAATGTGCTTGTTTTTTGCCTAAATTCTGCCTGGCATGATGATAGTACATTTTCTTCTGTCATCCAATCAGTGAGCCTAGTTAAAATCTGTTTTGCATAAACCTTTTGTAGAACATCTATCAGGCTTATAGGCCTATAATTTGCAGGGTCTTCCCTGCTGCCCTTTTTATAAATAGGAACTATCTCGGCTCCCTTCCAGGAAGCTGGCACCACCTGTCCCCTAGCTATTGCATTTGTTAATTCATTTATGTACAGTACCCATACTTCCTGACTGTGTTTAAAAAGGTCCCCCGGAATTCTATCGGGACCTGGTGCCTTTGATGGTTTGATAGCTGCTACAGCAAGGGCGGTCTCCTCCATACTAAACTGTAGTGGTGTTGTTTGGTTTAAAAACAAGGACCCCCAAGGATTAGATGGAGAGTATCTAGCCAGTTCTGAGTCATCAGTGGTATCATAAAGGTTTGTAAAATGTCTTTGCCAGGTGGTAGGATCTAAGTAATAGTCAGAAACCGTCGTATCATATCTGCTTCCATGAGTCATCAGTTTCCAAAACATGGTTTGGTCCCTATTTTTTGCCGCAATTATAAGCTCTTCCCAGATACTGTCTTCCCAGTTTCTTTGGGCTATCTTTTGCATTTTCTTATATTTAGCTCTTTCTACTCTAATCTCAATTCGGTTTTTGTTTATGAGGGCTCTAATAAGTCTAGTTTTGGCCAGTCTACATTCCTTGTCATACCAAGGGTTAGGTGGCTGTGCCCCTGCCTTTGCAGTTCTCTTTTTTGTTTGAGGCTTAGTTAGGTTCACTTGTATTTCCTCTACCAGTTTTTTGTGGATGTTCGTTATCTTAACAATTTCATGATAATTTTCCAGGTAGGAACCTACCAAAGCACTAAAAGTGTTGTAAATACTAGTTAGGGGTTCTACTTGGTCTAAGATAGTGGGCCATCTAACTGACATTCGGTTATTTGTTACCAGGGGCTGCCTTAATTCTAGTCCTGGGTCAAGTTCCAGAGTTTCATGGAATGGGAAGTATTTTCCATCTAAATCCAAGCATAGCGGGAGATGGTCGCTCTCCGATCTGTTGTCGACCTTAAAATCCAATGCATGTGCCCAGTGTGGTGTACTAATATGTATGTAATCTATTTTTGACCCAGTGTTTCCTCTTACAAAAGTGTTTGCATAAGCAAGATCTGAGGGAACCGACCATTGCATGCTCTAAACCCTTTTTCGATGGTGAAGTGAAACATTTGAATGGCAGAGGTGGTACACCTCGCTGTATTTTTTGTCTGAAGAAGGGGGATGCCTCTGAGTTGATCTTCTTCTTCAGACACTACTTCGAGTCCCACCATTGGTTTGTGACAGCAGTTAAAGTCGCCCCCAATGATGGTAAAATCTTTGGGATCTATAGATCCCAGAACCTCCTTGAAGTGTTCTAACAATGGTGCTTCTTTTGAGCACCCCCTGGCTCTCAGATAGATATTAAAAAGGTACAGCTGTGTTGCATTAGAAAATCTAAATTTCAGGCCCAAGATGTCTAATGAGTCTGTAACAGTGCAGGCAAGTGAGCTCTCAGGGGAACAGCCAGCATTATATGTGTGCTGTAGAGGCAGATACTGTCCCATGTGTCCAAAGTGATAGGTCCAAGTCGTTTGCATCTTCTGAATCTGACCAATCCATGGAATAGCAGCACTAATACACGCCCACAGCATCCTTCAAATCTTCAACTTCATGACACCCATGATTTTGCAACATTGTTGTGGCTGGCCAACTGAATTCACTGCATCAGACTCGTTGGAGCTTCGAAAACGCGTCCGTTGCCATGCCAGGCCCCAGCCAATGTGTGCGCACCGTTCGGTCCACTGCTGTACACCGCGTATTTCGGGTTACAACGCGTACCCGCTCACATACAATGCAATGGGCCGTGCGGGCACACCGATCGGTCCATTGCTGTTCAACGCGTACCCGGGATACAACGCGTACCCACTCACATACAATGCAATGGGCCGGCCGGGCACACCGATCGGTCCACTGCTGTTCAACGCGTACCCAGGATACAACGCGTACCCGCCCACATACAATGCAATGGGCCGGCCGGGCACACCGATCGGTCCATTGCTGTTCAACGCGTACCCGCTCACAACAGATGCAATGGGCCGTGCAGGCACACCAATCGGTCCATTGCTCTACAACGCGTCCCTGGACAGGTCACACGCATATGTCACCATGCTGGTCACAGGTGAACCTATGCCAGCCACATATACTTTCCAGGGACTCAGGGGCACACCTACAACACCACATCCAGTCCACACTGTATCTAAGGCATGTGTGGCAGCATAACCTTATCTGTGTATGGGGGTGAACATGTGGTTTTTGGGGTGGCATTTGGGGGCAGACACACCCAGGCTGTGCACGTGTTCATGGGGACAGGGTCCTTTGTGTGTTGTGCACCTGACCACTGTGGTGTGCAACTTATCATTTATGAGCATGTGTCATGGTCATATTTCCAGGTTGTGTATGTGTATGACATGTCACATACCCCCAGGCTCACATGTGGGAAGGCATGTACGTCACAGGGTGGCCCATTGCCACAATAGTGATGTCCCTCCGCAGTCTGTGTGCATGTTGTGTTTCACATGTCTCTGACTTCATGTGCACAATGGTAGACAGTCTCCACATCCACGTGGTTTGTGCATGAACTTTGATGTTGTGTGTGTGTGTGTCACAGACGTCCATGTCTGTCCTGCAGAGGCTACAGGGGCCACTACCTGTGGGTGTCATGTTAGTTTTTCTGACGTGTACATGATACGCAATGTCATGCCAGTGTCCATGTGGCAAGACAGGGTCCCTGGGAATCTACCTGTCAATGAGCTGTGATGCCTGTGGAGCATCTGTCCAGACATGTCACTGTGGTATGTGTGTGGAACGTGAGAGCAGTAAATGGGTACTGTGACACAGCCTAATGGTTTCCCATAGCACACCCTGGAACCTGTTGTCAACACTTGTTGAACAGAGATGTTAGATGATGTCCATGTAGGTGCCATATATGTCCAAACAGAACTCCACACACATCAAGTACTTGTGTTTGTTAATGATGTATCATGTGAAATTGAGTATGGTGAACGGCACATAGTTGGGGTGACTGACAATCTTGCTTTCTTCACCTATGCACTGCAGGGCTCCTGCTGTCCATCGACCATTCCCAGACCTGGCAACGATGGTGGAACGTGACAGCATCCGACGGTACCGCTTCACCAGGCAGCTGATTGAGGATTTGGCAGTGCGGTTAGACCCACATTTGCAGCCTGACCGTCCGTATCCTACAGCGCTGACCCCCAAGGTGAAGGTGATGGCAGCCCTACACTTCTTTGCCACCGGTACCTTTCAACACACTGTGGCGACTGCCGGTGGGATGTCACAGACTATGTTCAGCCGTGTGCTACGCGATGTTTTGGGGGCAATGTTGATATACCTGAACCAGTACATCTATTTCCCAACACGTCAACGACTCACTGACGTCAAGAGTGACTCCTATGCCCTGGGGAGGATGCCACATGTAATTGGCTCCATTGATGGGACACATGTGGCTTTGATACCACCACAGGCACATGAGCAGGCATACCAAAACCGTAAATATTACCATTCGATCAATGCTCTGGTGGTATGTCTTGCAGATATGACCATCACACATGTGTGTGCCCGTTTCCCTGGGTCGGCACACGATGCCTACGTGATGAGGAGTAGTCGCATCCCGAGGATGATGTCACAGATGCCGAACCAGCGTGCCTGGCTTGTTGGTGTGTACTGACTTTGTACCATTGTGTGTGTTCTGCTATGTTGTTTTCCGCACACATTTTCAAATCGGCTAATGTTCAATTGTCTGTCTGTAGGTGACTCGGGATACCCCAACATGCCGTGGTTGCTGACACCCCTCAGGAACCCTGTGACACCAGCCCAGATGCGCTACAATGAGGCACATGGTCAGACGAGGAGGGTGATTGAGCGGACCTTTGGTCTCCTGAAGAGCCGCTTCCGCTGCCTGGACAAGACAGGAGGGGCCCTCCCATATGCCCCAGCAAAGGTGTGCAAGATTGTCATTGTCTGCTGCATGCTACACAACCTGGCAGTGCGGAAGGAGTTGCCTCTCATCCTGGATGACGATGACCAACGTCCGCCACCTGTGGAAGATCCTGGCCTGGGTCACGAACGATGCCAGTGAAGATGATGATGGTGATGTCCGCACACAGCTCATCACCAACTTCTTCAGCTGAATGTGAGTCTCCAGAGGGTTGTAATGTCAATGATTTGAGTTTGCATGATATGTGTGTGTGGTGCTCTGTTGCTGTTTGAGTGTGGCCATGTGCTACTTGACTGGATGCGTGCAGCGATGTGTCCTTGCAGGTGGTCTGTACTGCCCAACAGTGTTGACATGCTAACTTGGTTTTGTGTAGTTATCTTGTGACATGTATTAGACATGAGTATTGCCGTTCTGTGCTGTTCTTCAGTGGTTTTGACTGTGTGTCATGTCTGTCCTTCACAGGGTGCTGCCGGAGTTGTTTGATCAACTTGGATCCCACGAATCCATGAATCAACTTCGAAGGTGGAAGCAGTCGTTTCCCTACAGGTGATGTGCCGCACACCCCTGGACTTTCTATCTTCTGCACTTTTTGACTTTGTGGCCACAGCCAGGTTGGATTAGCTAGCATTTGTAGTGGAAACAACATGTTGCAAATGTGTAATAAACCTGTGCTTCACTTTGGGATGTGCGTTGTCTGTGGTCACACATCTGATTGACATTTGCTTACTGCACCTGTAGTCTAGTTGACAGACTGTGAATAGGTGGCGTGTCTGTGCATTCCACTGTATTTAGTTGCAACATCAGTATAGGTGATGAGTCTGATGGCCCTGGTGTGTATGTGTTGTGTGGCCCTAGTGGTGTGTCTCCCTCATATGTGTCACGTCGCCATGACTGACATGACGGTGTTGGACTTGCTGTAGCAGTTAGCATGCACAGTGTCATTTTTCTGATCACCATCTCCATGATAGAGAGCACGTTGGAATCACAACAGAGGCAGATATGGTGTATTGGTGAGTTTATTTACATACAGGTGTGAGAATGGTGCACAGGATGGTGGGTGCTGTACATAGAAATTGGAATCCAAAGTTCCCATGTGATTTGGAAGTCTTGGTAGCTGAAATGTCCAGAGTAAAGTCCACAGTCATCTGATGAATTTGGCCAACTAGAGCTCCCCATGTCATGTGGGAGAGTTGTGTTGGCTTCGACAGGGCGTGCAGTTTGCACACAGAGGAAAAGTTCCAGAACAGGTGTTGGCTTCCTGGGGGATGTAGATGGCCATCGGCCTCTCAGTTTGGCCTCCTCGGACGGCCCCTCTTCTTGGGGGGACCCTCAGGTGCAGGCTGCGGCGGTGCAGGGGACTCTCTGCCAGAGTCCTCCTACCTCCCTGTGGCATTTGCAGTTGTTTCAGCAGCAGATGTTGTGGGCGCACAGGGAGGTGAGGCCATGTTGGTGCTGATCTGGCGGAGGCATGTCAGTATGTCCCTATGCACCGCTGTCAGTTGTTCCAATGTGTCCCACTTGGACTCCATGCCAGACATGTGTGTCTCGACACGTGACATGTGGGAGTCCAAGCGGGCATGATGGGCAGCCTGCTGCTGTTGTATGTCCTTGAGGATCCCCACTACCTGGCTGACCTCTCCGGTGCTAGTCTGGTACGCATCCGCGATGCATGCCAGTTGTGGGTCATCATGCAGTCCAGACCCCTCTGCAAAGAGCGACCTATGTCTACCACCCCTCCCACCACCCCATGCGACACGTGCAGGACCTGCGGTGGCACGCACAGGTGACCGTGGGCCCACTTGGGTGTTGTTCCTGGGCTCGTTGTCACTAGCTCCAGTTTGGGTCTGGGTCCCTGCGCTGTTGTCATCTGTGGTCCTTGGTCTGTCCGTGTTGGCAGGGGTGGCCTGTGTGTTGGCAGTTGTTGGAGGGGTGGGTGCAGGGGGTGCAGATGTTGGTCCTGCTGGTGCTGCATGATGACTCACACCGGAGAGTCCAGCTGGTTCTTCGCCATCCGAGGAGTGCAGAGGCTGATCCACACCAGTGAGCTCAGTGTTCCCCGGAGCCTGGGACAGGGACTCCTCCTCGTCTGCTGCTGTGTCCCCATCATCACCTGTTTTGGGGAGAGACACAGATTGTATGTTATGTTTTTACTGGCATCAATTGTTCAAACACCTTACAGTTGTGACTGTACCTCTGGATGTGGACCTGGACATTGCATTCTCCTAAATTGTGACAGTCAGAGAGTGATATTGGTGTAGCACATTGTCCTGCCAACCTGTGGCATGTCAATGTGAATGTTGAGGTGTGTGCATGACCAGCATTGGTGGTATTTGCTTGCCATCCGGGCCTCCTTCTCCCCCCAGCCCAGTTATCCCACCATGAAGCGTGCTTCCATTGCAGGGAGTGCAAGTTGTCTTTCAGGGTGTCAGTCAGTGGTGTCCTGCTGTTGGTTGTTGCACAGTTCCCAGCAGGGCCTTGTGCTCCCCTCAGCAGTACCCAGTGTCAGCCATCTTGTGAGTCCTTTTCCACTCCCTGTGATGTGAGCATGGTTCAGGGTGGTGTTGATGGGCCAATTGTGAGGCTGACCAATATCTGTGACTACCACTCCCATCATGCTATTGCCTACACCCCCTTCCCAGCATGCCCATACTTCCTTCCTTTTGAGTGGACTTCACTGTGTGTGAGTGTGACAGCAATGGCAAGATGGCTGGCAGTGTGGTCCTGTTGTTTGTTGGTGCCCAGTTCCCAGCAGGGCCTTGTGCTCCCCACAGCTGTAGCCCGTGTCAGACATCTTTGAAGTGGCTTTTGACTCCCTGTGAGGTGTGCATGCTTCTGTGCTAACTTGCTGGGCCATGTGGGTGTGAGATGTTGATCTGTGACTACCACTCCCATCATGCTATTGCCTCCACCCCCCTTCCCAGCATGCCCATCCTTCCTTCCTTTTGACTCTGCTTCCCTGTGGGGTGGGGTGCCTGTGCCGACAGGATGGCTGGGAGTGTTGTCCTGGCAGTTGTTTGGCTACAAGTCCCAAGAGTGTCCCTGTGCTTCACACAGCATAGCCCAGGGTGGTGGTTCTCTGTGGGATCTTCAGTTAGGATGTGAGGCATTGCATTCTCCCAGGTGGGTTATGTGGAGTTAGTGTTGAGGGGGTGTGTGAGTGGAGGTGCTTGTAACTATGGTCAGTGCTGTGAGTCCTCCTTCCCACCCAGCCAGATATCCCACCATGGAACGTGCTTCCATTGCAGGGAGTGCAAGTTGTCTTTCAGGATGTCATTCAGTGGTGTCCTGCTGTTGGTTGTTGCACAGTTCCCAGCAGGGCCTTGTGCTCCCCACAGCAGAACCCAGTATCAGCCATCTTGTGAGTCCTTTTCCACTCCCTGTGATGTGAGCATGGTTCAGGGTGGTGTTGATGGGCCAATTGTGAGGCTGTCCAATATCTGTGACTACCACTCCCATCATGCTATTGCCTACACCCCCCTTCCCAGCATGCCCATACTTCCTTCCTTTTGAGTGGACTTCACTGTGTGTGAGTGTGACAGCAATGGCAAGATGGCTGGCAGTGTGGTCCTGTTGTTTGTTGGTGCCCAGTTCCCAGCAGGGCCTTGTGCTCCCCACAGCTGTGGCCCATGTCAGACATCTTTGAAGTGGCTTTTGACTCCCTGTGAGGTGTGCATGCTTCAGTGCTAACTTGCTGGGCCATGTGGGTGTGAGATGTTGATCTGTGACTACCACTCCCATCATGCTATTGCCTCCACCCCCTTCCCAGCATGCCCATCCTTTCTTCCTTTTGACTCTGCTTCCCTGTGGGGTGGGGTGCCTGTGCTGACAGGATGGCTGGGAGTGTTGTCCTGGCAGTTGTTTGGCTACAAGTCCCAAGAGTGTCCCTGTGCTTCACACAGCATAACCCAGGGTGGTGTTTCTTTGTGGGATCTTCAGTTAGGATGTGAGGCATTGCATTCTCCCAGGTGGGTTATGTGGAGTTAGTGTTGAGGGGGTGTGTGAGTGGAGGTGCTTGTAACTATGGTCAGTGCTGTAAGTCCTCCTTCCCACCCAGCCAGATTTCCCACCATGGAACGTGCTTCCATTGCAGGGAGTGCAAGTTGTCTTTCAGGATGTCAGTCAGTGGTGTCCTGCTGTTGGTTGTTGCACAGTTCCCAGCAGGGCCTTGTGCTCCCCACAGCAGTACCCAGTGTCAGCCATCTTGTCAGTTGTTTTCCACTCCCTGTGATGTGAGCATGGTTCAGAGTGGTGTTGATGGGCCAATTGTGGGTGTGACCAATATCTGTGACTACCACTCCCATCATGCTATTGGCTACACTGACTTGACCAGCATACACAGAATTCCTTCCTTTCAGTGAGCTTCCCTGTGAGGTGGTGTTCTAGTGGTGTTTAAATATCTGGGAGTGTTTGTTGGTTCTATTTGTGCCACTGCCTTGCTGTATTTGTTGTTAGGAGTGTACATGTCATGACACAGTTACATATCACTATGAGATGGGAGGTATTGTGTTTGTCTGACTAGCATTCACATCTTGGGATGAATATCTTTTGGTTGCTGTGTATTTGCTAAGGGTGCATGGTTTGCCTATCCCCTTGACTGATGTGTGTGTGTTGTCACACCATATTGTGTATATTAGTTGTGTACTCACCAGGCTCTGGGATGTCTGTTAGTCCGTATACGCTCACTGGTGGTAGGATGGCCCGCACCTTCTCCTCCCAGGGCCTGAGGTATACTGGTTTTGCAGGAGGGCCACTGCCGGTGTGCTGGCTGAGGAGGTAGTCCTTTTTGAGTAGGTCCCGGACCCTCCTGCGCACATCATACCACCTGTTCTGGATGTCCTCCTTTGTGCGCAAACATGGTGATTTTGCGTTCACCCTGTCGACAATCCTCGCCCACATCTTGGTTTTCTGCAACATGGGGTCTGTTGTACCAATGTACCAAACAACTGTGGCTCTACCCTCAGGATCTCGTCTACCAGGACTTCCAATTCACTATCTAGGAACTTATGGTTCTTCTTTGGGGGCATGGTGATGGGTGGTGGTGGTGATTGATGTGTGTGTGTGCAAGTGGGGGGTGTGAGTGTAGGTTTAGCTGAGTGTGTGTGAGGGTGCTATTTGTAGGTGTGGTAATGGTGTGTGGCTTGTGTGATGTATGAGCTGTGAGTGTGTCTGTGGTTGCTGTGTGATGGTGTTGTATGCTGGCAGGTCAGTGGAATTTGCAAAGGATCATGGTAGGGATTTGTGGCCTTTATGTAGGTGGAGTTGGAGGTGTGTCCTTGTTCCATTTTTTTTTCCTCCATGTATTTATTGGCTTTGTGGTTGCTTTTTGGCCCTTTTTTTCTAATTTTTCCTTGGTGTTTTTGGTGCATGTAGGAGTCGTTCTTGTGTCCGAGTAGGATGCTGCAGTTGTCTGGTGCGATCTTGTCCGACTCGTTCCCGCTGTGTGTCAGCTAGGTTTCATATGCGGCGTACGAGTCGGTCGCGTAGTATTGGGTTGCTTCGGCTGGGTTTTGTATGCGTGTCGGTCGTACGGCTTGTGCTCCGGGCGAGTCGGTCGTGTTTTGCACGCACAGCATCGTACTACGCGGGTCGGAGTTCGCGGGTACGTTTCGTTCGGGTTCAATCCGGGTGCGTGTCGGTCGGTTCGTTTCGCGTGATTTCCCGGCCGGATGGCTTGTTTCCGTCCAGCTCGGTCGGTCGTTTTGTATTCCGTCCGAGTCGGTCGGATTTCACATGCATTTCATCGTACTACCAGGGTCGTACGGCGCCGGTCCGAGTCGGTCGGACTAAATTCCCGTACCGAGTCGGTCTGTATGTTTTCCGGCCCGAATCGGAATCGGCCCCTTTGTGTCTTTTAAAGGGTCCGCAAACCCACCAAGTTCAAACCAAGACAGCCCGAAGACCGTACCAAGACACAGCCCGTAGGCTCGTGCCGTTCAAACAAGGCAGTCCGAAAACTGCACCAAGATAGTCCGGAGGCATGCAAGGGCAGAATGGCCTATTCATTAGTAAGTCGGGAAGCAGCCTTGAACGGGAAAGAAAAATGATAACTAAATACAGTATTCTGCTGAGGCAGGCAATACGAATAATGAGGCCTAGTTCAGACACAGCCTAATAGGGATTACGAAATACAAAATGGAGTCACACTTGCTAACTAAAGCTTGCACGTTGCAGGGATAACTCAGTGGGTTGCATAACGTGAATACAAATGGCATCTATTTAGCCACACATTGCTAACCTAATGTAGCATGATACGAGTGCATAGCAGGAATGGGATTTTCAAACCTAACACAATCTTGGTGTTGGTGGCCATGAATGGGACCCCCGCCTGAACCCACACCATAGTTGCCCTGGAGAAAGCAGAGTAGTAGGTTGAAAAAATCTGACCCAGCCATCTACTCTGTAGGGCCTTGTTTCGGTCTCTGGCCACATATGTCTCCTGTAAGAGTGCAATGCCTGTGCCCCTGAGCATCAGGAATGCAAAGATTTTATACCACTTAGCCATAGAGCCCATCTCCCCGGCATTCCAGATGAAGATTTGTAATTAGTATTTTGGGTCTTCACTGTGCTTAGAAGTTCCATCTGCTGTCCAGCCTCACCCACCTGCTCTATGCAAGGCCCATCCTCTTCCTCCAGTACTGGTAGGCAATTCTCCCTCTCAACCACACCCTGATTCCCCTAGTGTAAGGTGACCCCATCCATATCGAGTGAGCTTGGGCATATAAAGAATGTTGAACCGAGTTGGCAATGGCCAGCCAGCCAAACCAGTGCAAAACCAACATTTGAAAAAGTTCAGAACCCAATACCAGTCCAACTGGTGGGGTTTCTAGTATGTGGCAGGTTTCTCTAAGTCAGCTGCTGTGTCACCCCAGCCTCAATCCCCTGTGAAAGTAATAATTTGACAGATTCCTGTCATTAAGGCCTCCGGACAGGCCAGCAGGCACAGCGTATCTGCATGAGTTGTTTCTCCTCATCGCCACATTTGTCAGTCATTGCCCATCGCTACAGGTTGTCACATCCCTGTCAGACAGGAGTCGCTAATGTGTCATAGGTCTTCCGCTGTTTGTGGAGTTATCCTGAGCCCTCGGCTTAGGGATCCAAATGTGCTCTCCAAGTCAATTGAACCAAGCAACAAAACTGTCTGATTTTCGCCGTTCTTTCAGCTCTTCAGGATGTGGAAAGTAGATTTCACATCTAGGGCCTCCTCTCTCTCCAGGGCAGCCTGATAGTTGGTGGGTCTGGTTGGCCATCACAGTCTTTTTTTTGTTTGTCCCTTGCATTTCAGTAGCAGTGGTCTGGTCCAGGGTTCAGCATCTGCCCCTGCTTTCTGTTTCTCAAACCAATCTCAGTCACTCTCAAATTCATCAAAGAACGAACCAGGACTCCACTCCCATTATAATCTTCAGGCTGGCCAGAGAAAGGAGAACATAACAGATTCCTGCTCCTTTTTAATTGCCTTATACAAGGTCCATTTTCTCTGAAACGGCTATTGTGTCATCTGGGATTATAGTGAATGTGGCCCCATTCACATTGATAAGGCCAAGTGTGCATGCCCTTTCTAGCACCAGGTCTCTTTTCCCTATAGTGTAGGAGCTGTGCCACCATTAGTCTTGGTGGAACACTGGGCAGGGGAGGGTGTTAGGCACCCTGTGTGTACATTCCAGCACAAAAAACTGCAAGAGCCCCTGTGGAGCCACTTCTTTCACCAGCCATTGCTCAAAGTGGGAGACCATTTCTGCTCCCTCTGTCCTTTCCAGGAGGCCAACAATCCGGATGTTGTTGCACCAGCTGCACCTCTGCAACATCTGCTCTCCTGTCTAGTTGTTCTACCCAGATGGAGAAGTTGTGGATTTGATTTTTGAGCTCCTTCATCTCTGGGTATACCTCCCTGAGGGAGAGAATAGGGTTTGACTCTGTCAGGTTTCTATAGTCAACTTGAAGGATGTTCAGGTCTATCCCCACCTTATCAGTTTTGACATCCAGTACCTGCCGTGATGCATTGACGGGGCTGAGCATCTGGTCTAATTTATCCGCAGTGTCCAGAGCCTGATGGGTGCTCTTGGGTGGATGGTCATGTAGATTGTCCAGTGGCAGCAAGGCCCTCCCCAATTCCTGCCGCTCAGTTCCCACTGCGTCCTTAACAGAGCTCCATTCTGATGGTAAGTTAGCCAAAAGTAGGGAAGGTCTCTGCTCAAGTAGTTCATTTTTCTGTCCCCGCAGGGTTGGGTTCTTCTCCATTCTCTTTACATCTTCCCCCATCACATCAGCCTAATTGGTTATCCACACGAGGATTTTTAGCTCGATTTGGGAACTTGGTAAGGTGGATTTCCCTTCCAGTATGCAGGGATCACCACAGCTAGCTTGGGCTTTGTGTGTTTTCAGTTTGAGGTGCCCCTTGAACAGTTGCCCCAAAGGGTGTCTTCTCACCTATTGTGTGGTGCGGATCGCCCAGGCCCAGTATTCTCCTGAAAAGTACCCTGCCAGGTTCAAAGCAGTGCCTCACTAGTGGATGCAGGCCTCTGTATGGGTGCCCTATAACTGGCAATGTGACTGACCGTGCTGGCAGCCACACCTAACTTCACAACGATTAGCCTTGCAGGCCTTGGTAAGACGGCCGGTCTCTTGTTTACCACCATGCAGGTCGCCCTCCAATAGCCTCGGCAATGGGCTCCAGCCTCGCAGGCTACTTCAAAGCAGTCCCTGGTGGCCGCCTATGCTAGCCGGGTTTCCTGTTTGCAGCCGCACAGGGCTCTGCACACCACTCTTCCTCCCCAGCTACCACTGCATCCAGTTCCTCACGGCGTTGGGATCTGGTGATGTTCACAGTGCTATGAGATGACCTCGGCCTTCTGTGGGAGCCATCTTGTTTGGTCCTGATGCCAGCTCACTCGCTCTTCTTTGGGTCCCCGCTTCCATCCCAGCAGTGGCTGCAGAGAGCCCACAGGCCCCCCACCATGCAATTGTGCTACAGGCATCTATGCTGGCCCATCCAGAGATTCAGAATGATGGGATGGCAGCTGACTCCACAGCGATTACGAATATGCAGCCATCTTGCTGCATGGCCATTCACACACTCAAAATAATGATTTACATATTCACATTGCTTTCTGTCACAGACTGGGACATCGTAGCACTAAACATACACAAGTCACTATTCTCCACTGCGCCAACCAGGATTCAATTCTGCAACTCTCAGGTTAAGTAATAGAGGTTTCATAATGTATGAAAGTGTATTCCTCACTGATTAACTTAACCTGCATTTATTTTTAAATCAAGTTATGTGTTATTATATATGTAGTTACCAGAAGGTGAAAGACCAAAAAAAGTTACCAAATATATTGTTTATTAGCCACGCCTTTGACCCTGCCCCACACTCACTCACTCCGTCCCCATTGCACGCAGCATCACAGTTCCCATACTTTTTTTATGCACTTGGATCGCAGGGCTGCAAAGGGCTCCATGCTGGATGATGTCTCAGTAAAGCCATTGACTTTTGACAGGAAAGCTCCCAGCGTGAGAAATTTGAATTTTGCACCCAGAGAAGTCCCTTGCAGGTGAAGATTTCTAACTTCGGACTTAGTCACTTTCTTGGAACTCAGATTCTACCAGAGGTGCAAGGATGCAGGCTGAAGCTGAAGAGTGCTCCACGGGGTCCACTGAATCTGATTTGCTGCTTCTAATTTGCTGCTGCAGAAACGCTCAGAGCGGGTGGAACCTGAACCTTTGGCACAATGGCAATTCACCTTTGTCAGATCAGCTTGGCAGGTCTTTCCTAGTCCTCTATAGGTCTTTGGAGCCAAAAGGTTTCTGAATCTCAGGTTTCAGGAAAAGTTAGGAGCTGTACATATTGGCAACAGCCAAGGGTCCATGACCTTGGAGACAGCACTTGGGGTCAAGTCTCAAATCTGCAGAAGGCAGCTGCAGGGTCCAGGACAGGTCTAGTTGGAACTGATCAGCTGGCCAGTTAAATGAAGAGGCCTCTTGTAGCTTCTGTCCTGAAAACTTTAACGGGAGGTCAGCCTTATGACCCTTGGAGTCCATTTCTTTATCCTGAGTACAAGAGGGAGAGCAGGTCTAGCCTTCTAAGATCTTCTAAGGCCAAAGCAAGCATGTCCTCTTCTGTTTTCCACAGGTCCAGGGGAGGGTACTGTGGGTTCCACAATGATGCCTTTCACTAGCCTGTGGGTAGAGGTGACTCCTGACTCCTTCCTAAACAATGGGCTAAAAGTTCCCAGGTTCAACCCAACACATTTTTGCAGCACTTCCTGTGTCCTCTACTGCAAAAAATTCTACAGTGTCCCTCTCTGCCTAAATTCCAAGATGGGAAAAAACCTCTCTCCTTGTGCAGACCCTGTGTGCCTACCGCAGAATTGTGGCCAGGGACATTAGCAACCTCTCATCTGTGGTCTCTCTCAATCAATTCTGTGGGCAGCTTTTCTCCTACTGGGATTGGTGCCTCCTAACTGGGGGAACAAAGAAGGACCCTGCCCATGTGTCAGCTAACATTTTCCAGTGACAGGGTAGGCCCGTTTGAAGTTAATCAGGTTTCTGGGCACACCCCAGATGGTCATCCTTTCAGAGGAACAGAATACCTCCACACACCCAAGGCATTTGTCTTAGCTCTGGGAGCAAGTTCACATCTCATCAAGGGGGCTACTCAGCTCCTTGGAGACAGTTGGAGCTCATGCAAATGGCCCCCTGAAGGTTTTAGGCAGAGAAAAAGTAACTTCTAAAAGTACCATTTCTAAAATATTTATTACAAATCTGACTTCACCAGTAAATTGGACTTGTAATAAATGTTTCAAAAAGTTCAGAAATGAACTTTGTAGCTTTTTTCTAGTAGGAGATAACATTATTAGATTTAATATTGTATCCCAATGCATTCCTAAGTGACAGGTAATCCTGATTCAGTGAAAATTGCTTTTTGGCCTTTTTACTGTAAGGACATGTTTAAAATTAAACTATTACATGTCCTACTTTTAAATAAAATGCACCCTGCCTTATGGGCAGTGAAGCCTATTTAGGGATAACCTATTCATTTTTAAAAAGAAAGGTTTAGACCTGTCAAAATGGGTACCTTCGACAGGTCGAAATTGCAGTTTAAAACTACATAGCCAGGATACAGAGGATAGTCCAGCAGTCATGTGTACACTGACACTGTAGTGGATGGCACAATAGATGCTGCAGCCTACTTTTGGCATTTGACTTACAAGCCCAGGGTACACTTTTGTACCATATACTAAGGTCTTATATGTATGTTAAATATGCCAATTGAGAGCATGCCAATTTTATCATGTTGGAAGGGGCAGTAAAACCATGTTACAACTGGTCAGCAGGGGTAAAGTACACAAAGTTATACAGATAGCAAAAACAGTCAAGGCAAAAATATGGGAATAAACCATGCAAAATATGGTATTTTCAACATTCACCTAGTAGTAAATCTTTATGAGATGCTTGGAAAATATCAGGTATTTCCTGCTATATGATAAGGTTTTTATCTTCATTAGGGATGTACGTTTGCAAGTGTAAAAGACTCCACTTCCACTTCCACTTCCAAACGCAATCACCCATCCCCTTACTTCTACTAGCGTCTCCTGAACCTCACCCATTAAACTACTTGATAACAAAATGGCTATGCTGTCTGTTTTTTGCAGGCCAAGATAACGAGTACTGTTTGGGGAAATATTACAAATTTAGTCTCTGCTAGTCCCTAGAGAGCAGATGTGTCACATTACGTGTCACGAAGCATGGACAATTTCTCTTGCCATTTTGCTGGTCTATTTACGCCTTTGGATATTAAAGCCAATTACTTTTCTGGAGATAATGATAGTCCTTAAACATGTCTTTTGCATTGGTTGCTGAGTTTGGTCTATGGTGGATTGGGGTGTCACATTTTGGAGTAGGAAGTATATGGTCCCAAGCCTCCTTAATGGTGTACTGTATCTACATCAGGATCAGAGTTGAGTACTGTGCCTTGTCCTTTGGGTCTACAATCAACTATTAACTTTAACTTAAACAGAAACCCCATGCATCCGCAGAGCCAGAACAGGTGGAAGAGCCTTCTCCTACGTCACAGCAAAGACCTGGAATGAGCTCCCGATCAACATCAGACACGCACCCACTCTGTACATTTTCAGGAAGACCCTCAAGACCTAGCTCTTCAACTGACCAGAGCTGCTCCCCATTCCCCAGCACCTTGAGACCCTGACGGGTGAGTAGCGCACTTCACAATTCCCTTATTGATTTATTGATTGATGTATACAGATAATCCTCTCTGGATCTTGTTTTTAAAGTAGTTCCCACACATGTCTTCACTTTCTTGTGCACAATATCTTTAACTGGACATGATGCTTTGCTCATGTGTGGAGTGTTTTCCTGGTTTATTTTATTAGTTTGTGTTCTTGTACTATATTCTTTCCAGCCTTGCTAAAGGCCTGCAAGTAAGTATGTGTTGGCTGTCTTGCTGTCCACTTGCCATAAAAATAAGTACTAGCGAAAAAGATAATAAAGATACAGAACCAATTGATGAAACGCTATTGTAAAACTTATTAATGAGATTCAAGCGGTTTGAGATAAAAGAAGGTAAACAACAAAAAGCCATTTTTGTGAAATAACTTTAGATAGGACAGACTGAATATATTATCTAAAGATATTTAGCACTCTGATAGCTACAAAATTAACACTGAAAGGATTGGTGGTGCATGTATGGATGGAAGAAATATCTGTAGTAAATCCCCGGGAACAATTATACCATAAGCCTTTGTGAATCCTGTAAAAAACATTGATATTTTACTGACAACTCAAAGGAGGTAGGTGGGAATTCATTCACAAAAGGGAAAGGGTCCCATAGGGGCTCCCTCTTCTTTGTGAACATAAAAACAAAGTGTTCTGCCAAGTCTTAAACAAGCAAAAAAGTTTCATTTTTTTAGTCCTGTTTCCTTTAAGAACAATGGGTTTCATTTAAAAAATCAAAAAACTGTTTCATTAAAAAGAAATCACAGACATGGTGCTCTGAAGACCCCAACTACTATCTCTGTGATGGTCTCTGTAAGAAATTGGAGTATTAGTTGATAGGTGTGGAGGCCCTAATCAAATAATAAACACAACCCCTGCCATGGTAAAACACAAGAGGCATTAAAAAAAACGTGTGCATAACTCTCTGGTAGCAATGTGTAAATGAGAGGCAATATGTAAAGTACTTATACAGCACTCAAGAAATGATAAAGTGAAAACACAACACAAGAACATCTCAAATTAATTTAGAAAAATAGAGTAATTATAAATAAATAAAATGAGACCAAATGGCAAAAACTCAATCAGTAAAATGGCATAGAGTGGAATAGCGTATAGTGGAGTAGCTTCCAGTGTAGTGGAGTACAGTGGAGTGTCGTAGACTGGAGTGGCATACAGTGGCATTGCGTACAGCATGATAGCGTAGAGTGGAGTGGAGCCTAATATAGTGGAGAGGCATAGAGTGCAGTAGCGTTGAGTGGAATAGCGTATAGTGAAGTGGCTACAGTGGCATGGCATACGGATGCATGTGAAATTTAGCAACAATGTAGACTATAGTGCGCAGAGTAACGTTTAACTGCAAATTGCGCTGCCTTGCATTTCTCCAGATTTACCAATCAATGCAGGGCCAAGCATGGTGGCTTTGTGTTCCTAGATGAGTGATGCAAGGGTACCTCAACCAATAATACAGCTAGGCCTTAGTTATAGTTTGTATAAAAAAACTATGGTTCACTCGGGAGACATTGAAAAACGAGGAAAAGAGAGAACCCAAGGTAAGCCAAAAGAATGTACAAAAGCAAAGAATAATGTCCCCTCATAAAATGACATAATGCATACTAAACAAATTTATACAAAATATTTCTTCAAAAATTAAAAACAAAAAGACGCAAACAATACTTCAAACGATCGAGGAATTTAGCTGAAATCAAAACAAACTGATATATAATACAGAATAATAGGCTGCAGTGACAGAATTGAACAAAAAATGTATCCTATAATCAAAAGAGAATATCACATATTCATTGAAACAATGCAGTTACAGCTTAAATCGATTTAGATAGTCCATGCCATATAATAGAAAAGTTCAATCAGTAGAACCAGTGGAATCAATAACGTTTTAGGTGACAGTAGCACTAAAAAGGAAAAGGAGGCACTCCCGGTTATCTTATTGTGCTGGACTATAATGTAGTCACAGATTCAGGCCAACCATGATGGAGCATAGGACAGATACAGAGACCAGGTTTTTCCAGCTGAAAGGTTACCTTCTCAAGTCCATGTGAGGAGTTCCTGTTTGTGTTGGCAGGAGTGTCTGAGCACGAAATTGTCTTTTTTTCTCTGGAGCTTCACGTTGGAAGTTGACATGGGCTGTTGCTGTCAGAGCGAAGTGCAGGTCTTGCTGGAGCTTTACATTGGCAGTAGTTACGGGCGGTTGTTTCTTGCCACAAAGAGGCCACTTTGCGGTTGCGAGGAGCCCAGACTTTGGTATGTTTACCTTGAGTTCAGTAGGATGACATTCTCGTGCCAGCCAAAGGTCCAGGACCTAGGGGGCACCCCTTGGGGATCAGGACTCACTTCAGCAGAGACTATTAGCAAGGCTTAGGTTGCTGCAGTTGGTGCTGGTCATCTGGCCCTTGCAAGGATACCTCTGGAAACTTGTTTTGTCCCTGTAGCTAAATTAGGAGGTCAGCCAACTTACCTTTGGAGTCACTGCTGGGGAGTCTGGGTTCAAGGCAAGCAAATCCGGTCTTCTTTTTTCAGACAGCAGGGTAATCCTTCTTTTTAATCTTCTACATGACCAAGAGTGTTCTGAAGGGAGGTTCTAAAGGTGCTACTTGTATCTCCAGTTTCAGCCTGTGGCCCCCTTTGTCCAACCTTTTCCCTTTCCTGGGTTTTACTCCAAAATGTCATGGGTAACAAAGGGTATATAGGCATAGGTGTGAGCTGCATCTGCCAGTGACAGGGCAGGAGCACCATAGAAGACAGGAAGCAGGTGGGCAAACCCTGAGGCTACTCTTTGAAGCTCAGGAAGGCTACGTACAGCCCACCAGGACATCCTGCTCAGGAGGCGAACACTGTGCACTACCCCCAAGGCTCTTTTGTTCCTGTGTCTTGAATGAATACAGAAAAAATGCAGGAGAGTCATTTACAGTCATATGACCCTAGACACTGGCAGAAAAGTACATTTTGTATAGGCAGAAAAAGGTCAACTTTCAAAAAGTGAAATTTTTAAAACAATAGCTTAAAATCTGACTTTACCATTAAAGAGTATTTTAAATTACAATTCATTTGGGTGGAAGACGCGGTAAGCTGTCAATATATCGAGTTTTTAATATCGATATACAGAAATATCGAGTTTAGTATATCGATAGTAATAAATAACGATGTTCTGTATATCGATGTAAAAAATATCTATTTGAAGTATTGTCAAAAATATCGAAGTATGTAAAATCGACTGTAAAAATATCATTATGTGAAAATATCGTTATTGTATTATATTTGAATGTATTTAGAGTTTGTTTGTAGTAGTATATTAGTTCGTTAGTGTTATAATTTTTTTTATTTGTATTATATTTTTAGGAGCGGGATGTTGGGTTTATAGGGGATAAGGTTGGGGACTGTTTTAAAATAATTGTTTTTAATTTATAATAATTTTAAAAAAAATAATAATAATTTAAAAATTAAATTTCTAATTTTGAAAAATAATTTTTAGGAGCGGGATGTTGGGTTTATAGGAGGTAAGGGTGGGGAGTGTTTTAAAAATATTGGGGTCATTACGATGTAGGGCGGATCGCCACCACCCGCACGGTGGTGGCGATCCGCCTACATTCCCTCCGCCCGCCACCCATTTCCTCCCCGCCATATTAGTATGGCGGGGAGGACCCCGGCGGACGGAAAGACCGTCCGCCAGTTTTCCGCCGGTCGACCAGTCGACCGGGCGGAAAAGGGGCTAGATATGGTGGCGGTGTCTGCTAGACACCGCCATCCATATTAGCATGGGTGCGGGAAGCAGCCTTGCCACGGAAAGGCATGCAGAGTTTGCTGTTGGGGGCCCGTTGCGGGCCCCCAGGGTATTGGGGGATGGGAGGTGCACATGGGGGGTACCTATGGTACCCCCCTACATTGTCATGGACAAGGTGGCAGGCACCATGCGTCACCTTGTGTATGACAATGCACACAGTGCATTCCCAGCATTGTGGCGGGTGGTGCTGTGAGCACCGCCCGCCACAATGCTGGGAATGGAGGATGCCACCGCCACGGTGGCGGTGGCATCCTAATCGCCGGTGCGGGACCGCCGCATCACTGGCGGCCGGTCCCAGCACCGCTAGGGTGGCGGGCGGATGAAAGTCCGCCCGCCATCCTAATAGGCCCCATTGTTTTTAATTTATAATAAATTTTAATTTTATATTTAAAATTTAGAAAATAACATTTCGAATTTTGAAATATATATTTTAGGAGTGGGATTGTGGGTTTATAGGTGATAGTGTTGGGGAGTGTTTTAAAATATTTTCTTTTAATTTATAATAAATTAACAATTTATATTTATAATTTAGAAAAAACAATTTCGAATTTAGAAAATGATTTTCTAGGAGAGGGATGTTGGGTTTATAGGGGATAAGGATGGGGAGTGTTTAAAAATGTTGTTTTTTATTTATTATTAATTTAAAAATTATGTTTATAATTTAGAAAATAAAAATTCGAATTTAGAAAAATAATTGTTAGGAGTGTGTTGTTGGATTTGTAGGTATAAAATAAAATGAAATCTAACATAAATTTACTGTCCAGCACCTACCTCAATGTAATACTGACTGGAGTGGGGATAGTAATTTAATTACGTTTAGTGTCCAGCACCTACCCCAATTTAATACTGACTGGAGTTGGCATAGTAAATTAATTAACTTTACTGTCCAGCACCTACCCCAATTTAATCTTGACTGGAGTGGGAATAGTAATTTAACTAAGTTTAGTGTCCAGCACCTACCACAATTTAATACTGACTGGAGTGGAAATAGTAATTTAATTAAGTTTAGTGTCCAGCACCTACCTCAATTTAATTCTGAGTGGAGTTGGAATAGTAAATTAATTAAGGTTAGTGTCCAGCACCTACCCCAAATTAATTGCGACTGGAGTGGGAATAGTAATTTAATTAGGTTTAGTGTCCAGCATCTACCCCAATTTAATATTGACTGGAGTTGGAATAGTAAATTAATTAAGGTTAGTGTCCAGCACCTACCCCAATTTAATTCTGACTGGAGTTGGAATAGTAAATTTATTAAGGTTAGTGTCCAGCACCTACCCCAATCAGTCCCGGCTCCTGGAGGGAGTTCCGCCGGGCGGTGACGTGCGGCGGGGGAGGGGCAGGGTGGGGGGTAGTAAAAACCGGAATCCGGCCGAATCCAGGTAAGTTAGCAAATAAATAAATAAAACAAATTTCGTAGCGCGCGCTGCATCGTTTTTTAATATCAGATACTGTAATTTAACATTTTTTTGGGTACAGTTGATATAACAATATATATTTTTAACAATTGCTAATTATTCTTTGGTATCATTAACTTTTTTAAATTTGTTAGATACATTGGTAATATTTTAATAACATGAAACTGTATACATTTTTATAATACATTTGAGAAATATAAACATAGGGCAACATTACGATGGCGGGCGGACAAAGTCCGCCCGCCACTGCAGCGGAATGTGGGACCGTCCGCAAGGGGTGCGGCGGTCCCGCACATGCTATTAGGATGCCACTGCCACCGTGGCAAGCCCTATTCACAGCATTGTGGCGGGCGGTGCTCACCGCACCACCCGCCACAATGCTGTGAATGCACGCCGTGCATGTGCATGCACAACGTGACAGGCACCACACGGTGCCTGCCACCTTGTGCATACATATGCAGGGGGGTACCATAGGTACCCCCCATGTGCACCCCCCACCCCCTCAACACCGTGGGGGCCCGCAACGGGCCCCAATATACAAAGACTGCATGCCCATGGAAAGGCTGCACTCCGCAGTCATCATAATATGGATGGCGGTGTCTTGGAGACACCGCCACCATATTATCCTTGTTTTCCGCAGGTCGACGAGTCGACCGGCGGAAAAGCGGCGGACGGTCTTTCCGTCCGCCGCGGACCCCCCAGCCATCATAATATGGTGGGGGGTCTTTGCTGTCTGGATGGCGGGCGGATCGCCCCTGCCGGGCCGGCGGTGACTACCGCCGGCCCGGCGAGGGCGATCCGCCTGCCATCATAATGACCCCCATAGTTTGATTTTTATACAAAAAAATAATACATTTTAATTAGTAATATTAATATATAAAATATTAACATTAATAATTATTACATAGTTTTTATATTGTACATTTTATTTAGAAAGTAGATATGTGTTAAAGAAAAAAACAATTATTACAATGTTTAAATAATTGTTTAATTTAACATGTAAATATATGGAATTATAATATTAAATATTATATGTTTAATAATATTTATTATTATAATTTTGCAATGTCCAAAAAACATAAAATGCATTTAAACAAATAAGGTACAAATTGTAGTATTTTAATTAAACATAATATTAATTTATATTTCACCTTATAACATTTTAAAAATTAAAATACATTTATTTTATATGTTTAAAGCTGCCATATTTGTTTGGGGCTTGTATTTTGTAACCGCTCACTGTTGTTTTGGGTTATTTCGAAGGAGAGAAGCTCGTGGTTGGGAGCTGCTTCACGTCGAGCAAGGTAAGAATACTTTTGTTTATTTAAACTATATTTTTAATAGAATTTGAAGGTAGTTAGGTTGTAGTTAGTGTGTGTTGAGTTAGGTTTCAGAAGTTATGGCGTTCTTTATGAGTTAGTTAGGTATCGACGATTTCTGTAGTGTTACGTTTTTGAGGCCTAGTTAGAAATTTAGGGCCTGATTCACAGAACTAACTTACGTCAAAATCCTAAACTTACAACAATTTTGGTATTCACAGAATGAACTTACACATTTGGGTATTCACAGAATGAACTTACACATTTGGGTATTCACAGAATGAATTTACAACAATTTTGGTATTCACAGAATGAACTTACACATTTGGGTATTCACTGAATGAACTTACAACAATTTTGGTATTCACAGAATGAACTTACACATTTGGGTATTCACAGAATGAACTTACAACAATTTTGGTATTCACAGAATTAACTTACTCATTTTGGTATTCACAGAAGGCACTTACTCATCAATGAGTAAGTGCCTTCTGTGAATACAAAATGTGTAAGTTACACAAAATGTGTAAGTTACACAAAATGTGTAAGTGTCTTCTGTGAATACCAAAATGAGTAAGTTTATTCTGTGAATACCAAAATGAGTAAGTTCATTCTGTGAATACCAAAATGGTAGTAAGTTTAGGATTTTGTCGTAAGTTAGTTCTGTGAATCGGGCCCTTAAAGTAGAGTCGTATATGTGTTAGTATTGTGTGTATAATGTTTGTAATATTGTGATTTGATATATTATGTGTATATTTGTGTGGGTGGGAATGTTTGTGTTTTTGTTTTCTAGGTTTTATTCAAAAGAAGTTGCGGTTGCCAGAATATTGCGTTTTTTTTAATTAAGGAAGTGTATATTAGTTTTAGTAACTAATAATTATTTAACACTTTCTTAATTTTTCGGATTTCACGGAGCGTTTCTTTTTTTAAATCTTTTTTTTTTTTTTTTTATGGTTTCGGGATTGTGGATTTACGGACGGAGGATTTATTTTTGATACAGATGGATTTTTACATTTTTTTGGGGGAACCTTTTTAATCTATTTGGATTATGAACTACCTGGATTAATTTAGAAGATGTGGGATTTTTTGTCTACACCTACGGAAACGGTAAGTTTTTAAAACTTTTTAATTGTGGGAGGGAATGATTTTAATTTTATTGCTGTTGCTGTTTATTTTTTCACATATTTAATTAATGTGTCTATAAATATATTTATTTATTAATAAAAATATATTAGACAAATTAATTACTTTTGTGAAGAAATAAAATTGTTTTGTATGTATTTTAATAATTTAACTGAAAAGTATTATACATGTACATTGTTTTGAGAGTTTAGAGTAGGCTTTTGGCAATAATTCCTAAGTATTCTAGGCCTCTTGTTGTAGGGTATAGTTTAACTTGTTGTTGAAGGTATTGATACATTTGCTTAGTTTGTTTGGATAGTTTAGGCCTGAGTTGTGTGACAGATTGCTCCATTCTGAGTTCTTGGTAGCTTTGTTCTTTTTGCAGGGAGACTAGGAGTTTGTGTAGGGTAGGTGTGCCTCGTCCTGTTGATGATTGTAAGGCATTATGCCATCCTTCAACAGCGTTATTTGTTTTGGCTTCTTGGTTCAGTGTGGTAAGGTAGACATTCCACCATGGAATTTGGTATTTTGGTTGTCTCCTATGGCCTGATCTATGGAGTCTCCCCACCCAGGTATCTTCAAAATAGTCTAGGAGGGGACTTAGGGGCCGATTCCGTTCTCGGTCGGAGGCGCACCCAATACCATTCGGTTGGGAAAAAAGCCATGCGAATGCCTGTTTCCCGACCGATCCGTACAGCACACCGAACGAGTAAGTACGATGCGCACAACAGCACAGAATCCAGCCGAGCCGTACTCACCCAATCCAGGTCCTGTTCTCCGACCGAGGCGAATCCGGAAATGCAGAACCGAGTCGCACGGAAGGGAAAATGCAGCTCCGTCCGGCCGAACAAGTACGATGCGCTTCCCGTACGCGCCGAACCCGTCGCTACGCACGGCACGTCAAAGCATCCGGGAGAGGCGCACATAAGCTCCGATTCGCGCCACAACACGATCCACGGCTACGAGACGAACACGCCAGCGACGAGGACGACGCGAAGCGACGAGGACGACGTGAAGCAACGAGAAGGACGAACGACACGAACCAACCATGAATCCCTTCGTCCCGATCATACCAATATTCTACATTTACTACCGGAACAGGCACGGACGCGTACGGCGCAGAAGGTAAGTCAGACACCAACCACAAAACACATACAACACGTACACGACACATCACACACACACAGAGGGATGCAGAATATACTTACACCAGCAACAGCAGCACCATAGGGGCGGGATGCCCATCACCAATGCCACATATGCACACAGGGGCCTGAATGCGCACCACCACCCCAACCCAGGGGGGGCCGGATGCCAACCACCTCAACCACCCTTACCCAGGGGGGGCTGGATGCCTACCACTACTACCACCCTTACCCAGGGGGGTGCCAGATGCCTACCACTACTACCACCCTCACCCAGGGGGGGCTGGATGCCTACCACTACTACCACCCTCACCCAGGGGGGCTGGATGCCTACCACTACTACCACCCTCAGCCAGGGGGGCTGGATGCCTACCACTACTACCACCCTCAGCCAGGGGGCGGAATGCCTACCACTACTACCACCCTCAGCCAGGGGGCTGGATGCCTACCACTACTACCAGGGGGCTGGATGCCTACCACTACTACCACCCTCACCCAGGGGGGCTGGATGCCTACCACTACTACCACCCTTAGCCAGGGGGCTGGATGCCTACCACTACTACCACCCTTAGCCAGGGGGGCTGGATGCCTACCACTACTACCACCCTCACCCAGGGGGGCTGGATGCCTACCACTACTACCACCCTCACCCAGGGGGGCTGGATGCCTACCACTACTACCACCCTTAGCCAGGGGGGCTGGATGCCTACCACTACTACCACCCTTAGCCAGGGGGTTGGATGCCTACCACTACTACCACCCTCACCCAGGGGGGCTGGATGCCTACCACTACTACCACCCTCACCCAGGGGGCTGGATGCCTACCACTACTACCACCCTCACCCAGGGGGGGCTGGTTGCCTACCACTACTACCACCCTTAGCCAGGGTGGTGCCAGATGCCCACCACCACTACCACCCTTAGCCATGGGGGTGCCAGATGCCTACCACTACTACCACCCTCACCCAGGGGGGCTGGATGCCTACCACCACTACCACCCCCACTAATAGGATGGACAATGCATGACACAACCAGCACACCACAACCTAGGGAATGCAAGAAAAAGACATCCCCCAACACCATGACAAGCGTGTGTAGACTGTGTCAAATGCCTACAACACTGAACATGACTTTGAACATACAATGTGACCCCCTAGCACATGTGCCACACATATATGTGTGTGGCCCCCACAATGCAAGCAGGCCATGACCATTGTGGCAATGGGGTCCAAACCCCCATCATCACAGTGACCAAAAGGTAAGTGTGGGGTCCATAGCTGAAGCACATTCTGAACATTGTGGCAATGGGGTCTAACGCCCCATCACCACAGTGACCAAAATGTAAGTGTGGGGTCCATAGCTGAAGCACATATTGAACATTGTGGCAATGGGGTCTAACGCCCCATCACCACAGTGACCAAAAGGTAAGTGTGGGGTCCATAGCTGAAGCACATTCTGAACATTGTGGCAATGGGGTCTAATGCCCCATCACCACAGTGACCAAAATGTAAGTGTGGGGTCCATAGCTGAAGCACATTTTGAACATTGTGGCAATGGGGTCCAAACCCCCATCATCACAGTGACCAAAAGGTAAGTGATGACAAAGAAAGAGCTGCAACTGCCAAACTGCATGGATGATTCCTGGTCACAGAACAAAAAACACATCAGTGGCAAAGTAGTGCATGTGTCCCATTGCAACATAAATTGGGGAGCCAAATACTGCAGTGCAAATAAGACATACCTTTGGCCATGTGCAGACAAACAACACCCATGGGGGCTGACACTGTCAACATTCATCAATGACACAATGACAGAAGTGACCATCAGAATGCAGACCCACATATTTGCACCAATGGGCACACAAATGCAGATACCCTGTGGAGACTGTAGATGTGAGGTGAACAGATACCATTCCATGGCAGCAATGGGACACACAAACCATGATCATTGTGCTGACCGATGACCTAGGAGTCCCAGGGACAGCAGGGAAACCCACCAAACTACATACAGCCAATGGCACACCCAAGATATGCCAATGCAGTGGTGCAGATGCACAAACACAAACAGGCAGACCCACACTGCACATCATACACAACAGGTGAGGGGGGGTGCCAGTGTCCCCAGGCAACCACACAACACATGAGGAGACCTGAATACCAATCATACAGATGTGCATACAGTGCCACACAAAGGTAACTCATGGATCCAAATCCCTATGTGGGCAAGCAGGCATTGTCAGATGAGAGGGAGCACAAATCACACATGTCACACAGGCACGTAGGAACAGCAACTGACACAGCAAGACACAGACACACCACAGCACTACCCCAGGGCCCCCACAATGTGGTGACCCTGGGCTGCATTACAATCCCACTGTGATGACAAAGCTAAATGTCGTTCACACTGTGAACCACAGTCATGTGTCCAGAGCAACAAACTACCATCACACCTACACAAGCACAAATCAATCAGCATGGCCAGTAAGCCAAGGCCAACATGGAGGCAGGGGCCTAGCCGGGCAACAACTCTCATCTGCACACACTCAACACCACACCCCTCGACCTCCAACAATGTGCAGCAGTGAAGCACACATGCACTGGTGACATTGCACATGCACCCATGACTATTCCAGGGTGGTGGGTGGGAACCAAGGTGCAGAAACACATCACACATGGCCACTCAACAAGACTCCTGAATGTCTGACACACTGCACACTACGCTGTACATGGACATGACGGCAATACCACACCAACCAATGGGATCCCAGCCACAGTCACACACCAATGAAGAAGCCAAGGTCACCCACAAAGAACACACATAGACAACAACCAACATTGCAGCCCGGACCCTGAGGAGTGCCAGCAGTCACACACACAACGTGTCACAATCACTGAAAGATAACACAAACTGGAAATCACATGACAGGGGCAAACAACAAGTGCCAAGGGGAAACCTGACTGTGACCCATCTGCGTCTGCACACAAACTCAGCCCTGACAGCAAACACACCTATGGGTGACACCCTGATGACCAGTAATGTGCCATGCACCCACATCACAGAGAACCCAGGGAGAAGACTTTGGGGGAACATAGGTCAACTCAGCAAGCATCACAAACAGGTACAACACTAGGGATCACAGCATGCACAGCTAAACGGAAGTGAACACACAGACATGCACATACAACACACACCTTGGGCGCAGGCAATGTCACAGGAGTACACACTGCCATGAGGGGACTCCACTCCTGTGTGAGGAAAGCTGTGCCATATGTTGCCTCAGTAGGGCCCCATCATGTCAGCTGAGCACTTGGTCACACAATCAACAATTAGCACCAAATGAGGGCTCCCGTCACATCAGCCTGGTCATGGAAGTGCCAACGTAATCATCAGCACAAATCCAACACACTTGTATAGCAATGTTGCACTGACAACACGGATGAGTCCTTCCCCATTGATGCCCAAACCTGCATGTCCAGTGGAGATGGCCACACGGTCAGGGAAGTAGACGAATTGAACAATGGCAGGCACAACAGATGTGCAGGGGTGGAAGCCACAGATGTGAAATAGCCAATCTAAGTAGGAAATCCCATTGCCAAATACTGAACACATGACACCCTCAGATGCTGCTATGGATGACATGGATACACCACAGGATAGGACACATTCCCCCTGGACCACATGGGTTCCTGCACAGTAACACTTCATTATCATGAGACCAAATATCACCATCACTGCAGCAAGGGCATGGTTAGCATCATCAACAACATGTACATCAGAAGCATAAGCACTAGAGAACAGAAAGTTGCTTTATTCAGCATATGTGTGTAATGAACACAAAGTCCAGAAAAACACAAAGGCCAATGGCCAGTCCATTGTCAAAGTCCAAACTGGGTGACAGTGGCAGATGTCACCCTGCGCATGCCTGCACAAAACCAGGGACAATCCACTAGGAGGGGCAACCGGGGGGCAGGCCAGGCACCGCAGGGACAGGATCAGGGCTCACCAGGAGGAAGCAGGGAAGGGGTGGTGGGTGCTGGAGAGCCACTGACAACTGCAGTGGAGGTGTCTGACATGGTGTGTGCCGGCACAACTGGGGGCATGACTCAGATGTTGTGGGTGCCGGCACGACTGCAGTGGACCCTGCAGATGGAGTGGACAGGTCCGCCACTGCAGTGCCCAAGTCAGACAGGGTGGTAGTGGACTCCACTGCAGTGCCTACCACCAGGGGAGGAGAATGGGGAACAGGCAAGGTGGGCTGGACAGAGGGGAGGACACCCTCACCACATCAGTGGCACAGACAAGCGCAGCGGGGGTGTGGTGCCGGGAGAGCAAGTGGCAGGGGAGAAGGCCGGATCCTCTTGGGGATGGTATATCTGTGGGTGGGGGAACCTGGGGCAGGGTGTGGTGGGGGCACCTGTGGAGTGGGGGCCTGAGGGATGGAGGAAGGAGACCTGGTGCCTGAGCTGCAGGGCGGCGGCGGGGTCTTGCTCTTACGACTCCGGGGGACTTGCGGGTGGGGGCCTCAGTCTGTCTGCGCCTGGGGGAGGGTGTCCGGGGGCGAGGGCACTCTGCTCTGTGTGGGTGGGCTTCCTCTTCCCCCTGAATGCTGTATCAGCTGGATCGGAGGGGAAGAGGCCGAGGTCACTGAGGAAGAGCCGCTGGGTCTTTGGGGTTGCAGGTGAGGCAAGGGAGGGTGTTTTGGAGGGAGAGGCAACTGAGGACTGCGCAGTGCTCGTGGATGCGTGTGTGTGTTCCAGGGCCCCATCCCCTGTGAGTCTGGTTTCAGTCCCCTGACTGTGCGTGCGTGTGCGTTTTGTTTGTGGTGTGTGTGTCTGTATGCTGGATGTGTGTGTGCTGGTGTGTGCCTGTGCCGGTGTGTGTGTGCTTGGGACGGGTAAGGTGCTGGAGAGTGTGGATGGAGCAGAGGCAGGAGGGGTGAGGGACTATCTGAGGAGGGACACTGCTGCCGTCAGGGAGGAGTCCATGGACCTATTGCCCCTCTGTAGGTCAGACATGCCCGATGAGATGCCCTCCATGAACGACACCAGCTGAATCAACAGAGCGGTGTGCGCATGGAGGACACTCAGCATGGCTGTCTGCCCTACATGGAGCTGGCGAAGGAGGTACACAGACTCCTCACTCAGGGCAGCAGGGGACACAGGGGCAGGGGGTGCGGTGCCTGGCCCAAAGGAGACACGCTCCTGAACATGGGAGCCTCCACGGACCTGGGGAATGGGAGCCGATGGGAGGGCGGTGGTGGTGCTGGTGGTGGCGGGGACAGCAACACTAGCTGGGGTGTGGTGGCTGCTGACACCCGCCTCCATAAGGGAATCATCCTCCGAGTTGCTCTGGTCCTCAGCTGAGGTGGATTGTGCTGAGGACTCCTCGGTGTGGCTCCCCTCGCCCTCCGTGCCACTGGGTCCCTCCGACCACTCCTCGGCTGCTGACCCAGTCTGGCTCTCTGGCTCCTCCTGGTCCGTGGAGCTGTCCCCTTCCGTGGCCGTGGATGTATCTGCAAACAATGGGGAAACAGACAGACATCAGTCACCTGCACCAAACGCACACACCACTGTGAGCACAGCACATTACAGAGCAAGCCCTGGCATCATTAGTTGTACATTGCTAAAAGTGCCCTAACTGAACAGGAGAAGCCAATTGTCAGTCTGATGCCAACCATGGCACTCACATCCCACATGGCCTTGCACCCATCTGTCTGGTGTCTGTTGGATAGCAACACCCCAGTGTGGACACATGCACCAACTACACAGTAGTTGGACAGTGCAGAGGACACGGTGTAGCATGTGGACATGCACACATCACAACTCTTGCCACTGAGTCAGTACAGGTTTCCGGATGAAAGGGACGCCCAGAGTCAAATAGGATATGCATGTGATGCATAGCAGCGACAGACACCATGATGCACCCATGTCCTGATAGCCATCGCCACAATGGTGTGCATGTAGCACATGTCACTCCCCTGCAGGATCACCAATAAGTAGACACATGCCATGGCGGAGGCATGACTGCTAAGTCATACATCACTGTCTCAGTGATGTATGACTTGGCAGCCAGACAACAACACTCTGCACTGTGTCACAATAGTAGGTCATGGGGAATGCAAGTCCTGGAGCTGCACAAGTGCACATGTACATCCCCCACACAACACATCATCTTAACCCTCATCTGTCCAGGTCATACCGATTGGACATATGGGAGACCTGTGACACTACCCTCTGAACCTGAGCCCCTCACAATCTGCTGTGAATGGGGAACAGCTGCCTGAACTTCACATTCGCATACCCCAGTCTGCACGGGCAGCTGATCAAACACCTATGTGACACACAAGTATCGTCTCCTATGGTCACATCTCCAGTGGCATGCTGAGCCCCTACCAAGAAACACCCCAGCAGTCCTGGCAACTAATCCACAGCACACTGACACAGAGGCAGACACCTGAGGGGTCAAATCACTGCGCACAATGTGTCAGCTGATACACGGGAGTGGGAGTACAGAGTGCATTGCATGGCCTGGAGTAGGCATGACTGTCCTGCCCCACATGAATGAGGGATGAGCCCTGGACAGTGGATAGCTGGCTATGTATGTGTGACACACGTAATCTGCACACTCCTGGGGCCCAAACATTGTTCCCACCCGCTGCATGGGCGTGTGCCACATACCCCAGGCACATGTGGTGGCTCAGCAAGTGGACCACATATCAAAGCAACACGCAGATTACATGTCCGAACACAGGCGTTGTGTGAACAATGGACCCACCCATGATGCCCACAACAGAGTTAGGGAAACAGATGCTGTCCCCCACCTTTAGTGAAGCAAACTGCAAGGACACAGTCCCAAGTGACACAATTCCCTGAATGTAAGGGCCACACCTGGGTATCAGATGAGGAGTGGGCAGTGCACAATAGAGGGACATGGCTCCTGGACAACATGACTGCTGTACTGTGGCAGTTGAACCAGGCCAGAGGAGGGCACAAAGCATGTAATACAGAGTTCACAGTGCAGTCTTTGACTCACCCCTCCTTGCTGCTGTCTGGCCTTTAGCTGCCCATCCAGGTCTGGAAACACCACCGCCAGGATCTGGAGCATGTGGGGGTCAGGGTCCGTGTTCCGCCCCTCCTGCGAGGAGGCGACAGCTTCAGCTGGACCCGTGCAATCCTCCGGGTCCAGCCCCGAAGGTCCTGCCACCTCTTCTGGCAGTTGCGGATCCGATGCTTGTAGACCCCCACGGACCGGACAGCCCGGACGATGTCCTTCCAGATCTCCTGCTTCCGATGGGCATTAACCTGTCAGGATGACAAAGTGAAAAGGCCATTACTACACATGCAACATATCCGTGCATGACACAGTTGTATATACATGTCTCATTGACAGGGGCACATGATGTACACAGGCAGTGCAACGCTGCCCATGGACAGTTTGCCAGACGTCACTACATGGTATCATTGCATGGGAAGTAAAACCTTGTTCAAATGCACTGTCACTGCACCATACCTGTCCAGTGCATGTCACTACACACTATGGGGGGTGACAACTACTCAGTGAGCCTGCTGGCCAGTGGCGTGCAGACTTTCAGCCTTGCTAGTCAGACAAAATGCACATTCAGAAAGGCAGTGCACAGAACACTCACCTGCTCCCCTGGTGTCCCATACAGCTTGCTGTACTGTGGAAGTAGGCTGTCCAGCAGGGCCTGGTTCTCCTCAAGGCTGAAGGCTGGGGCTCTCTCCACAGTATGTGCCATTGCAGGGTCCAGAGGGGCAGAGACAGCAGCAGTGCAGTGGCAGATGTCGTCCTGGAGCATGTAGTGCAGGCAAGTGAGCTCTCAGGAGAACAGCCAGCAATATATATGTGCTGGAGAGGCAGATACTGTCCCTTGTGTCCAAAGTGATAGGTCCAAGTCGTTTGCATCTTCTGAATCTGGCCAATCCATGGAATAGCAGCACCAATACACGCCCACGGCATCCTTCAAATCTTCAACTTCATGACATACATGATTTTGCAACATTGTTGTGGGTGACCAACTGAATTTCCAGCAACCGACTCGTTCGAATTTCGAAAACGCGTCCGTTGCCAGGCAAGGCCATTGTCAATGGGTGCGCACCGATCGGTCCATTGCGGTACAACGCGTGCAGAGGTACAACGCGTACCCGCACACATTGAATGCAATGGGCCGGCCGGGGGCACCGATCGGTCCATTGCTGATCGACGCGTACAGGGGTACAACGCGTACCTGCACACATTGAATGCAATGGGCCGGCCGGGTGCACCGATCGGTCCATTGCTGTTCAACGCATCCCTGTACAAGTGACTGGCATATGTCACCATGCCTGTCTCAGATGGACATATGCCAGCCACAGATAGCTCCCAGGGAGTGAGGGGCACACCTACAACACGACAGCCTGTCCAAACTGTATGATGAGACATGTAAGGCTGCATTTCCTATTGTGTGTATGTTGGTGTACATGTTGTCCTGTGGGTGTCACCTGGGGGCAGCCACCCCCAGGCTGTGCATGTGTTCATGGGGACAGGATCCTGGGTGTTACGTGTACATGACCACTGTGATGTGCAACTGTTCATATCTGAGCATGTGCCATGGTCACATTTCACGAGTGGTGTATGTGTATGTCATGTCACATACCCCGTGAGTCCCATGTGGGACGGTATGTTTGAGCCAGGGTGTCCCAGTGGCACAATAGTGATGGTCCTCCACAGTCTGTGTGCATGTAGTGTTTACAATGTCTCTGATTTCATGTGCACAATGGGAGACAGTCTCCACATCCACGTTGTGTGTGCATGGACTTTGATGTTGTGCGTGTGTGTGTCACAGACGTCCATGTCTGTCCTGCAGTGGCAAGTGGGACCACTACCTGTGGGGGTCATAGTTGTTTTGCTGTGGTGTATACATGATACTCCATGTAATGCCAGTGTCCATGTGGCAATACAGGGTCCCTGGGAATGTACCTGTTGTTGAGCTGTGATGCCTGGGGCACATCTGTCCTCACATGTCACTGTGGGGGGTGATTGTGACACGGCAGCAGGAGATGGGAACTGTGACACGGCCTCATGATATCCAATGGGCCAACCTGGGACTTATTGATGCCACTTGTTGGACCGTGATGACAGATGTTGGCCATGTATGTACCATACATGTCCTTACGGAACTGCACACTTCATGTAGTTGTGCCTCATAATGATGTATGTTGGGATATTGAGTGTGTTCAATGCCGCATATGTGGGCTGACTGACAATCTTGCTTACTTCTCCTCTGCACTGCAGGGCTCCTGCTGTCCATCGACCATTCCCAGACCTGGCAACGATGGTGGAACGGGACAGCATCCGACGGTACAGCTTCACCAGGCAGCTGATTGAGGATTTGGCAGTGCAGTTGGCCCCACATTTGCAGCCTGGCCGGCCATATCCTACAGCGCTGACCCCCAAGGTGAAGGTGATGGCAGCCCTACACTTCTTTGCCACCGGTACCTTCCAACATACTGTGGCGACTGCTGGTGGGATGTCACAGACCATGTTGAGCCGTGTGCTCCGCGATGTTTTGGCGGCAATGTTGCTATTCCTGAACCGGTACATCTATTTCCCTAGACTGCGACGACTCACTGACGTGAAGAGTGACTTCTATGCCCTGGGGAGGATGCCGCATGTCATTGGCTCCATTGATGGGACACATGTGGCTTTGGTACCACCACAGGCCCAGGAGCAGGCCTACAGGAACCGCAAGCACTACCACTCGGTCAATGCACTGGTGGTGTGTCTTGCAGATATGACCATCACACACGTGTGTGCCCGTTTCCCTGGTTCAGCACACGATGCCTTTGTGATGAGGAGTAGTCGCATCCCCAGGATGATGGCACAGATGCAGAACCAGCGTGCCTGGCTTGTCGGTGTGTACTGACTTTGTGCCATTGTGTGTGATCTGATCTGTAGTATTCTGCCCACTTTTCCAAGTTAGCTAATGTGCACTTGTCTGTCCGTAGGTGACTCGGGATACCCCAACATGCCGTGGTTGCTGACACCCCTCAGGAACCCTGTGACACCAGCCCAGATGCGCTACAATGAGGCACATGGTCGGACCAGGAGAGTGATTGAGCGGACATTTGGTCTCCTGAAGAGCCGCTTCCGCTGCCTGGACAAGACCGGAGGGTCCCTCCCATATGCCCCTGCGAAAGTGTGCAAGATTATCATCGTCTGCTGCATGCTCCACAACCTGGCAGTGCGGAAGGAGTTGCCTCTCATCCAGGATGACAATGACCAACATCCGCCACCTGTGGAGGATCCTGGCCTGGACCACGATGCCAGTGATGATGATGATGATGATGAGGGTGATGTCCGCACACAGCTCATCACCAACTTCTTTAGCTGAATGTGAGTATCCTGAGGTGTCATGTCAATGATGTGAGTTGGCATGATATGTGTAGGTGGTGCTCTGGTGCTGTTGGAGTGTGTCCATGGGCTACTTGACTGGATGTGTGTTGCGATGTGTGCTTACAGGTGGGCTGTACTCCCCAACAGTGTTGACATGCTAACTTGGTTCTGGGTGGGTATCTTGTAACATGTATTGTGCATGAGTTTTGCTGTTCTGTCCTGTTCTCCATTGCTTTTGACTGTGTGTCATTTCTGTCCTTCACAGGGTACTTTCAGATTCGTTTGGTCAACTGTGTCCACCGACGACGTGATTGCACTTCCAGGGTGGTAGCTGTTGTGTCCCTACAGGTGATGTGCGCCACACCCATGGACTTCCTTCCGTCTACAGTTGTTGACTGTGTGCCCGCTGCCAGGTGGGATTACCTTGCATCTGTAGTGGTTACGACATGTTGTAACTGTGTAATAAACCTGTGCTTCACTTTGTGATGTGCGTTGTCTGTGGTCACACATTTGACTGCCATTTGCTTACTGCACCTGTGGGCTACTTGACTACAACTGGGAATGGGTGTGGTGTCTGTGCATTGCACCGTCTTCCCTGGCAACATCAGTGTAGGCAATGAGTCAGATGGCCTAGGTGTGTATGTGTTGTGTAGCCCTGGTGGTGTGTCTCCCTCATATGTGTCACGTTGCCTTTACTCACATGCCTGTGTTGTACTTGCTGTTGCAGTTTGCATACACAGTGTAATTTTGCAGTTCATCATCCCCATAACAGCACCCACGTTGGAATCACAACAGAGGCAAGTATGGTGTATTAGTGTGTTTATTGTGATACATTTGTGTGAATAGTGCATAGGATGGGTAGTGCTGTACATAAATCTTGCAATCAGAAGTTCCTAGGTGAATTGAAAGTCCTGGTAGACAAAATCCCCAGTATCGGGGCCACAGTTGTCTGAGACATTGGTCCAACTTGTACTCCCCATGCAATGTGTGGGAGTAGTGTTGCCGTCAACAGGGTGAACAGTCTGTGCACAAAGGTGAACATCCAGAACAGGTTCAGGCTTCCTGGGAGTTGCGCTTGGCCATCGGCCTCTCACTTGCCCCTCCTCGGATGACCCCTCTTCTTTGGGGGGGGGCCCTCAAGTACAGGCTGCTGCGGTGCAGGGGACTCTCTGCCAGAGTCATCCTCCCTCCCTGTGGCAGTTGCAGTTTGTTCAGCACCAGATGTTGTTGGCACACAGGGAGGTGTGGACTGGTTGCTGTTCATCTGGCGGAGGCATTGTAAAATGTCCCTGTGCACCGCCGTCATCTCATGCAGTGCATCCCACTTGGACTCCACGCGGGACATGTGTGACTCCACGTGGGACATGTGAGAGTCCAAGCGGGCATGATGGGCAGCCTGCTGCTGTTTCATGTCTCTGAGGAGCCCCACTACCTGGCTGAGATCTCCGGTGCTGGACTGGTACACATCAGCTATGCGTACCAGTTGTGGGTCATCATGCACACCAGCAACCTCTGCAAGCAGCGACCTCTGTCTCCCACCCCTCCCACCACCCCTGCTGACATGTGCAGTGCGTGCAGTGGCACGCACAGATGACCCTGGTCCACCTTGGGGGTTGGTGGTGGTGGTGGTGTCCATGGTCCCAGGTTGGTCCAGGGTCCCTGTGCTGGTGTTGCTCCTTGTTCTGTCCATGTCGGCAGGGATGGTATTTGTGGTGACAGTCGTTGGAGGGGTGGGTGCAGGGGGTGCAGCTGGTGGTCCTGCTGGTGCTGCAGCTGCTGGTCCTGCTGGTGCTGCATGTAGACTTGCACCGGATGTGCCAGGTTGGTCTTCTTCATCCGAGGAGGGCAGAGGCTGTACGACACCAGTGAGCTCCGCATCCTCTTGAGCCTGGGACTGGGACTCCTCAGCGTCTGCTGCTGTGTCCCCATCATCACCTGTTTTTGGGAGACACACACAATGTATGTTATGTTTCTGCAGGCATCAATGGTTGACACACCTGACAGTTGTGACTGTGCCTCTGGGTGCGGGCCTGTACATTGCATTGTCCTAAGTCGTCACAGTCAGGGGTTGATATTGGTGTGGCACATTGTCCTGCATTATTTGGGCATTTCTATGTATTTGTTGGGGTGTGAACATGGTCTGCATTGGTTGTATTTGGTTGACAGCCGGCCCTCCTTCCCACCCAGCCAGTCAGTTATCCCACCATGGACTGTGCTTGCTTTGCAGGGAGTGGAAGTTGTCTCTCAGGATGTCAGTCAGTGGTGTCCTGCTGTTTGTTGGTGCACAGTTGCCAGCAGGGCCTTGTGCTCCCCACAGCAGTAGCCAGTGTCAGCCATCTTGGGAGTCCTTCTCCACTCCCTGTGTTGTGAGCATGGTTCAGGGTGGTGTTGATGGGACAGTTGTGGGGGTGACCAATATCTGTGACTACCACTCCCATCATGCTATTGCTTCCACCCCACTTCCCAGCATTCCCATACTTACTTGCTTTTGTGGGGAGTTCAGTGTGTGCGGGTGTGAGGGCAATGGCAAGATGGCTGACAGTGGTGTCCTGCTGTTGGTTGGTGTGCAGTTCCCAGCATGCCCTTGTGCTCCCCACAGCAGTAGCCAGTGTCAGCCATCTTGTGTGTCCTTATCCACTCCCTGTGATGTGAGCATGGTTCAGGGTGGTGTTGATGGGCCAGTTGTGAGGCTGAGCAATATCTGTGACTACCACTCCCATCATGCTATTGCTTCCACCCCCTTCCCAGCATGCCCATGCTTCCTTCCTTTTGACTCTGCTTCCCTGTGGGGTGGGCTGGCTGTGCTGACAGGATGGCTGGGAGTGTTGTCCTGGCAGTTGTTTGGCTAAAAGTCCCAAGAATGTCCCTGTGCTTCACACAACATAACCCAGGGTGGTGGTTCTTTGTGGGATCTTGAGTTAGGATGGGAGGCATTGCATTCTACCAGGTGGGTTCTGTGGAGTTTGTGTTGAGGGGGTGTGAGGGGAGGTGCTTGTGACTATGGTCAGTGCTGCAAGTCCTCCTTCCCACCCAGCCAGCCAGATATCCCACCATGGAACGTGCTTGCATTGCAGGGAGTGGAAGTTGTCTCTCAGGATGTCAGTCAGTGGTGTCCTGCTGTTTGTTGGTGCACAGTTGCCAGCAGGGCCTTGTGCTCCCCACAGCAGTTGCCAGTGTCAGCCATCTTGTCAGTTGTTTTCCACTACCTGTGATGTGCGCATGGTTCAGGGTGGTGTTGATGGGACAGTTGTGGGGGTGACCAATATCTGTGACTACCACTCCCATCATGCTATTGCCTCCACCCCACTTCCCAGCATTCCCATACTTACTTGGTTTTGTGGGGAGTTCAGTGTGTGTGGGTGTGAGGGCAATGGCAAGATGGCTGACAGTGGTGTCCTGCTGTTGGTTGGTGTGCAGTTCCCAGCATGCCCTTGTGCTCCCCACGACACAGCAACAGTGTCAGACATCTTTGATGGGCCTTTCCACTCTCTGTGGGATGTGCATGCGTGAGTGTGAGCTTGCTGGGCCATGTGGTGGGGGATGTAGAGCTGTGACTACGACTCCCATCATGCTATTGCCTCCACCCCACTTCCCAGCATTCCCATACTTACTTGCTTTTGTGGGGAGTTCAGTGTGTGTGGGTGTGAGGGCAATGGCAAGATAGCTGACAGTGGTGTCCTGCTGTTGGTTGGTGTGCAGTTCCCAGCATGCCCTTGTGCTCCCCACAGCAGTAGCCAGTGTCAGCCATCTTGTGTGTCCTTATCCACTCCCTGTGATGTGAGCATGGTTCAGGGTGGTGTTGATGGGCCAGTTGTGAGGCTGAGCAATATCTGTGACTACCACTCCCATCATGCTATTGCCTCCACCCCCTTCCCAGCATGCCCATGCTTCCTTCCTTTTGACTCTGCTTCCCTGTGGGGTGGGCTGGCTGTGCTGACAGGATGGCTGGGAGTGTTGTCCTGGCAGTTGTTTGGCTAAAAGTCCCAAGAGTGTCCCTGTGCTTCACACAACATAACCCAGGGTGGTGGTTCTTTGTGGGATCTTGAGTTAGGATGAGAGGCATTGCATTCTACCAGGTGGGTTCTGTGGAGTTTGTGTTGAGGGGGGGTGTGAGGGGAGGTGCTTGTGACTATGGTCAGTGGTGCGAGTCCTCCTTCCCACCCAGCCAGCCAGATATCTCACCATGGAACGTGCTTCCATTGCAGGGAGTGGAAGTTGTCTCTCAGGATGTCAGTCAGTGGTGTCCTGCTGTTTGTTGGTGCACAGTTGCCAGCAGGGCCTTGTGCTCCCCACAGCAGTTGCCAGTGTCAGCCATCTTGTGAGTCCTTCTCCACTCCCTGTGATGTGCGCATGGTTCATGGTGGTGTTGATGGGACAGTTGTGGGGGGGGCAATATGTGTGACTACGACTCCCATGATGCTATTGGCTACACTGACTTGGCCAGCATACACAGAATTCCTTCCTTTCAGTGGTCTTCACTGTGTGTTGGTGTTGTTGTGGTGGCTACATGTCTGGATGTGTTTGTTAGTTCTATTTGTGCCACTGCCTAGCTGTAGTTGTAGTTGTGTTTGTACATGTGATGGCACATTGACTGTAACTTTGAGATGGCATGTGTTGTGTTTCTCTGACTGACATACACATTTTGGGATGATTCTGTTCTGGTTGCTGTGTAATTGCTATGAGTGCATGGTTTGACTCTCCCCTTGACAGTGATGTGTGTGTGTATTGTGGCAGAATGTTGTGTACATTTGTTGTGTACTCACCAGGCTCTGGGATGTTCTCTAGTCCATATACGCTCACTGGCGGAAGGATGGCCCGCACCTTCTCCTCCCAGGGCCTGAGGTATACTGGCTTGGCAGGAGGGCCACTGCCGGTGTATTGGCTCAGGAGGTAGTCTTTCTTGAGCAGGTTCCGTACCCTCCTGCGCACGTCATACCACCTGTTCTGGATGTCGGTCTTTGTGCGCAGACATGGTGATTGTGCGTTCACCCTGTTGATGATCCTCTCCCACATCTTGGTTTTCTGGGAGATGGGGGTCTGTTGGACCAGTGTGCCAAACAGCTGTGGCTCTACCCTGAGGATCTCGTCTACCATGACTTCCAATTCACAATCTAGGAACTTGTGATTCTTCTTGGGGGCATGGTGATGGGTGGTGATGGTGAGTGATGTGTGTGTTGGTGTGCAGGTGAGGGTGTGTGAGTGTGTGTTTTGCTGGGTGTATGTGAGGTAGGTATTTGTTGGTGTGCTGATGGTGTGTGGCTTGTGTGAGGGATGAGCTGTGGGTGTGTGGTTGCTGTCTGTTGGGTGCTGGCAGTGGGATGGCATTTGCAAAGGATCATGGTTGGGATTTGTGTCCTTTATATGGGTGGAGTTGTGGGTGTGTCTTTGTTCTCTGTCCCCACCCCCACAGTATTTATTGGCTTTGTAATTGCTTGTTTGGCCTTTTTTTGTGTCATTTTTCCTTTGTACTGTCTGTGCATGTTGGAAACGTTCTTGTGACCGAGTCGGACCCTGCATTTGTCTCGTACGGTGTTCTCCGTTTCGTTCACGCTGTGTTTGTGCAGTTTTCTATGCTGCGTACGCGTCGGTCGCGGTGTTTTGTGTTACTTCGGCTCGGTCTTGTATGCGTGTCGGTCGTACGGCTTGTCCTCCGTCCGACTCGGTCGTGGTTTTCGCGCCTTGCATCGTACTTTGCGGTTTGGAGTTCGCGTGTACGTTTCGGTCGGATTTGTTCCGGGTGCGTGTCGGTCGGTTCGATTCGCGTGTTTTTCCGGCCGGATTGCTGTTTTCCGTGCGGCTCGGTCGTTCGGCTTGGGTTCGGTACGTGTCGGTCGGATTTTGCACGCTTTGCATCGTACTTGGCGTGTCGGGCGCCACAGGTACGTGTCGGTCGGAATAAATTCCGGCTCCGACTCGGTCGGTGCTTTTTCCGGCCCGAATCGGAATCGACCCCTCAATGTTTGTTCATGTTGCAGGTAGTAAGGACTTTCTAGTAAAAGGTTGTAATGTTCGGCCACATTAGTTACTGGCACGTAGGCTAGTGCAATCAGATTTTTTATTTGGTATGCGAATGAACTGTTTGTCACATACTCTACACTTAGGGGCTGATTACGAAGGCGGGCGGTAAAGCACCCGGGCGTCCATGGTAGCGGGAATCAACCGTCCGCATGTACCGCGGGAAAACCGGCGGTCCGATTAAGATCAACCGCCAGAAAAATCCGACCGCGGCGGGACGATGCCAGGAAAGACCGCCGGTAGCGTGCGGAGCAGGTGAAAATCCGCCCACGGCGGTTGGATTTGCGGCGGAAAAAGACCAAACTGCCGCACGGCCAGCGGATTGACCGCACGTGGAATTAGGATACCATAGAGGTGACAGCGGAAATATCCGCTGTTTCCGACCGCCGCGATCGCAACCAGTGATGAATGGGAGAGCCGGCGGAAGGGCAGCCGTATAGCCACCGCCGCGGCTGCTCTGGAAAATTCATAGCGGCCGAACAAAAAAAACACACAACATGCCCACCAAGTGTACCCAGCAACTTGGCGCAGCCCCAAAAAAAAACTAATACACCCCAATGACACATCCCCATGGCAAGTTAAAAAACCACAAATCCCAGGTCAACCCACACAACACACCTGACATCAATACACCATTTTGACACACCCACATAGCTGAGTATAAAACCAGCCCCTTCCCTGACCACAATCCTTTGCAATACTCCACCACTGAAGGAACCAAGCCTACAGCACAAACGAGAGGCAAACCACCACACAACTCACCAGCACAACAACACACACACACACACACACACACCACTTACATCACCACCACCACTCTCACACCTGCACTTTCAACCCCTCTGCACACCACACACCATGGCACAGAAGAAAATGCCCAAATTCACTGACAATGAGTTGTCAGTCATGGTAGATGAGGTAATCAGAGTAGAACCACTATTGTTTGGAAGCATGGTCCAACAGACACCATTAGCCAACAAAACACTAATGTGGGAAAGGATAGTCCGCAAGGTCAATGCAGTAGGGACTGTCCCACGCACCAAGAATGAGATCGTGAAGCGGTGGCATGACCTCAAGAAAAAGGTGAAAGAGAGGGACAACAAGAACCGTGAGATGGCTCAGAGGACTGGCGGTGGCCCTCCCATTCCACCAAGAACATTCACCGCATGGGAGAAGAAGGTGCTTGCCATACTGCGGTGGGCGGAATTTGCGTAGTCGCACAACGCAAAGCTCCGCAAAACGGTAAAAAAATCTCCGCGAGCACGCAAAAGTTCCGCGAACACGCGGAATTGCTTGTTCCGCCCGTTCGCGATGCTTTTTTCCTGTTCGCAAACGCTGTTTGCTCGGGGAGAAATATCTTGCGAACACGCATTTTGAAAGCGCGAACAAGCAAAAAATTCCGCGAAGTCGCTGATCGCGGAATTTGTGGTCATTCCGCGTTCTCCGCGGAACGCAAAATTACCCAAATATCGCAAATTCCGCGAACGAAACGGAATTTACCGCCCAGGCCTAATCCAGAGAGTCTCACAGGAATACCTGGGGGAGTGGAGGCTGGTAAGTAACAACAAATGTCCACCATCACACCGCCATGTACTGTCTTGCACAACCACAAAGCTACACCTCCTAGGCCCAAATGCATCCATGTGCACCACACACTGAAGAGTTGGCAGGCCCTCTTCGACATCTCTGCATTCATTCTCTGGAAACCCAGAAGGTACCTGACTACTGGAAGAAAGCAATAGTAAAACCATTGTTGAAAAAAGCTCTCTCTGACCCCGCCGACATGACTAATTTTAGACCTATCTCCCTTCTTCCTTTCCCTATAAAAATCTTGGAAAGGCACATAAGTTCACTATTGTCACAACATCTAGAAGACTAGGCATGGCTTGAGGAGGAGCAATTTGGATTTTGTCCTGGTCATGGAACCCGAGACCGCCCTTATCTGCGCAGCCGATGAACTACGGAGGACCACCGATAACGGACAATCGCCGTCCTTGTCCTCCTAGATCTATCGGCTGCGTTCGACACAGTTAACCATCACATTCTCATATCCAGGCTCTCAGCAGCGGGTGTGGGGGGACCAATGCTAAACTGGCTAAAGTCATACCTGTATAACCGCTATCAAGCAGTATCTCTCCCCCCGTTTTGTTTCAAATTTAGAAAAACAACACATGGTGTCCCCCAGGGCTCTTCCCTTAGCCCTATCTTGTTTAATGTCTACATTAAATGTTTGATCACACTCATAAAAACCTATAATGTTAAATTAATCAACTACGCGGACGACACCCAACTAATTTTGTCATTGAATAATAACCAGGAGGATACCATCAGAAACTTTCAAGCATGCATTCTTGGCATCCTTGATTGGATGGATTCCAATTCACTGAAGATGAATGGAAATAGAACAGAATTTCTCTGCTGCTCCTCCAACAAAATTCCGGTGTCCCTACCATCGAATTTCTGGCCGCTACCCATGGAAAAGCCCTCGGGCAATCCTGTGGCAGTACGAAACCTGGGTGTGACCATCGACCAAGGACTATCTTTAGAAAACCAAGTGAATAAAATCACCAGAACCTGTTTTGCTGTGAGACGTGCTCTTAGGAAGCTATACCCTCTGCTCGATATACCTGCCAGGTCATGGATCTCCAGAGGGGTAATACTAAGTAGGCTGGACTACTGCAATGCCCTGTTGCTAGGAGCCCCTAGTTACCTTCTAAGAAAGTTAAAATGTATTCAGACCATTACTGCCAAATTGACACTGAGCAAACCCCGATATTCATCCGCCACAGAAGCCTTGAAGGAGCTTCAGTGGCTACATGTCAAGCAGAGAATAGTTTTCAAATCTCTATGTATTGCTCATAGGGCATTACATAACAAAGGGCCAATACTTCTCCAAAATAAAATAAAAAGTACACCCCCGGCAGGAACCTCCGCTCTACTAATGGTAACTATGCCCAGGAGATTAGGTATAAAAAAGTTAGACAAGGAGGATGCACCTTCACGGTTAACGCGGCCCGGCTATGGAATAGACTTCCAGCCTCCCTACGTTCTCAAATTCATTTACAAAAATTCAGGAAGGCACTGAAGACCTGGTTATTTCCCCACTAGTGGCCACTGCTTAGCTTTCCATCTGCTATATCTTACACAATAGTTCAGCGCCAGGATACCATTTTTGGCTACAGTGCGCTCTATAAATAACCCCTACAATATAATACAATACTCCCCAACACATGTCTCACAGATCTAACATTCACTCCCTCTGAATCACCCCAAAGGTAGCGAGCAACATTCCCAGGGTTGCATGTGTACAGGCAGCCAGCACACAACTGCCACCAGGCCCCCTTGTCCCACAGCTGAGCAAGATGGAGCACTCCCCTACACCCAGAAGCATGTGGCAGCCATTGCATTGATCACCTCCACCTAACAGGTAGGTAGCCATCTTAACAGGGTGTGGTGTTTGTGGGGGGAAAGCCAGCACTACAACTCCCACCAGGCCCCCTTGTCCCACAGCTCAGCAGGATGGAGCACTCCCCCCACCCATAAACATGTGGCAGCCATTGTATTTCACTCAACAAACTGACAGGTAGGTAGCCATCTTAACAGGGAGGGGTGTTTGTGGGTGGAAAGCCAGCACTACAACTCCCACCAGGCCCCCTTGTCCCATAGCTCAGCAATATGGAGCACTCCCCCACACCCAGAAGCATGTGGCAGCCATTGCGTTGATCACCTCCACCTAACAGCTAGGTAGCCATCTTAACAGGGAGGGGTGTTTGTGGGTGGAAAGCCAGCACTACAACTCCCACCAGGCCCCCTTGTCCCACAGCTCAGCAAGATGGAGCACTCCCCCACACCCAGAAACATGTGGCAGCCATTGTATTTCACTCATCAAACTTACAGGTAGGTAGCCATCTTAACAGGGAGGGGTGTTTGTGGGTGGGAAGCCAGCACTACAACTCCCACCAGGCCCCCTTGTCCCACAGCTCAGCAGGATGAAGCACTCCCCCCCACCCATAAGCATGTGGCAGCCATTGTATTTCACTCATCAAACTTACAGGTAGGTAGCCATCTTAACAGGGAGGGGTGTCTGTGGGTGGCAAGCCAGCACTACAACTCCCACCAGGCCCCCTTGTCCCACAGCTCAGCAAGATGGGGCACTCCCCGACACCCAGAAACATGTGGCAGCCATTGTATTTCACTCATCAAACTTACAGGTAGGTAGCCATCTTAACAGGGAGGTATGTTTGTGGGTGGAAAGCCAGCACTACATCTCCCACCATTCCCCCTTGTCCCACTGCTCAGCAAGATGGAGCACTCCCCCACACCCAGAAGCATGTGGCAGCCATTGCATTGATCACCTCCACCTAACAGGTAGGTAGCCATCTTAACAGGGAGGGGTGTTTGCGGGTGGAAAGCCAGCACTACAACTCCCACCAGGCCCCCTTGTCCCACAGCTCAGCAGGATGGAGCACTCCCCCCCCATAAGCATGTGGCAGCAATTCCCCTCAACTGTGTCACAGAACAGGTAGGTAGACAGTGCATGCACCCTGCCATTCCTCTCAAAAAACATGGAGCCATATGACCACACCAGCCCTCACATCCCACCCAACTTGGCATAGATCCAATAGCCACTTCCAGTGTGCAGACAGCTTAGCGTCTGTAACTGTCACAGAAATTAAAGTTTGACTCACCAAATCACATGTTGAAGTAACTCGGCACAATCATGCACAGCAGTGAATGCTATGTGTAAGTGCCATGGTGGCAGAGCATCAAGGCCCATATGAAAACAAAACAAGCGTGCTCATTTTTAAAAATAAAGCAAAGAACATGATATGACAGAGGGATGCATGAGACAACAATGGCTAGTGCATGCCCAGAATGAAGGTCTTCCATGCAGAGCAAACAACAAAGATGCCTCACAATAAGTTATTGTGCTGCTAGTCGTTAGATGATGACATGCCCTTGTAATCCCACACTCTGTACGTGGAGCATGGTATCTATTGACATGTCACACCATGGACAAGTAATGTAGGTACCTAGACATCATGTCATGATGCTCAGTACCGTGAAGCCATACAAAGTGATCTCAATGTAAACTGTGTGGTGTATAACATGTAACATCCAAACATCTAACACCAAGCTTGTGGGGTACACTACAATGACCATTTATTCTCTGTTCTACAGGTGACCAAGAATTGACTGCTGCAGATGACAATACCAACCTGCAGAGCCAGTCTCCCCCCCCGAAACATAGAGGCCCGGATGCAGACTCCCTAAATTCCTCAGATGCGGACACAGAAGCTGGCCCATCTGGCCTGCCAGGGCGCAGCAGGTCCTAGGCCCCCACTGTCCTCACCACCACCACCTCAGCAACAACAACTGCGCTGACCACTGCTGTAACGACCTGTGCGGTCTCCACCACCACCACCACCACCAGTTCTGCCTGCAACACTGTCCCTGCCTCAGAGGATACCCACCCCACCCCACAATCTGAGGAGGGCAGGGAGAGTCAGCGGGTGCATCGAGTGGTGATGCCACTGGTCCGGGACAGCAGGGCAGGTGGGAGGGCAACTGGGCGACAAAATCAATTGGACACTGGGACTGAAGCCCTGGCCAACATCGCCAGAGTCCTTGGGGCATACGAACAAGCCCAGGGACACACAGGCCAGGCTCTGGAAGAATCTCGTGACCTCCACCTGCTGCTGAGGTCCATAGACACGTGCATGGGCCAAATCGTGGAACTCTTGGGCCAGCTTGTGGGTGTCCTGAGGGACCGGCCTGCGGCCCAAAGGACAGCTCAACCTCCCTCCAGTGGCCTGCAGGATGACAGTCCCACCTCCTCACCTGCGGCCACAGAGACGCGTGAGCTGGAACAGGATGTGTCCTCAGACACCTCTGATCCCGCAGCAGAGGCCCCCCCTGCCAAACGCTCAAGGGGCCATCTGAGGAAAAACAAGGGAGGATCACGTGGCAAAGCACCAGCCAAACGCCAGTCAAAGAGCCAGCCATGATGGCACCTCTCTTCACCTTCCCATTGACTTTGTTGACTATCCTTACCCACACTGCCATGTTGATGGCAGGCATCTGTTGGACTGTGTCACCACATCAATGAGGTGACTACTCTATTGTCTCGTCTACCATCACTGACAACCCATTGATTCACTTACCACCTATTTGCAAATAATCACTTCCCTGTCACATGTACTTATTATAAATAAACACTCTTTGCACACCTATGTTTCGTGTCAGCTCCATGTTTATCACAGGATGTACAATCTTGACTCAGATTACAATGTACCAGGTGCACTGATTGTTGCGAGGCATTGAGAGGCTGAAGGGACCTAGGAAAACACAAGAGAACAACATTCACCTGTCAGTTGATGGCATCACACCCATTACACAACACTTGTCATCAAGGTACTCAAACCTGCACACATTACAATGAGCAACGATATCGACATATCATGTAGCTGTGCATAACTACCCTGTCCCAGAAACATCAGCCCTCAGCACAGAGCCAACAACAGGCAGCTGTCACATAGCTCCCCTAGGCATTTTCTACAACTACAAAAACACCATACAATGGCACCGTTGTACAATGTCACTCACCTTCAAGGGAAGTAGCGGTTGATGAGCTGGTGACGCAGGTCGACACTTTCCTCCTCTCCACTATCCTCGTCAGTGGACATGTGTGGGTTTGCTGGCGGGGGCATCTGCTGCTCATCATCATCCAGGATCAGGGGGATCTCTTTGCGCAGGGCAAGGTTGTGGAGCTTGCAGCACGCTACCACGATCTGACACACCTTTTGGGGAGAGTACATCAGTGCACCTCCGGTCCTGTCCAGGCACCGAAATCGAGACTTGAGAAGCCCAAAAGTCCGCTCCACCACACGACGTGTCCTCCCATGGGCCTCATTGTAGCGGACTTCACCCGGGGTCCTGGGATTCCGCAGTGGGCTTAGCAACCAGGGCCGGTTGGGATATACAGAGTCACCTAGGTGCCAGACACACAGAACAAATTGGTAAAATGACTGTAGCTGCGGACAGCATGTCACACATACAGCACAATACTTGACTCAGCTAACTCATCTACAAGCCACGCACGGTCAGGATGCAGATTTGCCATCATCTGTGGTACGATGCTGTTACGCAGGATGTAGGAGTCGTGGGCTGAGCCAGGGAATCTGGCACAGACATGTGAGATGATCATATCTGCCTGGCATACAACCTGCACATTAATGGAATGGGTGTGCTGCCTATTCCTTTAGATGTGCTCCCGTGCCTGTGGCGGAACTAGTCCAACATGGGTGCAGTCAATGGCACCAACTACATTAGGGATGTGGGCAACGTCATAGAAATCAGCCTTCACAGCTGGCAATTCCTATCTCCGTGGAAAATGGATGTAAGTGTCCTTGTATACATCATAGCGAACAGGACATCCCGTAGCACCATGCTGAACATTGCCTGCGACATCCCACCTGCGCTGGCCACCGTGTACTGGAACGAACCAGTTGCGAAGAAATGCAGGGCCGCCATCACCTTACATGTTGGTGACACAGCAGTTGGATATGTCCTGCGAGGCCTCAGATGGGGCTCCAACTGAGCACATAGGTCTTAGAGGTTTTGCCGATCCAACCGGAACTTACGGATGATGTCCACATCCTCCATGTCCGCCAGCAAGGTGAATGGCCGGTGCACATTTGGTCGCCTCCTACATGAGATAAAAGGGGACACTTGTCAATTCAATTCACCCATGAGATGTGTCCAACATCTGACATTTTGACTGACACAGCGCCAACAATGACTGGCCTGACACACCAGCTTACAGCACAAGTCACATGCAGAGACAACTTGACCCCAAGTAGTTGTACACGTGATCAGTATGTATGAACTGAGTGCACCGAGACAGATTCAGACTATGTGAATGTGAAATGGGACATTCCGACATCTTGTGTCACCAGCCCTGAGAGTACTTGACACAGCACATGTCTGAAACACCAACACCGATGTCACCTACGTAGCTGCTGTACCTGCCACACCTTCTTGCGTGAGTCGGACAGGGCACACATGAACGACACAATGAGTACAGTGTGTGCATGAAGATCAAGTATCAACATGAGTTCAGCAATCTACACAGTGAAGTAGGCACATTGAGTAGTCAGTCCATCATCACTGTGTGTTGCTTAGCTATCTCACACATTGACATGTCCCCATATTTGAGAGTCCATCACACAACAGATCTGTGTACGTGCACAACAACATCATAAGTGACATGTGAGGGACTACATGCCAATGCAGGTACTCCAGTCCACTGACATGGCATGTGTAGACATCAGTGAGTAGAATGTCACACTAGCATTCAATTTAACAGTATGGTGGCATGACTCATTGTAAGTGTGCAGTGTTCAATAATGAGAACTGCCCATTGCCATTGCTACAGCATGATGTGTCCATAGGTGCCCTAAGCGTGCACACCCACCGCAATCCCATCATTGGCACCAATGTAAAGATGCAAAATCGCGGTAGCGACCGCCTGGGCCCTGTGGTGTGACACCGCCATTGCCCATGCCCATTCAGTCAATGGGAACCGCAATCGCGCTAGTGGAATGCACTTTTGAAAATTGCGGTAGGCGTGCTCCGCTACCGCGGGGCCGGTCATTGGTTACAATTGTAAGATGCACGATTGCGGTAGCGGCCACCTGGGCCCCGCGGTGTGACACCGCCATTGCCCATGCCCATTCACCCAATGGGAACTGCAATCGCGTTAGTGGAATGCACTTTTGAAAATCGCGGTAGGCGTGCTCCGCTACCGCGGGGCCGGTTATTGGTTGCATTTGAAAAATAGCTGAGCTGGACCACCAATTGCAGCAGCTGAGTACCATTGAAACAACCCCAGGGGGCTATATATGTCTGTGAGAGAGCCCACATTTCCACTGCATCCAGACATTGCTGCCTGCCATTCTTCATCCACAACTGCTGCTGTTCCTGTCTCCTGGACCCAGTGCTTGCGAGAACTGAGAACATCAGGGCCCGTCCCTTCACCACAGAGGAGCTGGAGGTCCTGATGGACGAGGTGCTTACACACTACGGGGGGCTATACGGTGCTCCTGATATAATGGTAAGTGTCTCAGAGTGAAATTTGGAGAGTGCAAAGAGTGCTCACATGATGTTTCTCTGCAGTAGTATGTGCCTGTGAGTGCAAGTTTGTGTGATACACTGCCTGGCATGCTGACTTCATGGCAATGGGGTGTGTAGCCTTATTACCACAGATCCATGGCTGCATTGAAAGATGGGAGGGACGTGCAGTTTCTTTGCACCCATACAGTGACACTGCTGGTTTGGAAAGTGGAAGTCAGAACAAACATTGCCTGTGCTAATGGATGTCAGAGTCCATTCGCTCTTCACATGCTCATTTGGGACATCACAAATGTGTTTCGTCCAGAGGCTACTAAGGATATGTGTACACTTTTCATATTGTCATTGTGGATATGTGAGCATTATGCACAAGATTGAAGTGCCTGAGGGTGACACTCTTGGTGGAAAATCGCATATGACACATCAGAGTTATGTACTTCTGAAACATCCTCCTTCCACTGATTTAATAATGTGTACAGACTTGCATGTGTAGGCACTGTTTGACCTCTCATATTGTACATGCATGTGATTGTTCAGATGGGCCAGGTTTAACCTCAGTGTGAATCCCCCTGGCCTGCACAGATACTGCCCAATTTGACACGGACCCATCAGTAAATGGACAGTGTGAGATATATGTGTTGTCTGCCACCCTGTTTCTCAATGAGCTATCTTAGGCCTGATGATTGCACAAGACAGACCTTGTGAGAAGGGTGTTAGAATGTAAGATCATGTCCCTAGATGTGACATCCATGACACAGTGAGCCACTCACAGGCCAAGGACATTGAGGGGTGTGTAGTGTTGGACACAGTGAGTCTTCCCCAAAACATAATTTGCAACATGATGTATGTCTTGCTCCCTCCCATGCTGCATCACAGATGAGGGCCTTATTCACATTGCTTTGTGTGCTGCCATTCTGCATGTGTGAGATGGCCAGGTCCTGTGTCCCACCTCATACCAAAATGCATTTCAATCCGATTATCTGATGCAAATGTACTACGTATCATGTTGTATTGCCTCTGATCAAGCTTTCTGTACAGCTGTGCTAAGTGTTTGAATGCACCTGTCCTGAGACACAGTGGAACATGGCCCAGTGTCCCTGAAACTGCCTCTTCTTGTCTCCCATGCCTGCAGCTCAAAGTCCGCCAGCGTAAGGCCTTATGGAGGGCCATTGCACGCAAGGTGCGGGATCTGGGTGTCTGCAACCGACGGCACCCACACTGTCACAAGAGGTGGGATGACATCTGCCGGATGAGCAAAAACGTGGCAGAGATGACGCTGGGGCTACTCCCACGGACTGGAAGGTTGTCGCGCAGGAGCATGACACCACTAATGGCCCGCATCTTGGCTGTGACACAGCCAGAGCTGGATGGACATTTGAGGGCCCATCAGCAGCAAGTTGGGGGTGAGTATTCTGCGAAGGGTGACTTTGGGTGTGAGTGACTGCATGCATCCCAACCCTGCGCCAGTGTTGAGCTCTGTGATGTTTCCAGAGTGATGCAATGGCTTGTAAGTGGCCTCTGTGTTGAGTGCAGCTGACATACATTTTTGCTACATGTACTTTCTCATGTGTTCAAAATATTGGCCCGTGACATTGCAAGATAAGATGTGGCCTCATGCCATCTGCTGCATTATGGGTGTCATAGACATCACCAGGGAGTGAACAGCTGTGTTCCTCATCTGAGTGTGCTTATGTCGATGTGTGCAGTGTCTGATTTTGGAATTGTGAGAACTACACATCTGCCGACAACAAGGGTCGTTGCGCTTCAAAGCACAACATGGTGGACATCAGTAGCTCATGGCCATGGTATGAGGACATCCTGGAGTCAGTATCTGTGTTGTCCCCTTAAAGTGACTCCATATGTGACTATGACAACATGTTGAGATGTACATCTATCTCACCTACAGGCACGTAGGTATGCTTACAGGAATCAGGATGTCCGGTAACTGGGAGGCACGGGCCAGCTATTTGGCAGTGTGAACGTCACATGGGCCATTGATGCCAACTATGCATGTTTCCATGCATCTTCTGACTTTTGCATGAGGCTTGCACATGCAGACCGCACAGGGTGGTGTGCTACATGGGGGTATCATGTTCGAGTTGTTTGCTTTGGTTGCATATGAAGTTTGTGAGTATGGCACTAAACTGAACCTACGTCTCTATCTCTTGCAGCATCTACAGAGGGCACAGAAGGACAGGGTACGGACACCGGGGATGAGGCATCTTGCTCGACGGCAACACATGAGCTCACTGACACTGATGTGACCAGCACCTCTGAGGGGGACCGGAGTGCCCTTGAAGAATCACGCCTGGAAACACCAACCTCAACGTCATCTGATGCCAGTGGTGACTCCTCGATGTTGGCGGACACAGGGAGTGGGAAATCTGCCTCTTCTTCCACCACACTTCGTCCAGTGCCCACCCTCCCAGCTAGTTCCACTAGTGCTGCCCGTGCCCGCAGCAGTCAGAAGGGTAGAGTGTCCTTCCCCCAGGCACCGCTACCTCTGTCTCCCCTACTGCCCTCAGTGTTGAGGCGGTGGAGCTTTTGCGCCAGCTGTGTGTGGGTCAGACTACTTTTCTGAATGCCTTCCTTGATCATGACAAGAAGTTGGCACAGGTAGTTGCCTTCATGGAGGGCATTCATTCTGATGTGGGTGGGCTACACAGGACTGTCCAGTCTTTGTCCTCCACAGTGACGGCAGCCATTCAGCTGGCACAGGCTCAGGGTCCAGCTCCTGTCCCTTCGGCAAACACCCTGCCAGTGGCCACATCTGACGAGAGTGACCACACACCACAGCCCTCAGGCTCAAAGTACTCCACACGAAGCACAACACAGCAGCACTCCAAGCGGGCCAGGGCGCAGACACCATCCCCCAAAAAAAAGAAGTCACACAGGAACGCAAAGCCAAAAGCCCTTCGGGTGACACTCAGGGGCATCAAGCCAAGAAGCAGGCCTCAGGCTCACATGCATCCAAATCAGTCCAATCCAAGGACACTTCCGTCCCAAAACCTGCTCCCACAGACAGGCAAAAAGTTGCCGTGCCTGCTGTGAAGCTGGTGCCTGCAAAGAGACCGCAGAAACGGATCTCTGAGGCAGGTTCACCCACAACCTCAACTCCCACCCACACCCCTGTGAAGCTGGGGCAGGAGGGCACTGTGGAGGGTTCACCTGGTCAACAGGGGATGGAGGGGAAAAGGCAAGGCCAGGCCAAGCGTACCACCAGACCCAGCAGTTCACCAGAGGGAGGGCCAACACCTGCACCTGAAGCACCTTTGGTGGGGAGTGAGGCTGTTCTGCCCGCCCCACTTCACACTCCTACCAAGACAATTTATCAGAATCGAATCCCCAAGAAGTGGAAAGGCAGCCCTCCACATTCTCCCTCACACACTGTGTCTCACAGCAGCATTTCTCCGCCTCCCCGTGCCACGCTGCCACCCGGTCCAAGCAGCCCTCCGGCTCACAAAGCCACTGATGCCTCTACCTCAGCTGCTCCTCCCTCTCCCAGGTCTGGTCCACCAACGGTCCCTGACAATCAGCCACCTCCCAGTTCTACTGACAGCCATGTCTGAGGCAAAGTCCCCCTCCCAAAGCCGTCTCTCCCACAGCGGTGCCTGGACTGCCCATCTGTATCCTCAGAGCTGTGGTGATTCCCATACCAGTGTACGGTGTCACACATTCCCTGTGCAGGTTCTCATGTTCACATGTCCCTCCTTTGAACTATGGACTGGCCACTGGCCTTGCTGTTTGTAACTTTGGATGCCCATTCCCTGTGCAGGTTCTCATGTTCACATGTCCCTCCATTGAACCATGGACTGGCCACTGGCCTTGCTGTTTGTAACTTTGGATGCCCATTCCCTGTGCAGGTTCTCATGCACACATGTACCTACTTTGAACTATGGACTGGCCACTGGCCTTGCTGTTTGTAACTTTGGATGCCCATTCCCTGTGCAGGTTCTCACGCACACATGTACCTACTTTGAACTATGGACTGGCCACTGGCCTTGCTGTTTGTAACTTTGGATGCCCATTCCCTGTGCAGGTTCTCATGTTCACATGTCCCTCCTTTGAACTATGGACTGGCCACTGGCCTTGCTGTTTGTAACTTTGGATGCCCATTCCCTGTGCAGGTTCTCATGTTCACATGTCCCTCCTTTGAACCATGGACTGGCCACTGGCCTTGCTGTTTGTAACTTTGGATGCCCATTCCCTGTGCAGGTTCTCATGCACACATGTACCTACTTTGAACTATGAACTGGCCACTGGCCTTGCTGTTTGTAACTTTGGATGCCCATTCCCTGTGCAGGTTCTCATGTTCACATGTCCCTCCTTTGAACTATGGACTGGCCACTGGCCTTGCTGTTTGTAACTTTGGATGCCCAATCCCTGTGCAGGTTCTCATGTTCACATGTCCCTCCTTTGAACCATGGACTGGCCACTGGCCTTGCTGATGTAACTTTGGATGCCCATTCCCTGTGCAGGTTCTCATGCACACATGTACCTACTTTGAACTATGGACTGGCCACTGGCCTTGCTGTTTGTAACTTTGGATGCCCATTCCCTGTGCAGGTTCTCATGTTCACATGCCCCTACTTTGAACTATGGACTGGCCACTGGCCTTGCTGTTGTCTACTTTTGATGCCTATCTTGGTGATATGTAATAAAGACAGTTACTCCTGTTGTCTGCTTTGTCAGTGTCCTTGCTAAATATAAGTGTTTTCGGTATGTGCATGGTTGCTTGTGACAAATGCTCTGTATGCCACCTTCACATTGCCAATTGCTTCTTTTACTTTTTCTGGGTTTGGCAGTGGTGAGGGGCACTTTAGTTCTTCTTTCTTCTGAGGTTTGTGGGTGCAATGATGGGTGTTTGTGATTATCTACGATTATCATACTCATCATATGGTCAGGTTTGCTAAATTGTCCACATGTCATGTTATGATGCTATTCCAGAACAGAGGTGTATTCTATCCACAGGATTACTTGCGGGCTGGCCAGCGTCCTTCATATCTGTGTGATCTTTCTTGATGTGTGAGCAGCTGTGTTGATGTATGGTCATCTTGTGATGGCCTGTCTTCCTAGTCACATGGGTACATTTGGATGTGTGCACTTGTGTGGTCATGAAGTGTGTAGGGGTGGTTTGGTTGTCAGTGTTGATGTGTGTGTGCCCCTGCAATGCCAACTGCACATATGTATGACAAAGAAGCTGAGTGCCTGTTTGTTTCAATACTCTGCCATGTGTTTCAGATTGTGGGCACATGTGGGAGTTGTAGGTTGGGCAGTGTGCAGTGTGTTGTTCTGTCCTTGCACTCCTGGGGGACACCTACTTGTTGTTGCTGCCAGTTGTGAGTATGCAGAGTGTGTGACAGGCAAGTCTGTGTTGTGTTTTGTTGATCAGCCATGTGTCTTGTTACTGTTTGTGCACACTGTCCAGAACTGCTCAGCCACACTGACAATATTTGTGAGTTTTCTCATGCATTGCTATAACGTGACCCATTTTTGGCTCCAGTATGGTATGTGGTATGTGGAGTCATGCCATCCCCATATGTGCCTCTGATGCCTACACATTGTGAGTGACTCCTCTATGTGTTTGTGTACTGTACACTGCTCACCGTCCACTACTGCAGTACACACCACTTCAGTCTCATGTCTTCCACCCCATGGCTTGCCAGTGTGTGAGCCTCCCCACCACTTCATAGTGTTACACTATGCTGTGTGAGGCTGATCTGTGTCCAGGACCAATGTGCTACTCAGGACAGGTTTCAAATTAGCTATGTGTTATTTCCTTGTACTTGTTTGCTGTCATAGTTGCTCATGTGCAGTGCAGATGTTTGGGCAGCACAGTCCTCTGGTCATGTTGTTTGCACCTGGATGTCCCTGAGTTGTGCATCTGTGGGTGATGGCTAAGCTGTATGTGTGTTTGCTGAGGTAGTGCTACACTTCCTGAGTGTGATGTTGTGTTTGTGCTGTGGGAGTTCATGGTGTGGCACTCAGATGTGTGTGCTACTGTTTTGGTTGTTGTGCACACACTGCTTGGTGTGCATGCAGTGTTGTCAGTGTATGTTGCCTTGTACTTGCTTGTTGTGCATCCCCCTGATGTGCAGCTGAGTTTGTATTGTGATGGATTGGTCTGTGCATCTGTTGTGTTTTTGTTGTGGATGTATGCAGTGTTTGGCCTGTGTTGGCTCTTTGTACTGACTGATGCTATGTGTGTGTGATGTTCTATTTGCATGACGTTGTGTGTGAGTGGTTGTTTTAGCTGGGTGATATATTCAGATGTGTGTTGCAGGTGTGGTGTGCATTACTTGTGTGTCTGTCACATGCAGCAAGGGGATTCTTGTTGCTGGGCTTGTTTTTAGTGCACATTGGTGGTTAGTCCTCCTATTTTTGACCTGTCACTTTTCAGGGTTGTGCATGTGCATGCTTCTGGTACAATATGGCACCTTGTCCAATTCATGGGTGGTGAGGTGTCTGTGTCTGTGTTAGCGGATTGTCCCATTGATCGCAGTTGGTGTTCATGGTAGATTTTGTGATGATACACCTCTTGTTTGTATTGAGGTATGGTGTCTGTGCATTGGTCCTGAGTGACAATGTTGTGTATTCCTGTTCTGTCTAGGGTCACATTGCCTTTCCACTGTTTTCCTGCACATGTGTGGGCTTGTTGTACCTCTGTGTATGTTGTTTGTGAGCTTTGTGTTTGGCTATTGTTTTGGTGTCTGCATTGGTTCAGGCATCCCTGTGTGTTAGTGTGATGTTTGTGGGTGCACCACAGGGAGTGTGTTTGGTTGTCATTGCACTCACAGGACAACATTTTGGCCTTTATGTGTGCTTCTCACAGGTGTTGGGTGCTGCAGGTATGAGGTGGGTAGAGAATGGGTATGTGTGAAGGTCCTAGTTGTGTTTGACAGTCAAGGAGTGTGACAATGGGCCATGTGTGTTGTACTGATGATGTGCACATGTCAAGTCAGTTGAGAAAGATGTGTGGCTGCTCACTGTATGACTTCAGACACTTCCTATCATTCCTGTGACTATGCATGGCTTGCCTTGATGTGTCCCTGAGTTGTTTCACAGAGGTCAGTTTGGTTTAATTTCACTCACTGTGCCACCCATGTCTTATTTGATGACCTAAGGGTGTTGTGATATGTTCCTTCTCTTGCATGTGATGTACAGAAGCTATGTGTCTTGCTCCATGGTTTTCCAGCACTGTCCACTTCACTTTTGGCTGGCCCATTGATTGTCCTACATTGCTGCTGGCCTATGGTGTGTGTATGTGGCTGTGTGTCAGTGTAGGGTGTTTGTGAGTGACTTGACAGGCACTGTGGACAGTTCAGTGGATGTTCTTATGCAGTGTGAGTCTTCATTTTATCGTTAGGCTTAGTTTGCTTCACATGAATGGGAGATAGGTGTGAGGAGGAGGGTTGTCCAGCCCCTGAGCTTCTGTGCAGGGTGTTCCTCTTCACCCCCACCTTCCAAGACAGATGCCCTGGTCCTTTGGTGTGTGCGGTGCAAGGTCTGGCTACACCTGGGAGATGAATTGTACAGGGAGGGCACAGGGGGAGCACACAGCATGTGCCCCAAATGGGTGTGGGAAGCGTAGTGTGGGAAGGGTGGAGGTGGAGCCCCATGAATCTTTGTGGACTGCCCATGCCTGGCGCCGGCCCTGCCTACTACATTTTGCGCATGTTTTCCCGCGTCTTCACCGATGCGGTGACGTGACCGGGACATTGCAGTGATTTCTCGGTTGATTGGTGACCCGGATGTGGAGGGGTGATTTCCTGACAGGTGGGACATGTGTGGGTACACTTGGGAAGGTGTCCCTGTCCCCACCAGTGTATCTGATGTGGACAGGAACCATATATCAGCACGGGAGTTGTGTGTTGTGGTTGTGTGCGGAGTTGTGTCATTGCGTACCTGCGGCGTTGTCCACGACGGTCCATTATTTGCTGGTAGTGGAGGAGGTACAGCACCGGAATGGCTTGAAGGGCTGGATCCATTGCGGTCCGGACCGGGTAGAGGGGACTGTGAGTATGGTTTCACCCTCTGCTGTCGTGTTTCTGCCGTCTCTGGGTTGGTGGATTCTCCGCTGCGGTGTGATGGGCTGTTTGCGGCATTGTGATTTGTACGGCGGACGGAACGTCATTCTGCATGGCGGGGAGTCCCTATTGGCTCACTCCGCCGCGGTGGCGGGCGCAAAAATCTGTCGGTTCTCCTGGCTACGCAGCGGACGGGAAATGGGCTATGTTTGCCCATCATAATATGGCGGGTGGGAGGACCACTGCTGAAGTGCGGAAAAGGGCATTTTCCGCCCCCGCCAGCACCGCGGATGTGCTTCCGCCCGCCATCCTAATGACCCCCTTAGTGTAGATTTTTGTAGGTGTCTCCATAGACACTGATTGAAATGATAGTAACATCCTTGGGATGTTATAAATTGTATTGATGTGTGTGGGTATGATTTTAGAATAGCAGTTATCATAGCCTGCTCAAAATCTATAATTATTTTCTGTGGAAAATAATTATTTGTCTCTTGTTTAATCTTATTTAGTATTTCCATATATGTTGAATTCTGTTCATTGGGTAGCAAGGCGCAAATAAAGGGGATGTTAGTGTTCTGATGTAGGCCATGGATAGTGTATAATTGGTAGAATGGTTTGGGACAGATTTTAAAAGTCCCATCCATCATCCATGTTTCGGATTGTTGAAGCTTCATTAAATTGTTAGCAGTAGCAAACATAATTATTCTCTTTTCTTTGCATTTGTTATCATAGAGAATAAAGGGTTCCTCATTGTGAGTTATAGCTAGTTCTGGGGGAATTATCACCTCTTCAAAAGTTTTAGGAGTAGGTGTGGTAGTTGTTGTAGCTTTTCTTGTGCGAGCTATAGTTCTTTTTAATGAAGCAATGGAGGGCATTTGTCCAGTTGCTTCTTTGGGTACTCTAGGCAGCAGCTCTTTAAGTATTACACTGGTAGGTGTTTGTGAGCTAGTGCTAGCTTCTTTAATGTTATCAAGGGCATTTCTAACTTCAATTTCTGTTACATTAGGAGGATGGTTATTTTCTCTTGTATACATAACAGTTGTTTCTCTAGTAGTTGCACAACCATAACATTTATTTGAATAGTACTTGGAACATTTCCAATTGACTTTTAGTCCACTCTTCTTTTCCTGGGTGTAGACATACCCCATGTAACATAACAAAAATTTTCCTTTTTGGGATGTTATAAATTGTGCGCCTTCTGTCACTGTGATGTGGTAAATTCTATAACAAATGTATATGAAAATTATTAAAAAGAATATTATACATATTTACATTTTAATAAATACACATTTTTATAAATATACTTACAAAGTACGTTTTCAGATGCTTTTAAATGGAGATGTTATTTATTTGTCTGTTGAATCTTGTTAAGTCGTTGGTTTTTCTGTAAGAAAAGTAAAAAATATTTTTTATTGTTTTATTAAATTTGTACATGGGGTGGGGTGGGTGTTTGGGATGGATTTGGGGTTTGTTTGGATTTTTAGATATTTTTGAAAGGTTTTTTGATGAATACTTTATTAGTTAGATGGTTTTAGGAGGTGATCTGTTATTTTCTGGTTGTTTTGCATATTATCTGTAGTGGAAGCCTAAATAGAAAAAATATATATTTTAATTATTTGAGTAGGAAACTTATTAGTTTTTGAATATTAGTTTAACTGTTATTTTATAAATGGTGATTTACTTACTTTTTGAAGAGTGAAATAGGTTTGGCTTTGATGAAGTCCTTGCTTGTGGTAGAAATCTGGCAGAGTTTCGGCCTCCTTATTGGTTTTGGTTTAAGGTGTAAAATAAGACTAAGCTTTCTTTGTTTATATAGTGTTTATTTAATTGTTTGTTTAATCTCATTGGTTCATTTTAATAATGTGTATTTTTATTGGTTACTTTTTATTGTGTTAATTGTTTTGGTAGTTGTTTTCCTTATATGGAAAATGCTAATTAAGAGTCAGTTTTTTTTTTCCCCACATGTTGAATTATTTTGGTGTGCATGCTATTATATATGATATGCAAAAAAAGTGATGATATGATGCAAGTATGTATTTAAAATTATCAATAGTGTGTTTATTATCTAATGTTTTAATAATGTTTTACTACTTCCAAAAATTATTTATTTGGCTTTATTATTTTTGCAATGTATATTTATGTATTTAACTATATTTATGGTGTTTCATTTTGTCTGTTTTCTCTATTTTTGAGTTGTCGATATTTTGTAAAAAACGATAATATTGCTGCCTATATTTTTGTTAGCGATATTTTAGACATGTTGTATATTTTTAAAGAATGGTCGATAATTTATATAACGATAATTATGTGTTCGATATTTGTGTCATCGATAATTTTACATGACGATATTGTGGTGTCGATAATAGTGTATTTTTTTAATTAAGTATATAGTATCGATATTAGGGTTGTCGATATTTTGGTGTCGATAAAAATGTAGTTCGATAATGTGTCTGGCGATATTATGTCAGTGATTCGGAAGACACATTTCTCTAACTGTTCTCAAACTGAAGGTAACACTTATTAAGTGTAACAAGGTAACCCATTGTTAGTCTATGGGAGAGATAACCTTATAACTGAAAAATTAATTTAGGATTTTTTCACTGTCAGGACATGTAAAACATAAACATACATGTCCTACTTTTGAACTTGCACCTACCTTATGAGTGGTTAGCGCCTACCTTAGGGGTGACTTATAAGTACTAAAAAGGAAGATTTAAGCCTGGCAAAAGGGTAAGTCTGCCAGGTTGAATTGGCAGTTTAAAGCCCTAAGAAATATCTTGTAGAGCTACTTTATTTGGTGACATACTGGGTGCTGCTGCCCGCTATTAACTTACATTTTCAGGCCCTGGGTGCATGTAGTACCATTTACTAGGGACTTACAAATACATTAGTTGTGCCAGTTAGGTACAGCCCATTTTTACCATGTTTTAAGGAGAGAACACCAGCACTTTACCACTGGTTAGCTGGGGTAAAGTGCACTAAGTCCTAATACCAACAAAACATTTTCAGAAAAACAAGGGGTGAAGGTAAAAGGTCTAGGGGAATAAAACACAAAGGATGTCAGGTCTAAAAGCCTCCAATCATAGTGAGCTGCAATTTGTGACCTACTGCATTAATATAATGAGGTAGATCAGATTGCAACTATGATTCAGAATTTTAAGACCCAACGTATCAGTACATAGGTCTGTTCTTAAAATTGTTTACAGGCCACAAAATTCCTGGTCGCAAATTTTGACATGTGGCCCTAATGTTCCAATCACTGCACTTACTGTAATCATCCAAATCTGGGAGCTGATGCTGAATTAAAGTTTCATAATTATTCTAAAATATCTAAATTTGTTCTAAAATGTGCATGCCTTTTCGATCCAGCATCCACTGGAAAACGTGAGATTGTAATTCTTAGTATTCCAAACTGTGGTTAAAGTGTTTACCTCAGTCCTTTAGGTATGTTTGTCATGTCCATTCATACTGCCTTATCAGGACTTTCTAAAAACCTCTCCAAAATAAGAACAAACTCTTTAAAAATGTTCCTTCCATCTAGTTTTAGATTAAAAAACAATACCATGTGCTTGATTCCTTTTGGTGCCTTTATGCCTGTCTGCTCCACTGCTCGTGCTACTTTCTTCCTGCAGTTCCCCCAGTGCTCTCCACCTGCTTCCTGCTCTGCAGCCTCTCTTCTCCCAAGCCCAATCAGCCCCACCTATTGCCTCTGTGCTCCTCCCCCTCCCGGGCCCTTATGGCAGCTGCATCATGGATGCGCAGAGCAGGCATGACGATAGCCTGTCAAAGGCAAGTCTACCTGCACCTGTCCATGCCCCTGGTCATCCACCTACCCACTGTTTGCCAAGACAGAAATCACCATCACATTTTCCACACTCACAAGCATGCTGCTCAACAGCCACTTGCTCAACAAACACATCACGGAAATATGGAACGTGCTGCATGATCGTGCACCAGACCTACTCCTCTTAACAAAAACCCAATCTCTGCACCAAACATCACCTCAGCAATCCCCGCAGCTGCATGATCACCGGACAAGATCAGCAACACAAACTTAGAGGCTGCGTCACCAATCTTTTAAAGGATGTGGCATCCATTTTTATTTCTGGTTTCATTGTGTGACACTCAGTATGAGCAGGCCTGTAGAGGGTACACAACCGTTGGCCTCTAGGTGAACTGTCTGTACTTTTGCTGTAATCACAAGACCTTGGGAAATGACCAAGTCATAAGTGTACATGACAAGCTGTTGCTATGCTTCTCTTGCAAATTTCATACGTTAATGATAATGCATAGCTAAGACCAAGTGTCTTCAACTGATTGAACAGGTATTGTGTACATTCTAGAATGTAGATATCACATTTGCCGCACTCCTGTATCACGAGATGTTATTCTACTGTGATTGGTTGTACACTTATTGCTTGTGTATCTTTTTGCCTTCTCTGGTCAGCAATTGCTGCAGAAATCATCTTTTGCATTATGAATGGATCTGCATCAACACGCCTTTTGGGGTTTCGTGTATAAAACACCTAGAGAACATTTCTCAAATTGGTTATGCTGCTATTTTCCTCATGCCCCCATTACTCATGTATAAAGCTGCTTATGAAATCTGACAATTGTCTGTGTTTCTTTAATTCAGCTGCACTACTTTGACAGATACCACGACCAGCTACATGGAGCACGTCACCTTCAAGTTATGAATCACAATCAACTTCATCCTTGTTGCAGGGATTCTGCAAATTCACAGAACTATGCTTGGGATCATAGCACCTTAGCAGGCAGGGACTGAAACATCCTACCACCTGAGTACACATGAGTCCGGGACCGACTAACTATAGTGTCTCACTTGCCCTCCTACTCACTCACAGAGGAATAAGTGATTAGACACCCCCGAACACAACACTCCTGACCCTCTCAGGAATCGCGGTTGCAGGACACACCCTTTCGCTTTCACACTAGTACTAGTCCACAATAACATCTGACAGAGACATGAGTAAAGTTTAAAATGTTTATTTTAACCATCGTACTCTAGTATGCCATATATGTGCCACAATAAGTAAGAAAATGCCTTACACAAATACGGTCAGCATAGTAAGTAGTCGATAAATCATAAAAGGAGCTTTCATTATATAATACAGGGTAGCCTAACCCCCTTCACTTCTAAAGAAGCAAAGTGATTATATAGAAGAAGATCTCTGGATATTAGCAGCAGACCCCGTGCCTTAGCATGCACAGATGATAGTTCTACATCTCAGGTGCAGTGATGATCTCTTCCCTGGAAAGATACCTCTCCAAGGGGCATATTATCAAGGACGGCGATAAAATTATCGCCGTTTTAGCGGCAGAAAACTGCCGCTAAAGCGGCGATAATGGGCTTGATAATATGCCCTGGAGAATTCCAACAGAAGCCCATGTTCACACCAGAACATGGACTTCTATTGGAATTCTCCAGGGCATATTATCAAGCCCATTATCGCCGCTTTAGTGGCAGTTTTCTGCCGCTAAAGTGGCGATAATGTTTAACGCCGTTCTTGATAATATGCCCCCAAGTGTGTTGTTACCTATTCTGTGCATAGCTATATGACAAAGTACGTGTTCCCAGACAACAGCTGCATCTGTGTGTTTTGTCTAGGTGCTGAAGCCTGACCAGAACAAAATAACAAGGGGCATTGTTGTTTGGCCTTGTCTACGGTGTGCAGACTAAATCCCAAGAAAGGACAGAATGTGAAAACAACAGCAGGTTCTGTGTGAAAGTATAGTGTGGCTCAAAGCAAAATACATTTGTATAGTAATATGCGCAAAGCAGAGGGCAGTCTGCAACGTGATCATGCTAACATAGGGAAAATGACAATGGGCCTGCACGAGACATATAACATCCTGTGTGGGACCCTTTTATACAGACCACCAAGAACTTGAACCAACTTTGCCAGCGACATCACAGAATTCATTGTGCCCCACATCAACTCCAGCACCTTCATCCCCTAAGAGAACTGAATTTTCACCTAGAAAACCTCACTGACCCCAACTCGGTCACCCTGCTGGAAAACGTCTGGAGCTTCGTTCTCAACCAATTGTCACTGGACCCACCCACACCGCCAGACACCTCCTGGACCTGATTTTTTCCTCCTTCAGAAACATCTCGGTTGACAAGCCATCGCTTAGACAGACCACTTCCTCGGCAGCTTCAGCATTTCAATCCTGAAACTCAGAAGACCGACCAACAATGTACTGGCCCTTCGCTGCTGCAAACTATCACAGAAAAGGATTGGGCTTTCAAGCTCTCCATGCACCATCCCAAACATAATTACAGCCTGAAGGAAGCATCAAGAACTTCAGCTAGTTAACACTTGTGCTGAATCACCAGCAACTAGCAACAAAACAGCAAGAACTAGAACTCAAGCCAACTGGTACAAAGAAGAACTCAGGATGATGAAACAGCACTGCAAACAACTGGAGTGCAAGTGGGGAATGAGCCAAGATACCAAGAACAAGGACATCTTCAAATCCACCCTGCGATGTTACCACCAACAAATGCGGAACACCAAGCGTACAGCACTCGCAGACCACATTGATGCCACCAGCAACAGCTGCAAGGAAATCTTCGTCATCATCAAAGATTTCATCATGTCCACAGCCCCCTCCAGCAGCATCATCTCATCACAAGACCTCAACAACAAGCTCTCAGAATTTTTTTGCAACAAGATCACAGACATATATGGCAACTTTGTCTCTGGGGACACCAGTGCTCTTTGTTACTGGAGCTGCACAGGAGCGGACTCCAACACCCAGGCTGCATTGAGGCCAGCAGCGGCTGGTGCAGGTTTACGTGGTGGGGCTGTGGGGTGGGGCGTGAGTGGGGTGGGGTGGGAGGGCGAAGTCAACAGACGACGGAATAGGGAAAATTAAATAAATGAATACATCCTATTCCGTCATCTGTTGACATCACCCCCCACCCCACCGTGCTTACCTGCACTGGCCACTGCTGACTGAGGCATCGTTGGAGGTTTTTACAGCGTGTTCCATGGGATGCACCTGGGCAAAGACCGGGCCAAGAGTGGGCCTGTCTGCACCCGTCAGAGCCCAGACGAGACTGGACTGGGCCACCCCTCTTGGCCCCAAGATATTGTTTAATTTTTTCACCCGCCTGCCCCCCAGCTTAACCTTTATTGAGTGTGAATTACGCTGTTAAGTTTGCTTGGTTGCTTGACATACTGTGACTTTGTGAAGGCCTAGAGGGATGATGAAGTGCAAATTAGACTCCAACATGGGGGGTCCTCTAGAAGAAAAAGGTTAGTACACTTGAAAGCTACATTGAAAAGGCAGTGGGTGCATTAATAAATACATTTTGAATGTTGAAAGAAACTATTCTCTTGCCCCTATCAATGATGGTGTTTTGGATGAATCATGCTCTGCTCCCGCAAGTCAGATGATGGATGAGAAAGTTAATGTGGGTGAAGACACCCAGGGTCTACAGGCACAAGCCCAGGGTGGCGCACATGATGTCTTGCCTATTAAAAGTGCTCTTTCTCTAAATGAAAAAACAACAGTTGATGGACAGAATGCAGAACAATGTCATACATTCACCCCAGTACAGAGATCTGGGCCTAAATCCATTGTTTTTTTGCTCACCATGCCATTCCAGTTTGAACCCAGCCATATGCAAATCAGTCTTGACCCTGTGCCTCATGGGAACAGTCCAGCCCGAACTGCCAAGCCAGGTCCTCCCTGGACTGGAAACAAGCATCCTAGGACCGGTTTCGGGGTTTCACTCCTCTTCAGCCAGGATAGCTTTATTCCAGTGGCATGGAGAGCACTGGACCCACGTCTGGGCATACCCGTCCCACTAGGGGTGACAAATGCAAAAACAACAGTTGATGGACAGAATGCAGATCAATGTCATACATTCACCCCAGTACAGAGATCTGGGCCTAAATCCATCGTTTTTTGCTCACCATGCCATTCCAGTTTGAACCCAGCCATATGCAAATCAGTCTTGACCCTGTGCCTCATGGGAACAGTCCAGCCCGAACTGCCAAGCCAGGTCCTCCCTGGACTGGAAACAAGCATCCTAGGACCGGTTTCGGGGTTTCACCCCTCTTCAGCCAGGATAGCTTTATTCCAGTGGCATGGAGAGCACGGGACCCACGTCTGGGCATACCCGTCCCACTCGGGGTGACAAATGCAAAAACAACAGTTGATGGACAGAATGCAGAACAATGTCATACATTCACCCCAGTACAGAGATCTGGGCCTAAATCCATCGTTTTTTTGCTCACCCTGCCATTCCAGTTTGAACCCAGCCATATGCAAATCAGTCGACCCTGTGCCTCATGGGAACAGTCCAGCCCGAACTGCCAAGCCAGGTCCTCCCTGGACTGGAAACAAGCATCCTAGGACCGGTTTCGGGGTTTCACTCCTCTTCAGCCAGGATAGCTTTATTCCAGTGGCATGGAGAGCACTGGACCCACGTCTGGGCATACCCGTCCCACTAGGGGTGACAAATGCAAAAACAACAGTTGATGGACAGAATGCAGATCAATGTCATACATTCACCCCAGTACAGAGATCTGGGCCTAAATCCATCGTTTTTTTGCTCACCATGCCATTCCAGTTTGAACCCAGCCATATGCCAAATCAGTCTTGACCCTGTGCCTCATGGGAACAGTCCAGCCCGAACTGCCAAGCCAGGTCCTCCCTGGACTGGAAACAAGCATCCTAGGACCGGTTTCGGGGTTTCACCCTCTTCAGCCAGGATAGCTTTATTCCAGTGGCATGGAGAGCACGGGACCCACGTCTGGGCATACCCGTCCCACTCGGGGTGACAAATGCAAAAACAACAGTTGATGGACAGAATGCAGAACAATGTCATACATTCACCCCAGTGCAGAGATCTTAGCCTAAATCCATCGTTTTTTGCTCACCATGCCATTCCAGTTTGAACCCAGCCATATGCAAATCAGTCTTGACCCTGTGCCTCATGGGAACAGTCCAGCCCGAACTGCCAAGCCAGGTCCTCCCTGGACTGGAAACAAGCATCCTAGGACCGGTTTCGGGGTTTCCCAGGATGCTTGTTTCTGGTCCAGGGAAGACATGGCTTGGCAGTTCGGGCTGGACTGTTCCCATGAGGCACAGGGTCAGACTGATTTGCATATGGCCATGTCTGAACTGGGGTGGTGGAGTGAGCTAAAGAATGATGATGGATTAAACCCAGATCAGTTGACTGGGGGTGAGTGTTTGATTTGCTCTAGCGCTTCGTCCATCATCCCCTTTGGTATCGCTTTCTCTAAATGAGGCATCCACCAAATCGGTCAAGCCCCCAAGTACCAAACAAAAATGAGGTGCCATTTGGAAACAAAGGGGTATCACAAACTAACTGAGCCCCTTGGGGAGTATGACTGCAAACAGTTGTGGCCCTTTTATTGACTGCATGGAGGGTAAATTGGGCCACTTGGGTAAGGTGATTGAAGCGCTCCTGGACACCAAGCAGCAAGGGTTTAATGATCACCTGGAGTCTATCAAGGTGAAATTATCTGACTTGATTTGAAGGCAGGATTCTGGATCTACCAAACTGGACTGCTCGACAGCTGGTAATACCATTCTAGCGTGGTGCAAGAGACTAATTCACTGGTGGGAGGGAGGAAGAACCAGAACACTGGCCCTAGTGAAGTTGTTAGTGATATTTACTCAACTGCTACACATCTAGTGCCAGCTCGTGAGGTGCAAGGACATTGTATTGGGGCATCTATTGTACCTGGTAATGCTGTCATACCTACCAGTCACTCTGGCCGGGCATCCAGCTCCCCGTCCAGGTATGAACTTCCACCAGCGGCTTGACCTTTTGTCATTGTGACTGCTGATGTACCAACCTTATGACCAGACACTTTGCTATTTTTATAGACCACTGGCTAACAATTCATTAAATTCATTAATCAAGGAGGGCCCCCTGATGCTAATTTAGCTCTGTTACAATTATACAAAATTCACGTGCAGAATCGCTTTGCATTCCTGTAGATCTGGCTGATATTGATTGACTTAGTGTTGGTCAGACAAAAAATGAGTGTGCCCCCCGGAAACTAGTCAGGGTCAAGGCCAGCATGTAGATGGGTCCTGTATTAGGGTGGGTCCCGCAAGTTTTATCCCCTCTACCCCCTTTCCTTTTGAAGATGGTGGTAAATATATTGCAGGGGGAACCCTGTCAGTATTACAGACACTACCCATCCGGTGAAATTACTTTACTGGATTATTGCTGGACTAGCCAGTAAGGTTGATGATGAAAATTGGGTCACTTTTGTTCAAAATGATGACATTACATTCTTTCAAGAGACCTGGGCCATGGAAGCCATTAGCTTGGATGGGTTTGTTACCCATATGGTTCCGGCAAACACTTCCCCCTCTGGTATGGCAAAGGGAGACTTATGGCATATTTTCGAGTAACCGCATAGTGCAAAATTAGTGTCATATGCACTGGGAGTTCCTCAGCTCAGGCCTTTTATCTATTTGACCCAATGGCTTGCACATTGTTTTCATTAATATTTATAATGGGTGTTTTGGATATGATTCCAGTGTTAATATCAATAGGTTGCTACATGTTATTTTTGGCCTTGATCTTGATCTTGAACTTGCATACTTGCACTCGTGGGTTCAAATTGTGGTTGGTGGTGATTTTAATATTAAACTAGGACCCATGCAGCAGAACAATGTTTCAACCATCTTTGATAAGGTCAGCTTAGGAGGGGCATCCCAATGTATGGATCAAAAAGCTAAAGCTCTCCTTAATTTTATAAATATGGTTGACCTCATAAATGCTTGTGAAGCAGTGGACCCTTTTCATTCCATGAATGCTGCCTTGGTTAGGGGGATTATGGATCAATTATCGACTATATCTTTGTATCCAGAGTCCTAATGGGATGGTGTCAAGGGGTGGAACAGAGGAAACTTTATTAAGTGATCATAACCCCCTGTTGTTGGGATTAAGTATCCATAAGGGGGAAAGTGGCTGTAAAGATATGTCCACACCAGTCTTAGCAATTTAGTCACAAGGGCTCCATCTGACATGGAGGAATGCCAATTTGGCAGCCCTTATAACAAACTTGCGTGCTAACCAGTCAAGGCCCATGCAGATAAGATTGGTGGGGTGGTGAGGCTGGGTGGGGGGGATTTTGACAGACGAAGACGGAAATTAATTATTTATTTGTCATCGTCTGTTGAAATCCCCTCCACCCAGCCCCACCACCCCACCGCTCTTACCTGCATTGGCCGCAGCAGGTGCTAATCACCTTGACATGCTGAATAACTGTTTTTCTCCTTTAGGTGACCATCGGGCTGTGGCTAATCAATTTGTCCAATAGGGGCTCACGTTCTGTAATCTACTTATGAAACTAATGAGATCTGATAACGTGAGGCAAAATGCTTTAACCCATCTTGCAGAAATGCATTGAGAGAACTACATAAGGCCCTAAAGGAGACACCAAGGGATAGTTGTAAGGTCCAACAGCACAGAGCTGAGTATAACGTTGCCCTATGCGATAGGTGCAAGGAGATCCAAATGGACTCTAGAGTAGGCTGGTTCTGGCCTGTAGGCAGACAGAGACTCTAGGGCCTTTTGGAAGGTAGTTAATGATAAAAGCATTTTAGTCTCTAATGATAGCTCTGTATTTACCACTATTAGTCCAGAGGTTTGGGTTAAACACTTCAGTGTTTTATATGGCTCTGGTATGCTCACGGAGACCACTGAGATAGAGGTATTTTTTCCTCTATCTAAGGAGTTCACCATAGAAGAAATTTGGGAGACCATTATGAAGTCTCCATCTATTAAGGCCCCGGCATCTGCCGGGTCCCTTTTGATTTATGCAAAACCTTACCGCAATTTTGGGCCCCATTGCTATGTAATTGCTATAATGCCTTCAATGAACCAGGTCTCACAGATTGATGGCACACTGCCACTATCGTACCCTAAAATGGGAGACCCTCAGTCTCCATGCTGCTATCAGCCAATATTCCTGCTGGACTCTGCTGTGAAGATTGCAGGGAGGGTTGTGCTAGAGCGCCTTTTGTTATGGGTCAAGTAGTCGAACACACTGTTGGAGGTGCAGTTTTGTTTTCTGGGGGTGGGGTAGGCACAGTGGAGCAAAGCCTGCACTTACCTGTAAGCAAGCATCCCATCGCTAAGCAGGGCTCCATCTTCCTGGCCTTTACAGACCTGTCTTGTGCCTTTGACAGCATGGTAAGATCCAAATTGCAGACCATATTAACTGATTTGGGGGTGGTTATAGGGCTTGTTTTTTTTTGCAGGCCTTGCATTATGAATATTTGGCTTCTGCTAGGTTTAGCCCTGCAGGTGAGTGCACTATTAGTTTTAAGCTGGGGAAAGGTGTGCGCCAGGGCTGTTTCCTGGCCCCAATTTTATTTTTATTGATTATTAATAGCCTTGGCCCTTCCCTTTTTGCTAGCTCTGCAGATGTCCCTCAAATTGGCAAGAAAAAGTTTCAGGCGCTACTCTACATGGATGATGTTGCGTTACGTGGGAAAACCGTTAGTTGGCTAAACATCCTGTTTCAGGAGTTTGTCAGCTTTATGGCATCTCTGAGACTCATTACTAATTGTTCTAAAACTTTTACCATGGTCTGTGGCCCCAAGTTCCATAAGATGAAGAGCGTATATCTCCAGGGGCATCCTGTTGCTTCTACTCAGGTTTTCTTGTTCTTAGGTGTAGTCTTTGATGCTGGGGGGAATGTGGGACCCTGTAAGCTCAAAGCTTGTCATAGGGTTGCTAGTGTTGATGGATACATCTATAACGTAGCTTCACACATTGGAATAAAGTCAATGGCCTCTTTGTTGGAGGTCTTTAAGATCAAATGTCTCCCCATCCTTACACATGGAGCTGGCCTTTGGGGCTCTTTGAATACTATTTCCCTCTAAGGTGAAGAGAATAGGGTTTGTGGCGTCTTCTGGGAGTCTCCTCGGCCTGTTCAACTTTTATAGTACACCGAGAGTTTGGGGTTGAGTATATGGAGGACAGTATCAAATTATTCCCCCTCGTGTTGTGGTGCGCAGTCTGGGCAAACGTGGCCACTAGCATCAACAGGGAGGAGATCCTTGACTATCTCTCATGTGATAGAGGCTTGAAAATTCCCTGGCTCTAATACATTTAGAGAGAAATGTTTAATATGGTGAGGCCTGAACTTTTCTCTTATCCCTCTGCCATGTCTAAGTCTGACATAGTTTGGGTCAACAAGTCATATAAAACAATGAAACAACCACCTAGAGAGGAAATGGAGACCTTAAAGACTTCTGTTAGGCTTTATGTGAAGCTTCAAACTCCCCTATAATGGAGCCTACTTAGCATGTGTCGACAGCACCTGGGATAGAGTCCTTTTTACTAGATTCAGGTTCGGTTTTCTGAGGTGGCATTTGGGCGTTCACTTAGGCCAATTTGATCCAAGTAAAGTGTTAATCTGCCCATGTGATGAATCTTTGCCCCACAGTCTGCTTTATTTTACCTTCTTTTGCCAGTTTTACTTTGTTTATACTAAGATGTTAGGAACCCTTTTAATAAGAAGGAGTGGTATTAGAAGATGTGGCAATGCTTTGGCTTATTTGCAACATTTAAATTCTCCCGCTCTCTGTATTAGTATTTGCTCTTTTCAAAGTGTTTTACTGCTAAAAAGAAATTGATGCTGTTCTAGTCATAAGCATTTTTAGTTGCGTAGGGTCACTTTATCAGATGCCCACCTTAGGCTAGATCCTTAGATGGGTTTGCCAAAATTCTAGGAACTTTACAAGATATTAACCCTGGTTATTTTACAAATGAGTTTTAATTAATCTGCGTTTGTTATCTCTTATTTTATAAGATGTTTTCATTTATTCTTAATTTATGTATTTTGTAAGTATGTAATGAAGTGATAATGCTTTAATAATTTCGGTATTGAGCTTTTATGGCTGCTTTTGCCACCGAAATAAAGTTTTCATATGATACGACCCTCAAAAGGACATCATTGACCTCTCAGCAGGTCTTCCCATCTCTGCAGAAGGTCGAACCCTTATCACATGTCTCATCATCAGCACAGACGAGACCGACATTACCATGAGGTCTATCAAGTCAGGCGCCTTTCAGACCCTTACCCCTACCATGTTTTCAACAAGGGACTCAACCCCAACAGCGAAGCTCTCATTCCCATCCTCAACAATATCCATCAACTCAGCTACCTTCCCTGAAACATGGAAATATGCCAATGCCATTGTCCTTCTCTGCGGACCCAATCCAGCCCACCAACTACAGACTGGTCTCCCGCCTCCAAGGTCTTAAAGAAGCTCATCAACCGATGTCTCACTGACTACCTCATCAACCACCAGCTCCTCAACACCACACAGTCCAGGTTCAGACCAACCAAAGTACGGAAGCAGCACTCATCTATGTAACAAATGACATAAGCATTATCCTAGACAGAGGATTGTATTTGGACAACATATCGAGATGTAAATATCAGGAGCCAGAAATATTTGAAAAAAATATTGTGATACAAAAATATCAAGATGTAGAATATCATTGTCAGGAATGTCATTTTTTTCACGTAAGTGATATAATTGTACAGAATATTGTTGTTGCTAATATCTTAATATAGTTGTAAAAAATATTGTTTTTTTATTATCTTAATGTGTTTTAGTTCATGTATTATTTTAAGTTTTAATTATTTTTGGTGTCATTGTTAATAATATTTTCAAAAATAGTTTGTAATTCTCAGTGATTTTTCCTTTTTAATTTAATTGCTAATAGTAATTTACAGTGTTGTAGTGGGCTGCTAGGTATGTAGGGGTGTAGGGCGGGATGTTGGTTAAGTAATAATTCATTAACAATTAATGATTAATGTATTATTATATATGTATTTGATTATTAATTATGTAAATTGCGTAATAATTATATTTTTTAGATATATTTTATGTGCGGGCTACTGGGTTTGTATGGGCATAGGGTGGGAAGTTAATTAAGCAATAATTATTTATCCGTTAATTGTTAGTGTATTAATTATTTAATTGATTATTAATTATGCAACTTGCATAATAATTATATTGTTATATATATTTTAGGTGCGGGCTGCTGGGTTTGCAGGAATATAGGTGGGAAGGTAAATAAGTTATAATTAAATAACAATGATGTACATTATGGAATACTGATTTATTTTAGTTATATTTTAGTTCTTGGTTGCTAGGTTTGTAGGCGTATAAGCTCGGATGTTAATTATGTAATAATTGTGTTATGTATGTAAATATGCAATGTGCTTGAAGAGAAGTATTTTCTGTACTGTTGATTAGACTGGAGTGGGAATAGTAAATTTAACCCCTCCGAAGTCCAATCCTTTCCCTAATGTTGCACAGACTGGAGTGGGAATAGTAAATCATACCCCTTCTAAGTCCAATACTTTCCCTACTGTTGACCTGTTTGGAGTATGAATAGTAAATTAAACCTTTCTGAAAGCCTACACTTTCTCTACTTTTCAATAAACTGGAGTGGGAATAGTATATCGATTATTACCAGACTGCAATACTTTTTCTAATATTGTATAAATATATCAATTATTATTATTTGGTTTTTTTCTCTAAATATATATATATATATATATATATATATATATATATATATATATATATATATATATATATATATATATATATTCCCCCAACAAATCCAATATGTGTGCTCTCAGGAAAACCAAATCCACGACTCAAAGTGCTGTCTTGCAAAGCGTTTAATTTACATTGCATTCTTGGTCACGGCAGCATTCGAAACGCGTCATGTAAATTAAACGCTTTGCAAGACAGCACTTTGAGTCGTGGATTTGGTTTTCCTGAGAGCACACATATTGGATTTGTTGGGGTATTATATATGCCGGTATGCTCTGCCGGCGAGTGTGCCACTTCTCACGGGTCCCAGTGTTTCCAGAAGGAGCATATATATATCTATATATATATAGATATATATATATATGTATAAAAATATATATATATTTTTCCTACTGGCGGTTGCCAGTAGGTAATTATAGTTAGGACCTCGTTTCTGTTCAAAAAGCGTTTTTTCTTTTGCCAATATCTTTGGCGCCGTTTGGCGAATCTTCGCAAAATTTTCAAAACTAATAAACTAATGGTTCACTCAGGTCAGCTCCTGTCTTGAAAGTTTCGGGGTGATTCGTCTAGCGGGGGCCGAGAAAAAAGGGGGTCCCAAAACACATTTTCTCCATGTTAATTTCCATAGGTAACTTTAGACAAAGCTACAGCCCGAACTGCTGAACAGAATTACACCAAATGTGGCCCAATGGTAGCTCTTGGTTCAGAAAGCGACCTTTTATTTTAAAATGGTGTAAATCCGTTCAGTAGTTCCTGAGAAATTCAAAAATAAAAAATATCGATATCTGGTGACCGCGGTGGATTCGTGAAACCTCCCGAGCACGAGCTTCATTCTGATTGGCTGCCAACACTCCAAACCAAAAAGTGTTGGCAGCCATTTTGTGACTCGGTTCAACCGAGTCACAAGAAAAAGGTTAAAAAAAGGTTAAAAATGAAGGAAAGGGGGCAGGGTAGAAACACCCTGACTCCCTAGGCCTGCTGAGGGGGTCCCATAGGGACCCCAGGGCCAAAAACAGCATTCTTTAAAAAAAGATTCAGCGGGAGTCGTGCTGGGTGATGCACGGTGTCGCGCATTCGTTTTAATGAGCCCCCGGGTGGGCCAAGTCCCGGGGCAATCTTGTTAATATATGTGGGGGCCCCCACATAGCCCCCACAGACCCGGGGACGCCACCTCCCCGGGGCTTTTTAAACAATATGCAGGGGCCACCCAGCCCCCCCTCAGGCCCGGGTACGCCACCTCCCCGGGGCTTCTTCGTAAAGTGCGTGGGGGGGCTGCTGCCCCGGGAATCGCCACCTCCCCAGGGCATTATTGATTATGGGCAGGGGGGCCTCATGAGTCCCCCAATCCCCAGGGATTGCCACTTCCCTGGGGCTGAAATTTAAATAAGAAAGTGTGGGGTAAGGGGGCCACCCCTCCCCACACTGCCCCGGGGACCACCACCTCCCCGGGGCTTAAATCATGTTGGGAGGGGGGCTGCATGGCCCCCCTCTTGGAGCCCTCCTTGGCCCTGGGGACCGCCACCCCCCAGGGCCGGCTCCAGCAATGTTCTGGGGTGCTCACCTCCGTGACATTGCAGTTTGCAATGGCAGGGCGGGAGCACAGCTCCCGCCCTGTCATTGCAAACTCTGCTTTGAAGCGAGAGCAGGAAAACTGCTCATGCTTCCATGAAGCGAAGCAGATTGCTTTTGGACAAGGGGAGCTGCATGTCAGCAGCTCCCCTTGTCTTAAAGCAATGCCGGCTCCCGCATGAGGCGGGGAGCCGGCTGTGACCGTGGGGGCATTGGGGCTCCCCCCGCGGTCCCCAACATGAGGGCTGGCCCCAGGGGGCGGGGTACCCGGGGCCAATAGTGGCCCAGGGAAGGGGAGCCATGTAGCCCCCCTCCCGTATTATTAAAAAAAGAAGCAGAGGCAAAGCCCCAGGGGATGGGGTCCCCAGGGCCAAAAATGGCCTCAGAAGTGGGGCCGTGCGGTCCGCCTCCTTTAAAATTAAATTAAAAAAATAGGTGGCCATGCCCTGGGGGATGGGGTCCCCGGGGTCGAAAGTGGCCAAGGGAAGGGGGGGCCACGCGGCCCTCCTCCCGTAATATGAATATTTTTTTTTAAAAAGCGGTAATGTCCCGGGGGATGGGGTCCCCGGGGCGGATACCAAATAATGGAAGTGGGGCTTTTTTTTCTTTCTATTTTGGAGTCGTGACCCCAACGCGGCTCTCAGCACGGCCCCCTTGTGTAACATTGCGTTGGATTTGCAGATCCACCTCAAATAAATAAATTAGTAGTATATAATTTAGAAGTTAGTGTTGCATTTGTGGAGTTGCTTTATAGACGTAGTGTGATTGAAGTTAATGATAAGATTAAAATTGATAGAGTTGGTTAAAATATATAAAATTTTTAATTAAAAGTTAAACCTGAAAAGTGTATTGTGCTGTAGTACATTGAATTCATGCTCTTGCAGATTTGCGATGGGTGCGCGAATCCACAAAAAATTTATAAACAGTATGTATGTGTAAAAAAATAGATTCACTATTGTGTTATAGGGTGGCTCTAAAAAGAGCCTTTGTTTTCATTATGAGTTTTTGTAGCTACATGTAAGTGCGGATGCACAGCTTTAGGTTGTTGAGAAAGACTCTTTCCTTGATCTGTGAAGTGTACTCCATCACTTCTGTAGATGTCATCCATATCAAAACGTAGATTGTTGTTATAGATGGAGCCCATCCTATGGTCTCTGAGGTAAGCAGAAACAGCTTTATTGACATTCTTTCTAGCTTTCTCAATCTGTGGACAGAATTGATTTGACCACTTCCATTTCTGTCTTTGGCATATATTAGAGTATACAAACACAGTTTGAGGCAAAAGCAACATCAATTGTGCAAAAGTGTCTTTCATTGGCATTTCCAGACCTACCCCAGCCAATGTGCCTAGGTCATTGCCACCACAGTGCACAATCATGAGGTCAGGGGGTTGGAGATGCAAAAAGGTTTTAACCAAAGGCATCAATTGGTGCCACTTTAATCCTCTCTGTGCAATCCATTTAATATCCACATTTTGCAAAGCTAGGTCTTTGTCAATACCTCTGCGTTCAGAATACCTTTTGCACCAGAAAACATAGCTGTACCCAACAATAAATACTGTAAGCATCTTGAAGGGATGTCTGGAAGTAATGAAAAGATGTATGTAGCTGAGATAGTCAGTCGGTAGAATGAGAGGTATCTAAAATGGTGGACAAGATGCCGTTTTAAAAAAAGTAGATAATTGATTGGCTGTTTATGAACATTGTACACTCAAAAATAGGGTGCATGTTAGTTTCTTTAAAAAGCATATTTCTTATTGTTTATTAAAAAATGTTTGAAAGGTACAGTAGATAGGATAAGGTAATATTTTGCAAAAGTCAACCATACCTGCTGTTTGCATTTGTAACCTTGTGTGCTGAACTTAAAAATATAGTGAACTTGTGACCTGCCTGTTCCGTTGAATGTTGCAGAAACTGTTGCTATGGAAACTGGGATTAAGCAGAATGGGGGAAGGGTTGAAACTTAACTGTGGTTTTAAAATATGGAATTGTAATTTATATATAAGTAATATGTTATTAAAGTAAGTTTTCCCAAATCAAAACTATGTTTAGAAGTGGTGTGTTCATAAAAAATAATGCTAGTATTATTAGTAATAGGTTTTTGAACTCCCGTATGGATTCGCGGCTCCATCGTGATGGTACACGGTGGAGTCACGACTCCAGAAAATTCCAGAACCAGTTTGGGCACTTTTAGAATTCAGTTGGTAAGGGTTAATATGTCTAACCAATAGAAATGTGTTTTACAATTTGAAATAATGTAGGAAGTAATTTGATTTGTTACTTACATTTACTTGTGAGGAGAAAGGGAGGGAAAGTTTGCCATTACTGGTTTTACCTTGTTGAGAGTGGTGCATTACATTGATTGTGTGCAGAAGAAAATCTTTTAATGAGCTTCTGATATTTCATATTCTACAAATCTATTTGGAAGGTGAGTTATACATTTGTGAGGTGTATTATGTATTAACTTTATTTTCAAACTTTAAAAATTATTGAAGAACTGTGATGTTTGAAATATATTATTAAATGTAGAGATGTGTATTTTAGTTTGTTTTATTGTACTTAAATGTTGTTTGAAATAGATTGTGTATAGTAATATGTGTATATTGGAAGGTGGATTAGGGATTATGGTAGTTTGGATTAGTGTGTGGAAATGTACAATTGAAGTATACCACATGATTTTAGGTGTCTCTTTCAATTTGGAAGTGCACTCGGTCAAGTTTTAAGGTGTGCATGGACTTGTGACTGAAGTATGTCTCTACTTGTATATGTATTCTCATATGTCTTATACATTTGAAGATATATGATGATTATAACAAAGAGGTGTTGTTGCTTTGTATGTGGCTAGGCTCAAGACTGTGAGTAGTAGTAGAATGGTGAAGTTGTAGCACAAAAGTGTGGTTTAAAACATGTTGACATAAGGTATTAGTGATTAGGCTACTTTGTATAAGTCTCTAGAGAGGTACATTTGAAATATGCCACATAATATTTGGTGTTTGCTTGAAATGGGAAGTGTGTTCTGTGAACTTTTCAGCTGTGCATAGTGTTGTGATTGAAGAAAATCTCTACTAGGAGATATATTCTGATGTGTTATGTATCTGAAGATGCTAGATGTAAAAAAACACATGTATGCATCTATTTGTATATTTCTTTTATATATGATGCTGCTAGCAAAAGGTACAGACATATGCATGCATGCTTTCCGTAATATGGTGAGACTTACAGCTGAGACATGTGAAGGGTTTCTGCTTTATATTTGGCTAGGTGTAACACTCTAAGTAGTTGTAGAATGGAAAAGCTGCAGCACAAAAGTGAGGATTAAGACATGTTTGCAGAGAGATTAGTTATTAGGCTAATTTGTATGAGTCTGTAGAAAGCTACACTTCAAATATACCGCATAATTTTCAGTGTCTGTTTGAAATTTGAAGTGTAGTCTGTGTAGTTTTAAGATGTGGATGGTGTTGTGAATTAGGTATGTCTCTACTTGCACATGTATTATGGTACGTGTTATGCGTCTGAAGATGCTAGATTTATAAAACACAGGTATACATCTATTTGTATGTTTCTTTTATATATGATGGCACTAGGAAAAGGTACAGACACATGCATCCATGCTTTTAGAAATATGGGGAGACTTACAACAGAGATATGTGAAGGGTTGCTGCTTTGCTCTCAGCTATGCTCAATACCTGATTAGTAGTAGAATAGTGAAGCAGCAGCAGCAGTAGAAAAGTGATGTTTAAGATATGTTGGGTGAGGAATTAGTGATTATGGTACTTTATAAGAGTCTGTGTAAAACTTCACTTGAAGTATGCCGCATAAATCTAGGTGTGTGTTTGAAATGTTAAGTGTAGTCAGTCAAGTTTTAAGGCCTTTATGGTCTTGTGAGTGATGTATGTCTCTACTTGCACATGTATTCTGATATGTGTTATGCTTTTGGCAATAGGTACAGATACAAGCATGCTTTGTTTTAGGAATATGGTGAGACTTATGGCAGAGACATGTGATAGGTTGCTGCTTTATATTTGGCTAGGCCCAACATTCTGAGTATTCATAGAATGGTGAAGCTGCAGCACAAAAGTGAGTTTTAAGATATGTTGGCACAGGGATTAGTGATTATGCTACTTTCTTTGAGTCTGGGGAAATGTACACTTGAAGTACACCGCAGAAAGTAGGTCTCTCTTTCAAATGTAAAGATCAGTCTGTCAAGTTTTAAGTTTAAGGTCTGCATTGTCTTGTGATTGATGTATGTATGTACTTGCACATGTATTCTCATGTATGCTATGCATGTGAAGATGCTAGATGTATAAAATACAGGTATACATCTATTTGGATATTTCTTTTAGCTATGAGGATGATTTGAAAAGGTAGAGACATATGCATGCATGCTTTCAAGCATATGGTGAGACTTACAGTTGAGTCATGTCATATACTGCTGCTTTATATTTGGCTAGGCCCAACAGCCTAATTAGTTGCAGAATGGTGAAGCTGCAGCACATAAGTGAGTTTTAAGACAAGTTAGTAAACGGATTAGTGATTAGGCTAGTTTGTATGAGTGTGTGAAAAGGTACATTTAAAGTACGACGTATAAATGTAGGTGTCTGTTTGAAATGTGAAGTGCAGTCTCTCAAGTTTTAAGGTCTGCATGGTCTTGTGATTGGTGTATGTCTCTACTTGCATATGTATTCTCATATGTGTTTTGCATTTGAAGATGCTAGATGTATAAAACACAGATATATCTCTATTTGCATGTTTCTTTTATATATGGTAGTACTAGTAAAAGGTACAGATACATGCATACATGCTTTCAGGAATATGGTGAGATTTATAACAGACTCATGTGTAGGTTTGATGCTTTATATTTGGGTAGGTCCAACACCCTGAGTAGTTACAGAATGGTGAAGCTGTCGTACAAAAGTGTACACCATGTCATAATTCTCACTTTTGTGCTGCAATTTCATTATTCTGCGACCACTCAGGATGTTGGGCCTAGTCAAATATAAAGCAGCAACCCATCACATGTCTCAGCTGTAAGTCTCCTATCACCCAGGCACTACCCATGCAGTCCTCCATGCACTGAAGCACTATGTATGCACTCCTTCAATCAGCCAGGCACTACCCTTGCACTTATGCAATCACTCATGCACTATGCATGCACTCCTTCAATAACCGAGACACTACCCCTGCACTCATGCAATCATCCAGGCACTACCCATGCACTCCTCCAATCACCCAGCCACTACAGATGCAGTTATGAAATCACACAGGCACTACCTATGCACTCCTCCAGATACCCAGGCACTACCCCTGCACTCATGCAATCACCCGGGCACTAGCTATGCACTCATACAATAACCCAGGCACTACTCTTGCACTCCTCCAATCACCTAGGCACTATCCATGCACTCCTTCAATCACTCAGCCAGTACCCATGCACTTATAAAATCACCCAGGCACTACCTATGCACTCCTCCAATCACCCAGGCACTACCCCTGCAATCATGCAATCCCCCAGGCACTACCTATGCACTCATGCAATAACCCAGGCACTACCCATGCACTCCTCCAATCATCCAGGCACTACCCATGCACTCATGCAATCACTCAGGCACTACCCATGCACTCATACATGCACTGAGTCACTACCCCTGCACTCATGCAATCACCACAGCACTACCCATACAGTCCTCCAATCATCCAGCTACTACACCTGCACTCATGCAATCACCCAGGTACTACTCATGCACTCCTCCAATCACCCAGGCACTACCCATGCACTCCTTCATGCACCCAAGCACTACCCATGCACTCCTCCAATCACCCAGGCATTACCCCTGCATTCATGCAATCACCCAGGCATTACCCATGCACTCCTTCAATCACTCAGGCGGTACCCATGCACTCCTCCAATCACCCAGGCACTACCCCTGCACTCATGTAATCACTCAGGCACTATCCATGCACTCACTCACTCCTCCCACACTCATTCCATTTACCCATGCACTCATAAAATCACCCAGGCACTACCTATGTACTCATGCAATCAGCCAGTTACTATTCATCCTCTCCTCCAATTACCCAGCCACTACCCTTGCACTCTTACAATCACCCAGGCACAACTGTTGCACTCATCCATTCACCTAGGCACTACTCATGCAATCATCTATGCATTCAGGCACTATTCATGCAGTTATCCATGCACTCAAACTCTACCTCTGCACTCATGCAATCAGCCAGTCACTATCCATTCTCTCGTCCAATTAACCAGACACTACCCTTGCACTCATACAATCACCCAGGCACTACCCATGGAGTCATGCAATCACTCAGACACACCCATCACATGTCTCAGCTGTAAGCCTCGCCATATTCCTGAAACCATGTATACATATGTCTGTACCTTTTGCTAGCAACATCATATATAAAAGTAATATACAAATAGATGTATACCTGTGTTTCAAATGTCGATCAACTTCACATGCATGGCAAGTATCAAACTGCATGTGCAAGTAGAGACATACCTCAGTCACAAGACTATAAAGGCTTTAAAACTTGACAGACTGCACTTCACATTTCAAACACACACCTAGATTTATGTGGCATACTTCAAATGAACTTTTCCACAGATTCTTACAAAGTATCATAATCACTAATCTCTCACCCAACTTATCTTAAACATCACTTTTCTGCTGCTGCTGCTTCACTATTCTACTACTAATCAGGTATTGAGCATAGCTTAGAGCAAGTTAGCAACCTTTCACCTGCCTCTGATGTAAGTCTCCCCATATTTCTAAAAGCATGCATGCATGTGTCTGTACCTTTTGCTAGTGACACCATATATAAAAGAAGCATAGAAATGGATATATACCTGTGTTTTACATGTCTAGCATTTCAGGTGGATAACACATCAGACTACATGTTTAAATAGAGACATACTTCAGTCACAACACCATGGAGACTTTAAAACTTGAGAGACTGCACTTCATATTTCAAACAGACAACTACATTTATGCGGTGTACTTTAAGTGTACCTTTCCACACACGCATACAAATTAGCCTAATCACTAATCCATTTCCTAACATGTGTTAAACTTCACTTTTGTGCTGGAGCTTCACCCTTCTGAGACTAATTAAGGTGTTGGGCCTAGCCAAATATAAAGCAGCAATGTATCACATGTCTCAGCTGTAAGTCTCACCATATTCCTGAAAGCATGCATGCATATGTCTGTACCTTTTGCTAGCACCATCATATATAAAAGAAATATCTAAATAGATGTATACTTGTGTTTTATACATCTAGCATCTTCAGATGCATAATACGTATCAGAATACATGTGCAAGTACAGACATACCTCAGTCACAACACCATGCAGATCTTAAAACTTGACAGACTGTACTTCACATTTGAAGCAGATAAAAAGTATGCGGTATATTTGAAGTGTACCTTTCCACACACTCATACAAACTAGACTAATCACTAATCCCTTTCCTAACATGCCTTAAACCTCACTTTTGTGCTGCTGCTGCTTTACCACTCTAGTAATGCTCAGGGTGTTGGGCCTAGCCAAATATAAAGCAGCAACCCATCACATGTCTCAGCTGTAAGTCTCACCATATTCCTAAAACCATACATGCATATGTCTGTACCTTTTCCTAGCAGCATCGTATATAAAAGAAGTATACAAATAGATTTATACCTGTGTTTTTTAAGTCTAGCATCTTGAGATGCATAATACATATCGGAATACATGTGCAAATGGAGACCTACCTCAGTCACAATACCATAAAGGCCTTAAAACGTGATACACTGCACTTTACATTTCAAACAGACACTGAAAATTATACGGTATATTTAAAGTGTACCTTTCCAAAGACTCGTACATAGTAGCCTAGCCACTAATCCCTCTCCTAACATGTCTTAAACCTCACTTTTGTGCCGTATCTCACCATTCTGTGACTACTTAGTGTTAGGCCTAGCCAAATATAAAGCCGCAGCCCATCACATGTCTCAGCTGTAAGTCTCACCATATTCCTAAAAGCATACATGCATATGTCTGTACCTTTTGCTAGCAGCATCGTATATAAAAAGAAATATACAAATAGATGTATACCTGTGTTTTATACATCTAGCATCTTCAGCTGCATAACACATATCGAGAATACATGTGCAAATGGAGACATACCTAAGTCACAATACCATAAAGGCCTTAAAACTTGACAGACTGCACTTTACATTTCGAAACAGATACTGAAAATTATACAGTATATTTAAAATGTACCTTTCCACAGACTCGTACAAAGTAGCCTAATCACTAATCCATCTCCTAACATGTCTTACACCTCACTTTTCTACTGCACCTCACCATTCTAAGACTACTTAGAGTGTTGGGCCTAGTCAAATATAAAGCAGCAATCCATCACATGTCACAGCTGTAAGTCTCACCATATTCCTGAAAGCATGCATGCATATGTCTGTAGCTTTTGCTAGCAGCGTCATATATAAAAGTAATATACAAATAGATGTATACCTGTCTTTTAAACAACTAGCATTTCAGATGCATAACACATACCAGAATACATCTGCAAGAAGAAACATACCTCAGTCACAAGTCCAGGAAGGCCTTGAAACGTGACAGACTGCACTTCACATTTCAAGCACACACTGAAAATTATGCGGTATATTTGAAGTGTAGCTTCCCACAGACTCATACAAAATAGCGTAATAACTAATCCATCTACTAACATGCCTTAAACCTCACTTTTGTTCTGCTGCTTCACCATTCTAGTAATGCTCAGGGTGTTGGGCCTAGTGAAATATAAAGCTGCAATCCTTCACATTTGTCTGCTGTAAGTCTCAGTATTTTCCTAACAGCATGTATTGTGAGATTTACAACAGACTTATGTGAAGGTTTGCTACTTAATTTTTGGGTAGGCCCAACACTTTGAGTAGTTGCAAAATGGTGAAGCTGCAGCACAAAAGTAAGGTTAAAGACATGTTGACAGATGGTTTAGTGATTAGGGTACTTTGTATGAGTCTTTGAAAAAATACAGGTGTAGAACTATTTGTATATTTGTTTTATATATAGTGTCAATAGGAAAAGGTACAGACACATGTATGGATGCTTTCAGGAATATGGTGAGACCTACAATAGAGATATGTGAAGGATTGCTGCTTTATATTAGGCTAAGCTCAACACTTTAGGTGTTATTTTGGATTGGGAACAGTAGTCTGTGAATTTAAGGGACTTTATGGTATTGTGAATGACATATGTGTCTATTTATACATATAATATTGTCTGATGTATTATACATGTGAACCTGATTGTTTTGGGTAGTAGTAGACACATCCTTTTGTTGTGCTGTCTCATTCTGTTGCAGAGGTTGTGATGTCTTCTAAATGAAGGAATTGTGCAGTGTCTAACATAGCTTTGCAATTGAATTGAAAGTATTTCTTTATTTATAGATGAAAATATTTGTATATAATTATTTTAATAATTTTTAGAAACTTTTTAAACTTCTCTTTTTTTTCAGATATTCTCCATTATTAGTAAGAAAGATTCAGTATGACAAGAAAAGTTCAAAAGAAAAGACAAAAAAAAACAGTACTATTTAAAGGAGAGAGAAAAGCAGAAATTAGATGAAGTTCAAAATGTGACATTGAAGAAAAATACTTCTGGTAAGAAAACTAAAGAATTTGTTGAAAGACTTTTAAAGAACGTAATGAATTTTCAAAATGTGGAAAAGAGAAAGAAAAGTTGTCCAACCAATCAGAAGAAAACGAAAAAAGGACATACTAATGGAAAATCAAGTTATGGTAAAACAATCCATGTTGAAAGCAGGATGAAAGAATATAAAGACATTAGGAAGAGAATGTATAAAAGTAGAGTACTACAAAATGTATTGAAAGATTGTAAAAAATATAAAAGAAGATCAGCAGCTTACAAGAAAAAACAACAAATTGAAAGTGTAGTAGAAAAAGTTTTAGAATTGAAAACAAAATTATTTATATTGGTATTGAAGAGAATGAAAACATTGAATAAAACAATGCACTTTATGAAGGAGAAAAGCAAAAGAAAAAGACTGGTTAATAGAAGTAACTTTTGCAAAAAAAATTCGGGTGAATGGAAGCACACTTCTAGTACTGAGCCTTTTTTTAATGAAGAAAGCTATTTTCAACAAAATACATTAGTTCATGCAGTTGATACCAGTGGTCTTTGTTATGAGATAAAAGATGGTTGTCCAATTGAAAAAGAAAAGATGGTTCCTAGAAATGTGGCGGAAGTAATAGCTGAAGAAGTTCAAGGGAGACGTGCACAAGCTCCAGTGTATAAGTGGGATTGTAGTAGTATTTGTAGTATACAACAGGAATCTATTGATATATTATGACTTTTCTTACGAGATTATGCAAACAAAAGTGTTAAACAGAAGATTAGGATGTTGCAAGGACTAGATCCTTGTAAAGTGAGAAAATATACTAAGTTGCAGGGTCATTCTCTGGCTTTTCTTTCTAGAAAAGTGTGTCGAAGTACTTTTCATCATTTAGGAATGGAAGCAGTACATCATTCAGAAAGCGGAAGTTAGTATGAAGATTGTACTATGTAAGAAGTCCTGCATTATCTTTTTTTTTTTAAATATATCTTTATTGACCTTTTAATCAAACAAACTACACTGCTATCGGCATGTACCGAAACATGGGTATACAATACTGAGTGTTCACTTTCCGAATACAGCCGGCCATAGCCCAAGTACAACAGCAGTAAGTACAATTTTTATTTTTATCTTCTGTATAATGCCTCTATTGTGAACAATCCTATGGATCCCTGCCATGGCACATGCCCCCAGGCTTCTGCGCTACGGATCAACTAGTCTACCTCCCCTCCCACCCCCTCCCCCAACACAACTCCCCCACCCTCCCGGCCATGTCTGGTGTATAATCCCTTATGATATATCCTGATGGGCCTAACCCCTCTGCTCCTTTTTACCCCTTCCAGTAGAACCATGCTACCCTGCATCTCTCATCCCCTCGGTATTATCTGGCTCCAGTCCTGAGTGCATGCTCCCCCGTTTACGTAACTGTCTGCTCCGTCTGTTCCCCCGTTTACCAGCTCTGCCACCATTGCCCTCTAGCCCTGTACGTCATCTTCTAGTTTCTCATCGCGTCTGGTCCGCTGCATTCAGATCACCTCGACAGTTGCCCACTCCTGCATATCCCGCACCCACTGTGACATACTGGGCGGACGGCGACCCATCCACGTTATGGCAATCCGCCGCTTTGCAAGCACCAGCCCTAAAAGGACTAGCTTTCGACTAAGACTCGACTAAGACTCTTGGGTCGAGGCAACAATTCCAGCAATACCACCCGGATCTCTCCTGCTATCTCCCACCCTGTCGCCCCCCTCAGCACCTCCAGAACTGTCGCCCAGTACCTCTGCAGCTCAGGGTATGTCCAAGCCATGTGTATGAACGCAGCCTCCGATTCGCTACACCGAGGACACTGCCCCGACCGCTCCGGGTAGATCTTGTGTAGCATCTTTGGGGTCAAATACGTTTGGTGGACATAGTTAAATTGAATTAATTTAAAACTCATATTTACACTCACTTGTTTGACCCCTTCATGGATCTTGACCCAGTCCCTGTCGGTAAAACTATCCCCTGTCAGCGCCTCCCATTTTGCTTGAATCGGCAACCCCCCATTCACTCAGTCATCCCGGATCCCCCGATATAAATGTGAAATCAGCCTGCGGCCTTTAGCCATCATTAGCAAAGTCTGCAGCATCCGGGAGACCGAGGGTTCATCCGGGAACGTGGGCCAAAGGTCCCTTGTCACCTGTGCAATCTTTTCATACTGTAGAAATTGCCCGGGACCCAGCTCAAACATCTCCCAAGCTTGTTCACGTGTGATATATCGCACATTATCATAAAGGTCGCCCATAGTATGACAACCCCCCTCCCGCCATCTCCGCACTGACATTAAATTGGCAATCTGCCGGAATGGCTGGACCACCCACAGGGGCATGTCCGGCGCATACGGAGCCCTCTTCAGTACTTTCCCCACCGCCACTTCCCACATCTCTGCCACATGTCGCACTATTTAGGGGCATGCCGGAGGCACCCCCGCCCCCATCATAAGTAACTCGGGCAGCTCCCTTTCTCCTAAAGTCCCCGCCAGCAGGGTCTTTTCCCAATTGTTGTCCCCATCTAACCAATGCACTGCGTGCTGGAGCTGTGCGGCAATGTAGTAATATTCCAAGCATGGGACCCCTAACCGCCCAGCCTGCCATGTTGGTTGCAGAGTAGCCAGGCTAACTCGTTTGCGTTTGGACCCCATAGCAAGTTTACAATAGGCTTATCCAGTTCAATAAAAAAGGATCGGGGGATCCGATAGAAGGAGTGCTGCATCGCTTACAAACACCGAGGCAGGACCACCATTTTTGTCAGCGCTATCCTCCCTATAAGAGATAATGGTAACTCCCGCCAGAAACTTACCGAGCTTCTCAGACCCTACACTACCATGCCGATATTGTGCGCCAGAAATTGCTCAGCGGTATCTGCAAGCCGGACCCCCAAATATCGGGGTGTGGACCGAACCCATGGAAGTCCCACCTCTGGTAATTCCTCGTCCAAGGGGAGGGCCAATCGTCTCAGCGGAACCAACTAGGACTTCCCCTGGCTGATCCGCAAGCCTGACACACTCCCAAACCCCTCCAAAGCATGCAACAGCACCGGCACTGCCGCGCCCGGGTCCCTGACATACACCAGGGTGTCGTCCACATATATGGACACCACATGATTAGACTCGCCAACCCTGATCCCGAATGGTGCCATCCTTGTTCGGAGATCCACCACCAGTGGCTCCATCGCCACAGCAAAAAGTAATGGCGATAGCGGGCACCCATGCCTGGTGCCATTGTGCAGTCGGAAGGCCCGAGACACTAACCGCCCCACTCTAATCCTAGCGCACGGCTCCGAGTATAGCAGCTGCACCCATTGCAAAAACCGGCCTCCCACTCCCATTGCCCACAGAACCTCCCAAAGATATGACCACCCTACAGAGTCGAACGCTTGTTTGATTTCAAGAAGTACTAGCGCGCTTTCCTCCTGCTGGAGCACGGACGAGTGCCATACATGAGACAGGCGTCTGAGGTTCATGGCCGTGCTACATTGAGGAATGAAACCCGCCTGGTCCGAGTGAACGAGACGTCACAGGTATGGTTGCAAGCGCGCGGCCATGATCCTGCTAAGGATCTTCATGTCGAGGTTAAGCAGGGATATGGGCCTATATGACCCTGGAAGTTGATCGTCCCTGTCCACCTTAGGAAGCATTACCACCACCGCCTCATTCATGAAGGACGGGAGTGCCAGTGACTGGAAGGCTTCATTGTATACCTCAAGGAGGTAGTCCTCCAAGACATGCGCAAATTTCTTATAGAATTCGGCCGGAAGGCCGTCACTACCGGGACTCTTGGCTGATTTCAGAGAATTGATCCCTCCCAGGATTTCCTCCTTCGAGAGTAGCACGCCCAGCATTTTCCCGATCTCAGCCTCCAAACAGGGGAGCTCTAGAGTAGTAAGGAAATCCCCCATTTCCTCCTGTGTTGGGGCTGGTGACTCACGTATACTCCGGCCATATGGTCGCCAGAGTATCCAGAATCCCCTGCTGGCTGTATACCGTATGTCCGTCTGCAGTCCTCATCTGCACTATAGACGAGGGCTGCATCTCATTACGGATCAACCTTGCCAGCAGTGCTCCGGAGCGGTCTCCTTCGGCATGCAGACGCTGCCGGTATGCAGTGTACTGAAACTTCTCCAGGTGGCACAATGCCGCCAGAAACTCCTCCCACATCTCCCGCCACTCTGGCCAGCGGCGAGGCTCTGACGGCAACACCTCTTCCAATTCAGCCAGTCATCGCTCCGCGGTCCGCACATCCCTTTCGAGTTGCTTCCGAGCGCATTAAGTTGTGCTAAGGCAAACCCCCCGGACAACCACCTTCATCGCTTCCCACTCCATGCCCCATGACGTCGTTGAGCCCCAGTTAATCCTAAAATAAGACCTAAGTTCCTCCTCCAGCTTCCCTACGAAGGGCGGATCCGTAAGCGCCTCCGATTGGAGCCGTCATGTAGGGATTGCTGCTCTGGGTCTGGTCATACTCAGCGTCACCAGCAACGGGGAGTGGTCCAAGATATGCCTCGGAAGATACGTTACCTCCTCCACCCTGGGCATCAAAGTCTGCAATATCAAAAACTGATCCAGCCTACTGTACGTGATGGATGCCGGGGTGTAACAGGAGAACACCCGCGATGCCGGATGCCGGGTCCGCCATACATCAAGCAAGCCCATCTCCCTCATCACATCCATCAGAGCCCCAGTCATGCCTGGCTTGGTATTCATGCGGGGGGGCTCATGGTCCAATGTCCCATCCAGGACACAGTTAACGTCCCCTAGGAATATAACTTCTCCCCCCAAGTATGGGGTCGCTACCTTCATCACTTCGTAAAAAAAGGCCGGTGCGTCCACGTTAGGGGCATACACATTTATCAGGCATACTTCCTGGCCATCCAGCCTACCATATAATACTACATAACGTCCCTCAGGATCTAGCGCGTGATGTAAATGTTGGAAAGGGGTCCCAGGAGCCACCCAGATCAGTGCCCCCGTGCAAATCCCGAGAACGAGGTGGCATAAAGCTGTCCGTGCCATCTACGTCTGATGAATGGCAGCGTCTCCCCCCAAACATGTGTCTCCTGCAACCCCGCTATGGCTATTTTATATCTCCTTAAGAATGAATGTACCCTTCTCCATTTCTTTAGCGAGGCCATTCCCCGTATATTCCATGTGAGCAGCTTTGTCAGGGAGGGAGCCATAAGCCCATACATCTGGTGG